>CM038358.1:8460224-9660224 GCA_021464625.1 Proterorhinus semilunaris | reverse complement strand
TATGTGGATGCCTCACCAGGGCGGGGTGAAAATGTGCGATCGCAAATGTGGGATTTTTTTTTGCAGCCTAATCAAACGGTTGTGTTTCTGTCTGCTGAGCTCAAACGTCAAGGTTTTTATTATGTCAACAAGTTTGTCTTACAGGTCAATATACTGTATTTTTTTTGTAAGATAAATAATGTTCTGTATTTGTTTGTTGCTCTCATTTACTTCGAAATTGATCACACCAAGTACATTTAACATATTTAATGAACTACATTCTAGTTAGTAATATCACTGAATATAACTCATATCAAGGAATATAAGATAAGATATGACTTGATCTCGCAGTGGAGAAATTCCCCTGTTAGAGCCACTAAGATGCTGATTGTTAGAAACTGTCCATCAAAGAAGAACAAGGTGCAGCCAAGTAATAACAATAGAATAATAGAATAAGAATATTAAGGCCGCAAACAACAAAACCAAAAACAAACCACTTGACTGGGTCAGTGGTTCTCAAACTGGGGTCTAGGGACACCCTGTTATGGACCCCTGAATAAAAGTTTAATTTAATGATCATAATTTTGACAGATTTTGTAATGATTCTTATATCATATGTTATATACTTAATATGGCACAGTGGCGCAGCGGTTAGCGATTAGCACTCATGCTTCACAGCTAGTAGGTCCCAGTTTCAGACGGGGCCTTTCTGTGTGGAGTTTGCATCTTCTCCCCCGTGTCTACGTTACCTTCGGGGATTTTTCAGAACATAAAAACATGTACAATAGGTTAGTCCTAAAGCCAGGTGATTCTGACCATACCCTGGTTCCACACTTGGAGATGGGTGCCCGGGCCCTTTCGGTCGCTCACTGCTCCTGTTTTCCCAGTTGCCAATGGATGGAACAAATGCAGAGAATTCATTTTCCCTACGGGGCTCAATAAGTATACCTTAATGATTCCATTAGTGATGGAAACAACCATTCCACTAAAATGACTCAAAACAATACACCCTCAATTAGATTTTTGTTTTCACACAATGGTTATAAACTCCTAAATTAATTGTAACATCACATTGATCAAGTCTGGAGGATATTTTGGGGGTCCTTGGGATTTTTTCTGTTTGGTACTGGGCCTCGGTCTGGGCCGGTGACTAGTTGTGCACCTTCAAATAGTTGCTGGGCTGACTTAGAACAGTGATGAATTAAACAAATAAATAGAAAAATAGAATAGAAGAATAGAAGAAATTACATTGTAGCTCAGGTGGTAGATCGGGCCATCCTATAACCGAGAGGTTTGCAGGTGCACTCTGTCGTCGTGATCTAGACACTTCACCCACTTTGTCTCGAATGTCTGCGTACACTGTTGTATGAATGAGAGTGTGATTGGGTGAGTGATTGCTTGACGTAAAGTGCTTTGAGTGCCTAATGTAGGTGGGAAAGAGCTATATACAGTTCCTCTCAAAAGTACTAATACACCTTGAACTTTTGCACATTTTGTCATGTTTACAACCATAAACATAACCATTTTATTTTGAATTTTTTACTGAAGGTTCACACACAAGTAACAGACCACTGTGAAGTGAAAGCAAAATGATACATGATTCTGTTATTTTTTTCAAAAATAGAAAACAAAACGTATTCATACAGCATGAATTAACCCCGTTTTGCTGCAATAACAGCAGCAAGTCTTCTGGGGTTTGACTCTACAAGATTTTCACATCTAGAGACTGACATTTTTGCCTATTCCTCTTTACAAAACAACTCAAGCTCTGTCAAATTAGAAGGAGAGCGTTTGTGAACAACAGTTTTCATATCTTTCCACAGATTTTCAATAGGATTTAGGTCAGGACTTTGACTGGGCCATTCTAACACATTAATATGTTTGTTTTTAAACCATTCCATTGTAGATTTAGCTTTGTGTTTAGGGTCATTGTCCTGCTGGAAGGTGAATCTCCGCCCCAGCCTTAATTCTCTTGCTGACTCCAGCTCCAAAATGTCCCTGTATTTGGCTCCATCCATCTTCCCAACGCTCGTGTCTTGGTTCGCATTTCCGATTGATGGATTGAACAGTGCTCCGTGAGATGTTCAAATCTTGGGAAATCTTTGTATAACTTAATGCTGCTTTAAACTTCTCCACAGCTTTACCCCTGACCTCTCTGGTGAGCTCCTTGGCCTTCATGATGTTGTTTAGTGACCAATACACTCTGACCATAGCTCTGAGGCCCTCACAGAACAGCTGGAATTATACTGAGAGTAGATTACGCACAGGTGGCCTCTATTTAATGGTTAGAGCAAGGTGTGAACTTTCTGCAGTCATTAGGAATGTTATAAAGGCAATTTAATGCACTCCGAAAATGCTGTATGAATACTTATGCATGCCCCACTTTTCACGTTTCTATTTTTTTTTTTAAATAACAGAATCATGTATCATTTTGCTTTCACTTCACAGTTGTCTGTTACTTGTGTGTGAACTTTCAGTAAAAAATTCTAAATAAAACCTTTATGTTTATGGTTGTAAACATGACAAAATGTGCAAAAGTTCAAGGTGTATGAGTACTTTCGAGAGGCACTGTAAATAGAGACCATTTACCATTTACACAGTTGCAATAATGTACCAAACATAAAATGCACTGGTTACGTAGTGTGACTGAATGTAACCATTACTTTCAGCAACTAAAATAGAAAACATAACAGTCTTTTACAAAATGTGTCGACTTTAAAACACATTTGTAACAACTTCTTTAATGTTCTACAGAGTCAGCATTCCACATGTGTAATTGTGTTGGTCTATATTCTCTATTTCCCACAACAGCACAATAGCCTCAGTCCAAACACAGGGACATGGCGATTGTACTTTTTCAATTCCAAAAGCGATGATTAGACAAGTTGAGGAATTCACAAAGATTTCCTGCTTGGCCCCCCGCTACAAGGGTGTCCTTTCTCCATATTACGCACATTCACATCCCGTTTCATGGATTATAGGCACTCGATGGCCCCCACGCCCTCTGCTAATCATTGAATAACCCTCAAATGACTTTCAGCGCACCAAGCCCAAGCCGAATCAACACAAAACGTGAGGTCCAAGGGCAAACCGTGCGAGGCTAACACGGTATTGTTAGCTAAACGCGCTAATCAGTGTCAGGATTCGGTTGGATGCACGTATACGGTTGTAAATGCCAGATGATTATTAGCTAAATACTTGGCCCGGACATACGTTGTTTTTGCTACATCCAGTGAAGCAGCCAAGTACATGTCGCCAAGACCCCTTTAGCGTAACATTTACATTGGAAACTCGATGCTAAGCTACTGTCTGGTGGGAAGCATAGGCTACAGTTTAAGCTCTGCTGAATGGGTGAGTGGATCCTTGCTGGAAAGCACTTTGAGTGTAGAAAGGCGTCAGTGGTGCAGTTGGCAGATCGGTCATGATCGGAAGGTCAGGGGTTTGAATCTCGCCTCCAGCATAGACATAGCCAAACATGAACTCTGCTTTATAGTCTAGCGCTTTTCCACCGTTTAACCAACCAGCTGTGACATTTTGTTTTGAAAAAAAATAAATAAATAAATAACGTTTACTGGGCCTTACAGCCTAAGAAAGACTTTCTATCAAAGCAACAAGTTACTTTCTTTGTCGTTGGGTACGGCAGTCAGGTAAGACAGGCACGTTACAAAAATGAAAATAGAGTTAGTGCGTCAAAAATTAAATATTTAAACTGGACTTTTTGTTTTGATTTGATGTTGTATCAATTGAAACGTCTTAATTGATACTATAATTGAATTTTCGAAGCATTTATGTTACCTGGATGAAAAAACATTGATAATGATATAAGCACAAATTCACATACTCATCTCACACCAAACGTACACATCTTTTGGTCAGTCGGGTGCACTCTGCAGTCCTGAATGTTGAAAGGACTGCAGGCTATGTCCAAAACTTAGCTTAGTGACACCGGGCTTTTGGACGCCATGTGAACAGTAAGAGCATGCGCCTAAAGTACACTAATACCTAATATAAACCTCCCATTCTGGAAAGGTTACCCAACATAGTCATTCCAAAAATTGCAAAATTATCTTACCATAAGCAACAGACATAGTGAGTAACTTCTCAGTTATTGTACATTAGAACAGCCCACATTGCTGACCAAGCGGCCTAGAAAATGCGGAATGTTATCTTGTAAGACAGTCACCAAACCAAAAAAAAATGTCTTCCCCTGATTTGACCTCTGGATTCAACCATTGTGTCTAGCGTTTTGTTTAGAAAACTGTCCCCAACAACATCGAACAACGCTCCTTTTGTTGTTGCACGGCACATTTTTGCCTGAAAGCTTGAAATAACTTGGCGCGATAGTCTGTGTGCTGATTATCCCATTAACGGGCATGGGAGCGTATTTGGTGACCCCCCTAATTACTCTATATGTATCTAGTCCAAATAAGCAATTCAGGAAGCCTGGGCCATCACAGAGTGCTTTGGAAAAGTCGAGATAATGCCGTAATTGAAGCAGTTTGTGAAGTTTTGTGGATAAAAAGTTAAGCTTAGCGTGACCTCCCCCGGCGCGCTGACTGTTGCGTTGCTCTTATCTCCCGTGCTCACTCCCTCTCTCTGCGGTCCATCACTTCTTGGCACAGATTCAACAAACAGTGTTGGAGTGAAGAGGTGGATTTGTAAATATAACCCGTGTAAACATTATTCTGTGAATCAAGGCAAGGCATCATTGCAAGCGTGGCACAGTATGTTGGCTACCTTGGTTGCCAGTTGATTAAAACAATCTACTTTTAGAAGAATGTATACAGTATATTGATCTATACTAAAGTAAGACATTTAAGTCAGGTTTGGACACATTTTAGACACATTTTATACCCTTCTTAAGACAAATGTTTAATCTTGGGCTCAGCATAAAGGTGCTTTGGAGGTCAAGCCTTTTAAGAGAGGGTACTTGGTGTGAGATGTTTGAGAACCACTGATGTAATATTGCATATAACACAATACAATTTATAGTGTAACACTACACCACAAATATAACTGACAAAGTTAACTTCCCTATTGGCATATACTGTGCTTTGCGAAAGTATTCGGCCCCCTTGAACTTTTCGACCTTTTGCCACATTTCAGGCTTCAAACATAAAGATATAAAACCGTAATTTTTTGTGAAGAACCATCTTTATGTTCTGAAATGTGGCAAAAGGTCGAAAAGTTCAAGGGGGCCGAATACTTTTGCAAGGCACTGTACCTCCACTTTCCTCCCTACCTCCATCCGCCTGTTAAATAAATGACTGTGTGGACCTTGGTCTATTACAGGCCCACTGTATTGTTTTCAATGTATCTATTGCACATGTTGATTGTGGTGTTGTATGTCTGTGTATGTACTGTTTTTATTGGGCCCGTACTGGCACTTCCTCTGCAAGTGAAGTTCCTAACGGACACATAAAGTGACTTTGAATTTAAACATATATACATAAACACATAAATATAAACACACATACGTAACATATATTGATGCTAAGTACAAAAGGCCAGAAACAGACAAGTATTCTGAAGATGTGTTAACAAAACAGTTCGGAACAAAGGAAAAGCGAATAGAAGCTGAAAGGTCACCAGGGGCCCTAACAAAAAGCATATTTCCCAATTTCTCATAACCTGAAAGTTAAAGCAGTCTATCGATTGATATCATGTTTTAAGGCAAAAGTTAAGTTTGCTGGTAATGGCGTGTACATGAGCTTTGAATGAAAGATCAGTTTCCAGCCAAACAGCGAGGTATTTACATTTCTCGGTTGGCTCCAGAAGTGGAGAATCCAGAAAATGCAGATTAAGATTATTCTGCAGAGTAAAATTAGGCCCGCTAGACTTGATTAATTTTAATAAGAGATAATCTCATGAATGCTTTAGTCATGTATTTGTAGAACGGGTCCCCCCTTTGGGTTCACAGTTCACAGATAATTTAGCTCAATTTAGACCCGGTTTACGTCTGATTCGAGCTGGATCACAGCCTGGTGGTACTTAGAAGGTCAAATATTATATGCCATGGTACTTGGAGTGAGAAGTTTGAAAACCACTGGATGTCATAATGTTGAGGAGTATTGCTGCACAAGAAAGTGCAGAAGCTTATGTATCCCCCGCACATTCCTCATGTAAAAATATTACTCCAGTTTGTCATATAATATGCCGCTCTTACGCCTGAGTTTTTCTTTTGTATCGTATTTGAATGAAACAATGTGTTGGTCCTAAGGCCCAGAGAGAGAAACTTTTACCAAAACTACAGTCATTGTCTTTTAATCCTTCCTCACAGGTGAAGAACCTGGGCGTGATTTTTGACTCTGAGCTGACTTTAATTCCACACATTAAGAATATCACAAAGATAGGTTCCTACCATCTAAAGAACATAGCCAGAGTACGTCCCATTCTCTCTCGGGCCAACACGGAGACGCTCATGCATGCTTTTATCACCAGTCGTATCGACTACTGTAATGCCCTGCTTTCTGGTCTTCCCAAAAAGAGTATCTCAGGTTTACAACTTTTACAAAATTCAGCAGCTCGTGTCCTGACGAAGACCAGGAGGCGGGACCACATTACACCGGTTTTAGAGTCGCTGCATTGGCTCCCCGTGTACTTTAGGATCGATTTTAAAGTTCTTTTAATGTTTTTTAAATGTCTTAATGGTCTTGGTCCTTCTTATCTTTCAGAACTGCTTTTACCTTATGAACCTTCGCTCCTCCGGCAGGGGTTTCCTAGTTATTTCTAAAGTCAACAGAAAGACTCTCGGCGAGGCGTCTTTCCAATATTACGGCCCTCGCCTCTGGAACGACCTGAGGAGGAGCTCAGGACCAAAGAGAACGTTCATGTTTTTAAGAGCAGGTTCAAGACCCACCTTTTTAGTTTAGCTTTTAACTGATATTTATTCTTGCGAGGCCTATTTATTTAATTGTTATTAATATGTATGTGTGTGTGTATATATATATATATATATATATATATATATATATATATATATATACAATTATTTGTATTTTATTTATTTTATATTTTATTTTTTAAATGTATTCTTATTTTAGTGGTCCTAATATTCGTACTTTTACTTTTTACTTATTTTAACAATTTTTATGCTCTCCCAGTTTCCTCTGGAGGAGCCCTCTGCCTTGGGAGCGGTCATTGGCTGTGGCTGCTGGGGTGCAGTCCTGTGGGTGTCTGGATGGAGGTGTGGTGTTTCTACCACGCCTCCTCCGGACGCCCTGTGTTGGTGCCCTGTGGCTGCGGCCGAGGTGCTGCTTCCGATGCAGACGGCTCCTTGGATAGTGTTTCCTTACCTGGTTTATCTGTACCCAGCCTTATCTCAGCCTTATGTCCATTGCGTCATAAGAATGTTTTAAATCTGTAAAGCACTTTGTGTTACATGAAATGTATGAAAAGCACTACATAAATAAAGATTGATTGATTGATTGAACAATATGTTTTATGTTTTTGACCTCTCAGTGGCCAGGTGGTTAGCGCTCTAACCTTAAAGCAAAAAGGAACCTATAGGAACCTCAAAGTTTGGTTCCTATAGGCCCAGGAGGAATTTGACTTCCCTAAGAATGTGTCTTCTCTAAGCTCATTCACAGCTATGTAGTGTCTGTCATATAAAATGAAATATTTTCGATACAAAACAATGTTTGCATGAAATTTGCACTGTATGTGTAGCTCCACAGCACACAGGCAGTTATTGGACATGCAAACATAACCCCTGCTATGACCCCGGGCCTTTGTGTCATGTGTGTTTCAAGTATAAATAAATGGGTAAGGTTTTGTTTATAAAAACAAAACATATTAATAACAAATTTGAATATGTCTTTACAGCACACCAATAATGTCTTTTGTAATGGTAGCCTAGTCAAGGAAAAAATAATGGCTAGTTTAGCTGTAATAACCCTTGAACTTAAAGGTGGATTATGCAACTATTCATGTGGAAAAAGTTGATATTTGTGCATAGTGGCACCTTTACTTTCCATCACAGTGGTCTCTAGGATGCTCCCGGATCAATTGTTTAAGGTTATCCCTGCTGCACGTTTACTCCCACCAGAAGACCTACCTTTTTTTCCCTGGAGCATTGTAGAGACCACTGGGATAGAAACCAGTGACCACTCATATGCTGGCTCACTACAAGGTCAAAAACGCACAAATATCAACTTGTTCTCACATAAAAAGTTGCATAATGCACCTTTAAATCCATGCAGCTTATAGACCTGGTTTATATAGATCTTGTTAAGATAATTTAGTGGTATTTGATGGTATTTACAATCCAAATACCATTTGAAGCTGAACCTTATATAGAAATAAAACAACAAAAAGTATTTGTACTGGGGTACTTTGTGTGACAGAAGAGCAGAAGGAATAGTAACTCCAATAGTGGACAACAATGCCATCTTTAGGTCAAACTTCGACTTGCACTCTTACAGCCAACACCGCTCCTTCACTTCACTGACGTTTTGGAGGAAACTTTTCACTTTTCAGATCTGTGAGATTTTATTTTTGAGTTAAACAGTTTTTTTTTTATAAAGGTTTCTACTCCGGAAAAAAACAACAACTTCCTGTTTGAAACCGCGCTTCATAAATATAACACAACATTTTGCCAAAGCTGTTATTTTCTACTTCTCCGTTCATTTCAGTCCATGAAACTATTATTTATGTTCTTTTTATCTTGAGCACGTCCACGGTCCAGTCACACTCTTGTGCGGAACGACCATTGGGAACGACCCTGGAAACTGTTCTTCCGACCTGGCAACCCACTTCCGCAGAGCACATCCGGTTGTAAAGATGTCGCCCTCCTTGTTCATTTTTGGCGAGGCTAAAGACAACTTTGTGGTATTTAGTATTACATTTATATGCCTCAGTTAGTCTCTTTCATAAAAGCAGTAACCGAGACCTAGGCATTAGTATCGCATTGGTTTATTTGACGGATACGTGTTTAGTTTGCGCACATTTGTTATCGTTAGCCGTTAGCATGCGGGAGCTAAAGGCTAAATCTCACTGTTTTGTCTATATTTTCCAGGCGTCTACGAAAGATGCTCTGGCTGGCAAGAGCTGCAAACCTTTAACCAGTACTTTTAACCAGATGATCGGCAAGTAAGTGGCATTTTCTTTACTTTCCTGGGTGCACTGATTTACGTACTCAGCTGGAACTTTTCTGTTATGGCTTGATAATTCTACTTTGTTGTCTGTTTTGGCTAAATGTGTTACATTTTTTTACAAACATTCAATGTAAAGGAGGCAGGAAGTGTAACTGTAAACCATTTTTTTATTATTATTAATCAAATTTACTTATGTTACAGTGAAACAGAAAAGAAAACGACCCTTGACCAAGCTCTCCGGTGTGTGCTCGGGGAACAGATTGTAAGTGTTGAAATGGTCTTTCGTGTACTGTATCTTTTGTGTTTCAACTTTGAGTGAAAGTTTACTGTCGCCTTTTTTACAGAATGAAGTGAAAACAAATGTAAATGAGTACTTGGCTCTCATTGACCTGAGCATTGTCGCAGTAACAGACGGTAAGACTTGAACTGTATTGCATTGTTCTGTGGCTGTTGGTTTAGCTCCGCTTTTGCAATTTGTCAATTTCATATTCTTATCGGAAATACCCAGTAAAAAGCATATTCAAATATACTAAAATATAAATTAATTGCTTAATGAATATTGAAGCACTTTGGGTAACGTGTGAGAAACACTACAAATTAGATTACCTTTGCCCATAAGGCGAGACAGTGCAGATCATTAGATTTTTGTTGTTGTTGTTATTCATATGAAACTTTTGGAGAAGGTGAAAAAATTGCCTATATTTTCTAAATAATGGACAGTTTGAAATTGATGGTTTTATTTTGTTGGAAAATGGCTTATCCACATGGACTGAGTGATGTTTTGAAAAGTATTAAACACACCTGCGCCAAGAGTTAACTGCGGGTTTGAGTGTAGTTCAGCTGTAAGTTTGGTTGGTCAGTGCGGGGCGAGAGCAGAAGGGATTTAGTCTGCATCCCTAAGCGTCCCGGTGTCCACTGATGTTGATGCTTAAAAGGCTGTGCTCGTGTCACGTGTGTCTTCCACACTGGTGTCTCCTCTATTCGGCACATGTGTGAGAGGCGGGACTCGATGTGTTTTGGTATGACCGTCCACTGAGGCTGTGTGAATCACAAAATGTCATAAAATAAGCATTGCAAAAGGTGAGTTCAGTCTTTATTTTTTTCTGACTTTTAAATTAAGATGTTAAGAAAAATCTTAACATTGACCACTGCGTTAGGCTTTAAAAAGCCTGAAATTATTGTTGTATCTCTAGGTATCTGCTCTGCCACCACGCCCTTCATCCTGCTGGGAGACGTGCTGGACTGCCTCCCCCTGGACCAGTGCGACAAAATCTTCACCTTTGTGGAGGACAACGTGTCCACCTGGAAATCGGTCAGTAAATAAAACCTCCCAGTCTAGTGTTTTCACATTCACATCACTAACATTAGGACTTTCTTTTTCCAGAACACCTTTTACACAGCAGGGAAAAACTACCTGTTAAGAATGTGCAATGGTAAGAAAAGCCCCAAACATGTATGACTTAATACATCTCCTCCGCTATGTTAAACTTGATGTTAAAAATGTTTGTAGACCTTTTGCGGAGGCTGTCCAAATCCCAGAACACGGTTTTCTGCGGACGCATCCAGCTCTTCTTGGCTCGGCTTTTCCCTCTGTCGGAAAAGTCAGGTAAGAATTCTAAAACTGTTTTCGATGCATTGCACACGTGCAATAAAAAGTGTAATGTCTTTATTTTCTGTTGGTTTCAGGTCTTAATCTTCAGAGCCAGTTTAATCTAGAAAACATCACAGTTTTCAATAAGAATGAACAAGAAAGCACTCTCGGCCCAAAGGTGAGTGAAAAGTGGGATTGTCCATTAACAATTGTTCTGATTTGTGACTAGATTTGTGAGTTGTGTTTTATACATAATGGTCCCAAACACATGATTCGTTTTCCTCGCAGCACACAGAAGAGAAGGGTGAAGGGATGGAGGTAGAGGAAGGGGAAATGGGAGAGGACGAGGGCCCAGCTCCATGGTAAAAAACAACTCATCCGGTCCTCACGGTTGAGCCATGATCAAAATTCATTCATAAATGTGCTCTTCTTTGCCTCAGCTCTATCCCTATCGACTACACGCTGTACAGGAAGTTTTGGACTCTGCAGGACTACTTCAGGAACCCCATGCAGTGCTATGATAAGTTTTCTTGGATGACGTTTGTGAAGGTGAGATGCAGCAGAAGGCAAAAGTGATGGTGAATTTGTTGAAAATAAGCAGTTTTTAGGAATGATTTCTTCTTGCCCAGTACTCCGACGACACGCTGGGAGTCTTTAAGAGCTTCAAGCTGGACGACATGCAGGCATCCAAGAGGAAAATGGAGGAGCTGAGGTCGTCCAGCAGAGAGCACGTCTACTTTGCCAAATTCCTCACAAGTGAAAAGGTAAAAATGAGGGCTGGGAATTATCTTGGCTGCAGAATTGTAATAAAGATTGTTTGCGATTAATGCAGTCAATCGTGATTAGTTGCAAAATTGCAAGTCAAACAAGCAGTGCCATAAGGTTTTTTCATAGAGTTTTGGCAAAGTAAAGTAGAAATAAGTAAGCTAGTACAAGCATGTGGCTTCTTCTGCAGCTGCACTGGCTTCACATTCTGATGTTACCCCCTGTAAACAATTATGTTTAATCCAAGAGACTGAATTTGTTCTAAATAAGCAATGAAAAATAATTCAACGGTATCGATGGAATGATGAAATGAAAGGTGCCAGAGCTGGAGAAGAGTTTGCCTAGAGCTCGTCCTGCTGGCAGTGGTGGGCATGACTTATTTAAAAACAAACTTTCAGTTTACGGCGTGGTTTACAGCTTTAACACGGCCTGAGCAGAGCAGCTCAGAACTGATGTGTTTGATTATGGGCTTTACTGTGGAGGACAGTTTTGGGGTTTTAACAATAAAAAAAATCTGCACCAAAACAAGGCTAAAATGAAACTAAATGAGAGGAGTCATGACTGAATTACATTATTCTGTTCTTTAATATGCATTGTCCCTTAAAATGAATAAAAATTTTGAGTTAAAGGGGTCGTATTTTGGGGGTAAGTTTTTCTCTCATCAAAAACATACAAACAAAACCCACTTGTGCATCTTTGATTAATCTTTGTTTCTGAATTGAAGATGTGGGGACAGTATCTCACCCCATCAAAGTGACAGAAAGTCATGATGTGTGAGATTATTACCAAATAAAGAAAAAAGCATAATATTATGTTTTGTTTTGGCTAAAAGTTGGGGGAAAAAACCCTTTTTTTAAACTCAGTCAGATTTTGCGATATTGATTTTGCATCCATTTCTATAATAATAATTATGTTCAAAACAATATTTATGTTATTTTGTACAGACCTAATAATAATGTATAGCTCTTTTCCAGACGCTCAAAGTCGCTTCTACAATTTGGTGCATTATTCATTCACTCCATACTCAGTGTTGATAGTCAGTCTGCGCACATCAGCCGCCACCACCAACCACTCAGACACACATTACAGTCACCCTGGCTTCCTGGTGTTCCCAAACGGTCTTCCATCCAAGTCCTGCCTGGCCCTTCCCTGCTTAGCTTCCGGGGTCTGACGGGATCGGGCATAGCAAAGGCGGTATGGCCACTAATGTAGACGACAAGCTACCAAATTACTCTGCTTACTTTAGTAAAATGACAATGCCTTGGTGGATGTCTTTGCTTCGATTTACGTTACACATTTTAATAAATTAATAATAATAGTTCTGTCTTGAAAAGCAATTTTTCACCTTGTTTTTTTGCAGCTGATGGACCTACAGCTCAGCGACAGCAATTTCAGGCGGCACATTCTACTGCAGTACCTCATTCTCTTCCAGTACCTCAAGGGACAGGTCAAGTTCAAAAGGTGACGCCTAAAGAAGTCAAAAGATTATACTTGTACTTAATATTTAATTTAATTTGTTAAAATATATAATTTCTTTCTGATCATAAAGCTCCAGTTGTTCACTTAATGACGACCAAGCCACATGGATCGAAGACACAACCAAACTAGTTTACCAGGTCAGACTTTTACTAGTGAAAAGTTTTATGCACTTTCTCAAAACTCCTATATCATGCTTTATTCAGGCTTTTACAACAATTTTATATCCATATATTACTTAAATGCAGTTATACTTCAGGCCAGCAGACTGCACACTGCTTTCTTTAATATACATGGGAATGGAGACAGACATTGAAATTGTGACACAGGAAGAAAGTGAACTATAAAACTTTACAAAAATGTCAGATAAGGGAAATCGAGCAAAAATGTGGAGCCTTTGTTTGAGTAATTTGGTCGTGAATGGTGACCCCAAGCGTCTCTTCGTTTTTAAACTCTTCGAATACTCTCTGATGTGCAGTTGCTATGGTTTCTTGCAGCTGATAAAGGAGATTCCCCCAGACGGAGACAAGTTTGCCACAATGGTGGAGGTAAACGAATATTCCTCTTTCTCCATACTTTGTGGATTTTGAGACTTGCCGCGCTAATTGAAAGTCTTGTCCGACAGCACATGCTTAACGACGAAGAGAACTGGAATTCATGGAAAAACGAGGGTTGTCCGAGCTTTGTCAAAGAGAGGTATCACCGTCTGTTTTTAACTTTCACTAAAATGCAGTTAAAATAAAAACGGTTGGTAACGTGCCCAAATGTTTTGCAGGGCGGTGGACGACAAACCCAAGAGGCCCAGCAGAAAGAGAGCCGCCCCAGAGGACTTCCTCGGAAAAGGCCCGGACCGCAAGATCTTCATGGGGAAGTAGGTTCACGATTGAAAGAATATTAAATAATTTACAGAGGAAGTTTCTGAAATTATAAGAGTTTTATCTTTGTGTGGATTAAGCCAAAAAGTTACAAGTAAAACGTGAATAATACAATATATTGTAACGGTTAGAAAATGGTTCTCTGCTTCCACATATCGTAATGAGCCACAGCACGAGTAAAAATGTGATTATTATGATGACTATTTTAAGAAATGTTGTGTTTTACCCTATAAAAAGCATCTGTTGGTTTAAGCTCTCCCCTAATCAGAAATATATATCCAAATATTTGTCTTTTCAGTGATGAGTTGACCCGACTATGGAACCTGAACCCAGACAACATGGAGGCCTGCAAGTCCGAGTCCAGGTAAGCCTCTCGCCTGTCACCTATCTTTGGACGTTTCTGACTTGAATGTGCTCCTAAATCAAACCGGGCGTGTCTCATTTCAGGGAGTTTATGCCTTCGTTGGACGAGTTCTTCGCGGAAGCCATTGAACAAGCCGACCCTGTGAATATGGTGGAGGATGAATACAAGTCAGTGCGTTTGTAACAGCGGCTTTTTTTTTTTTTTAGAAGTCGCATTTTAATAATGGTTTGCGTGATTTTTTAATTTTTTTTAGGGTTGTGCGTAATCCTAACTATGGCTGGCGAGCCCTGCGGCTGCTGTCCAGGATAAGTCCACATTTCTTCCAGCCGACGAATCAGAAGTACAAGAGCCTGGCGGACTACCTAGACAGTATGGTCACCAAACTGGCCAAAGAGCTGCCGGTAAGCGCGCCTCCAGCTTTGTTTCCATCACGCTGTTGTTCTGGTCTGGATAATCTTCTGCCTATTTTGTAATGCAGAAGGACATCCCCTCAGAGGAAATCAAGACCGGAGAGGAGGACGATGACGATAACGGCGACAATCTTCTCAAAGAAAGCAATGACAGTACGTTTTGTATAATGACCAATCGTCAGCGTTGATCTTTGTATTCTTAAGGCGTCTTTGTTTTAATGCTGAAAAAAACTACCAAACTCACCTTTTATTTTATGACTTTTTCTCGACTCAGTCCCTTGTCTTTCCCACGTGTATTTATTCACAAATATTGAAAAGTTTAGTATCCACGTGTTGCAAGGAAGGCGACTGACTGATGACGCTGTAATCCAAATTATGGTCATTTCCTTTCTGGGGGACCGCAGCAGCAGAAAAGTCAGAGATGTACATATTTTCTGGGTTTCTTTACACTCTTGCAACAATATCTCCACTTTAGGACCAGGCTTGTATTTAACAATATTTTGAAGGTTATTTCAGCGGGATTTTTTTTATATCTAATGCACTACTGATTTATTGAATTTTGAACTCCAAAAAACAAGGCAAAATTTGAATTTTTACATATATTTTTTGCTCTTATATGAATAGCCTTTTCAAAAACTAAACAAAATCTGTGAAATCTCTGGAAAAAAATCTCTTAACCTATTATATCAACAAAATACAACCATAACTTTAAACCTGGGTCTATCCTTTATTTATATTTTGTCACTCATAATATAGGCAGTTTTAGAACAGAAACTGACAGAAGCTATAGCTGTTCAAAGTCTTGTGGAAGATGCCTCTAAATATACGTACAGTGACCATTTCTGCCTAAATTGGTCATAAAATGTGGTCTGATCTTTATTCAAATCACAAGAATGGGTAAACTGGGTCTGCTTAAACTAATATCACCCAGACAATTACGTGTTGTCATATTTCTATTGGCCATAACATGTAAACATTCTCAGGACAGGGAGGAGAAAGTAATTGAACCCTTGGAGTTAATAGCGGGTTAACCCCCTCCTTTGGCAGCAGTAACTTCATCCAGACGTTTTCTGTAGTTGCAACAATCAGGATGAATTTTGGACCATTCCTCTTTAAAAACTGTTCAGTTCAGTGAGATTCTTGGGATGTCTGGTGTGAATGGTTTTCTTGAGCTCATGCCACAGCATCTCAGTCGGGTTTAGGTCAGGACTTTGACCGGGCCATTCCAGAACACGTATTTTATTCTTCTGAAACCATTTGACGTGGATTTGCTTCTATGCTTTGGGTCATTGTCTTGTTTTGTTCTAACCGTGCATTTATGATCATAAAGACTTGTAGAGACGGATCTGTAACCTTTTCCAGCTTTTTACAAATCGTGCGCAAAGCACGGTGCGACGATGCTTCTCAAGAAGACACTGTTTACTCATTCTTATGACTCAAATACAGATCAGACCACATTTTATGATCAATTTATGCAGAAATGTGAGAAAATCCATTGGGTTCACCTATTTTTTCCTCCTACTGTATTTTCCCACTATTCACCTGCAGTGTCTGACCTTAGCATGATATACCTGTCCCAGACGCCGCCTGGTCTCTCTCAGCCCTGACTGTGCCCCTCGTGTCTGCGCAGGTCCAAGCGTGCAGGGCATCCAGAACAAACTGGTGTCTAACCAGCAGATGGACGACGTGGCGGCGAAGCTCGGCGTCCAGTGGAAGACCCTGGCCTCTCAGCTGGACATGAAGGCGTCCGAGCTGCGGGAGATCGAGGCGGACAGCGAGGACGTGGAGATGCGCGCCAAACTGCTGCTGGTGTCGTGGCAGGACCGCGAGGGCACGCAGGCCACGGTGGAGAGCCTGGTCACAGCTCTCAATGCTGCAGGCTTCTCGCACGTCGCAGACGGACTCACTGAAACTTAGTTTTAAGAAAGCAATGTCTTAAAAACACTGTTGTACACGTTTTATATGTAGTTTTAAGTTTCAACCAATGTTTTCCTGTTAAGGATGTACAATAAATGTTTTTTTTTGTAATTACTTCAGTCTTTTCGATTAGTTAGCATTGCAAAGGCCCATCATACCTGTGCTGGGGCAGCAGAGACACTCGGAGTCTGTGGGAGGGGATGAAGACCATCACAGACTATAAACTTGTGCCAGTGACACCTCTCTGTTGAACGCTCTAAATTAATTATTTGCTCGCTACGAGGCACTCAACAGAACCCCGGCACAGCTATTTCCAGAGAGTGTGAGAAGAGCTCTGAGCAGGATCAACGTACACAAAGCACCGGGTCCAGACAACATACCAGGTTGTGTACTGAAAGGTTGCGCTGATGAACTCACTGAAGTCTTCACAGACATCTCTGCAGCAGGCTGTGGTCCCAACGTGTCTCAAAGCAACCACCATCATTCCAGTGCCAAAGAAGTCACCGCCCTCCTGCTTTAATGACACCGCCCAGTAGCACTCACTCCAATTCTTATGAAGTGCTTCGAGCGGCTCGTCTTGGACCACATCAAGTCTGTTCTCCCTCCCACCCTGGACCCATACCAGTTTGCTTATCGGTCCAATCGCTCAACTGAAGATGCCATCTCCACTGCACTTCATTCAGCCCTCACTCACCTTGAAACAAAGGACTCTTACGTTAGAATGCTGTTTTTAGACTTTAGCTCAGCATTCAACACTATAATCCCACAGCAGCTAATACACAAACTGCTCCACCTGGGGATCAACACATCACTGTGCAACTGGCTGCTGGACTTTCTGACGGGGAGACCACAGGCTGTACGTGTCGGCGGAAAGTCCTCCAGAACCATCACACTGAACACGGGGGCTCCCCAAGGCTGTGTGCTGAGCCCCCTCCTGTTCACTCTGCTGACCCGTGACTGTGTTCCAAAGTACGACTCAAACCTCTTCATCAAGTTTGCAGACGACACAACAGTAGTGGGTCTCATCAACAACAGAGACGGGTCAAACTACAGGAGTGAGGTGAGCAGTTTGGCTCCCTCCCTTCTACCCACCCCCCGCTCCACAATCAAGGATGAGAGAAATATAATTTCAAATCATTCACATGGTTTTACAAATAAAAAATCTTGAATCTTGAATAACCCTGAGCTATACTCCTCCATCACCACCAGCCTTATCACACCCTGAACATCTGCAGTAGTGTTCAAAATAATAGCAGTCCAACATCACTAACCAGATTATTCCGTTTTTGGTATAAAACATAACTGCATGGCCAACAATTTACCAGTGGGTGCAGTAGATTCTTAAACACAGACAGACCCAGCATTCATGATATGCATGCTCTTACTTCTGTGTAATCGAATACTCAATTGAAAGGGGTGTGTTCAAAATAATAGCAGTGGGGAGTTCAATTGGTGAGGTCAATCATTCTGTGGAAAAAACAGGTTTGAATCAGGTGGCCCTTATTTTAGGAAGTCAGCACATGTTATACATGCATTTCACTTTGAAATCCTGAAGAAAAATGAGTTGTTCAAGACAACAGCGTTCTTTAGTTAAAAAGGGGGTAAAACTGCTAAAATGATCTCCAGCGTGTTAAAATGGAAAGGGCATGTTTCTCTAACTATGGTGTGGGGCATATTTATCGCATACCAGGGATCATACATCAAAATACTTGAAGAGGTCATGCTGCCTTATGGTGAAGAGGAAATGTCTTTCAACAAGACAATGACCTTAAACACACCAGTAAGGAAGCTAAATCTTTGCTCCAGACCAAGAAAATGTATGTTAAGGAGTGGCCTGCCCAATCTACCGGAACTTAATCCCATAGAAAACTTGTGGGGTGACATAAAAAATGCCATTTCTGATGCAAAACCAAGGAATTGCATAATGTTGTCATCGGTGAAAATGTTGTGCTTAACGTTTTTGAACACACTATTATTTTGACCACAACTGTATAAACTTAACACAAGGCATGCAAGTTCAAACTAAAAACTTTCAGGGAAGATAGACCTTTTAATCAAGTGCTCCACTAACTGAGCTACTTTCCAAAAATAAATATTGTGAACATACTTAAAGTAATTAACTAAAATAACTCATAATATTCAGAGTGTGCATCTGTTCCTGTGGTTAAGTTGCAGGGCATTTCGAAGTGTTTCCTTCTGAGAGGACATGGGTTCTTGTCTGGAATGTGAGATTACAATATTTTGGGATTCTAATCCAATGTAGACAAAAGTTTTAATCAACCCTATTTGGAGCATTGGGTGTCTGTATGTGTGTGTGTGTGGGATATTAACTCATAAGTTTGGCATATTTCACAAATAAGCTGTGCCCATTGGCCTTCTGTCACTACCAACCAGGACCCATCATATGGCTATAACCACACTAAAATGTTAAGAATAAAGTCCACACATATCACCCTAGACGGTGGATTGTGGTAAAGTTGCAGCCCATTGAACCCAACTCAGTCCTGAAGGTAAATGAGGTCAAGGTGCCAAGTAGCTACAATCGTCGTGGGATAAAAGAAAATGAGCCGGTCTGAAGCTGACAGTCTGCACTTTACAACCGCCACTCACTCATCGTCTTGCCAAACCAAAAACCCAACACAAGGATCAAGAAAACACAAGTAGGGTTTGTGGCGCCGAAACTATTACCCTACATTTGAAGAGAGAGCTAAAAAATTATTAAAATAAAATAAAAAACCTGGATTAAATATTGAAGCTTTATTTGTGTGCAGTTCCATCAAGGCACCTGCTCTGAACCAGCCCTTCACAGACTTCGTCGAAACACACCAGTGAAGATTTGGCAGAAAGAACATCAGTCATTTCATTTGAACCCTTATGTACGCGGTCAGGTCCGTGCGGTGCTGAAATGTCATCCAGACAGTTGTTTTGATGCCGCTTTATGACATTGTCTTCTTAATCAAAGGCTTCCACAGGATACATGTGTATAAAACATTTAATGAAATTGCAAAGAGAGACTTAAAACCCTTTTTAAAAGGCTACAGTCCAGAGTGCCTCCATTTTGTCAAAGCCCACAATGGTTTAATATTTAACAACATTTGACAATTTCTTTCACAAGCATTTTGTGTTGGTTACAAAGAAAAAAAAAAACGAAAATCAAAATGAAAGTAATAAATTTAAAGACACTGGTTTTATTGCACGTGTTTGCAGACAGTGCTTGGAGATGGCATCGTTCGATGAGTTGGATGTGGTCTTTGTATAAACAACTACTGCTCCTGCGCCTCCATTATCTCTAGTCGCCGTGGGCCGTACAGTAGAACGTACGCTATGTGCCAGTCTCCGCCCCCCGACAGGCGCAGGATGTCCTCCGGAGACACCACGCTCACCTTGTCGTCGTCGAACTTCACCCACTCATCTGAAGGAAAAGAGCGCAGACAGTCATTTGTGTCGCTGGAGTGGAAGGAAAGTGCAACCAATTTTGACTCCACGACTTTTATTACCTTCTTTCCTCTTGACCCATCCCACATAGTGCCCAGAGGAGCTGGAGCGGCCCTGGTGAGTGAGCACGGCCTGCAGGTCGTAGTAACCGCTGTTGTTTGAACCCACATCTGTCACAATATCAGCATTCATTTGACTTTGATTCACATTCATACATCATTTCATTTATCATCACCATCACATACCATCAGAGAAAGAAAAGGGCTCATATTTCACTTCTTTTTTGGCATCTGCTTTTTTCAACACCTTTTGAGACACAAAAATTCCCAAAATATGATCATCATCAAAGTCTAGCCATTTCTTTTAATGCCGTTCGACGTTCGAGAGCGAAAGTAGCCGACCTTTTGCTGCTGTTTCTCGAGATTCTTGTCCTCCATCTCCTTAAACCTGGATCTGATGGGGAGCATCTTCTCTTGGAGCTCCGAAGTGCACAGCTCGTAGACGTCAAGCATCAGAGGGAACTTGACATCCTTTCGAAAAGACGAGAACTGTATTTTAGACGTACTCCTTCGACGGGAATAACCTTTGAAAAGATAACACGAGGCAAACCTTAAGGACTTTGGCATTCACCGACTCCTTCTCTTTGTAGAAAAAGCGAACCATCTGAACCGTCAAGTAGGCAGGAAGTCGGCCGAGTTTAGACTGGAAAGAAGAACAGAAGTAATTAAGCATGAAGAAATGACAGATGCCATTTTAAATGAAGAATGAATGGCAAGACTTACAGATTTTATGTACAGTGCGTTTCTTTCAAGGGTTGGAGACATTTTTGTGATTTCCTCCTGCAGCCTCTGAAAGATAAAGGGATGGTTTTGGTGAATAATCAGATAAAATGCAAAATCTATTCATCCAACAATGAATGAGTGTATTGAGCACATACCAGTCGTAGCCCCGTTGCCAGATACTTGACTTCCTGGTTGATGAAGCAGCTGAGTTGAAGCTGGCTCTCTTTGCCCTTGATTGGCTCCTCTTCTTCAGACTCTGTGCATTTCATACTGAGCAGCAAAGTTAAAGAAATGAGTCTCCTCATAAATGCAATGCTCATGCATAAAAAAGCATCGTTTCACAGCTTGAAATTTGATTCCATATGAGTAATAATAATATAATATATTGTGATTCACAAAAAAACATACGATGAAAGGATACGAAGTTTCAAACTCTACACCAAAATACTGATCAATAAAATTCTTCGTTGCCGAGGCGGAGGCGGCTCCACTTCCGGATTCCGTCTAAAACACAAGACCAGGAAGTAAGTATGAGAGAAAAACTATATTATTATGTTACTGTAATATTCAAAACAGTTGCAATTGTTTTCTTCAGCCCTAGTAAGGAGAGAGGAGCCTCACCTCCATGGGGGCCTCTGGTTCTAAAGGCTCAAGCTTTTGCTGAAGGACCCTCATCATCTGCAGCCAGCACTCGTTGGCGTCCTAAAGCAACTCAATGTTAGCGCAGTGCATTTCATTTTAAAAACAGATTTCATGGAGAGTGCCTGACCTGCTGCATATACTGGCCCTGGTCTCCCTTCTCGGCGAACTGTGGGAAAGCCATGTGGAGGAACTGCAGCAGAATGATGGGGGGCAGGCTGGACGAGGTCTTCTCCATTGTCTCGTAAAGGTCACGCAAGGCTTTGGGGAAAGAGGTTGGATTTTTATTGTCTTGTTCTTCAGAAAAAGAAAAATATGATGTCGTACCTGCTGTGATGTACTCTGAGGGAGCGTTGGCCCCTGAAGATCGCAGGGCACCTGCATACCTGCAAAACAGTGTCTTATTAGCGCCACAGACATCTCCCATTCACTAGGGAACAAATGTAAAGTCCTACCGTCTTAGAGCAGTCTTGAGCTCGGGCACAGATCGCAAACACTGCACTGTGGCATTCATGTAACAAGTATTGCCCAGGTTTGTGAGACCGCAAGGCAACTCCATCTGGAGGAGAATGAAATCAACTCTGTCAAATATACCGGTTATGATTTCGTCCATGTCTACTTCTTTAACAAAACAACGTGTAGAGAATAGTTAGTATAGAATAGCTGTGATGTGGCTGTTGTCTCCTGATTTGGGGTGGTGTGTGGGGATGTGGGCAGCAGACTGACCGCAGAGGCGAGCTGCTCCTCGGTCATGTCCTCCACAAACATGGGCCGATCAGCGGGAGCTTCAGGTAGAGCCTCGGCTGAACCCATCATCAGCAGCGTCATCCCCTGCAGCGGATTCCACAATTACACAAATAAGAACAGTCAGTAAGAAAAACAACCAAAGGCTCAATATGTTCTATTTCTGAAAGAAAAAACAAGGCACTGCCACGTCACAACTGCAGAAGCTTAAAAAGAGCACCCGTTTGTCTCGTCTTTCATATTCTCAAAACGCTAAAGAACACCTTCACCGCTGAGCAAATATTTTCCAAAAACATCCCGAGCATTTTGAGATTACATTTCTCTGACTTACATTTTTGATTTTGATGTTCCCCCACTCGTCGTCCTAGAAACAAACAAAAAAATCTAAGTGTTTTAACAATTCTACTACAAATAAACAGTAAACTACAGGCATGACAAGCAAATAGATCAGGAACAAAGCACATTGTTCATCCATATTAAAAGCAAACATGGTGACTTATGTCAGTAGAAAACAGATCAATTAATAATTGAAAAGAAAAATCAGACTTAAAGCCGAATAAAAAAAAAACACTAATCATCAAGGGTGACAGAAGTAATCAAGTAGGTAGTTAACAATATTTCAGAGGAATATAAACATACAGTATGTCTACAAACAAGCCGATCCCAGAGGCTGTTGCTTACAAACAGAAATTAGTGTGGTTGACTCTTCAGGCTACAGACTTTGATCAGGTAGAGATAAATAACAGAAAGACAGACGGGCATTGACCATGACTGCAACATACGTACACTATTGCACATTTAGTATACTTTTCTTCTTGGAACAAAGAAACTGATCAATGTCCCACAATCCTCTTCCAGAGACTCGCAGCACATGGACTGCCATTTGCCAAGATTAACATGACACATACTCCTCACCATCAGCCCTCTGTTGTTGTTGCTGTTATTATTTACCTTGAGAGTGCCTCCCTTCACCATCACCTTCTGCCTCTCGGGAGCGACTCCAGATAGAGCGAAGAGCTGAGCCTTGAACACCACCGGCGGCTCCTCCGTGTTCAGCTCCACCGCGTCGAACTTCTCTTTGCCCCATTTCACATTCACTGGAGGGGACAGCACAATAACCAGTGATGGAGGGGCGTAACGTAACTTTCTCTTGCTCCAAGGTGCTGTGTCATACGCGCTCCAGCCTCTGCGCCGACGAGCTATTAATTACTGCATAGTCCATGAGGCAAACGTGAACAAACACCTACTTAGCAATACTGTTATTATTACAATTATGGCGTGACATGACGAATAAATAATCGCTATGGCAGACAGTCCTGGTTGAGGTTTAGTTATAGTAACCGTATAATTTAGACTTAGTTGTGTGAAAAAGCTTTAACAGTTTCTCATTTGGCTAACGTAGCTAATGCTAATATCTAGCGTTCATGTTAGAGCTGTCAGAGCAGTTTCAGTTTCGCTACATGCAGACGTAGACGTAATTAAAACAAACAAAAAGAGACATAGCACAATAAAACAGACTTATCTCGTCAAACCAGTATAATACAAATAATTAACATTTCTCAGCACGCCGGGGTAAATATTCCCAGGCTAAAACTTATGCTAGCTTGATGGCAGTAGGCGGCTAACTTTCTCTCTCAAAGTATGATGACTTTTTAGACATCGGTGCACGTGACAATGATGCATACCCGTTATTTGTACTCAATTCATACGATTGCGAACGATAACTGAGTGACAACTTCAACTGTAGCACACAATCTGTCACATTGTACTCCCTTAGCATGCTAACAGCTTGTCACGCTAGTTAGCTTAGCGCGCACGCTCCACTCTGGCTACAGACTCACTAAAACACGTGAAACTTTAAATCCACTGCTGTCCCGTCCGTTCAGAATGAAGGAACGCAATGATGCGACGCCGTACCTGAAAACACCGGCATGTTTAGGGCTCTGTGTAGCACTAAACTCTGGATTTTGTGCACAGTTCAGGTCCAGCGGCGAAGGGATAGAGTGAGCTACGAGTCCATTCAAACAAACAGAATGACGCTGCAACAACAACACGCCGCTAAGGTCTTATCGATGCGCTCCGAGTCTGCTGCTTATCCTGGCCAACCCTGCAGTCAACGCCGTATTATTTTTCAGCATCATCTATTGTAAATATCATAAAAGTATTGCTAAAATAATATCCTTACGTTTTCGTCTTTTATTATTTTCTCGGGAAAGTTCCATAAGCAAATTAGACGGGAAATTGTTGCACATGTTTTTAGGGGTACGGCAAACCTACGCAGAAATGCAAACTCAACCTGGACCACGTACTGAGATCTATGGCCCCTCCACACAGATCATTTGAAGCAAGGCATATAGATTAGATTAGAGTTAGTAATTTTTGTTTATTTTTATTGTGCACCTGCAGGAGCCAGGATTTTATTTTTTATTTTTTTGGCCCCTGGTGAACGAACCAGCTTAAATGCTGAGAAGATAATTAAAATAATAATAATGGAAATCGAAATACAGTAAATAGTGTTTCAAAGGTTGTGATCGGAGAACCATTAACCTTTACAAAATTGAAAATCCTCACAGCTGAATGTGTGCAACACTGGTGGGGGGTGGGGGCTCAAAATCTGGGCTGTTTACAATAGTGCACTTATAACAAGGTAAATTATTAAAACTTCCCAATACTTTAATAAACTGTGAACAAAAGAGACAATACAAATCAACCAGATTTACATAGGTTTATTTATCACTGCTCTAAGTGCTTGATGGCGCTGCAGAGTCAGAAGGACACCGCTGCAGCACCGTCTCACCTCAGCTGGAGCTCCCCTCTGTGGCCTCTGTGCACTCCAGTGACCTGCCACTGCCAACAAGAGAGGAAGACAGCGGGTCATCTCATGATCAGAAGGTCAGGGGTTGGAATCCCGGCTCCTGCAGGTGCACACTGTTATTGTGTCCTTGCCTCCGGTACCTGTGTACATTGGTGTATGAATGAGAGTGTGAATGGGTGAGTGGTTCCTTGATGCAAAGCACTATAAAAGTTGAGACCATTTACCATTTACCAAGAGCAGCTTCCTCCTGAGACTTCGCAGGTCACTCCCACATCCCTCTGGAGCTGTGTTTGTGTGGTGTTGGGTCAGGATGCTCTCTACTGATGCGATGCACACTCCTGGATGTGGATGGCTCCATGTTTCCCTGTAAACAAACAAAACAAAAATGCACACAAGCCCAGGAACTGAAGGCTTTTGGTCAAGAAGAATGGGCCGCTTCACCATCAGAAGAAAAATAACCTGATCCACAACTACCACAAAAGATTCCAAGCTGTCATTGATGTTAAAGGGGGGCAACACACAGTATTAAGAACTGGGGTATGTAAACTTTTGATTAGAGTCATGTTGGCACTTTTTTACTTCCATTATGATTTAAAAATGGCAAACTCAGTTGTTTCACCAATGGCTTCACACAACCACTAACTATGAGTGAAAAAAAACCTTTTGTGTTGTCTTTCATATTCTTTGAAAAATAGTCCAAAAATCTAAAATTGTGACAGGGTATGTAAACGTTTGAGCACAACTGTGTGTGTATGTATATATATAGATATATGGTTCAAGGCTCAATAAACCATACAGGAACTATATACTGTATGAAGGTGAAAAAAAAAAACGTGTCTAAAGAGAAAATATCTCACAGAGAATGGAAAGCATAGTAAATAGAAAATCTAAATTGTATAATCCATGTTGTGGATACGTTCTTTTTTGCTGATGACCATTAACACCTATAATTTCAAGTGTTTAGGGACCCCATGTGGATCAATAAAGGGAGCGTATATTTTAACTGTTAGTTGTATCCAAACTCATTCCTTCCTCACCAAACACATGTCAAACATCCAAGTTCTTCACAGGAATTAGTTCATAAGCACATTCCACAATTATCGGGGTTACTTTTCAGGGCTGCTCTCACAGGGACATGCTTTTTTACAAACCACTATCATCCATATTATTTGCTTACTATACCCATTAATTCAATAAAATAATGCCATCAATGATCACATTTATCCACTAGAGTACTAAAACTACTGTGGCTAGTCTAGATTTCCCCCTTTTTCTTAGTTTTCTTATCCCCCTCTTAATTTACGGTAATATTTATTAAAACACAACATGAGCAAATCAAGATGTACAAAAGTGAATGATAAAGATATGTTTATTGACATATCCATCAGTGCGGACTCCAATGCAATTAACCATGCAAATTATCCAAGACAAGAGTAGATCATAGTTCCAGTGCTTTTTTTTTTTTTTACTGAACAAACGTCAAATAAAAAGATTGCGGAGGTATTCCAGAATCCTTGTGTCTTATATATATATATATATATATAAATATATATATATAGATATACACACACACACACACACACTGTAGGGAGATTAAGCATTTCCGGGACATCAAAATATTAAGAAACAGCATCTCAATAAAAAGTTGAAGACGTTATTTGACACATGTAGGCTCGCTTGGAGAACAACACCATCCCGAAATTTGTCATGTGACGTGTGTGTGTGTTATATGACATTTGTGAACTGTTCTTAAGACACACGACCTCTACTGCAATGTGTCGATAAGGAGGTAATCCAATATATATATTTATATACTCAAACCCGAGAAAAGGTACGTTGCGATAAAACCACAAAATTAGCGGCGATTTACGTTTAAAAAAATAACTTGATGAAAGAGTTAAGATTTGTCTTGTTTTGTGAGGGGGGGGAAAAGAAAGAAGAAAAGACTAGATATGGCAGTAAAATCAATATCTGAACGTTAAGGCACTAGGTGGGCCAAAATGCTACACCTGTTTAGTCTTCTACAAATAATTTACATTTCAAACAGTGCAGTTTTACATATGTTAACTTAATGTTTTTTCCTTTTGAACCATTTATCTATGAATCAATGTAAGGCAATACATTACAAAAAAAAATACAAGAACAAATATTACAATGTACCAAATAAACAGAAAAAGAAACGTTTTAAGTTTTCGGACTCCTGTTTGCCATGACGACGGAAGCTTCCTTTATGGCTTGGAGCAATAAAAAGAATTATAATAAAAAGAATGCATAGGTTGTTGTTGTTTTTTTCTGTAAATGATGATCTTGCATACTCCTCCCACTGGAAACACGCGTGTCCCAAAACCTGATAAAGTGATAAAAAAATAAAAATAAAAATAAAAGGCAAAACGAAGATGAAGGCCATCAGTCATTTCTTGTATTTTTGCGGTTAGGAAGCAAAACGGATATCATTTTTTAGACAAGTGTCCTTTGCCTCCGCCACGTCCATGTAAAAAAAAAGAAGAAAAAAAAGAAGTGCGCCATCTTCTAGTTGATATGCTGGTTTGTGGCCCATTGCTGGAGAGGATATGTTCTCAATGGGTTTCTTTCAAAGTCTAATTCTGATGAGGAGAGGGGAGGCTAAAGTCCAAACAGAATCCGATGGTTCAGATGGTTAGCTGAAAGACAGTAGAGGAAACGCAAAGTAAATTCAAAGCCGCAGGTAACCTTTTTTTGTTTTAGTTAGTAACAGGCTAACTCCTAAATCAGCAAACATAAAAAGAAAGAGTTTACAGACATTACAGACTATTCCATCAAAAGTAGCCACGTTTTCTAGATTTCTGCCACCAATTCATGTTCCCATAACAATATTTCCACAATAAGTAAAAAAAGCTGAAGTACCTGATTTTTCCTTGTTTTCAAAATGAGTTAACACAGTTAGCTTAATTATCTTTTTTGTAGTTGCTAAATTTACAATACACTCCTTGGTGCCAAAAAATAAATTTCCTACAAGAAAATAGGCCCAGCTTTTAGGTTCAACAGCAGGCATTATATCATAAATAAAAGAACATATCTCAAACTTGGCTACTTTTGACAGGTAGCGCTTTTATGCTAGCTCCCTCTGACCATCCTCTACAGCACACGCTTACATCATGGGGATGGCAAAAGCTGTAGGTGCGGTCTGTGTATATGAAAGAGAACGTTAGTTACCAAGCCCAACAATAGAGGTAATGCATGTCATGTCACAAAAGGAGTGGAGAACGGCTAGCAGCCTGTTAGCATTATACAAGTAAAGGCAAAGTTAGCCCATAGCAGGGGTGTTAATTTTGACAACATATTTTAAATTAGTTTTAGTCTTATTATTATTATGAAAAAGTAATTATTTTGTATGTAACTTAACAAAAACGTCACCCGCCGCCATATTGGATAATGTTTCTAATGCAAATGATGACAAACTGAACCTAAATCACAAAGCTACCAACTACACATCTATTCTGCGTTTCTGTTTAACAGTCACAGAAAGGCAAGAGCAATTACTACAACCACGGGGTAATGCGGTGACATCTTAAAAGCATAAACATAGCTATATTGCAAAGTATTTAGCCTAAAATGCTAACAAATGATTAGCAACTGTGATTAGCTTACACACTGCAAAAAGTCATCATGAAATAAGTAAAAAAAAAATAGAAATAAATACTCTTAACCTTCATTTAGGAGTCCAATTTCAAGAAATCTGGCAGTGGGGCAAGATATTTACACTTAAATTAAGATAAAAGAAATCCCTGTACTCAAAACTAGATGAAAAATCTTAATTTACTTGATACAAAACGGTTGTAGGCGTCTTAATTTAAGTGTAAATACCTTGCCCCATGGACAGATTTCTTGAAACTAGAGTCTCAAATTAAAGACAAATGTACTTATTTCAAGAAAATGTAAATGATATCAAGAGTACTTTTTGCAGTGCAGGGCTAACATAATGCAATATAAAAAGATGCCGTGTTTGAAACTTTCAGTGTGTATGGAAGTGCTGCTGGCCAAAAAGGCAGTATGGTTTGATTGTGTTATTTCAAACTGTTAGAGATAAATATTGATCAGTTTCTGCATAGTTTAAGTTCATGGAAAGCTGTCTGTGATATCACAGCTGATCGCCCTGGTAACGTAGGACGGTTTTAATTTAGTTTTATTCCAGATTTAGCTTTTAATTTTAGTCTAATTTTGTTGATGAAAATTTACATGAAAATGTAAATTTAGTTACATAAATCTAAATGATACAAGGCTCTTTCAAACTGTCATGGGAAGCTCAGATGTTTTTAGTCCATTCTTTTCATTTTTATTTTGTTTTAATAAGTAAACAAAAATATCTGGAGATTTTAGTCATAGTCATAAACTACTTTCCCTTTATGTTTAGTCTAATTGTTGTCAGCAAAAATATTACTTTGACTAAAATTATAATGAAAAAAGTTAATTAACACTGCAATAGAAAGCAGTAGCCAGAGAAATGTTTGGCCAATTTTCAAATGAATCAAAGTTGATTTCTAGAGCGCTATAGATAAGACAGGCCACACTATTGATCATTGAGCCACTCACATGTAAAACGGTGACATTTGTGCACTACCTCCTTACAATAACGCTGAATGGAAAATAAAAGAAACCCAAAGAGCCCCAGGTTCACCAACAAACAGTGTCTCATGTCAGAAACACCCCTTTGAAAAGACAAAAAACTAAAGGAGGAGAGGGGAGAAACGTTTAAAAAAAATATGAAATGTAAAAAATCCAACAACATCAAGGCTTTTTTGAAGAGGCTGCTGTCAACAAGTGCTGGACGTGGTGTTTGCTGCGTGGAGGTTGGACTGCGCTCGGCTATGGACAAAGAGGACAAACAGCAGGTCATGTGACTGACTCAACCACTTCCCATCCCATTCCACGGGACGCGCAAAAACAAAAAACAACTGCAACACACCCTGGAACAATGGTATGTTAAATCAAATTGATCCTAAGACTATGTCTTTTACATTGATTTAATGTAATACTGTAATTACTTCTTCTGTTATCAGTGTGTTGCATTACCTCAGCTTCCCCGCATTGCTTTTGGGGTTCTTGCGAAAAGACTGGTTCGGTCCGGAGCGGGTGGACATAGACCGTGGAGAGACTCTGGAGAATGTTGGCGGGGTTTTGGGGATCTTCTTTCCAAGATGGCCGATCCACTTCTTCTGCTCGTCCTGGGTGAGGGCCAGCAGGAGCATGTCCCGCGCAGAGGTCACGTCGTAGTTTACTGTCAAGAGCGACAAGCATTGGTAAAAGGTCCCGAAAAAAAATATGTCGCAGTAGATCCGGTCTGCACTAGGCTAATTATAATTAGAGGACTAAAAGTACAGACTCTCGCGTCCTAACAAGGTCCTGAGCTGGGTACGGCAGGGTGCGTTTAGTGATTTGATTATTTGCGTCCCGTATTGATTTGTAGTCTACCCACAAAGGTTTCTTGTGAATGAAAGAATAAGATTACAAATACACCAAAAAGATTTAGCGTGGGGATGAGTGAGTAATGCCACTCAGTGAGGAAATTAGGCAGTTTTATAAGAGCGAGAAAGACATAAAAGTTCCAAAACACGCGCATTTGGAGTTTCTTTCTTGTCTCCTTACAGCAGTTCTCAGTCTATCTTTTACCTTGAGCTAATATTTCATTATAAAAACAGATAAAGTTTTACAGACAGTGACATTTGAATTGTTTGTGTGAAATGCTTTTGCTAAAAAATAAAGAATAAACTTTGAGGAGAGAAATGAGGATGGACGAGGCCTCGCCTGCGTGCGCACAGGCAGCTGAGATCAGGGGCTCTGTATCTTGGCGAGATGTTGCCTTCAATAGGCCAGACTTCTACAGTTGTTTAAACCACAAATACCCTGGTTCTACAGTGAAATAGCCGATACGCGAGCGGCTCTACTAAAGCACATGGCAGAACGAAACAAAAGTAACGTCAGGCTCTGCAGCTCATGGACCTGCTGTGTTTTTCTCCGCTTCATTCGGGCTTTTTCCGAGATAAATAAGACGAGGAGATCAGCGTAACGTGAACAGATTCATCACTACACCGTCCAGCGCAAAAGTCGAAGAAATGAAGCGGCCTGAGAGGAAGTCATACAGAACCACACGGGCGGCGCATTTCACAATAAAGCACATGGCTCGTGTTTACATAACCCAGAGGACATTTTGAGAACAGGGACGATGATGGAAGAAGAACTACCGCTTTATTTGGATTATATGGATGTATGAACAGCACATGTACAGCAGCAGATGCAGCAGTGAGGCAGGGAGCTGGAGTTTGAGATTAAAGGTGAGATTAATGTGACTGTAACCATATTGGTCTTTAATTGAGGCAGTTACTGCTGCTGACAGGGGACTAGGATCATTTTCAAGACAGTCTGGGCTAGGGCTGAACGATTAATTGCATTTGCAATTTTATCGCGATATTACACAACACGATTTCGTAATCGCAGGGCACGCGATTTCAGAAGTGAATGGAGGTGCAAGATATGGCAGCAAAGTCCGCGTGCTTTTGTTTACGTCTCAGTCTAGTTACGGTGCGCAGTAGATTGTGGATGTACAGTGAAAATATCAGCGTTTATCAGGAAGGACTATTGCTTTCTTCTCCGTTAGCATTGCGTTAGCCGCATCACGCCATTCCCTCGCTGCCACTACACGCTCTGATGAGCACAGAAACTATCTCACCTCCGGATTCACACGTCTCTGCCTCTACAGACATAATAGGTAAGCATGTGGGGGGAATGTTGTGGATGAAGAACTTATCTCAAAAGCATAATGACTGTTCATGACCATAAAGTATCCGCGGAGGCGATGTGCCTTTATTTACCTTTGCATCTGCCGCATATGCTCCGTAGGTACAGACGCAAGATATAAACACTAAACTGCTGTATGAAAAGGATTGGAAACTACGATCCGAGGTAGGAGTCCGTGTCATGTCTTATTTTGCTGAGGTGCTGTTTAAGCTGAAATGTCACTAAATGGCTGCGAGTCAAAAAGAAAGTAAAACGTGTCTGTGTTTGGACAATATAAAGAAAGACGAGAACAGTGACGCAAGGTGACAGCGACATGAGGTGCCAAAGTTACATCCCAAAACCAAAATGCTGCTCCTAATTCCACTGTGTTGTGGCGTGTGCTCCATCTTGCCTCTCCGTGTCCATCAATAACGCGCATCTGAAGCAACTAAGAGTCGCAGCTCAGACCGGGATTTGATTGGCCGAAATAATAAATAATAAATAGTTTATTTTGTATTCATTGGGAGTTTGATTTCCTAAAACTTTTCCAACTAGTTAGTTCTTACTTTTCCTGCACTTTAGTGGGTGATGTTACTGACTGGATCAGTGAGTTTTATAATTTTTTTAATATCTATATAATTTATCTTTTTCATTTATTTATAGACTGTACTGTTAAGTTCAGTCTATAAGAAGTGCAGTCCACATTGAATAGGTCAGGCAACAATTTTGTTTGCTTTATTGTTGCAATTTTCACTTCAAATTAATCTAATATTGTTTATTTACTATGAAACAAACTGATGTATTGCTTGTTAGGTGAAAATTACATGAGAAGAGGACCTTGCAACCATAATCGCATATTTAATCGCGATTGCAGTATTGAAGAAAAAAATCGTAATTAGATTATTTTCCAAAATCGTTCAGCCCAAGTCTGGGGACAAATTTTTCTGGACAATGTACTTTTTAAAAAATAGACTATTTTCAAAAAGACTTTAATAGACTGTGTGGAGTGTCTTCATGTCTGATCTTAAGTGAAATTACATTTTTTCAAACAGAAAATTAAGGGAAATCTTGATATTTAAAAGCAAATTGGATACAACAACTTTTCAGCAAAATGGTGTAGCCAAAACTGCAGCTGTGTTTTGGGGCAATATTTTTAGTAAGTTATGGAGTAAAAATAGTTTAACAATGTCGTAATTTTCCCAATAAATTTTGATTCATTGCAAGTTAAATGCCAGCATTTAAACCCACCCACACATCCCGTTTCTCCGAGATGTTACCTTTGCATGGCGTGATGACCTCCTCCTTCCTGTCGAGGTGGTCTTTGTGGCACTTGACATGGCAGCGACGGCACTCGACCGCGGGCGGCGGCTTGAAGACGTGCCACAGCGGTTTGGAGCAGGCCTCGCAGTTGGAGGGGAAGTGGTAGAGCGTGGGGATGAACTCGTGGCCTTTGTGCGGGAGGCAGTTGGTCTTGTCCCCCGGAGAGACAGAGTCCCCGTCCGCCGGGTCTTTCCGGACTTCGCCCTCATTGGCATACAGGATCTACAGGTGCGGCAGGGGGGGACGCGAGGGTTAAAGGGGTTTATTTCCATTTGATGCCACATTTAATTAACCACAACAGTCCCAAATAATAAAAGTTACACTCATGGAAAACACAAAGTTTGATCTTGTCTGAAAGCTTAGCTTCTTCATAATGCAATGGTTAATCTAATGTCTTTTTAAAGAGTGGGTATTATGCTTTTTGCAGGTATTTGATCATGCATCACTTTCTTCCAATCCAATCCAATCCAACTTTATGTATAATGCACTTTAAAAACAACATAGTTGACCAACATGCAGAACACAACAGCAAAAAGTAAAAATTAGGAGCACACAGGTAAAAAGAATACAAGGAATACAAACAGGCAAAGAAGATAAAACCACAAAAGATTCTTAATTAAAAAACTACAATAAACAGATAAGTTTTAAGAGCCGACTTAAAAACAGAAAGTGACTCAGCCCGTCCTTTCTCGTTATTGTTAAAACGTGGTGGTTAACCGAGTATTAAGGCCTCGGTTAACGGGTAATGAAAAACTTGAAAACGTGCAGCCCTAATTCCAACGCGCTGCCTCGAATGCAGACACAGTTTTCCAACCGCGACAGGAGGATGTGGTGGTCCACAGTGTCAAAGGCTGCAGTATGGTCACAATGTCATCCTGGTCCTGCTGGGCCTGAGTAAGTAGCTATGACATCATTAAAACTCTTAGAAGGGCTGTCTCAGTGCTATGTCTGCATTTAAAGCCGGACTGGAACACCTCAAGAATGTCATGATCTTCTAGGAACTCTTTCAGCTGGCAATAGACCACTTTTCTAACATTTTTGAAATAAGTGGGAGCTTAGAGATGGGTCTAAAATTTGACAGGTCAGATGTGTCTAAGCCAGGCTTTTTAAGAAGTGGCTGCACCACAGCATGCTTGAAACTTTTCGGTACAACTCCACTTAAAAGGCTGCAATTTATCAATTCTAGCACATGTTGAGCCATGGAAGAAAATATCTCTTTAAACAAACGTGGCGGAATGACATTTGGAGATCCAGAAGGCTTCATACTGCAAAAAATGTCTATACAAGATTTGGAGCGCCTCATTTTCACAGGAGCCACAGAGTCCAAAATAGACTGACAAATTGAATGAAAGCTAACAATACGACAACGACTAGTGAAAGTACTGGCCTTGGTTGAATGGCAAGATAGAGGGAGATCAAACACAACAGGGCTGTGGTCAGAGAACGTTGCATCACAAACACTGTATTTCTGGGCAACACACGTGGACATTAAAGTCCCCGATGATCAGAACATGATCATAGTTTGGCATAAGACTGGCTAAAAAGTCCGCAAAGTCTCCCAAAAGTTTTTGTTGTATTTAGGCGGCCTGTAAATAACAGCGCACGCCGTTGGCAAAACTGTGCCCAGTTCAAACAAGATCATCTCAAAGCTGGGGGAAGGTGTCATTGAGAGCCGTTTACAAACATATTTGTTTAGAAAGACGGTCGCTATTCCTCCCCCACGTCCCGTCAATCTAGGGGAATTGAAATAGCTACAGACGGTATCATGCATCACTTTCTTACACTTTGTTGGTTAGAATATGCAATATTGCTCTAAAACTGCTGAAACAAAAACATCTACTAGTTTCACTTTCTGATTATTCAAGCAAACAAACCCTAAGCTCCTCCCACACCCTCCTCTTGCTCCCCATCGGAAAAAGACAAGTACTCAAAGATGCGCTAGCGGCTGGAAATGCCACTCCAGGTATGTTTTGATGAGAAAACAACAGTGTAACAAGGTAAAAAGCTCTAAAAAGTCTGTCTTTTGGCAAATTAAAGTAATTGGTCCTTCCAGAGTTAAAATACTGTATCCAACACGGTCTTGGGTTAAATAAAAAGTGGCGTAAAACTCCCCACCTGGAATATCCTGGGGATCTCGTCCGTTTCCGCTCGGTACACGTCTCCTTGTGTCACCGGTCTGACGTGGAACAGTTTACTGCGAAGAAAGGATCAAAAATAAAATGACAAAAAGACACCTGAAAATAGAATATATATAAAAATAAGCTGTACTTACTCGATATCAAGTACCATGGAAGGATTGGACTGCTCCTTGTCCTGCTCATCGTTGTAAAACAGGATTTTCTTGCTGCTTACAACCACATACTGAACGTTCACAAAGAAAGAAGCAACGTTAATTCAGTTCAAGGTTGAAGTGACGAGCGCAAGTCTGGATTTACCCCCAAGAACCCACCTGCTTCCTCCAGCCGTAGCGCTTGATATTTGCACGGTTAGGAATAGACAGCCAGCCCTCCAGCCGGGATTCTGAAAAGCAACAATACTGAGATGTTAAGAGACGTCTGAATTTTGGACGAGGGTTGGGAAAGAACCGGGCCATGCAAATTCAAAAACTCAGCGAGAACAAAAGCAAGTCCAGAAATCACTGAAAGCAAAAGTATGACGTAAAATTGTGAGGGAATTCTGCGCTAATCATACTGCTTACTTAGATATGGTTCAAAATGTAGAGAAATGTTGTCTCACTAGGTGGCAGTGTTGTTCCATTAATTGTTACTTTCGGCCACAATTTAGAGTTTTTGTAAATCTAAAAGCGGCAGCAAAGTTCTGATCTGAAACTTCAGGGGAAAAAAACACACTCTCAAAATAAAAAAATGTGAATAGACCAAAACAATGTGAACATTTTCAACAAAAACTTAAATTTGTTAAATTTGTGACTGCCCACCATTTCCTATTGCAGCTCTTTGAAAAACAACTGAAGCTTTGAAAACAAAGAGTTAGGTCACTATTCCCATGCAGGTTACACATCCGCATACAAGTTATATAATAAGTTATTTCAAACTTATTAACTCAATTCTCCTGAATTCTCCAGGTACATGCATTAGAACTACACAACTTGCGAGGGAGAGGAGGAAAAAAGGGGAAACATTTCTTGGTGAGCACTACTTCTGCATGGTCATGCTACTATAACGAGCGTATTCCAGGACGGTGTTTCAATTAAGAGGTTCTATTGAATTTTGCAAATAGAAAACCTTAGTTTTTAGTATGTTGTCCCAATATTGAGTTTTTGTGTTTTTAATAATTAAGCAGAATTACAATTAGGGTTCGTACAGATTTTCTCTTGAGGTTTTCCATGACCCTTAACATTTCCAGGACCCCAATGCCATCATTTTATTAGCCACATTTATTATTCGGTGTACGTATTTATCAGCACTAAATTTTCAGTTTGGGATTTTTAAGATTAGGCCTACTGTAGTTGAGACCAGAATACTAGAGAAAGACCAATGAGTACTGAGACCACGACCAGGGCACCTCCTGACTGGGCTGCAAACTCGTGCTCGACAGACATGCTCACGCTCCTGTGCACGTGCCATTGATAACAGTGTCACACACACTGCAGTCTGATCCATCATTATGAATCATTTTATAATGTGCTTCTCTAGAATTGTGTGTCTGTCAGATACATTAAAGTGGGGGTTAGTATAAGGTTTGGGTCCCCCCCCCAACACATTTAGAGCTTATCATCCTTATTTTCCTGCATTCTAGTGCAATTAAAAAGGTGAAAATGGTCTTAAGAATTTTGCCATTTTAAAAGGAACATTTTATAGTTTTATCTTTGAAACAACTTTAGCTCACACAATGTCACTCACTAAACATCTCACTGTTTTAGCTCGAATGATGTTTCTGAGCCTCACAGGCGCCGTATGGCTGTAGAGCAGAGGTCGGGGGTACTTCTGTGAGATGCTCTGTCATTGACTTGTACTTGAGTAATAAATAAGACAAGCAGCCTTTCTGCTAAATATAATGGTACATGAGGGGTATTAGGGGAAATATTTTGTAACTCCAAAGATTCACATTTTTACTGTTTATTGTTAATAGCCAGGATTTTGAACAATGGTTGGCTACGCTTTGTGCCAATAGTTTCTCACTGGAGTGCGCAGTAACTGCAAAAGACACAGCCGGGATAAGATACAAATCCTATCGCACGCCTGACGTTATGGCTTTGTCACTTTTATCATTTTTATAATACTGTGAAGTTACATGGCAAACCTCCGGAGATGAGTCTATAACCTACTCTAACCACGGAGACGATAGAGCTTTTATTTTACTAACGTTCAACACACAACGCGATCGTGATAAAACAAACTAATTTTTTTGTTTGCTGTGAGTTTGCTCATCTGATCTGTGCGTAATCTGGAGTGGCCTGAAGCGCTGCTCTGGTTGTGGGAAACAAACGCGTGCAGGGAGCGGCTCGGACAGACATCTGCCTATGTTTCAAATCAGGCTCATTGTCGGATGCCTGAGAGCGTCCGTATCTGACGCCATACCCGTACACAAAACACTGCGCAGGATCAGCGTGGGCCGGGTTAATTCGGGTTTGTTTATCGGCGTGTTGCAGGACAGTCCTGTAAAGACTCAAGGACACCTCCTTATAAGTCCTTTAGATGGCGCCATACACCTCAATAGGCTCACCTCAAGCAGATACACTTTCACATACGCTATGATAAATGACATTTGAATAACAGATTGGCTTTAATTACAATAAACCAGGGACATGGCCTTGGGCTCATGTGCCAGTGTCAGGCTAATAAATACAATTGTGAGACATACAGGCAGAAGCATCAACCACTGTTTCTGTTCCCAGGAATATAGATCATCTTGTTATGTAGGTAATATTGGCTAAATTGTGAAAATAAATTATAAAAAGTGTCCATCAAAATATAATAAACAGCAAATGAATAAAGCCAAGGAGGCAAAGACACACGGGATCGAACCACCAACCTTCTGTGCACGAGACAACCAACTCTACCATCTACGCCACCACTTGTTAAAGATCTTGACTCTCGCCCCACATAAAATCCCTTTCCTTCAGGCTGGCTGTGTCCATGCCTGACAACAATGCACCTTTCGGACGTCTAGTGAACAATTACATCACTGTCTTTTCCTCGTCTTATCCACCTAATCGGGAAAGCAATTGTCATAAATTTATATTAATATGAGGATATAATCGCACTGTATGGCAGGTCAGCCAGGCCTATTCTGATGTCCGAAGAAACTACAACATGAGCTGAAACGATATTATGGACAGGCATGGACTCAGCCACCTACACCCCTGTTCTACCTCTACCCCACCTGTACCCCTCGCGCTCTCCAGGGGGTACAGGTGGGGTAGAGGTAGAGCAGGGGTGTAGGTGGCCGAATCCATGCCTGTCGATAATATTGTTTCAGATCATGTTTCAAACTCATCAGGCATCAGAATAGGCCTATATGTCTGCCATCATACAGTGCGATTATATACTCATATTAATACTAATTTACAACCATTGCTTTCCCGATTAAGATGAGAAAAAGACAGTGATTTAATTGTTCTTAATTGTTCACTAGACGTCCGAAAGGTGCATTGTTGTCAGGCATGGACACAGCCAACCTCACCTCCACTAAGCCCCATGGAGATACGAGCCGAAAGTTTATTTTTAATCTCATTTTCATCTGTCATCCTGTGATTTTTTTTGTTGCCAAATGGAAAGTATAAAAAGCAAGGTTTGTTGACTGCAGTGTAACTTTTCCTGAGGTGTAGCATTGTTTGGTATCGCTGTCGTGGCTGTTTCATTAATTGTGCTATGGCTAACCTGAGTTGGAACTTTACTTTGGCTAATAATGTTCACCTTTACCTTTGAATGCAGAGTGATTCGTGGGTATCAAGCTAAAGCATTGGCATTCGTGTCTGTAGGCTATAGTGTGCATCAAAATAATGTGATTCTCTCTCACTGTTCCTGCATGTACTATTTACTTATGACATGAACACAATAAAGGAATACGGAATGTAATTATGTCTTTGCATTGTGTTACACTTGATGGTATGAGTTAGGGATGGGACGAAATATCGTTTGGCGAAATATCGCGATACAAAACGTGACGAAACGCATCGTGTAAAAAAAAAAAAGGATCGCAAATTTTTTTCTTTTTAGAATTATTATTTTTTTTTTATTTATTTATTTATTTTTTATTTTCATGTAAAGCGTCTGAGTGTCCAAAAAGCACTATACAAGTTCGATGTATTATTATTATTATTATTAAATGAAAAAATATATATATATATCCGGGGAATGGTGCAGTGCGTCGTCAAGTCACAGGAATGATATTCGTGACTCTGACATATCGAGGTGCATTTTAAGTGTATCGTCCCATCCCTAGTATGAGTAGGGGATTATTGTATCCTACTGTATTTGAATATCTTCAAGACAAGCCATGACATAAGTAATTTTATTCTGGGAAAAGGCTAAACCATATGGCAGTGACAGTAATTGATAGAATGTGATGTATGACCAAAGAAGGCACAAACGTACTGTGTAAATCACTTTTTTCACAGGCTTTCCTGCAGGTGCTCTTCAAGGATCTAGGTAAAACACTTGCCCTTCGTCAGGACACACATTGATGAAAGCGTGTCCTGACGAAGACCACGCTGATGGCCGAAACGCATCGGCATTCTGTGAGGCTATAAAAATAAATCTTGTGCATTCATAATGTCTAAACCTTCCAGCAAATAGAGCAATGATGGGCAAAAAAATAGTATTCAAAAGCAATGTGAAACTTTTAAGCAAATTTGTTTTGTTTGTAAAACTGACAAAACCTGTAACTCAATGGGTTTTGGGCCATATTGTTTTGCATATTCAAACTTTCAATCGTCTGGTTTAAAAAAATAAAAAAATAAATTAAAAAAAGGCAAATAATATCAGCATTGAAAAAAGAAAGTAAAGATTGTATCCCTGTTGAAATCATTAACATTTAAAGATAGATGTCCGTAAGATTGCGAAATGAGAGAGAGAAAGTTTCTATCTGAAAGGCCCTCCTCGTTCCTCAATACTTACTTTACATCAAAAAGCAGGCTCAGAAGTGTATCAGTCAATTATATTCTGTACATTCTATCAAATTTGCAATACATTTAAGGTAACAGGCCTAAATTTTTACGCTTTTGAACACCCTGCTAAAGATATTTGTTCCATCAGACGGATCACACAAAACTATTTCTCATCATATCGCTCACCCTTTCTTGAAACATACGTATTTTTAAAGAGGTTATGGCTACTACAAGTAAAAAAAAAGGTTAAGGTTGAAAATAGAATGAAAAAAATAAACAGCAGGCACACGACATGGGCAGACCAGAGCAGGCATGAGGATGTTGTTACCATGTTACTCACTGAGGGGAAAGTATAGGAGTTACAGAGAGAAGGAGAGCGGACAGGAGAACCGACTGGACATGAGGAGATGACAGACGGACTGAACCAGAATGGAGCTGGGAGAGAGATGGTTAGTTCATGTGCAGGAGAGAAAACAACGTGACACAGTAAAGAACTCATATGTGACACATGAGTAATGATATCGGAGCTCGGCCGCAGCCGACACTGGCGCTGGGAGCGTTCGATTCATGGCTCAGGACCCACCACTCAATGCATCAGGATGTAAATAAATACAATTGTTGTATTTAATTAGACAAAGACAGGAACGTTAAGCGGGAGTTGGGATTCCGTACCTGCGATGTTGCTGTCCATCTCGTCCGTCTGCAGGCTCATCAAGCTGGAGTTGTCCATCCTCTGCTGCAGGTCGTTGAGTTTCTCTCGGAGCTGCTCGATGTCGCTCTCCTTACTGTCCAACTGCATCTGCAACTCGTTGCGGTACGTGCACTCCTCGGACAGTTGCTGCGGGGACAAAGGCGGGGTTTATATTTTGTAATATTTCTGTCTACGGAGCTAAACAGTCCCGTCAAACGACCACTTTGGTTCAGGAGGTAAAAATCACATTCAAGTTCTTCCATAGAAAATGGAGAATGGTTCTGTGCGCAAAATGTTGCTTAACTTCCTAGGGTAACGGCTGTTTTCAGTTTTTTTTCCTATGGCCAGTTAGCAGTGCCTTGCTGAAAAAATAAAAGAACGAGTGTAGTATCCAACAGCGGTTTGTTTTCTGCCACGTACTACTTTTAACATGTTAAAAACTTTAATCAGGATGTAAATACCTCACCGGAAAACTTCCGCATTAACATCTGCGAGTGTTTTAGCATTGAAGCTAAATGCTAACGTTCATTTTACGCTAGCAAATTTAAAAATAGCTTCACAGTCTGATTTTTTATTTTATTTTTTTAAACACGACTTGAGATTTATTAAAGTATTGTTAATCTTGATTTATTTAATTTGCGTGAAAATGTGGACAGGAAGTTAGCTAAAAACATTCTGTGTAAGAGCCTATTACCAAGGTGGCTAACTGTGGTAGCAAAAGTTCTTCATTACTTGAGTAAAAGTACAGATACTACTGTTCAAATATTACTCTACAACAGTCAATTAAAAGCACTTAAGTATTTGTTGTTCAGAATACTTTTAAGTACTCAACGTAGAAAGTACAAATCACTTTGAATGTTTAATGTTGAGAATAATAACTTCACAGCTTCAGAAACATTAAGTTCACGCCCGAATTCTCTTCCCGTGCAGCAACGCGACAAACCTACAGTACATGTGCACAGCGCCACTCACTGTTCTGGAGGGTGCATTATTAGGCTTTTAAATGGGACACAGGCAACTTCAAGCCTTTTACTTTGGAGCCTTTATAGAAATGTAGTGGAGTAGAAACTATTCATCTTTTAAATCCAGTATAAATAAGTTCTGCAGAGCCTCAAAAACTCTATACTTAAATGTACTTTCTTACCAATAAAAAAAAAAAAAAGAATTTTAATCTGAAAATTCATCTCAGTGACCATATTTTTTTAAATGTCAATTATTTGATACCTCCGCTTTTTAATCCTTAATATCCGAAAATGTTAAAAAAAAAAAAAGAGTCCAGGGTGAAAAATGAATGCGATTCAAAATGGATTTCGTGGTGGGCAGATTTGTCGTTTCTGATCTTTCTCACCACAAGTATCCCCTCCAACTTGAGTGTTCTGTTCGCGACAACTGAAACAACGGCAATGCGCAAAAACTAGCATGCAAAAAGCCTTCTGCAGTCACACTCACGGCCTGCATCTCGCTGAGCTCCTTCTGGTACTTGATGGCCATGTGGTTGAACTTGTCCTTCTCCTGGTTGAGCTCCAGCTGCAGCTTGCGGTTCTCCTTCTCCTTCTTCCTCAGGTCAGCCGTGCTGCCCTTCTTCTTCTGGTCCAGCTTCATGTCCTTCCTGTTCATGATCTCCGCCAGCTTGTTCACCGCCTGCAGGTGGAAATGCGTAAACTTCAGTAATGCCTTCCTAAGTATGTACTAATGCGGCTATTTCCCTTGTTAGCTTTACCTGTGTCTTGAGGGTGCGCTCCGTGTTGAGAACTTTCTCGTACGCGGCTTTGATTGCATTTTCGATTTCTTCCTTCTGCGCCATGTATTCTGAGGAAATAAAAAACATACATACATAATTGTGGAATAATGAGCAAAAAGTAGATCCTCTATAGTTATCCATTTATCCTCATTAGACCTGAAAGACATATGAATTTCCAATTCCAAAAAATAGCATAAATTCAAATAAACAGAAGATTGACGGAAAATATGTACCTAAAAGCCAATGGGGCACACAGGGAAACTAGGAAAACTTCATATGTCACACTCAATGTCAGTACATGTTCGGGATATTATGTTATTTGAGAACACTAAAAGCGATTTTTTAAAGATTATTTAAAATTTGCGAGGCCTTACCCTCCTCCTGACTCTGCAGCTTGTCACTTAGCTCCGTCCTCTCTTTACTCAGATTCTCCACGTCTTTGGTCAGAGTTTTATTCGACTCCTCGAGCTGCACAGAACCGATTTAACACTTTAACTCCTCGACCCTTTTGACAGTTGCCGTACTTAAGCCTGTGACTCTTTCTCGTACCCTGCTGATGGTGGTGTCCTTCTCGTTCATCTCCTGCCTGTGCCGGGCCAGCGCCTTCTTGTTCTCCTGGCTGAGCTCGAAGTACTGCTCCTCCTGCAGCGCCCGGGCCAGCTGCTCCGACTCCGCCTTCGTCACCGTGAGGTCCAGCTGAGCCGTCAGCGAGTCCCTGCGAGCAGCACACAAGACCATGACATTACCTTCAAAGGCAGCAGTTCAACTGGTAACACACTGATTGGCATTAAAATCAATCGTTTAGAAGCGTAATGGTAAGAGTGATTAACCAGACTCAGGGATGGTGCGCAGCGTTACTACGGCAACACATACATTTGCTTCAGTGCCTATTACTAATGACCAAATTAGCATTAGCATGCTGCCGGTAGAATTAGCATGATGCTGTTAGCATTACCATACTGTTGCTAGCCATGGTATTTTGCCCGGTGATCAAACATACAATTGCGACGGTTCAAACTAACTCAGGGATTGAATTCTGCAGGTTTTGTGCTTCAAAATGACATGCAGCATGTCCATATTGACAGAGGTTTAGTGGAACTTATTTCACTTATGTATACAAACTTGTACCAATTTTCATTGCAATGTTTCTGTGTTCCCCCGAGGCCTAGGTAGTTGTGGGAGGCCTCGTTTTAAAACCCTGACTTCACTTTTTCCAGTGCAAAAAACGAAGTCATTATCACTTTTGGTCTCGGAGATACCGGCGCTAGATCGATCAATAAACGATATCGGCCCGATATATCGGCTGTTGACATCTACTAAATAGTGTTTAATTATTTTGAAGTAAAATGTTGGTTTGTTTTGTCATTTATTCAAAGTTTGTTTTTCTGAAAGAATAGGAAATTGTTTTAAATACTTGTGATGTCAACAATATAATATTTCAGACAAAGTTCTGACCTTTTTCATAGAACAAACTGATCCATTAATTGTTTTTGGTCTTTTCTGCATTTATTGCCAACGCTGATCTTTAGTTCAAAAGACATTTTACATGTTTTAAAACTCTAGGATTTTTTCTTTCATATAATAGGCACAAGCTCCTTTACATTACAGTAGAAGGGATTTTTGAAGGCACTGGAGCCTGGGTTGGGAAAAGCAGTGAAACGTCCAACGTTAACATCCCCGTCCAGTCGATAACATTGAGAACCCCTACAACAGTAAAAAACACACAACTCCTGGATGAGTGAGAGCTGACACAAACAAACTCCGTACCTTTCACTGCACAAGTCCTGCACCTTCTTCTGCGAGTCCTGAACTTGCCGATTCTTTTCTTCGATCTCTTCTTTCAGCTCCTTGACCTGAGTTTTGTAAAGCGTCTGGAAGAGAGACGTTACATTCTTTAAATAATCGTCTTCCGGGCTCATCAAAACCGGAATTCAAATTAGATTTACTCACAGAAAAATACTGCTCGGCCTCCAGCTGGTCCTGAAGTTCCCTCATCTGTCCTTCGTTGCCTCTGTACTGCCTAAAAACAAATGTATACAGTTTAATAGGAGTTACAGGTTGTGTGGGTAAAACAAGAAATTGCTGTTTTTTGAAAAGAAATTACCAACAGAAAATTCGTAAGTCGAACTTTAGCTCATTTGTGCTGAGAGAGGAGACATTGAAGTTCAAGCCAATTTCTGTTTCATGAGTCAAGTATTTACAGGGATATTAACCATAAACAAGGTCAAAACATCTGCATTTTTGGGAACCTACGCACTGATATTTACATTTTAAAACTTTAAAATAATGTCTCTGTAAACAAAAGACAGGAGCACCCTTTGCAGGCAGCAGCGGGAATGGAAAATAACAATGTATACAAGCTTTCACTTTTGGGTAACCGCTTGCTGGCATACCAATGGCGCCGGGATTAACACACTTTGAGCGCAGAACTGCCCAGAAAGTATCCAGTTATGGATTATGGGATATAACCTCTTACCCCCCACCTGAACCAAGCACATTTTCTCAAGTTTGGCATTACCCAAATCTAATCTAAATCTACGAGGATGAAAACGCAACAAAAATGTGACAAAATGAAAGAAAAACGCGGCAACTTTGACAACAAAGTTACGATCACTTTTGTAGGTCTTAGCTTTCAAATGAGGCATTATACTGTTGCTGTCCAGTCAAGAAGCTTTTAGAAGTTGGTAATGCTGAACTGGAGAAAGTGCTCTCGGTTCAGGGGTAAGAGGTTAAAAGTGTTGAGGACAGGTTTGTGTTCCCTCTATGACGCACTGTAACCCAGCAATCCATGGAGCGCTTCCGCAATAGAAGAAGAAAGGACCAAAGTGAACAAAATTACTCAAAACTGCGTGACTAAAGTGAAATACTAATAACACTCTAGCTTTGTTTTTGATGCAGAAACAACATTTAAACATTGTTTCAAAAGTCAAAAGCATGTCTTCCATAAATTATAGGCATTTTAGATCGTTACAGCGCCACGGAGTACCTATTCAGTACGTTTACAACAAAACGAATCGAGGCAGAAGCAGGCGATCCTAGATGGAGCCAGCGGATTACTGCGGAGGTGTAAGGGCCTGGATGGATTTAAGCTAAGCGCTAATCCGTCCATGTAAACAGTGCGTTTCAGAGCGGTTTTGGCACGGTCTCCCCCTAAGCTCCAATAATAGCACTTATTTGAAAATAACTGCCAATTCTACGGCAATTTGGGCCCCGACTCGTCAAGCATTAAAGTTAAATCGTGGACAATATAAGAACTCTTTGGCGTTGGCAGGCTTCCACAGACTTTTCTTTCTCTTTTGGATTTGAGACAAGTACAGGATATTCCTAATACAATTAGATTAAGACGTCTAGATAAAAGAATGTGTATATAAAAACATGTGTGAAGTAGTACTTTGTGAGCTGCGCGAGCTGAAACTCCAGTGATCTCTTGGTCTCCAGCGCAGTGTTGATGTCCTGCTTTATTTGCTTCTCGGTGCACCTCAGGCGGTCCACCTCCTGCGTGCGGCTCTTCAGCTCCGTCTGTGCCTGGATCCTTTTGCTCAGCTCTTGCTCCAGCTGGATGCGCACGCTCTTCACCTGCACAAGTTTGGTGTTTAGGGAGAAAACTAGCAACAATCTCAACATTGACCAGTTGGCGTTCACCTGGCGTATCTCGTAAATGCGTAACGTTTTGGAAAGTCTACATCATCTGGATAAACCCACCTCATCCTCGAACCGTTCTTTCTGCTTCATGAGTTGCTCCATCTTCTGCACCGACTGCTTCAGGTCGAACTCCAGCATTGAGCACTGCTTCTCCACCTCCACCACCCGGCTCTCCGCCCGCATCCGCGCCCCGTTCTCCTCCGACATCTTTTGCTGCACGGCTGAAAGACAAATACACCCAACCTGTCAAATCTACACATTTATGACTTCTAATGATTTGATAAACATGGCTTTACACAGAGGAATGAAGGACAGTTTTGATATTTTACACTAAACTGAGTACAACACTCTGAGCACAGATTAATGTAAATCTGAAAATCCAGCAATGAAATGGATTTTGGGCCATGATTAATGGATTTGTTTATTTGGTGATTTGCATGTTAATGAATAATAATTTCCATCCGTTGTCCCATATTCACACTCAACCTGGCCTATTGCACGTGTTTTTAGTGAAAAGGGAAACCTACACAGGCACGGGGAAAACATGTACTCTGGAACCTTCTAGCTGTGAACCGCTACGCCAGGAAGCCACCTCGTTTTAGTAACTTGTGGAGTTAAAAGGTAGAGCAATGTAATTTTCGGAGACATTTTGATTTAATGCCTGCTGGAATCAAATGTAATGTCATTTCAGGGTTTCTACAGGAAGAAGAAAAGCAAATGTAATGTTTTTAAAGCCATTTTGAATGCCCAAATATTATATTTTAATGTCACAAATGCAGAAAAAAAGCTGAGCATTTTCACTTCTCAAGAAGCACAAATATTTTATCAAACAGAAACTTTTGAGTCAAAAAATGTGTCAATTTTAGCCAAAACTGCAGCTAAAAATGTTTCAGATAAGAATTTTGGTTAGGGTTAGTAAATTGCACAAATTGTCCAAATCATGGACAATTAAGATCTTGATTTTAGCATAATTGTTTGAATGACTTTTGGTAACACTTTATATTAAGGAGTGCTTATTAAGAATTAATAAGGTATTAATAAGCATTAATAATATGCTTCTGAAGTATTAACACACTGCTTATTATACTTTTATCTGTTAACATACTAATAGGCCATTAATAATACGCTCATTCATAGCCAACCCTTAATAGCCAATACTTAATGAGCACACCTTAATCTAAAGCGATACCTGACTTTTAATGCTTTTTAATGCCCCGCAGAAACTCTATATTGAATGACATTTAAAGCCTTGTTTTGATTTAACAACTTTCAATGGATGGATGGAACTTTCAATGCCCTGCAAAAATCCTGTATTTTATAATTGTTTTGCTTGTATCCAGTTTCAAGAACAAAATACATTCAAAATAATCAAAAGGAAAAGAATGAGAATGGGAAGTGAAGCTCAAATGCCATAACCAGGCATCATCATCATCATCATCATCACAGCCAGACATGACTGTGTGGAGGGGGTTGATGGTGCAGGGCCTAACGTACCGTTCATGGCGGCGGACTTGGCCTCCTCGATGGACTCGTAGTTGTGCGTGAGCTGCGCCCGCGTCACCCGGTGCTCCGTCTGCTCCTGCTCCAGCCGCTGCTGCAGGGTCTTCAGCTTGTAGTTCAGGTCGATTTCCAAGTTGTTCTTCTCCTACAAGACGTTACAGGATATTTTTGTTGCGTTTACAATGATGCCCTGAGTGGCGTCATTGGCCGCCACATGCGCGCTGGACGAACCAACGGTGCATTTACCTTTTCTAGATTGTTGCTCCGCTCCTGTGCGTGTTTGCGCTCCGATTCCACTTTCGACAAACTGTGCTTCAAGTTTTTGTTGTCCTCCAGCACTCCAGTCATCCTCGCTAAAAATAAAAAGAGTCAGAGTGTCAAGTTTATCTAGACTGTGTGAGTAGTAAACGCATTTTAGATAATAATATTGATTGTTATTGTACTTAAAGGTGCATTATGTAACTTTTTAATGCGAGAAATAAAAAAAAATGTTTTGTGTGTGTGTGTGTATTTGACCTCTTAGTGACCCAGCAGCTGTATGAGAGGTCAGCATGGCGCCTTTACTTTCAATAACAATGCTTTACAACGCTCCAGCATCAATTGTTTTGTAGGTTTTCTGGTGAAAGGGTCCGTGAGTAGCGAAAACCTACAAAACAATTGATCCTGGAGTGTCCTAGAGACCACTGTGATAGAAAGTAAAGGCACCATGCTGACCTTTGATACAGCCGCTTGGCCACTACAAGGTCAAATACACAATCTTTTTTTTTTTTTCTCCACATAAAAAGTTGCATAATGCACCTTTAGTGCGAAAAAAAAAAAATTTGATACGTGTGTGTATTTGACCTTGTAGTACCTCTGCGTCTGTATGAGTGGTTGGCAAGGCGCCTTTACTTTCCATCACAGTGGCCTCTACAACGCTCCAGGATCAATTGTTTTGTAGGTTTTCTGGTGAGCGGCTCTGTCTGCAGTGAAAATCTTCCAAACAATTGATCCAGGTGCGTCCAAGAGACCGCTGTGATGGAAAACAAAGGTGTGACCACTACGAGGTCAAATGCGTACAATTATCAACCTTTTTGTTTCGCATAAAAGGTTGTATAATGCAACTTTAGGTTTTAGTCACAAATTGGCATTTATACCCTGAAAAATTGTCTTTAAATCTTAAAATGACAAAGTAAGAGAAGCCAAAACGTTTAAACCTTTTGGGAGCCAACTTTTCAAGAAATGTAATGTTTAGATGTACCGTAGTCTATTTCTTGAAAAATTACTGGATACTTAGCTTTAGGACATTTCTTTGATATTTTGCCAGTGAAAACCAATCACAAGCTTTTCATTAGACATTGAACTCAATTTTACCAGTAATGTCTCAACAGCCAACATTACGTGATATAAGAGCATTGGAAGGCACACAACAAATCACAACGGCTGCAATTATTCCATTAAAGAAATGTCCACGGTTTTCGTCCTGGTCGTGGAACACTGGACCAGCTCTATACCCTTCATCGGGTGCTCGAGGGTTTGTGGGAGTTCGCCCAACCAGTCCACATGTGCTTTGTGGACCTGGAGAAAGCGTTCGACCGTGTCCCTCGTGGTGCCCTGTGGGGGGTGCTCCGGGAGTATGGGGTCCGGGGCCCTCTACTAAGGGCTGTCCGTTCCCTGTATGACCGTAGCAGGAGCTTGGTTCGCATTGCCGGCAGTAAGTCAGACCTGTTCCCGGTGCGTGTTGGGCTCCGCCAGGGCTGCCCTTTGTCACTGGTTCTGTTCATTACTTTTATGGACAGAATTTCTAGGCGCAGCCAGGGGCCGGAGGGTGTCCGGTTTGGGAACCTCAGAATCTCATCTCTGCTTTTTGCAGATGATGTTGTTCTGTTGGCTTCATCAAATCAGGACCTTCAGCACGCACTGGGGCGGTTTGCAGCCGAGTGTGAAGCGGCCGGGATGAGGATCAGCACCTCCAAATCTGAGGCCATGGTTCTCGACCGGAAAAAGGTGGCTTCCCCGCTTCAGGTCGGTGGGGTGTCCTTGCCTCAAGTGGAGGAGTTCAAGTATCTCGGGGTCCTGTTCACGAGTGAGGGACGGATGGAGCGTGAGATCGATAGACGGATCGGTGCGGCGTCAGCAGTGATGCGGTCGCTGTATCGGACTGTTGTGGTGAAGAGGGAGCTGAGCCAAGCGGCAAAGCTCTCGATTTACCGATCGATCTACGTTCCCACCCTCACCTATGGTCATGAGATCTGGGTAATGACCGAAAGGACAAGATCGCGAATACAAGCGGCCGAAATGAGTTTCCTTCGCAGGGTGGCTGGGCGCACCCTCCGAGATCGGGTGAGGAGCTCAGTTACCCGGGAGGAGCTCGGACTCGAGCCGCTACTCCTCCACGTCGAAAGGAGCCAGCTGAGGTGGCTAGGGCATCTGTTCCGGATGCCTCCTGGTCGCCTCCCTCGTGAGGTGTTCCAGGCATGTCCTATTGGGAGGAGGCCTCGTGGAAGGCCCAGGACACGCTGGTGGGACTATGTCTCCGAGCTGGCCTGGTGTGGATCGGGAAGTCTGGGCATCTCTGCTGAGACTGCTGCCCCCGCGACCCGGCCCCGGATAAAGCGGAAGAAAATGGATGGATGGATGGATGGAAATGTCCAGTCAGAAATAAAAATCATGGGGTGTTTTTGTGTGATTAATCCTGAAGTTTAAATGTCAAACATGTTTTTATCTCTCCGTATATAGTTTAGTAATTGCATCACAGTCTTCTCTAAACATTAGCGCTCCTGGACGTGTTTGAACTTCCCCCCTGTGACTTGAATCTTGATTTTTCACCTTGCAGGTCGTGGATCTCCTCGGAGCCCTGGCTGTAGTTCCTCCTCTCCGACTCCAGTGAGCTCTGCAGGACCATGATCTCCTTCTCCAGCTGGGCCTTCTCCGCGTCGGCCCCCCGCGCCCGCTCCTGCAGCTCGCGGTTCAGGCCCTCCAGCTGGCTCATGGACTTGGCCATCTCCGACTGGTTCTTCCTGAGGCGCGCCGCCGTATCCGACTCGGCCCGCAGCAGGTCGTTGGCCTCCTCCAGCTGTCGGGGCGATACAAAATATTACGGAGGTTTAAAGCAGCCTGATATTAGACCACCTGATTACATTTTGGAGTAAAGCCAGATTTTATTTCCTATGAACAGGAGCTGACAGGTGCATGTGAATACTCGCTCAAGTCGAAAAAGATTTAAGAGGCTACTTTCCTACCCGTATGAAAACCGCAAATATCGGCTAATTTGTTAATTCATCTTTTTTAGATGAGCTCTTCGACTAAACAAGGCTTCTTTTAATAATTAACCAGTTACCCGCCATCCACCACATGTACGTTGTGTTTTACTCACACAGATCTTAAACATAGTGTTTCAGAAACTACAAGGTCTTAGCTTTCAAATGAGGCCTTGCACTCAAGGTGTAAACCAAAACGCTGCAAAAGCGAAATAAAAAGTATTTTAGTATAAACAAAGAAAGGTAACAAAATAACGACAAAATAGCAATGAAAACATGAAAAAAAAAAGGGACAAATAGTGACGAAAGCTGGACAAAAACACAACAAAAAAGCTACTTAAAAACAGTAAAAAAGCTTTCAAATGAGGCGTTACACTGGCCTATAGGCTGTGGGCGCCAGTCGAGAAGAAAATGCGCTCAGTTAGCCGTCATTAAGAAATGCTGGGATATTCGAACAATTCCAGCAACATTTAGGCTTCAATGAAGGATCTTTCTTACGGCTCAGTAACAAGTCAGAATAATCATTTTTCACCTCTCGAAAGCCACATGAACGCAGCACGGGATTAGTGACTTCCTTGTCTGTCAAAACAGTGTGAGCGGACCGCGCTGCAAAATGTAAAAGTAACACATCGAAGCTTAAACAGTGCGACTGAAATAGATTGATAATAAATCTAGATCCCCCTTAACAGAAGCATCCATTTTTTCGTAGCCCATACCTGGTTTTGTAGCTGAAGGATCTTGTCATTTGAAGCCTGGGAGTTCTGGCTGATTTTCCTCATGTCTTCTTGCTGCTCTTTTAATGTTGAAACTAAGGCAGACACACAGAAGCAAAAATATTTCCTCAAGTTCAGAATGGTGTTATTTTAAAATTATATTGCTCAAGTAGGAGTAAATAATAATGACACAAAATAAAAGAAAAATATAAATTCTACTTTGAGTACATTAGGTGTGTACAACAATAGGGGCGACAGTGGTGCAGATGGTAGAGCGGGTCGTCTCATGATCGGAAGGTCGGGGGCAAGACACTTCACCCTCCTTGCCTCCAGTGTCTGTGTACACTGGTGTATGAATGAGAGAGTGAATGGGCCCCCTATGAGAGACCAACAGGCCCGTTTGGAACCATGAGGCCGTCCTTCCGTGGACCCACCACCTGCAGGAAGAGCCATAGGGGACTGGTGCTATGTGATTTGGGCAGCTCCAACAGCTGCCCCCACGACCCGGCAACGGACAAGTGGGAGAAAATGGATGGATGGGTGTGTACAACATGACTGGTTTTATAGCAGTAAAGTAGATTATTAAATAGATTCTTCAATTATTTTGCGATACTGTATTTCCCGTTTTTTGGCCTCCTTGATCGCAAAATGACGTCAGTGCTGTTATTTAATTTATAATAATTTATAGGAGTCCCTACAATGTCTAAGATCTTCACTGACCATAGAAAAATGGTGCACTGGTTGCCCCTTTGCAGAACCAACGCACCTTCCAGTCGCTTACCCTCGTTTTCCAGGTTGCGCCTCTTCTCTGCCTCCTGGTCGGCCTTTCTCTGGGACTCTGTGAGCCTGTGCTGCATCATCATCTTCTCCTTCTCCAGAACAGACATGCCGGCCTCTGCGGTTTTCCTCTGGTTGGCCTAAATCAGGAGACAGGAGCCAAGTGATCAACTGCTTCTTATTTATGGGAGCCGCAGAAATAGGCCATGGTTTCGTGACTGTACCTCATCGACCAGTTCTTTCATGATCTTCTCCATCTTGGTATTCGAGGTCCTGCAAGGGACAAAAAGAAAAAAAGAAAATTTAGGTTTTGTCCTTCCCACCCCCTTTCATGCAAAATTGGAGCTTGCTTCTTTTTTTTCTTTATATATTGCCTGAAATAAAATAATAAATAATTTTTAAAATCCCTATTTTTAAAGAAACAAATGTGTTGCCATTTGAAAAAAAAATAATAACAATTTTGTTTGTGGTACAGTACATTAATTAAGAGTCATTTATCTGCACACAAAATATTATTCTATCCAGCAGAGGGTGCATTTCAAACAATGAAGAAGTTTAAATAAAGCTACAAACAATAGCTGCTAGCTATTAGTATGACATGAGTTACAGTGAAGTTTAAAGGTACACTGCGTAACCTCGCAGCTCGACACAGAAAATTATATATGTTTTGCCAATGGTAATCAGACTGGATTTGGACAAGGACCTAGCCCATTTAAATCTCATATTTGGCTGTCTTTACGCAACATTTACACTGAGATAAGCTGGAGATGTCCCGCTCCCAGTAAAGGTACAGTCAGGTCTGAGGAGAGGTGAATTGCTTAACCCATATGTTATCCTATGTACATTTTGCAATATTTTTTTTTTTTTCATATCCTGACCATTTTGTCTGTGTTGCAGCTTGAGAAGTGGATTTCGGCAGGAAATGTTCTTTCGAGCCAAATTTTAACAATCCAGTGTTTGTTTTTCTCTCATGTCTTTTATATTGGAGATCTGAATTTTCTATACGTTCGTTATCCTAGTGTACAAAATGTACACGCTTTTCAAACTGCTATAAAAACCACATACTTTCATCTTTTTTTTTTTTTAATTCACAAATCTGAAGAATCACTTCTCACCTTCTCAAAACGACCAAACATGTTGTTTATTTTGGGTTTTTACCCCTTTATAGGCCAGTTTCAAAACAAAAACTTTGAAGTTTGTGTTACAAAACAACATAAAAACCTCATTATTTTTAGAATAATGAATAGTAGAGAGCTGGGGCTTTGGTGGATTTTAGGGCCTTGGAAGATGAGCCAAAGATTTATTTGATGGCATTTGTAGTTTTTTTTCTGCAAATAGAGATTTACTTTCCATGCGTTCGTTACCCGTGTACACGCCTAAAAACAGCAATTTTCAATATTTGTTTCCACGTCTTTTTGCATAAATCACATGAATTACTGGAAACATTTCCAAAACAACCAAACATGTCATAATTTTCTGGATTATAACTAAAAATCCCAGTTTCAAAACTTAATAATATAATACAATGTCGAGAGCTCAGGCTTTGTCTGTTTCCAGAGCCGTGTTTGTGTCACAGATGAGAAGTTAAATTAATTTTATTGCATTTATAGTAGCGGATAATTCTTTATTTGAAAATGGCAGCGACTGAAACAGCCCCATTGACTTCCATTATAAACACATGTTTTTCTTTGCTCTTCCAGAGCGGTTTAAAACTTAACTTTTTACAATGTCAGCATTTCATTTGTAAGAAAAATAATGAATTTGAACATTTTTACTGATTTTCATCAGATTGGACCTCATTCCCACTGTTGACACATCAATAAAATCACAGTATTTTTTCCTATTGAATATAATGGAAATAAGGCATTTCCATTGGACTATACCCTGAAAACTTCAATTTTTAAATCTCACTGAAATACGGCATAAAATCACTATATGTGATATCAGGGTTTCATTTGGAAGAAAATTAGTGAAATTTGACATTTTTACAGTATTTGATTAATTTCAACTTCTTTTGACAGTTGGCAAAGCCAGTGTCGTTGCCATATTATACAGTTTTAAACTCTGTGTTTATGTGATAACCAGAGTGGTGGAGCCTAAACTCATATTTGAGTTTTTTTTGTGCAAAAATATTAATTAGCAGCTCAAAGTGACCTCAACACACACAAAAACACAAAAATAAACCTGCAGTCTGGATTTATTTATGCGTTTCCCTCAGGTTTTCAAAAGAGACTTTTCTGCTTCAAAGCTAATCACTGATTGTGACGCTCTCCACTGAGCTTCTTTGGTGTTGATGATTTCTAAACTGTAAAAATATTCACACTAAACATTATTGTCAATAAATCACTTGTTAATTTTAAAATTATTAATATATTTTATAGGAAACACAAAAGGCAAACAAATCCTATTGTTTCCCCCTCGGCCACAGCTTCAGTATAAGCTGACTGAAGATACATGCATCTGTGTACAATTTTAGAAAAGTGGAAAATTCTGAAATGCAGCGAAAATGTCAAATTCAACTCCTTTTCTTCAAAATGAAATGCTGACATCACCGATATGTTTGAAAAGCGTGTACATTTTTGTACACTAGGGTAACGAACGTAAGATAATTAAAGGATGACGCAAGGGTTAAAGTAAACACATACGCTATAATAATAAAACACATCTGTGATAAAAATAAAAAAAAAAGTCTTGTTTGGTCACACTGTAATGTGTATATTAAATAGATTAGGAAAAAGCTAGGCTCGTGCCCATATGATTAAACCAAAAATAATTCAGCCTTTCAGACCTGACAACATTTGCATGTCCTTAGTTTGAATACTGCGTCTCTCATATCACAGTCTGGCCTCATACCTGCACTTCTGCTCCAACTCATCCTTCAACTGCATCTCGCAGTGCAGCTGCTCCTCCAGCTGGTAGATTTTTTTCTGGAGGTTTTCGAGCTAAAACATGAACAGGCCCGTCAGTACTTCACTTTCTAAAAGACAGAGTGACGCCAGTGAAATTATAATGATACGCACATGGCTCTTGTCTTCCTTTGTGGTGCTGCTGCGCTTGTCGCTGGTCTTCGTGCTGGAAGGGCTGCGAAGTAGGCTGGGAAGACATTGAATGAGTCATTTCGACTTTTCTATTAACTTTTCAAAACATGTTTTTCCTTATTAATCCTTATTAATAGAATAATGTAAAGTCAGCTCCCTGCAACTGTTTACACTAGGGCTCCATTCATTAAAAAAATATAACAATAAGAAAAATTAGAGCAGTATTTCCGATGAGTACTGCGATTAGACTAGTAATATTACATGCATTTCAAAACATGCTTATAGAGGTCTAAACTACAGGTTTGGCCAGTTTAACACAAAGTAAGACAACATCGGGTATTTTGTGGTTGAAAGAAGAATTTTATATGTTCCAGTCTTTACAAATAGATGACCAGTAAAACTTTGATTTTCATTCCAACTCATATTGAACCCAGGAAGTACAGATCGGAGCACTTTAGCTGTAAAAGAAGAAACAACTAGAGTGAGGAGGATTATTTAAATTATTATTAAAAAAAAAAAAAATGTTTGTCTTCGACTGTCATAATGACAACATTCCTTATACTAAAATGTTTGACAATAACAATTAATAGTTTTCAAACAGGTAAGTGACATTGACAATAAATCAACATATGAGCGCAATTTCCTTTTTGCATGACATTGTTTTTATCAGCCAACTGTATTAGTACTATTATTAAAAAATTACAAGTATTAAGTCACTCCTTGTTCAAATCTGGTAACACCTTTGGAGCACATGAAGAAAAACGTAACCGAATGCCTCAAATAGAGATCCACTTACTGCTGGCTGCTGTAATAAGTGAAGCCTACGAATGGGAGCTGGTTGCCCACGAAGGCCTTGGGGATGGGGAAGGTCTCCTCCTCCCCTCGATCCTCCTCGATGTCGTCAAAGTTACTGGTGTCAGTGTCACAGCTCAGTTCAGGCACCACCGGAGCAGCCGCTGAAGGTAACGGCAACAAAGTTATGTTTTGCAAAGCAGTTGCTCAACTTGAACGAGACGAATTAAGTACATGTGCGTCTTCTGACTTTAACAACAATGAAAGCTGCGACAGGTGAACCCCATATCCCCACAACTATTTGCAAAACGGTTTTATGTAGATTAACCTTCGCTCTTACAATCGTGCAATTGTTTTTCGTGCTTTAGGTGGCGACTTTTTAACCTGATTTATATTCATTTATTAAAATCTTCATTGTTATTATTATCCAGTGTTGCCATTTCTAATATTTAATATGTCTTTTTTTCATCAATGCATGGTGTGTGCAATTTGGTTAACTCGGGAGTGAACACCCTCCATTTCTTCTACATTTCTACATAAAACTTGATGAGTCAAATTGGATCCTCGTCTTGACTAGAGCTGGGTACCGTTAAAAGATACCAGTATGGTATCTAAAAGATTTCAAGGTACTCACAATATTAAGTACTGAAGCCTGGTAGGTCCCAAGATTGCACTAAAGAAAGCTTCCCAGCTCAAATAAATGATAAAATTAGTAGTTTGGGTCAAAGAAAAGGTCTTTTATGGAATGCCTGACTATCCTAATGTTTTATTGTAGAAGTACCGCTAAAGTATCGAATAACATTGAAAGGCCCCAGTCTTGGCTAAACATCTCATACTAAGCAAGTCACATTTATATGTGTTTGTTTTATCTTCAATTGAGTTACGAACATACAGTATCTGAACTTAATCTGCAAACATTAATGTAAATATAGTAAAGTACAGTGCCTTACGAAAGTATTCGGCCCCCTTGAACTTTTTGACCTTTTGCCACATTTCAGGCTTCAAACATAAAGATATAAAACTGTATTTTTTTGTGAAGAACCAACAACAAGTGGGACACAATCATGAAGTGAAACGAAATTTATTGGATATTTCAAACATTTTTAACAAATAAACAACTGAAAAATTGGGCGTGCAAAATTATTCAGCCCCCTTAAGTTAATACTTTGTAGCGCCACCTTTTGCTGCGATTACTGCTGTAAGTCGCTTGGGGTTTGTCTCTATCAGTTTTGCACATTGAGAGACTGAAATATTTGCCCATTCCTCCTTGCAAAACAGCTCGAGCTCAGTGAAGTTGGATGGACAGCGTTTGTGAACAGCAGTTTTCAGTTCTTTCCACAGATTCTCGATTGGATTCAGGTCTGGACTTTGACTTGGCCATTCCAACACCTGGATATGTTTTTTTGTGAACCACTCTATTGTAGATTTTGCTTTATGTTTTGGATCATTGTCTTGTTGGAAGACAAATCTCCGTCCCAGTCTCAGGTCTTTTGCAGACTCCATCAGGTTTTCTTCCAGAATGGTCCTGTATTTGGCTCCATCCATCTTCCCATCAATTTGAACCATCTTCCCTGTCCCTGCTGAAGAAAAGCAGGCCCAAACCATGATGCTGCCACCACCATGTTTGACAGTGGGGATGGTGTGTTCAGGGTGATGAGCTGTGTTGCTTTTACGCCAAACATAACGTTTTGCATTGTTGCCAAAAAGTTCGATTTTGGTTTCATCTGACCAGAGCATCTTCTTCCACATGTTTGGTGTTTCTCCCAGGTGGCTTGTGGCAAACTTTAAATGACACTTTTTATGGATATCTTTAAGAAATGGCTTTCTTCTTGCCACTCTTCCATAAAGGCCAGAGTTGTGCAGTATACGACTGATTGTTGTCCTATGGACAGAGTCTCCCACCTCAGCTGTACATGTCTGCAGTTCATCCAGAGTGATCATGGGCCTCTTGGCAGCATCTCTGATCGGTTTTCTCCTTGTATGAGCTGAAGGTTTAGAGGGACGGCCGGGTCTTTGTAGATTTGCAGTGGTCTGATACTCCTTCCATTTCAATATTATCGCTTGCACAGTGCTCCTTGGGATGTTTAAAGCTTGGGAAATCTTTTTGTATCCAAATCCGGCTTTAAACTTCTCCACAACAGTATCTCGGACCTGGCTGGTGTGTTCCTTGTTCTTCATGATGCTCTCTGCGCTTTAAACTGACCCCCTGCGCTTTAAACTGACCCACTGACCCCCTGATACAGGGGGAAAAAAGTCGAACACCCCCGGGTTTACACGAACACAATGTCAATTTTTTTCTCTTCTTTCTTGATGTAAAAGAAAGAGCCCTCCGTTAGCACAGTGGGTGACTGAATACTGATTTGAAGAATACTGTACTTGAGGCAGACACAGAAGTGCTGACTTTAGCCGACTGCAGAATTAAATATAAACCCAACAAAGAACAGGGTGCACTTAACCGGATTTAGATCTCCTTTTTAATCTCCGGCAGCAGAGTCAATCCTATTTCAAATGAACACATTTCACATTTTTAAAACAAATGTGATTCAAAGCAGTGCTAGAATATAGAATATCAACAAGCATTTCCTCCTGGAGCAGGTCAAATGGAAACGGAAATGGATTGTGCGATAAAACAATACAAGTCCACTGTCAAACGAGGACAAATATGCAAACCACTGTTTCTATATGACTATTGGCGGTTTAAAGGTTAAAACTAACAGCAAATAACAAGAACAAATACTTACTGTCTCTTATGACTTCCCACGTCCACTGGTCATTCTTAAAGAACGGATGCCTCTTGATTTCATCGACACCATTGCGACCCAACCGAACTTCCCTGTAGGTTTGAGAGAAAACAAATTAGAATAGTTAAATAACAGTTCATCTATGGTCTATTTTTGTGCGTTTATCTGTGGAGGAAAATAGCTGGACATTTCCATCGAGATTCCTTCCATGCCGCAAGAACAAGCACGTCTCAGAAAAGGAGAGGGTCGTTAAGATAAGGCCATCGAACCTGTCAGTGAGGAAGGCGCAGATGAGATTCTTGGCATCGTTGGAGATGTCGCTGTCGTCGGGAAACGTCAGAGCGTTCTTGTGGTTCATGATTTTGCTGTAAGTGCCAACCAGGGAGTCCGCGTAGAACGGAGTATCGCCTGCGCAGAAAAAAAAGGAAATATTAAGATCACAGTCGGGCAAACCTAGTGTATCTTTTCGTTTCCTTTTTGGCCAATTATAGAGCATATAGACAAGAAAAATAGGGCTAAAACTAATCATTATTTTAATACAAATCTAGTAGTGATTATTGAAAGTAAAAAGTGCATGATGGTGAATAAATAAATTGAACTGGGAGACAAAATAGCTTTTTCTCAGTATGTGGCCAGTCCAGATAAGAGTTACTCAACAGCTAAAGGCGGGCTAAGAAATAGGTCGCCGATCTATTGTTCTTGGAACATTGGGTGATGCCATTTTCATATTGCAAGACTATACCGCAAACTTGAGTCCAGTTTTAGTCCTGAATTTCCTACTGCAGTTTTAATTTTTGTGTTGCTTTGTCCTGATTTAGTTTTCTTTTGACACAGTTTGAAGAAAAAGGGAATTGCTGACAGATTTAAGTAAAATATTTCCATAATATTGTTAATTGTAACAGTTATTGAACATCGCCATGTTTCCCTATTGTGCAGCCCCAGTCACGTTTCTCCCCGTTTTGAACTTACCAACAAGCATTTCGTAGAGGAAGACGCCCACGGACCACCAGTCGCACTCTCGGCCGTAATACCCGTCTCCTCCTTGGGATTTCAGTACCTCGGGTGAAATGTAATCTGGAGTCCCAACCGCTGTGTCGCATCGTACCATGCCGTCCTGCATCAAAGCGTCGCACATTAGTGGCAGTTGTTCGTAACGATAAGCCGGCATTGTCTCTCAAGCAGCTGCTTGTACCTTGTTCATTTTCATACAGGTCCCAAAGTCTGCGAGTTTTAAGTGGCCTGTTTTGTCTAGCAACATGTTATCTGGCTTCACATCTCTGCAGAGGAAAAAAAAATAAAAAATGAAAACAAGAGAACAATAGCACCGTTAAACTGCAAAATACCAATGCCTGGATGTCCGAGAGCTAATGGTCAATGGGAAAAAGTGTATAAAATATAACTGTAAAACTTGTGCACTATAATTTCTAGCAACCTTTATAATGCTCCGAATGACCCGTTTCTTACTTGACTGATTCCAATTTTTAGCAAGCGTAGCAAGGCTCAATTCAATCAATCAAGAAATTATTGTGTTAAAACAAATTAACAGCTAATGTTTATGATTTTATGCACAATATTCTGTTCCCGATGCATCTCGTCTTTCGCTGCACTAAATCGAGCGCAGTGTGAGCACCAACTCCGCTTCTGTATGTAATATTTCCCATCTATTTTACCTTGTCGTAGTCTTTTTCAAACTGTAATTAATAAGTATGAAGTATGACTATGAAGTCCCGACAAGGTGGGAAAACACCATAGGTTGATTCTATTTGGAAATACAAAGAACTTGAGAATACTGCAAAAATAACTTGTCTATAAAGCTTGAGATTAATATTCTGAAAAAAAAAAATATATATTATAAATACGTTTTTATAGCTTATTTTTATCTAAATTCTGTGTTACATGTTTTATGTTGCACGATTGTACCGTGAACATTTCCTAGTTTGTGAATGTGTTCTCAAACAATGGCAATAAATACTATACTGATTCTTGTCATGAGTTACCACATAGCTAATAGGCTCTGTGACATGATGCTAACTTCCTAGGGTAACCACTGTTTCCTGACCGTTTTAGCATTGAAGGTAAAGGCTAATGCTAACAAATGGTAAAATAGCTCTACCATCTGAACAAATATTCATGAAACACAATCAGCAAGAGGTTTATTTGGCATTTTGTTCCTTTTTAAAAAAAATCTTATTTCCTTTTTAATTAACGTTCAGATTTGGACAGGAAGTAGTCTTTACCCTACACAGGCAAACATTTTAGGTGATTTTATATCTGGAGCCATAAATTCCCACTTACTTTTGTGCTCCAAACTAGTCATCTATGCACCCCTCACCTGTGAATGAACCCCATGGAGTGGATCCCGTCCAGAGCCAGCACCACCTCCGCTGTGTAAAACCGCGCCCACTTCTCCGGGACGTCGTAGTTACTCATTAAATTCACCAGATCACCGCCCGGCATGTACTCCATCACCATGTAGAGGTAGCGGTCGTCTTGGAAAGCGAAAAAGAGCTGCCGACACGGAAATATAACAAAATGTTTAGTCTAGTGTAGATATTTACATGGCTTATACATATATTATTGTCTATAATAATATTGTCTGTACCTGCACAACCCAGGAACTATTTGCAAACGCCATGATGTCCCTCTCCTCCCAGAAGAAAGCTGAGTCCGATCTCTTGATCATCTCAAACTTGCTAAGCAGCTTCATGGCATAAACTTTGCTTGTGGCTTTGTGTCTCACCTAGAAAACATGACAAAAATATCCTTAATATTTGTGTTAGCAGCAAGACTGAACCTGCTGCATTATGTTTAATACTTACCAGCTGGACTTCCCCAAACGCTCCTCTGCCGATAACTTTGACAACTTCATAGTCCACCGCTTTCATGCGCAGGTCACGTATTTTACTTATCGTTTCTTTATCTGTATAAATAAATATATAATATCTAGTCAGTGCATCATCTGTCAAATAATCTCCTCACTTCCACTGTTGAACCAAAAATAATAAATTAAAGCGAACACTGAATACTAGATACTGGATGAGAAATTAAACATTTCAAATTCATTTCCACCCAGTCAAGGTGACTGCTTGTTGAAAACCTTTGCCACAATGGAACACACATGGACACACAACTGAAAAGTTACACACTAACATGTAAGGAAACTGAAATAAACGTTTGGCTTGATTTTTGGGCAGCGCTTTACTTTAGCCCAGTGAGAGTAATTAGATGGAAACAGCATGGTATTTAAAAGTAATAACTTGGCAATTATAGTAATTACATGGAAAAAGCACGTAGACAACAACTATTCATAACATAATTAATAAGAGCCCAAATCCAGTATAAAGACTGTTAATTACATAGAAACATGACTAATATTTTCTAGAGCTGAGATACGCTTTTGTCACGAAACAATAAGTATCACAATGCCGATACGATAGTAAGGATTGTGATTTTCTAAAACTTTTGTTTTTTTGAAAGATAACTTAAGAATGAGCCCAAAAGTTAAAAACCAATTTGACATTTATTGAAGCGTTAAGATTAAAAAGTACGCAACAAAACTAAAGTTTATCATAAAGTGCTGAGTAATAGTTCCTGAAAAAATTAAAAGGGCGCAAGATAAAAATGCAGGCTCCAAACACGTATCAGCCCATAAACAGAGGCCTATTGTCTGTGCTGCATGGCCTTTTAACATTTAAAAGTATTAAAAGTATTGATAATCACGGCAATACTACTTGGTATTGCAGCACAAACATATTTCAATATACTGTGCAAAACGATGTAGTGTCCCAATCCCAGTTTTTTTTTTGGAATTAATATATAAATGGGTATAAAATACATAATCTCTCATCATTTCTAGTTATTTGCTATGTTTTACCATCAATCACTGTAACGTAAAGAGCAGCGCTTTGTTTTAATTCCTACAGGCCTGTAAGAAGTAACTGATCTTTTGTCTAGTGGAGCAAAGTTTGTTTTGTCCAACAGTATATCATAAAAGCATACATTTGCATATATTTTATATATATGCAATATCATTATTATGGATTGTGGTTGTGAACAAAAACATAACTTATAAACCCCTCATTCTTGAATTGTCTGTAAACAAAAAACAGATGTTACACGTTTAAAATAATTTCAAGAGTTTTCACCAATAGCTGTCTTCTTCTTATTATTTTATCCATGTCAAGTGCCAAACTGTGTGGTAGCGTTTTGAATTTAAATTAAGCAGTATTTTCCCACCCACAGACGCTCTTATATGTACGAAGCGAATGGTGTTTCTGTTCCCACCGTGGGCGTGTGTATCTTTTGATGTTCCCTTTTATGATCCTATGATAATGAACTGAGGTAATGCGGTAGTGCAACAGACCATAAAACCTGAGCTATCACTTTAAACTGGGAGAACCGCCTCCCTGTTGACATGGTTTCCCCCGGGGGACACTTTAGACACTGTTCAAAGAATTTAGCCACTGAAGGGATTATTCTCAATGTATAAGAGTCACAATCATTGCAAACAGGTGTATGTTTTAACACAGAATGTAAAGTGACTGGATAAAAAGAGCTGACCAAATCCAGTGGAGAAAAAAACATTTGTATGGATTACAGGAGTATCTTCCTGTCATTGAGGCCTCATGAGACCAAGCCATTAGTCCATTTCCGTCAATGCATTTCAGCCACTCGTGATGCGATACACAAGAGAAGTGTAGCAAAAGTAATTGAGGGGATGCGTAATGGCAGTTTAAGCCACAGGGGTTACATGGCTTAGGTCAGGATATTGTTACACTATATTTACTGGTCTGTTTCTTACAGGTTAGTATATTGCAGTTTTGTTAGAGAATATTCTAGCACTTTTTTTTTCATATACAACTTGCATATCAATATAAAAAACTGACAGTTTTGAGATTTTAGGAGCGCTATTTGTCTGACCATTACGGTAGCAGACACATTCATTAATTCATTTTGGTTGCATATGGACACAACAGTGAATAAAGTATGTAATAATACAAGGCTGGGAACACACTAGAACTTTGTTTATGATATAAAAAGAGAAGCAACAATTATGCATTTGTCATGCCAAATTGTTCTTCTTTTTATATTTGAACCATTGGGGACAAAATTAGCCTTTGAGGGGTCAGTCTCTTTTACTAATGGAAAACTAATATTTCCCATAAAGTTAATCTCACACTCGTCTGAAGGCACAGCCTAATCAACTCTGATAACCCGCGAGACTTGTACCATACATGTCGTACTTGGGAAAGATTGCAAGCAATTACGGTACATATAAAAGATGCGTGACATTCATGAACTGAAGTTTGGAGGCTGCGAACTGACAAAAAGTTGCAACACAATGGCAGTGACACCACAGAGATTGTGTCACAAAAAAACCTAATTGAGTGGTTCTAAATCACTCAAAACATTCTTCAACGCCGTAGTTCTTAAACGTTTCACACCAAGTGCCACCTAATATTTTACTCATAGAGTGACACCTGATCAGAAGGAGGTCTAAATCACAGCTATCCCAGGCATATGTTTAGAATTAAACCACCAAAATGGTTTAAGCCTAGATCTGCAGAGGAGCCCGGGCATCTAACAAGGCTATAACTTCTTAAAATATGATGTTCCCCATTCTGCAGGTCCAGCTAAAGGGCGAAGCCATCACGATGGGCATCATATGGGTCACCAGCCATTTATGAAAGCCTCTTTGTTGGGGACACTGGACAGCAGACAACCATTGTGTCCAAGCACACATTCGGAGCGGTGACCCAAAAACGGACTCCTCTTTTTCTGCGCCCGGGCTTGCTCGCTATCGTGCAGAGAGTGCTAGCACAAATGCTCAGTGCGGACTGCGGTAGTGGGTTGCACTTACATCTATTCAAGAAATTGTCAATGCTCTTGTTTTTCCTCAGGGCAGGGAAGTCGAGGTCGTACACCAGAGCGTCGAGGCCGTCCTGCAAGAGAACAGGGAGGAAGGTTAACCAGCGGTCTTATTTTATGCTAAAAAAAATTCATACAAGCTAATATTAAACTTCTCAACACAATGCAACTTGCAACAATTACTGTTTAGTGCATTTATGGGAGCTTAGTAATTTTTACTATATTAACCATTTTGGGAAGAAGAAGAAGAATCTTTATTTACTGTATATAGCGCCTTTCACAGACATAGCCACAAAGCGCTTTACATGAGCATTTTACATTCACTTCAAACTCGGTGGTGGTAAACTTCCGTTTCCCCTGGGGGAGACTGACAGAAGCGCTGTTTCACACATCTGCTCTGACCAACACCATACATTTACATACACATCATTCATCCTGGCCTATTGTACATGTTATTGGTGGTAGGGGAAACCGGAGTACCCGGAGGAAACCTACGCAGACACGGGGAGAACATGCAAACTGCACACAGAAAGGCCCCGTCCAGGTGGGAATTGAACCCGGGACCTTCTAGCTGTGAAGCGAGAGCCCTAACCGCTGTGCTACCGTGCCGCCCACAAAAACACACTGGCCCTATATGCTTTATAATTTGGGGTAGAGGACATTATGAAGTAGATTGATATGTAGCATATATCATAATCAGCGCAGTTCTGATTTGAAAGGCTTCCGCTTAGAAACCATGAATATTGTATAGAAGGCCAAAAAAAATAGATGAATAAAAGCGCAGAATAAGTCACTTCATGTGCGCTAGCTAGCACATGTGACAACCATCTATCCACAAGATTCACATGTCCACAAATTACATAACTAGCTACACAAGAGTCTTTGGAATCAAATGTTAACAATTTAGACCAACATTTGCTGCAAACAATAGGCTCTGTGCACAGAAAAAACATGATGCTAACTTCCTAGGCTCATGACCGTTTCCTGTCCTCGTTTTATTCCTATGGATGGTTAGCTGTGTCTCGCTGAAATAAACACATATTTAAACACATGGCAGAAAACAAGCAGCTGTTGAATAATCACAACACAAACTTCTCACAGGATGTAAATACTTCACCAGAGAAGAATTCTGTGCTTACATCTGTAGCTGTTTTAGCCCTGAAGGCTAATGTTGATTTGACGCTACGCTAACACAATGTAAAATAATGCGACAATCTAAACTAATATTTATGAAACACACTCGGCTCGACATTTATTCCTGTTTTCTGTTGTTTTTTAATCTCATAAAAATGTCACTGTACGTTTAATTGTTGACAGGAAGTAGTCTTTACCCGACACTAGCCAACAGGAAGTTAGCCAAAAACATTCTGTGCATGGAGCCTAAACAATGAAATTCGAGAAAAAAGCTGTGGAAAAATAAAGCTGTCTTACATTTTAGCAAATAATTACAGAATATTCCAGGAATTAGTTTTGACAACACAAATCCAAGCTCTATTAGCATCTTTGAATCTCAAAATAACGCCTTACACCTCTTATTTGATTGACCCTACCTGAATTGTAAGCATGCCCGGGCAGAATTGGCAACTTAAAAAAGGCATAGCCTAAACGCATCTGCCAAAAATGTAATTTCCCAAGAAGCTAACATGTCAATTCGACTGCTCCCAGGCTGATGTTATTGATAGTCAGACTCTGAAAGGGCAGCTCTGGATGTGCGTAGGCATGTGCCTGCAGAGCCAAACTGATACCCAGCAGCTAGAGTCAGATGCTATAGAAAAATTATATTTGAACTATGCGCTGGAATAAAGTCAAGCCTTAAATATTTGATGCTACATGCAAATACTAAAGCAAGCTGTTTAGCAGTTAGCATGTAGCATCAAGCCAAAAACGACAAATAATAAAGAGCGTAAAATTGTTTAGAAAGGCCTAATCTAATCACAGCGGATTAAAATGAACAGTTCAAACACAGATATTAGTGTGTGTACAAGACAACTGATAAACTGCTGACCAAGCAAATATTTCTCTACTACTTACTGCTGCTAGCTAGCATAGCAGTGTCTACATACACAATCTGTTCCTCACATTTACTACAGCTGTAAATGGATTGAGTATTGTCGAATATTCCTATTTTCTCGTCACACAGGGCTCTGATCCAGCAGTTCCCAACCCGGGGACCTGAAGCTTTGTCTGGTCTGAGGATCCGGTCATAAGGAGTATTTGAACAAATTAAATGGTCAAAATAAGTCATCATATCTAACTGAGGAAGGATGACATGTGTAGAAAACAACTGTAATTTCTGTTTATGTGTTGTGTTTAGGGATGTCAAGATTAACCGGTTTTACGATTACCACGATTATAAAAGGACGCGGTAGGTTATCCGTAAGAATTTCAGAAGCCATGGTTTACCGCGTAAATTTTTCACGCTGATGCACGAGCCGCTGCACGCCATAAACGGCGCGTAAATTCACTGGTAGTTGAGCGAGGCAGAAGGACGCTCTCCTCCAGTGTTGTATCCACCCAAAAACGATTGAAGTCAGCAGAGTGGGACCTCTTTAGGATCCAAAACATGACCAAGGCGTTGTTGTTGTCGATGGACGTCCGTTATGCAAATCCTGCAAAAGGCGCTGATATCGGCTACGTCGAATATAAACAACATCTTGGAGATAATCCTTCGCTGTGAATGTCCAGGTCAAGGTAACGAACTGCATACTTCCCAAAAAAGTTGTCCAAATGTTCGGAAATAGCCGCCACAACTGGCTCAGGATGTAAACAAAAGGCTAACGCTCCACTCTGCTTCAGCAACAGAAAGGAAAGTGAAACCGCACATGTGGAGATGAGCGGTTTAGTCATTTTGTAAACGCGTTTCATTCTCTGTTCATCAAAACATTTGACAAATAATTAAGCAACAGCATAACTTTTGAGAACATAAAACCTAGCCTAGCTTGTGGCCTAATAATATGTAGTAAAATAATTATGATCATGGTCATTATAAAGAACTAAAGTTGACATTGTTTTGCAAAACAATCTTAAAACATTTTTCATTTTTAGAAACAGTGAATGTTTACAAGTTTACAAGTATTAAAAATCTTTTTAAAGACAAAAACAAACAATATCAGTTCTTTCCTTTCGTTCGGTCGATAATCGTGAATAATCGTAAAATCGCAATATTTTCTTACACAATAATCGTGACTCAAAAAATTGAAATCATGACACCCCTAGTTGTGTTTAAGAGATTAGAAAATAGATTATGGCTAAAGGTCAATATTAATTAGTCATGTAGACTGACCTTCACAGCTCCTATATTACTTACATTTAGGGGTGTAACGGTACGCTAATATTGTATTCGGTTCGGTACAGTGTCTTGGAGAGCTCGGTTCGGTTAATTTTCGGTACAAAAAAAAAAAATAACTTACAAAATCTTTATTTTGAAAAGCTGCCAATACACAATAGAATTCTTGCATAAAATAAATAAAAGCGACTCATTTGGGTCATATTTTAAATAAATTGCACTCTTTATAAAGAAATACACATTTTTTAAATTAAAATTTAAATACTGCAACTAGTTAGGACCTGAAAACGTTTAATACTAGCAACAGCTTCAGCTTGTATACCAACAAAACTAACTATTCAAGTTTTAAGTTTTTGGCTAAAAAGATTAACCTAAGTGATACAGTAGGTGCACTCGATAGCTTGTTGACCACATCAGTTTGAACTTTTTCATATAGTGCTGGTATAACTTTTTGGCTGAAGTGCGGACGCGATGGGATATTGTAGCGAGGCTCAAGACTTTTAATCATATGCTTAAAGCCAGCGCCTTCAACAACTGAATATGGACGCAAATTCGTAGCGATGAAAACACCTATACCATGCGTTATTGCTTTCGCTCGATCCGAAGTACTTGACAGGGGTTGTTTAAATGCCGACGTTAGCGGTACTTGCACAATGCTGCTTTTCTTCTTAGTAGAAGTGATATTCACATTCGGATGATGCCGTTTTAAGTGCGTTAACATGTTAGATGTGTTGCCTGCCACATACCCGATCTCCGTGGAACAATGTCGGCATACAACTTTGGATTTATCCACTCGTCTATCCCCATTATGCATTTTAACAGGGAAGCCAAAGTGTTCCCAAACAGGAGACCGTAGTGAGGTGGGAGGGTCTTCAAGCTCTGGCTTCTCTTTCGCTGTTGCTATGATGCCATGGTACTCATGCAGCTTTACTGTGCGTCACTCAATAGCGTCCGTGCGGAAACTCGCGTAGGAACTTTGTTCCGCTGCGCTTAATATCACGCTAATAATACATTTATATTATTTAATGGAAAAAATTCACCGAAACGGTACGCAAGTGGACCGAACCGAACAGGCCGCACCGAATCGGTTCAATACATCCCCGTGAACCGTTACACCCCTACTTACATTACTTGGAATTTATTGATTATTGAAAAACGTATTTCATAATCTTTTATCATCATCTATGCCATGTGCTAATTGTGGCATTGATAATGAGTGCTTGCTATTATTTTAACACAAAAGTGACAAAAATAAGGCCAGGTTCTATTCCCGGGTCAGATGTGGTCTTTATGTGCTCTCCTCGTGTCTATGTATGCTTCCTCTGGGTGCTAACACGAAAAATATGTAAATTAGGTCATGTCCTGGAAAAAAAAAAAAACACAAGTTGATCGTATCAACTAGATATGATTTCTTGTTTATAAGCATATGGACAGTATTCATTATATGAACTGTGTAAAGATTAACTGAAAATGAACTGTATCAATGACATGAAAATCAACAGCTATTTATAATTTACCTTAGTCACCTTCTGCCTACTGTTATGCTGCTACAAACGAAAATAATTTATCTGTGACTTTTCTTGGTTAAATATAATGTTCAAAATGTTTAAATATCTCATAAAAAGGCAACTCTCACAGGCCAATTGATATCTGAGAATCAAAGAACTCTTCAAACGTTAGTTGCAGTCCGAATGTTATATTATTATTTTATTTTTAGTAAGTAATGTACTACCACTGTATAAAAACAAATAAATAAAAGTGCTGGATTTATCCCTGGACCGGATATTGTCTGAAGCGAGGTAGGATCATGGGTGCCACTAGCTGGATTGAGCGTAATCTTCCATAATCCAGAGTGGCTAAACAAGCCTGGCACACAAACACGGCATGACCGCACTCTCCCGTCCCCTCCGCTGTGTCACAAGTCGCTTGGCCTGCATTTCAATTTCTAAAAGGAAAAATGTCAACACAAGCAGCCCATTATTATGCAAATTAACCATGTCATCCGTATTATATGCGCTATTAAAGGCAAAGTGAAGAATCCGGTCTTTCCAGTTATCGTGAATTATCTTGTGCTCGAGCGTGATGGATTTCTTTTCTGCATCTCGCAGCAAAACAATGCTGACACACGGTGAATCAGCAGCTCAGCCGGGACAGCAATCCTCTTAAGTAACGTGTGCTCCACTGCATGGGTCAACAACGCTGCCGCCAGCACCCCCTCCTCCATCCACCAGCTAGCAGCTAGTACATGCACGGGACAGGAGAAGTGGAGACGCCACAGACATCTGCACTGTCAATTTTTGCCAATAAAAAGGGGCACCATAAAAAATACACCATAAAAAGTAATTACGAATATTACAGCTATGGCTAAATCTAGAAGTATATTTTGTTGTTGATAAAAAAAAATCCTAAATTAAACAGAAGGGACAAAATGATCTGCTCCTCTGAACAAATTTAAATAAAGTGCCCGTGCATTGGCCACTTTGATCATCTTCATTTTCATGCTTATTTCACAGGAAAAAAAAGTGACACAGCGGCATCATCTTATGTGACGCTAATATTTCTCTGTGCTGTTTCGTTAAGTGAGCAGCAGATGCTCATTAACCGGTCTGTGGCAGTGTGTGTCCAAAACTCAATATCGCCTTCCAACTTCTATCGCCTGCTTAACCATTGAGTTGTTATTTGTGTCTTACATGTTTGTCCTCTCCAAATTAAGTAAATCAAGACCCCATTGGAGGTAGAAAAGCCATAGCGATGTCTATTGTTTACTGTAATATGTCAAATAATATAAAACAGCTGAGTGAGTTGATGTAAACACTGACACACAGTTGTTTTAGTGGAAAAGAAAGCTATACTGTATGAATAAAGCGAAGATTAGGATTTTGTATTAGTGCTTTCCTAAAAAATAGTCAAAGAAAAAAAAAAACTGTTTACAAGATAACAAAAACATGTATTTATATAGTCATGGTGTTATTGTTGCATGACATCCATAAATCTATCTTTAATCGGGCTGACCAAAAGAAGTGAGGGAATGCTAAATGTATATTGCATTCATTACTTTATTTTATTACTTCAAATTTTTTTCAGGAGTAGTTATTTTAATTCAAGGGCGAACCCAAGCCAACCCACGAATTTGAAAAGCAAATCATCCTAAAAGGTCATCATTAGTGTGCACGTTCCCGACTGAGAGAAACTGGAGAGCATCGACAGGAAAGAGACGCGGGGTCCCTGCTGGCTGCACAGTATCCAGCTCGTACGACCCTAATCACAAGGCTGGAGCTCAGACCAATGCACGTTTGCATAACTTCCTGCCACAGAGAACTCTGGACGGCCGCAGTAACATTCCTCAACAGGACTGTACACGTCAGAGAGCTATTTTAGGTATGTGGCCAAACAAGTTTTCAACAAAAATGAAGGGAGGGAGAAAAAAAAAAAGAAGAAAAGAAAAATCCAATCCCAGCTTCAAGTGCGAGGCTTACAGCTTAAAGCTGACACTTTCCAAAAAAAAAGAAAGAATCTGCTGCGCTAGGCCAAGTGAGTCGACGCAAGAACAAATGAAGGAAAAAACAGAAACATAGGAAGTGGGACATGTTTTAGGCGCCCTACACGGGCCACTCACGCCTAAAGAAAATAAACCGGGCGCACAAACATGCAAAATATGAAATTCCTCTGCAAGAATGCAGTTTTATTTTCTTCTTTCTGATGGGTGAGTTACAGAGGTCCAGGTTCAAGGCGTGGAAGATTATTTTCATAGACAAATCAAGCCCAGATTGATGGAGAGTAAGGCTACAGGACAAAAAAATTGCCATTTTCAATTACCTAGTGGAATATTGCAACTATATATTTTTGCAATATTTTTGATCAATCATTTGTACACAGCGCATACAATTTAACTTATCAAAATGTGTCAGAACAACACTTTGAAAATATAAAACAAATCAACATCAAATCAAGGCTAAAATAAAACTAAAAATGTCAATAAAACTTAGTCAAAAATCTGACGTCATCAAGCTCACTGGTCACTCAACAATGTCTGTTGAACAGTAGGTACAGTAAATGGTAAATTCAATTTACAAGAAATGTACATAATTGAAGTTGTCTGGAGATCTGAATCATGCCTCTAGAAAATTAAATACATCCTCAATAACCAGATGTGTCAGCATCAGCACACTTAAATCTTACAAATGAAATATTTTAGCAAAGGTTTTTTTTACTATGTTGTGTAGTTCTTAGGCGGTGCTGATTGGTTCTAAATGACTGTTTAGCTAATATTGCATGTATGTGTTAGTGCTGACAGCTATTTGTAATGTAATGTTTTAAAACTGCGTGCACCTGCCCAGGGAAAAAAAAGCATTCGCTAAATCTGGTACAAAGCACCTTTTCTTAAGATTAATATATTTTGTATATTGGCTAAACTAGCATCTACACATGTATCCATGTTATTAAAAAAATGTAAACCTTTGATACGTGATATGATTATATGGATTTCAAGTAGGGCTGCACAATCTTGTTAAAATACCATAACTATTTCTGCAAAGAATTGTGATTTGATTTGCGTTTTATTTTCATATATCTCAGTTCGATGTGCACAATATAAACATGAGCAAGAGTCTTTAAATTTTTAAAATTTAACTGTGAACTTCTAAACTAATACAAGAATTGGCTGTATGTGCAGGTCTACAGTGCAGGGTTAGCAGGTTATACGTAGGACCCCATGGACACAGGGGAATTTAGTAGTTTACAAATTATATTCCACTGCCTAAAATAACTTAAGTCATCATGATTTGGCAATCACGACCCTTCAAATTCCAATTCCAATTTGAGTGTGATTAATTGTGCAGCAGTCATTTTGAATTAGCAGAACAATAGCACATGCTTTAAATATGGAGAGTCCTGGGGAAAAAGCTGAGTGTTCTTCTATTTCTGCTGATGCCACTGCAGCCGGAGGCATCACATCTCTGGGATTACTAATAATATGAAAAACCACCTTACGCTCTTGCGAGTCCAATGTGGCAATTATGTGCATTTAAAATGCACTGGGCTGGTGGCTGATATTAAATACACCAATTACTCCTCTGCTTTAAGGCAGAGAAATGTGTCCACACCAAACTCACAAAAGCTCTTTTCCAGACACTTAAGTGTGAGTTACACTTTCCAGCCACATCATCCCCGGTGCATGCCAGTGTGCGGCATGTGGACGAGCCCGACTCACTTCCTCTTGTGCCACCTTTCTAAAAGACAATATGCTTTCCACATGGGAGAAGTAACTGTAGGGAGTTCAGCTCTAGTCAGACCGCTGAGCAAATAAAGGTAGTGCCCGTGTAAACTGCTGGGATCAGCCAAATCAATAGTAATAACCATAATAAAACACAGTATATGCACTCAAGTGGTGCTTCTACATAATGGTAAGTCAATAAATGCAAGACAAACGCCTTGTACTTTGGCTTAGTACATTTTCTGCAATACTGAAATACACAAAAAAGCTAAATATTGTCTTCAAGTGCTGTACTGAACATCACAGAATATTGATCTCTTACATATCCTTTATTGCCTACACTCTTATCCTGTGTTCAAAATCGATTGCTCATTCAACTCAATAAATTGTTCTCATAATTACAAGCAGAGGTGGTCAAAGTATGCGATTATGTCACTTGAGGAACAGCACAGAAACTACTGGTCAAATATTACTCAAATACAAGTAAAGGTGGCTCTGTCACATTCTGTAGGTAAGTATGCAAGTATTTGCAATAGAATACTCAAGCATACAAAGTAAAGAACAAATCAGTTAAAAACACACAACACACAAATATTGTCCTCCAATTTCCCGTGTACGGTAACACGAAGGGGACAAACCTCCTTTCTCAGTGGTATTTGACAAAACGTTTGCACAGCACCACCTACTACTCTGGAGTGTGCCTTATTAGGCTTTTAAATTAACCAAACACAAATTTACTTTATACTTTGGAGCCTTTATTGAAATGTAGAAAATAGTAGAAAGTATTTATATTTATCTTTCACATGTAGTGGAGTAAAAGTAATATGTTCAACAGAAATACTACACAACTACAGATTATCAAAAACTCAACTTAAGTGCAGTACTTGAGTAAATTGACTTAACTGACCACCTCTGACTACAAGACATTACAACTTGAAACTATCAAGTAGGCGGAGGATAAACAATGAAACAGTGGTGTAGTGGACAACAGATTTCCTGTGTGTGACCTCACCGTGAAGTAAAACTGCTTGGTAGGAATTCAGTGGATGTAAACAATAAAAAATAACTACAGTAAGTCTTGGCAAAAAAATAATAAAATTGTTTAGGGTAAATTGATGGATAACAGCCATAGACTGTGAAAAACATGGACGTAGCATCATTGCTATAGTATTAGCTGCTGAAGCCTAATAGGAAATGGCTCCGGAAGTTTCTATTAAATCTGTTTAGTCTCTTATGCCGTTAAGAGTTGTCATTCTTATCTTCATCTGTTTGTCTCAACACGATATTGGCCTTTTTTCTTCCTTTTGTTAATTTCAAATGTAGCAGGCCCCAAACACACAACCTAATGGCTAGCATGAACAAGCTACCATTAGCTGCTGCTGAACGCTATAGGGTAACTTAGCCACCATGACTTAGTCCAACACTATTCTACAGTCTATAACAACCCATTTACTAAACGTGGAAGGCAGCACTGTTTGACAAGAAATAGGGCTGCACAATTAGTAGCAACTAGGTCGAAATTGCAATTTGAATGCCTAGTAAATGGCAAAATATTCTCTGCAAACAACAAAAATCCTGTCTCCATTAGATCAAATGATTGTTCTGTCTTTGCTCAAACACTGACGCTCCAGGACATGTTGAAAAAGTGCAAATTGAACTGAATCTTGATTTTCTTTTTTTCCTAACATAGTTGAAGTTATAGTATTCTCCAAAAATCGCACAGCCCTACAAGGAAATGCCACTTACCTAGAAGCACTGCATGTCTAAGTCGAGTGAATAAAAGGCAGTGACAGAGAGGCCAGGGGTGGCAGGGACGGGGCATTCCTGCTCCTCAAGAGGTCCAGAATCACTGTCACAATCGCTTCCCCATCAAAAAAATACCCAAGCGTTCTCCCGACAGCGCGTGATCACGTGTTTCGGTCCGAGTGAGCCTGCCGTTGTCAAGCAGAACTTTGCCTGACCGGGTGATTTCTGACCTCACTCCAGTGAATTAACTTCTTATTAAAGATAGTGCATCCGGAGCCACTCCGGAAGACGATGCCCCCCCAGAGAGTTGTGAGTACGGGCCCGCAAAGAGCAGGATTTAGGTACTCAGGGGAGGGGAGGGAAGGAAAATTTTGTTTTTATAAAGTTCAATGGGTGAATAAGGCAAGACGAGGCGGGGAGTTGCTACTTACCAAAACGCAAGAGAAACAGCTGAAAAATGTATGTTTAGCCAAGAGGAAGAGCTTAAGGCCATTTCAAGACATTTCAGATCGAAATGGAAACGATAACCAACAGCCCCAATAATGTTTCAAGAAAATATTTATGCACCAGTAGCTCTGTGTAGGACACCAGAAACTGCAGATAATATTTTTACAGCACAAATCCGTATGTTATAGTGCAGTGTTTACAGATACGAGGTCTTAAAAAGATGCTGGTAAGACCCCTCTAATGACAGCCATATTGAAAAGGCAGGAGCTGACATTAATTTATCAATGTCCACGTGGGGCCCATGTCTGCTCTGCTCTCAGCCAGAGCAGGCGTTATCAGCATAGGCCAACACCTCACAGGTGAGGCTCTCCTTAGAGCCAAAGGTCGCTTGAACAATGGACCTCTTCCCAACTGCAGACTGACTCACTGTGAGCGAGATGTGGGTAGTAATTGACTAAAGTACATTTATTTCAAAACATTTGGAAAGAAATTGTACTTCCAGGAGTAGCTTTATCACAAAGTGTATTTTACCTGTACTGTGCCATAATTTGACTAAAACATTTGGTTACTCTTTGCCGAGCGTAAATGTGAGTGATTAAACTTATGCTGATCAGTTTACATGTATTATTTGGCCAATGTATCTTTCAAAAATTGCTACTTGATCAAGTTGTTATGGTGCACAAGAAATATTAGGTTTTGGACATAAACTGTATTGTATGTCGGATTATGTCACTGCCACTTTTACCTTCCAGTTAATACTTCACTTTATTTACACGTACTTGAGTAAATATTTGCATAACTACTTTTTACATCTACTTGATTTAAGTCATTTTAAGTTACTGTTACTTACCAAACCTCTGGCGTAGCAAACTAGAGGCTTGTCTCAGCAGATGAGTGATTCACTGTACACTCCTTTGCAAGCAATTCTCTATGATCTATTCTGCACTTTTATGCGTGACGTCATCCAAAATACTGCTCGATGACAGACGGGTTGTTCCCATTCATTTCGATTCAAGAGTGAAAGTTACAATGATCTACTGGTGCCTCCAAGAAATGTATCAACAAGGTTAATCATATAACACGAGCGTATAGTATGTAGGTAGGGATGGGCACCGTTAAACGGTGCCTACTTGGTACCGACCGAAAAGCTCCGGTCGGGGGTGGTGTCAAAAAACGAAAAAATTTTCGGCGCCAACTTTCGGTTCTTTTTCTCTCTAGATGTAGATATGACCCGCAGCGAGTCTAGAAAAGCAACATGAACGTGTGCGCTGATAATGAGCCGCTTCAGCGCAAATGGAGCAAAGCAAAACTATAATTTATTAAACTTTTGTAATAATAGGATTACACCGGTTGTAAAACCCAGAGCCAAACTAAACCAGTTATTTCAAACCAGGACAGTGAAAGACGTCTTTACCTTTAGCGACAGACCCACAGAGGTTGAGTTTACGTGCTGTTGTTTACAACTTTACAAGCAGCTGCAGCGTGAGGGGAATATCAAAGATTGTTTGTGGAAAAGTGAGCGCTCACTATGTATTAGACATTTTTGGTACAGTTTTTGTAGATTATTAGTGGCAGAGTGAGCGCTCTCACTGTGTAAAGATCTTTGACGGGGAAAGTGCTTTTACTTTGTCTAGAAAAGTTTATGCTGTTTTGCTGTTGCTGTTTTAGGACTTTTTCCTGAACAACACTTTTTATACACATTATTTTAATTGAATTAAAATGACATAGGTACCGAAAAAAGTACCATTAAGGCACCGAAAAGCAGGTATCGTTAAAGTAGTGGTATCGGAAAAAAACCCAACGGTACCCATCCCTATATGTTGGTAATTACACGAAAGCGGAACATATATCTGCCTATTTTGTGAGGAACACATAGAAAACAGTAAAAACAATATATTGTTTTAAAATACATAGAGACGTTAACTTTACTCAGCATGGCATCACGTAAACAAAGTCTGTGCTCTGTCAGCTAGCTCCCAAGTCCTGCCCATGGTTCTGCTTTGTCTCCAAAAGCCAAATGAAAATATCAGAGAGGCAGCACCAGTCTTTCTCCTGTTTATTGGAGTTTTCAATGCAGAGTAGGTTCCTCCGATACAGATACCAGTGATTTTAGGTCAATACTACAGATTTTTCAGGTATCGTACGGTACCTGAACCCAAATCAGACACCATATTAAATGTTTTCCCACCTGAGTTCGGACGCAGGCTACAAAGTTGGTTTTGCTAACAGTGCGGCTGGTTAGCGCACAGTGCTGACGTCACTGAACCCCTGTCCTGTCCTGTGCTGGGCCGGGTGGTTCCCATGACTGAAGAGGGACTGGGAGGATGAAATGTTTGGTGCAAAAATGCCTATTATGTTCACATCATCTTAAAATACTGGCTGTGGAGGCTCTGCAGCACTAAAAACCTCCATCAATCACATGTTATATTTTTGTTTCCTTCATTTGATCTTTAGAGTGGAAGCAGAACATTGGCAAAAGTGGTATCGAACTAGTACTCAATATCGGTGACTATTCTGAGCCCAGGTATCTATTGTGAACGGATTGGGGAAAATGGCACCAGTGCAGCACTGCAGAGCCTCCGCAGTCGCGTTTATGCTGCTAGCGTAGCATCGGCTGCGCTTCCCATTAACTCCGACTCCAGTCAAAATCAGCTGCAGTTCGTATTCAAATTATATAGCAATGATAACAATCCACACCTTCTTCCAAAACACACGGTTAAAATTATCAGCGGTGTGAAGCGTCCAAACCCTGCCAACGCCACCATATGTCACTTCTGATTTAAAGCAAGTCATCAATCGTAAACAGGAGAGATAGGCAATGTCACTAAGCGCTTACGTAACAATCCCTGGCATTCTGTTTCCTCTCAATTGGTGCTTAGAAGGCAGCGGCAGCACAATGACTGGGGAGGGGGCAGCCCATCCAGATAAGGCACCCTCCTTTCCAACAGGATTTATTTAGGGCTCAAGATAAGAAATACAGAGCTAGCAGGGATGCAGCGTGCAGTTGCCGGGCTAATGCAAGGGTGGGTAATTGTTTCAGATTTTTCCATACCAATACCTGGCTTTTGATATCTATTTATCCATCGGCTAATCCTGAAACAGCGCAAAACATAAGCACACGTCAGCAACTGTGGTGTTTTGAGTTGATATTATTACATTAACAGCTACGGGGACAAGCCAGTAGATTACACACGCTGAAGAGAACATACCAATTTGACTTCAAGGATCTGTGGTACAGTAAGAGCACTCATTCTCTTGTCACTCTCGACTCATTTTTGGCACAAATGCCCTTACCATAGATACAGACGGCATCTTTGCAAATGCCCATATATGGTCATGTTCGAAGCAGCCAGAATTTAACTTTCTCCCATTTCTCCACCGTTACTTTAACTTTTGAACATGATTTTCTGCTAAAGATACAGAGCCATGAAGAGGAGCACAGTTGTTCAACAGCCCATAAAATACATAAAAAAAACAGACAATGCTAACCTGGAAGCTATGCTGGCTTCATGCTTTGTATGCTAATGTTAGCGAAGCGATGCCAACGAGTGCCGTTCTTCGCTTGTACTGAAGAATTTGCTATGGAAAAACATCCATATGGACCCGGTTTTGGCTCGACTTTATTGGTGTGTGATAAATATGTTTAAAAGGAATAGGCCACCGGTTTTACATACCGAGATATGTTCACACCTGAGCTTAGACGTGTTGATGCGTAACTGTCTGGTCTTTGTGCGTGCGCCAGCGGCGTCGGAAGCATTTGGAAAGTGGGGGTGACACATTTCAAAAATGGGGGGGTCGACTTCTTAACATTAAGAACTACAGTGGGACAAGGTCAGGACAATAACAGAGCAATGTTATTGCTTTAGCGGGACTACATCCAAATCGAGCGTTACTTCAAGAATACGTGAGAGACTCGATCAGCTCAGCAGCGCCTCCTCCTCGCAGCTGGGTGGACATATAGGGCGGATAACCAAACACCTGTGGAGCCGCTGTTCTCCTGTCCAGCTCTGGCTTTATGACGCTTTGTGAAAAAACTCAGTGAATTTAGCTCTTATGAGATGGCGTGCTCGTGTTTGCATCCTCATTTATTCAGCTTCAGCCACACCCGTTAACTCCTGCCATCACAAAGAAACATCTCAACGCTTATATCTTCACATTTCCCATAAACGCAGATAAAATTGAGTCAAGGGGTAAAGGAAGCAGATGTTATTTGGTTAAGTGGCGCGGATAATGCCAATAAATATTTTTTTAAATGTATGGCAAATAAGGCGCGGGTCATATTTAATTGTTTGGCCTCGGGGAGCCTATTGAAAAGGTCCAGTCTAAACTAGTAAATGTAAAGTCAATGAAAATTCATGTTGTGAAAGTGGGGGGGACCAAACAACCACTTTTCAAAAGTGGGGGGGGGGACACGTCCCCCTCACAATGAATGGTTCCGACGCCCATGGCGTGCGCTCAGTCACGCAAATAGACGAACGACGTGGTTAGTATTAATACCTTAGGAGCACCTCGCCTTTACTGCGCGGACGTCGAAGTATTATTACGCCTTATAATATAGTACCCCTTTTTATCCACTTAGAAAATCGACCTGTTTAATTTTGTGTAACTAGACTTGGATCGTGTAACGTTTCACGTAACTGTATTTAAATAGGGAAAACGTGGAACAGCTTGGTAGCTTCCAACTTCACCCCAGTTTGGAGCTATACCTATGCTGGGAGAGGCTAAATGCTAACGTCTTTCGTCTATTTGCGTGACTGAGCGCACGCAGAAAGACCAGACAGTTACGCATCAACTCATCTACGCTCAGATAAGAACATATCTCAGTATGTCAAAACAGTGGCCTATTCCTTTGAAGTCTGCCAGAAAACAGCTTAAAAGAAAGTTGTGATTCCCATGAGAGGCTTTCTTCCCCCTCGGCTGGGCCACGCCCCCTTGTATGACGCGTTGTCGTCTGTATATCTATAAACTGCAGCCTGTGTGGTTAAAAAAAATCTCGTTATTGAGGATGCTCTGGTGTCAAACAATGTCCCGTCTCTCGTCGTCCTATGCTTTTCTCCTCTTTACTCATCACTGAGCCCTAGTTTCCTTGCATAGTCCAAGTTCAGTCCTGGCTTAGTTCTGATTAAAACTCAGTTCAGTCATGCCCATTGCTCTCTCTAAAAAATGTTTTACCGAGCTTAATGCCAACATTTGTTGAATGTCAAGAAAATAACCAAACAACAGCCTGACTTTTTCTTAACAATTGCTAATCACTTGATTTTCGATCGGCAGCACCAAGTTTGTATATCGACTAGGGCTGAAAGACATATCATTATAGTATCGATATCGAGATATTTACATTCAAGATATTAAAATCGAAAAAGCAAGATATAAACAATATAGATTCTCATCAATTAAACTGCACTCTTTTGTATTATGATGTTTTTATTTTCTGAAAAAGCTTTTTTCACCAAACCCATAGTAACATCGTATCGATATCGAGGTATCTGGCTTGAATATCGAGATATGAAATTTTGTTCATATCATTCAACCCTAATACTGAATGTATCCAGTCCCATGTATAACCCACTACATCATTAGTACCATAAAAAAGTGATTTCAAGTATGTAAAAGCAACAAAAAACCAATCGACACGTTGAATGAGCAGACTTATTTGAAGGTCAATTTGCACCAACTACTTTCGCGATCCATCATCTCAAAACGGCCTAATATAGAGCTTTAAGATCTTTGATAACAACAGTAAATCCACACATTTTAACTATTTATGCACCCGTGGGAACCCCTCCGTGCCAGTACTTTGCCAAAACACAACAGCCCCACACATCAGTAAAGAAAAAAGAAAAGAAACCCGGGTTCAAGAGTCACAGGTAGGGGGGAGGCCCGGGGCGGTAAAAAGGCACGCATTGTGCATTCTGATGGAAGCGATTACTCATAGGCAAACATGTCGGCTGCTTTCGCCAGTTAAATGTCCCGATTCAGAGCCCTAGAGAAACACGAGTCCTCAGTCCACATAATTTTGGTTTATGGGGAGAGAGAGCGCGCGAGTCCACACCCAGCTACCTCAGCAGTGCCGTGCCTGGTCCTGTTCCCCTCGAGCATGCTCTCTTTGGTCAGAAAGGCAGGGAGCAGGGAGGGAGATTTTGAAAGCCTTGGTGATACACGGGTAACAGAAATCGCTGTGTCCTTGGGTGAGACGCTGTTATAGTAAAAAAGAAAAAAGCGACGCGTCCTCCACTCAACCCACCGAGTCTGGTCGTGAATATTTGAACATCTCTACTACAATAAGCTAAGAATAGTAATCATATTAGTAAAAACTATATTTATTGGCTTTAAAAACAAATTATCCAATAGTTTTACTTCCGGATCCTCCACGTGATCTCCAAATAAGCTCCTCCCATCCCCCCTTCACTCTGTAGCTTCGATATAGAGTAAAAAAGAGAAAGGTGCTGCTCGTGTGGCTATAGTAAAGCTATGGTGAGTGTTTTCACATTGCGATGAAAGGATTAATGCTGCGTTTCAGTAAGTTTCATCACTTGAAAATGACTTGCTACCTCAGCTGAATAAACTTGTATGTAAACAAAATTACTAACGCTACTAGCTAACAGTTAGCTAATACGATGCTAAAGCTATATGAATGTTTCGTTACACGCTAAATAACGTTACATCGAAGGCTTTAGCGTTCACATCCCTGGGGCAGTGGTTTTGTTACAGTTTTATCATTAGCTACACTTCCCCGCTGGAGGCCGCCATTGCGGTCTTCATCTTGTATCTGAACTCTGATCATCTCAGAGTTTACATGTTATTACCAGTTCGAGCGGCTTCCAAGGCATTTTTCCCAAGGAGGAGGCACCGTTACCAGTCGCTTGGAACACAGCATAAGCTTAGCAAGAGATGGAGAGGCGAGGTAAGCATTTCAGGAGGAGCCTTTTGAGAGATATCGCTGGAGAAGACCCAAAGATTACTCAAAGTTGCGCTAGCAGCTCAAAACACAATTCTAGGTATGTTTTTTTTATGTGATAACAACTTTGTAACATGGTAAGAAGCTCTACAAAGTCAATTTCGCACATTACCCCTTTCTGTAAAAAAGAAAAATACAACAGAAAATGTACTGATTAAGAAAAGAAAACCAAACCTAACCATAAGTGCTATAAAGATCACAGGAAACCCCATGGCCGAAGAAGCATCCCAGAAAGTTACATTTTGTAGAGGAGCATCGACTAAAAAAGGGACACGCTATTGAGTCCAGGCGAGTCAAACACAAGAGGTTATTTGATTTGCGTGGAATTTTATTAAGAAGTGGGTGGGGTTCAATGTGGCAGTGAGAGTAGCGGTGGGCAGCAAAAGGCTTCCATTCATTGATCAGGAGCAATGGCGGAGGGAGGGGAACAACACCCCAGTGTGTCCCTGCAGCGCCCTGCCGGTAAAAATGCAGTGTGTGTGAGCACTTTTAGGTGCGCTTAATTGCCTCTTTCTGCAGCAGCATGGGAGAATGAGTTTCCCATGTTATTTTTTCTCCCTTAAGGGCCCACTACAGAAGAATGCTATAAACAAATGCACCAAAGTTAGAGAGTGTGGGTGGAGTTCAGAACCCGACTCTCTTCCCAAAACATACAGCGTCACAAGAAAGATGAGCCATGTCCCTTTTACTGCGTAAGAAAAAAAGAACCCGAAAACAGTACCCTGGTGTGTTACAAATGTAGTATTAAAAATTCAAATGCAAGGATCTTATAGGCTCGGTGCACAGAATGTTTTTGGCTAACTTCCTGTTGGCCAAGTGTAGGGTAAAGACTATTTCCTGTCCACATTTCAACATAAATTAAAAATAAATATTTTAAAAAATAGAAAAAAAAGAACGAATAAAACGTCAAGCCGAGAGGGTTTCAGAAACATTTGCTCAGATGGTGTGGTGCCATTTTAGAATTTTTTAGCATTAAAGTATCATTAGCCTTTAGCTTCAAGGCTAAAACACTTGCCGTTATAAACACAGAAGAGTCCTCTAGGGAGTAAATTTGTTAACATATAAAAGACATTTCCAAAGACAGTTTTTTCTGCCAAGTAGTCACCATTTAAATATTTCAGCGACACACGGCTAATTCTCCATAGGAATAAAACAGAAAGCGGTCATCGCCCTCCACTGAAACCCAGGAAGTTGCCAAGACACCGAGACATGGCTTAATCTAAATTACCCACCGACTGATTAGCTGTAGAAGCCTAAAAACAAGAAACAGTTTGGATACTCTATTCTCTACAAAACATTTTATTTACACCATTTCTGCACAATCATTAAGAATGGGACGATTTGCAAAGTTCACAAATCGTTTTTTGACTCACAATTTAAATTTGTATCAAACCTTTGGCACAAAAAAGTATGGTTAAAAGGTTTACGACTGAATACTTTTTTATTTAACATGTCAAACTGGTGTAACTATCACATTTCTGTCATGCCATTTTTCAAATAGTTTGATTTGACAGGTTCAGCATCAAAGCCTAATACCTGACACAATGAAAACATTCATGTCATTGTTGTTAAAGAGGTCTTAATGATTTATCTGCATGCAGTGTTGACATTGCCAATTCAACACAAATTCCTCCGTGTGGGACAGATAAAGGTATCTGATATTTTGCACTATTCCATCAGAATCAAATCAATACTCTTTCATAGCAACACGTCTATTCCTATTTTCTTTTTCAGGTGAGGACAACAGAGGAGCCATGCAACAACAGTATTCAACACGAAATAAGACGTCAGCTTTTCGTCACTACACTATAAATAATTTCCAGACAACATGACCCTAAAGAGCTGAGGAGCCATCGTCGTTGTCAAGTCATGTGAATGGGAACTTCACAATTTCACCACAATAAATGACAATGCCCCAAATATTTGGACGTTTCTTTGGTACTGACAGACACAACTCTACGTGCTAGCTTATGTTGTGTCCTGGTGTGCTTAATGGTCATTGGACTGACAAGGAATGATTGATTGTACAGTCACTTGTCTCTAAAATTACACAAAAAATTATGGTGTTTTTCAGATGTATGATGAGTAGGTCGTCAACAGTCAATGTTTCCTGTTGACAGTATTCTATTTCATTAGAAAAAGGCAAAACAAAACTGTGCTGAGCCTGCTCGTTTTGACAAGGCCGTTGCACTTGAAATATAATCACCAAAAATAATACAAATAAGAACACAAGTAAATTATGATTAAAAAAAAACAATAGTGTAATGTCTTTCGAAACGTTCCGATTCGATGCGTGAGGACACACATCGCAAAACAATTGAAATTGCAAGATTAATAAGATGATAGCGCTTGGGCCTAATTAATAATCACAATTTGCTAAAGGTTGTTATCGTTTATGTAAACACAAACAGAAGAAAATGTTGTTGATATGACCCTGAGCAGAAAGTGCAAAATACATTTTTTAGGACAAACAACTAAATATTTTCAAGGTCAAAACCTGGTACCCACGCCGTTATATCTAATCACTATTGCAAGATTTGTTAGAAAAATCACAATTAAAGGATTTTAACAAAATCAGTTCTAGTGAGGAGTCATCTAATGAATGACGCAGTCACTGCGAAAAACACTGGGCTACTGTCACCAGCGCTGAAATAAACAAACAGCTGACACAACAGAAGCCACTATCCTCGGCATCCTGTAGTTGTGAGTCACTTCCTTGGATTGCCGATCGCAACGCTAACCCCGAGAGGAGCACGTGGAAGAGCTCACCTGAATTTTCCCACACATAAAAAGTCATTACGGAGTCGTCACCCGCGAACAGGAAGCATCCGGGGCCAACTGCAGCCCGACAAGTGAACTCAGGCAGGTTCGAACAGGCTCATCCACGCACCTACTACACTACTAATGGGGCAAACAAAACAACACACCTCCACACGACCAGGAAGCTGGGACAATAAGTACCACTGCAGGCTAAAAACAGAGCATCAGTTGGGGAAATAATGACAATTAGAAAACTACACTGCCTTTAATAGCTTTATGAATACAAAGACAAAATGACACAAAGATGAACAAAACTCCCATGCGTCTCAAAGTCATAGGCTATATAATAATGCGAGTTTTAGCCAATAAAGTCATCACAGGTCTGAGTAAAACAATAGATCAAATCAGCACCAGATCAGGGCTTCCTTACAAATTCTCACAGTAATGAAATGATATAGAACAGCCTGACTGACTACTACCCACAAGATGTATTTCTAATTGTAAAATATCATAACGAATATTCTTGTTCATCACTCAAACTGACCATTTACAGGCTTAAACTGTAGATCATTAACTTTATTGTAACATCATCATCCCATGTTGTGTGTGGTTAAAGCTACAGTGTACAAGAATCAACATAGTCCTATCCAATCTAAAATTGCCGATATTGAATCGAATCCCACACGACTTCCTTTCACAGCAAAACAAGTCAAAAGGTTACGAGAAACTGAGTGAGTCAAGTTTGACAAGAGTTAAAACCCTATACTGCATTAAAATTAAATAAACTGCACAAATACAGTATATGGTGAAGTAGGCCTACAGTATACAAATGCGACTGCACTGTCTTACATGCCAGGTGCTATAAAGGATGTCTATTTCCAGGTAATAGGCCAATATAGCGTTCTTCTGAGACGCTGAAGAGGCACCGAGAGCCCCCAAACCTGCAGCACAGTGGAGGCGTCACAAGAGGAAACACGGAAGAGACAAACGAGGAGATGGTGAAAGACTGTTGTGGAGCGGATGGAGCTGCAGGAGGAGGAGGAGGTAGAGGAGCTGACCAGTACAGGACACCGTGCTCTGAGTCAGGGATGGGTCCAGGAGGCGCTGCACAGTTTTAGAGGATCTGAGGAGACAGAGGGCAGCCAGCCAGGTTTCCTCCGGGTGCTACAGTTTCCCAGAGCTCCAAGGTCATGCGGGTCAGGTTAACACACAGTGGCAGTGCGGCTCAGCCGCAGAAGCTCAGGACTAACACCTGAACACTATTTCGTTGTACGCTTGTACAATGACAATAAAGCACTTACTTAAAAAAAAAAAATGGCCATTGTGCTCATTAGTAACTTGAAAGTTAATTCATAACAATAATTTGCAATGAGAAACACCATAATACTCAAAAGAAAGGATGCGATGTAAAGGATAATGCACGACGAGGTGTCCATTATCAGAAATAACTGGACACCTCGGAGTGCATTATCCCGCTTATACCATGGTCCGGCTAACTGAAACTGTTCATTGGGGCCCGTTTGCTTATTTTTTTATGTCCTGGGCAGGAGTTATTTCACTTTTTTATCAGTTTTACCTGAAACTAGTTCCAGCTCAATTGTTTAGCGTTACTATGGAAACAGCTGCAGTGGAGTGATATAGAACGTGATTTAACTGTTATTTAACTGTTTCCGGGCTTGGTGTACATTATCACTTTTTAACGGACACCTTCCAGCCAATCAGAATCGAGTATTCACCCAGACCATGGTATAAGCGTGGATACGTCAATGTCACGTCTGGACTGGAGCAATAATAACAATAATACTTAAGTTTACAGTTAAAAAAAAAAATACTATTTTAGTTAGTTAAGTTTGGTTTAAATCGCGGAGAAAAATAAAGATCCCATATATTTCAAGTACATCCTTTCAAAGTTTTCGCTTGTAAACCCGCAAACCTCAAATTGAGTTGTGAATTGGTCAACTTTGATTATAGAGGATAGTGTGATTCTGTAAAAGTCCCACTAAACACAAGAAACACGCCACACTGCAGTCATGGCTCCAAGCAGGAGTCTCTGACCCCGAATGGCTGGCTGTGAAGTTAGCAACCTTAGCCTGTTAGCAATCTCCCAAACTTACCAGAAGGCAATCCGTATTGATTTCCGACTTCGGGTCCTTTAACATGGCATCGATTTTGTCAAACCGAGCCGCCAGGGGTTCCGCAGTGGACATTTTTACAGCTGAAGTCCGTCCCCGATGCTCGATACTAAACAAAACAGCGCTGCCGAGGCTAGCTTACTTTAGCAGCCTGCGGAAGCTAACCAAATGTTTCTCTCTGCCTCCCAACTTTGCGCTTCAAAGAAAATACATTATTCTCCCCGAGCTTGCGCCGACAATGAAACGTTTCAGATTGCGCTGAATGTTCAGAAGCCACATGATCGGTGTCAAAATATATTTTTTCCAAGTGTGTGCGAGAACTTCAGTGGCAAAAGATAAATGCAGCGACAGATTAGTCCGCAGGATGCCAGAGGATAAGGGCTTAAAATGTAGCAGCATCCACACAAAAGGCAATTAAAATATCTACAAGTAATGTCCACCTGGGAGGTACGTTCGCGTTAATAATACAATCCAGGCCCGGTACCCACTGATATGCCAAGCTTTTTGCAGAGAACCGCGAGCGTCTGTGACAGCTCAAAAGTAGAAGTGGCTGGAAAAAACTTCTGCTTCTGACAAAAAATTCTCTGTCTGAAACGCGGCGTCGTTACAACGTCAAATCGTAGTCCTTCCGCTGCATCCGGAGCGTTGTCATTGCATCAAGAGCGTTTCCCCGTTCAAGATCTTCAACCTCTCAGGCCCAAAACTCATAAATAAGATCCCGAGGAGGGTTGGTTTCCGAAAAAGAGACGAGCGGACGATGCCCGATTTTCTTTTCCCGCAGCAGCCTGACCAACATGTCCGCCTTCCTGTTCGAACCCCACTTCAAAATGTCCAGCAGTGCGCATGCGCGGCTCCCAGGGTGCTTTCAAAAGGAGCCAAGCTGCAGACCGGAGACGCCGCGCATTCGGGACCGCAGATTGACCACAGGTTTACAAACAACTAGGAATTTATTTTCTTCAGCGCAATCGTGCAACATGAAACATAAAACTTGGAAGGGATTAATAATAAAAGATTCAAATAAAACATGATACAACAACACACATTTAGTGTGAATATAGGTTTACAGATGCATTAAGCAGCACAAAAATGAGTGGATTAATGTTAGTTGAGTTTTTGCTCAAGATAGGGAGTCCCTACCCTTATAGCCGCAGTGACCCAGAGATCACTGTGATAGAAATTAAAGGCGCCATGCTGACCACTCATACACCCACACGCCTCCAAGACCCGGAGGCGTGTGGGTCGGATCACAGCTGACCCTTCTCACCCTGGACATGGACTATTCACCCCTCTCCCCTCAGGCAGGAGGCTACGGTCTATCCAGACCCATAAATCCCGCCACTTGAACTGTTTTTTCCCCCTCCGCCATCAGACTCATGAACAATAACAAGTCTCTGTAGCTTAGTTACAGACTCATAATCTGCACTTCAGAATCAGAATCAGAATAGATTTTATTTACCATTGTTTGAGAACAGGTTCACAAGATAGGAATTTTTCTCGATGCAGACGTGCAACATAAAACATATAACACAGAATTTAGATACAATTAAGCTATAAAACTTTAAACTATAAGGCATAAGGAATATTAATAAATAAGATACAAAATAAAAAGTTAAATATGGTAAGACGACAACAATAGACTTCGAACAACAGTGGGATTATATTTACAGATGAGTATGAGTAAAAAGTAAAGTGATAAGTGACAGCAGCGGGTCTAAGTGTGGAAACACCTCACAGTGCAAACGAGCAGATACATCCATGAGTCTGTGACTAAGTTATTGGGTCTTGTTATTGTTCATGAGTCTGATGGCGGAGGGGAAAAAACTGTTCAAGTGGCGGGAGGTATGGGTCTGGATAGACCGTAGCCTCCTGCCTGAGGGGAGAGGGGTGAATAGTCCGTGTCCAGGGTGAGAAGGGTCAGCTGTGATCCGACCCACACGCCTCCGGGTCCTGGAGGTGAACAGGTCCTGGAGAGATGGGAGCTCACAGCCAATCACCTTCTCTGCAGCATGCACAATGCGCTGCAGTCGGTGCTTGTCCCGTTCTGTAGCGCCGGGGAACCACACGGTGATGGAGGAGGTGAGGATGGACTCGATGATGGCCGAGTAGAACTGCACCAGCATCTTGTTTGGCAGCTTAAGTTTCCTCAGCTGCCGCAGGAAGAACATCCTCTGCTGGGCCTTCTTGATGAGGGAGCTGATGGTTGGACCCCATTTGAGGTCCTGGGTGATGGTGGTGCCCAGGAAGCGGAAGGAGTCCACGATGGAAATGGGGGTGGGAGAGCCTGTCAGGGTGAGGGTGGACGGTGGGGCTGTGTCTTTCCTAAAGTCCACGATCTGTTAAGGCCTAATGGTGGCGGACCCAAAAAGTAGACAGAGAGATCGTAGGTACAAGATTTATTACAAATAAATCGGGAAATGGCTGACGTTAGGTGGGTGCGGCTGGGGTGGTAGTGGTTCGGAGCAGGCCGTATGGAGGAGGTCGGAGTGGAGCAGGTAGGAAAGAGCTGGGGCTGGTGCTGGACGAGGCTGGTATCTGGTGCGGGCAGGTGAGTATCGCAGGATGGTGGCTAACAGGCACGGAGAGCTGACGAGGAGCAGGAAAAAACACTATTAGTCTCAAAATCGAGTTACAAAACACAGCTATTGCTGAATAAGCCTGAAAAGTCTTCTCACAAAAGTAGACTGACGATCTGGCAGGGAGGTGAAGGAGAGCCCATGCTTAAATACTGCAGGTGACGAGTTGAATGGATTCAGGTGTGCCCATTAGCCAGCCAGGGAGGAGGAGCAGCCACACCCACCAGGGAACAGGAGGCAGATCCCAATGCCACACCCCCACAGCAGCAACAGACAAAACACACACACACACACACTACAACAGTACCCCCCCACTAACGGACACCTCCAGGTGGACGAGGCAGGTCAGGATGGCGACGATGGAAATCCCGAACCAGACCCGGATCCAAGATCATAGCCCGAGAAACCCAACAACGTTCCTCGGGCCCATACCCCTCCCAATCCACGAGATACTGGAGACCACGCCCCCGACGACGAACATCCAGAAGCTGACTGACAGCGTAAGCAGGCAGGTCATCAACCACCCGGGGGGGTGGCGGGGGCACGGCCGGAGGGGACAAGGCCCTGGACAAAACTGGCTTTAGTTGAGAAACGTGAAAGGTGGGATGAACCCGAAGTGTTCGCGGCAGTTTGAGTCTGACAGCAACAGGATTAACGAGCGACAACACTTTAAAAGGACCGACGTACCGGGGGGACAGTTTCTTAGACTCTGTCTTCAGAGGCAAGTCCTTAGTGGATAGCCATACCTTCTGCCCCGGAGTGTACAGAGGCGTAGAGGAACGATGACGATTAGCCTGTTGACAGTTCCTTTCTGTTGTTCGTAGGAGAGCCTTGCGGGTATCATTCCACACCTTGCGGCAGCGTCTAAGATGTACCTGCACAGAAGGGACAGCGACATCCGATTCTTCAGAAGGAAACGATGGGGGCTGAAACCCAAGGGAACATTCAAAAGGAGACAGCCCGGTGGCCGAGGATTTGAGGGAATTATGCGAGTATTCCACCCAAATGAGATGGTTGCTCCAGGTAGTCTGATTACCCCCCACCACGCAACGTAACGCAGCCTCCAAGTCTTGGTTGGTACGCTCTGTTTGACCGTTAGTCTGTGGGTGGTAACCAGAAGAAAGGCTCACGTTAGCTCCTAACGCTTTGCAAAAAGCCCTCCATACCTGCGAGATGAACTGCGGTCCACGATCCGAAACAATGTCAACAGGGATTCCATGGATGCGAACGACATGCTGGGCCAAGAGGTCTGCTGTCTCCCGAGCAGATGGGAGCTTGGGAAGAGCTACAAAGTGAGCAGACTTCGAAAACCGGTCAACAATGGTTAAAATGACAGTGTTACCATTGGAGGGGGGCAAACCAGTCACAAAATCAACCGCAATATGGGACCATGGACGATGAGGTACAGGAAGAGGACGGAGATGACCTACCGGCTGCTGATGAGAGGCCTTGCTGCGAGCACAGATTGAACAAGCTTCAACATATTCCTTCACGTCAGCCTCCATGGATGGCCACCAAAAGCGACGACGGACTTGGGACAGGGTGCGCTGGATTCCAGGGTGACATGAAAACTTAGAATCATGTCCCCACTGCAAAACTTGCGATCGAACAGTCTGTGGAACAAAGAGTCTTCCTGTAGGCCCGTGATCAGGACCGGGATCAGCGAGTTGGGCTGCACGCACTGCTGACTCGACTTGCAAAACTAAGGATCCCATAATACATGAGGCAGGAAGAATGGTGTCAGAAGATCGAGGGACGTCCTCCGTGAACAGGCGTGAGAGGGTATCTGGTTTTAGATTCTTGGACCCCGGACGGTAAGTGATAGTAAAATTAAAACGCCCAAAAAACAGAGCCCAGCGCGCTTGCCGCGAATTGAGTCTCTTAGCCTGACTCAAGTACGCCAAATTCTTATGGTCAGTCCAGACAATGAACGGGTGCTCTGCCCCTTCCAGCCAGTGCCGCCACTCCTCCAAAGCCAACTTCACTGCTAGAAGCTCCCTATTGCCAACATCATAGTTGCGCTCAGCAGGAGACAGGCGCTTAGAGAAAAAGGCACAAGGATGGAGTCTTCGGTCCTCGCTGGAGTGCTGTGAAAGGACTGCACCAACGCCGACTTCCGAAGCATCAACTTCTACTATAAATTGTCTGGTCGGATCAGGTTGCACAAGGATGGGTGCCGACACAAATCTCCGCTTAAGGTCTTCGAGAGCGTGGGCAGCCTCCGTGGTCCAGACAAAAGGAATGGAGGAAGAGGTGAGCTTGGTTAGAGGGGCTGCCACCTTGCTGTAATCCCTAATGAAGCGGCGATAAAAGTTGGCAAAACCCAAAAAGCGCTGGAGTTGCTTTCGGGTAGTCGGAACCGGCCATTCTGCCACTGCAGAGATCTTAGAAGGATCCGCCTTCACCTTCCCATCCTCAATGATGTAACCAAGGAAGGACACCGAAGAGACGTGGAACTCACACTTCTCAGCCTTTACGTAAAGCTTGTTTTCCAGGAGCCGCTGTAGGACCTGGCGGACATGGGACTTGTGCTCCTCCAAACTGCGTGAAAAGATAAGAATGTCATCAATGTACACAAACACAAAGCGATTCAGGAAATCCCGTAACACATCGTTCACCAAGGCTTGAAAGACTGCTGGCGCATTGGTAAGTCCAAACGGCATTACTAAATATTCGAAGTGGCCAAGGGGAGTGTTGAATGCCGTTTTCCACTCATCACCCTCCCTTATCCGCACCAGGTGGTAGGCGTTTCGGAGGTCCAACTTGGTAAATACCCTTGCTCCCTGAAGGGGCTCAAAAGCAGACGAGATCAAAGGTAACGGATACTTGTTTTTGACAGTGATGGTGTTAAGGCCCCGAAAATCAATACAAGGACGAAGAGTAGTATCCTTCTTTTCCATGAAGAAAAACCCTGCACCAAGAGGAGAAGAGGAAGGTCGAATGATTCCTGCTGTCAGTGAATCCTTGATATACACCTCCATGGCTTTCCTCTCAGGTCGCAAATCTTAACAGCTTTAAGATTTGGGTAAATCCAAACTGGAGAAAAAGTGCTCGGTTCAGGTGGGGGTTAAGAGGTTAAACAAAGGAGTGCATGATGAAAAGAAAAAACGCCTCCAAACACATGCATTGAAAGTATTGTAGTGCACAATGGGATTGCAGCAAAAAGTATATGATAAAATATGTCCCAGCCCTCGTATTTTTAAAATCCGCCTCCGTATAGAAAAAGTCCACATTGTTCAAAGTGTCTGCACTGCACATTCACGTTTTAGCATCTGTATGACAACAACCTGTACCATAACAAACCAAATGCATTTGCTGGTTTTCCTGATCTTCCCTCGTCAGATCAATAAACGGCGTGCACGCAACTTTCTTGACCAGACGGACCGGCGATCGCCAGCCGTTGTTCTGTGTGAGGATGTACATAACTCCAGCAATGACCAGGGCGCGGATCGTGTCATTGACCCAAAACTGCATCGACGAGGAACATGTGTGACGGTTATTTGGCGGTAAATAGCCGACCTTAAAGTGCTCCTTCGCAGAGAATGACTTAGCGTACGAAGCAGTCTGGTGCAAAGTTTAGTTTTTACCAGAGAGTAGCAAATGGTAATTTATTGACATAAACGGCCCTACACCTGATTTAGTGAAACAACATGTTTTTTGTCCCTTAGTAACTCAGACATTTGTGAGAAAAGCACAAAGCCTCTGTGTCAGTTTCATGAACCTGGAGGAAACATGCAAACTCCACACTCCGCTCCTGGTTTAAAGTCAAACAACCATGTCACATTTCACCCGATAAATATAATAAGATACAAGCGTATATTATATTACAGATAAAAAATATCATGTGTCTTTGCCGTGAGCGACTCAACTCTCCTAAAACCGGGAGCGGGACGTCTCCAGCTCGTGTCCATGGGCAGTGATATATGAGATTTAAATGGTCCTCGTCCAAATGTTTTCACAAATATAATGCTCTTATTATTTAATGAAGAACAAAACAAATTCTATTCAACTACAAAAGAAAAAAAGGCATCGGGCCTTTAACAGATTTGATCACAACCTACTGACCACAACTTGGAAAAGTTATTCTTACTGTGATAAAGGTAGAATTTAAGGTTAGATACATAGATAGACCTATTGTCCCACGGGGGGGGGGGGGGGGGGGGGGGGTTTGTTTTCACAGCTGTCACAAGGCAAACACAACACACATAACAGACAGACAAGGAACAGTATCAACTCATTACGCAAAATGGACTTTAACACAAAATTACAGGCTGTTTAATGCAGCTATGGTGGAGGGGACAAAACTTTTTCTAAAACGTGCCCTTTCCCGCCTCGGAGTCCTGTACCTGCAGCCTGATAGCAGCAGAATGAAATGTGTGTGGAGGTCATGGCTATTGTATGTGTGACTGCTTTCTTATTGTTGACAGAAGGGCCTGAGTCTGAGGGTCTTAAGGTGCTATATACGTAACTGAACAACAAAATGTGTCCTCTGCATTTGACCCATCTTTTTGGCCACTGTGAAGCACGAGCGCTAACCGCTGTGCTACCGCTAAGCTATACTTTGGTACAAAATATCTTTGGCTTTTGAGCTTAATATAAATGCATATTGTCCTGATAAATAAATGAAAATGAAATTATAGGTCCAATAAATCAAACCAACTGGATAATTTTGACTTAAAACCTGACATTTTGCCACAAAAAACCTGTTGGTTCTTCACAGGTTGGGTCCATGACAGTCCCACAAGATCCAACACTGGGCGATACGCATGAAAGTGCACAGTTTTTAGTCAAGAGTAATATAAATGATTATTCTGAATTCAAACATACATCAGAAAAAAAAAATACAAAATAAAATTGTATAATGTCAACAAACACTTGAAATTATAGTTTATAGTAATAATTATTATAATTATAATATGATAATTTAGTAAATAAATCATATTTCCTGTCTATTGCTGGGTTGCAGGTTCTAGAATGTGATGATGTCACCGGACCCAGCGGGGGGCAGGACCCAGTTTTTCCTATTAAAAACATTGCACTTTCACAAGTCGTAGCTCAATATCATTAATATCAGTCACTGGGTCCAAGATCTCTCTGTACAAGACCAAAAATGTCCTCAAAAACAAAATAATTTCCCTCCATATAATAGTATTGTCCTTTGGATTGCTGTGATGTCACCTGCAACCCAGCAATAAAAAGTGCTTTCTCCTCATTCCGTCAGAATTCCAAATATGGTCATGACGTCCCCTTGGCAACGCAGGTGCGTCTTTATAGAATGTCTGAACCTTACGAGTGTAGGTTCCAAACCCTCACACCAAGGTCTGAGCTCACAAGCAGAAGCAGCAGTCGTGAGCGGGCCTCGTCTCTACAGCCGCTGGGACGTCTGGTCTGGTCAACATGGTTTACACACGGAGGACTCGCGCCCGCGACACCTCTGAGGAGGCTACAGGTAAGACGCTTCAGAAAAGTAGCTTTTCTAGAGCATTTAAATCCCGCAAACTGAGAATTTAGCTCGTCTCTTGTGATTTTGTGATGTCGAACGTAAATCAAACAACATTTGCTTGATTTCAGAGGTTAGGAGTATGTTTTCAGCCTGGTGTTGTGAAATTTAGAGCATTTGTTTGTTCACGTTAGTTGTAAAACCCCTAAGATAGCCAAGTCCACAGTTAACAAGACTTTTTCCCTTGTGCACTACTTATGCATTCAACACTGTTTGGTCTAGACGAGCTTAGTTTCTACAATAACTTTACCAAAATGACAATGAAACCACTGATTAGCTTATAGGAGACTGCTCCAGGCGCACAGTAGTATCTTTCTAGGGCCCCTTTTACAAAGCGCTGGGTCTGTTTGGGGATTTTCCTGTTTAGCAATTGTTGTGTAGCCTTTTGTAAAACAGTTGTACTGATCTTTCTGCTTGTTGCCCCAAACAGACGCCCACAGCCGTGAGGAGCCATTCAGCAGCATGCCTCTGAAGCGAAGAAGGATTGAGGAGAAAGCAGAAGGGTCAATCTCATCGTCTTTCTCCAACTCAAGTCACACCAACCATGGTTAGTACAACAGGGGCCTCAGGATAAATACCTCATCACGATTCATCTCATAAGCATAGCAACTGCGATTAGATTAGCGGAGTATGTCAAGTCAAGATTTAGTTCTTGGGGCTAATTTTCAGAAACATTTGAGCATTTGAGAGAAGACATTTGAACTGCTAAACAATGGAGACTGGAGATCTTGTTGGTACCTAACGATGTAGCGCTGTACTAATATTTCTTTTGAATTACAGATTCAAGTAAAAAGAAGAGAAAGGCAGAAGAGGACTCTGATGAGGACCCTCAATGCAGTGTCCAGCTCCAGATAAGGAAGCGGAGGAAGGTGGCAGAGGAGAAAACCACAAGCAGCAACGACAACGAAGGTATGACTTTTTTCTGATTTGGCGACGTTTAATTGTAGCTCTATATAGCAATATATCACCCACCTTACTCTAAAGTCTACTTTCTGTCTCTACAACTGCTACAAATAGTCCTAGTTTGTATTATACAAGTAGTTTAGACGTGTGTGTGTTTAAATCTATTGCTCAGCTAACCTTTGTTTTTACTTTCTTCTTGTTGTAGTTTTCCAGGGGCCCACGGCTACAGCATTCCCTAGAAGCACAAGGAGACAGTGCAACAGAAGCGAAGTGGCGAAGGAGGCTGAAGAGAAGGAGACCTACAATGGCCACCATGTGATGAGACTGAAGGGCGGCGGATTCAGTAAGATCACACTCACTTTTTTACTGTTCATTCTGTTCATAATTGATGTTACATCATACATGTTTTATGTCCTTCTATGTAATAATAATTTAGTTTTTCTTCATTTTTTTGTAGGGCAGTTTCAGAGGAAATACCGTCAGAAGGCACAGATCGGACAAGGAGGGTTTGGCTCTGTGTTTGATGGTGTCAGGAAGTCTGACGGTCTGTCTGTAAGTTCATTCAGGACTCCACTCAATTACTCAATGACTCTGTTGTTGTGGACACGATGTACTAACCTCTCACTTGTTCTCTCCACAGGTCGCCATCAAGCGCGTTGCTAAATCTGACATGTTCTCCACCATTGTGGTAAGTAAATTCAAGACAAGATGCACATTTTACAAAATTCTATATGATTTCCAGGATTACAAATATGAAATTGTGCCTGAGCGCATTATCTACAACATAATAATCTCTTCTTGTCTGCAGTGGGATGAGCTTGGTGATGAGCACATTGTCCCCTTGGAGGTGGTGCTGATGCTCTGTGCAGGTGGTGACCAGACCTCTCTGGGACAGAAGTACGGCGTGTCTCTGATTGAGTGGTTCGAGCTGAAGTCGCAGATGATCATTGTAATGGAGAAGCCTGAAGGCTCCATTAACCTGCGAGAATGTATCGTCAAGGAGAAAAACCAGCGACTCAGTGAGAAGAAGGCTAAGGACATGATCCGGCAGGTGATCTGCGCCACGGAAGACATGCTCGCCAACAATGTGTTCCATAGAGACCTGAAGTGTGAGAACATCTTGGTCCAGCCCAGTGACAGTGGTGACCGAGTGCGCATCGTGGACTTCGGCTGCGGGAGTCCACTGGGCCCAGTTTACAATGAATACACAGGTGAGATGTCAGGTTTTTTTCTGATATTAAATGGGCTGTAACTTTGTAACGGAATCAAATACAAATCACCAATTGAAAGGACACAAACAGCAAATTGCAATTTAAGTAATATGATAATAATGATATGTTATTCCTATAGAGTAGTGTTATATAAAACTTAAGAACCTGTGTAGTGTAGAAAACATTTCAGCCCCTCCCACTGATTCATTTTAAAACCAAATATTGCATTTTTTGAATGGTTAACCAGCCCATAATAAAGTAGGTTATATGTTTGTGTCTGCTTCTCCTCAGGAACGTTTGAATACGCCCCTCCGGAGTACTACCTGGACGGATCATACTATGCAAAGTCCACGTGTGTGTGGCAGGTGGGGGCCCTGCTGTTCGAGTTGCTGGCCGGGGGGGATTTCGACACCATGGATTATCTGAGGCAAAATCTCAGATTCAAACGGCGGGTCTCCAAAGGTATGTACACACAAAGAAAATCATTCAGCCATCTTGATAAGATGCATATGATTCAGAATCTAACTTCTTTTTTTCCCCTTTTCCAGAGTGCCTGAATTTCCTCACCGCATGCCTGGAGTTGCAGCCGTTAAACAGACTGCAAATGGATGAGCTTCTGTGCCACCCCTGGTTTTACACTGACCAGGAGCTCCGCACCGCATTCACCCTTAGAGCGGCACGAGCGAAACGAGCGGCCAGCTTCCATTAATTCCCAATGCTGGCTGGCCACCGGAGAGCGGCTATCGAAAATACACAGGAGAGCGGCGGGATACGGGCGACTGGAACGACAAAGGCATTTGCATAGTGTTGATCTCAATTCAACTCTATGCAAACACAGAGCCATTCGCAGCGACGACCACCAACCACAGGACAAGGTCTGACAGACACCTGTGTGTAATCGGCTCACACACTTCATCAGCGTCTCAAACCCCACCTCCACGTGCTCCTGCACAAGGGGGGCTGGCGAAGACAGTAGGACAAGCTGAGCGACGGAAAGCGAAATATTTAGTCATGCTTGACTGAGGAATCTTGGAAAGGAACAATCCTTTCCAAGATTCCAAGATCTACACATTTGGCCAATCGGATGTGACTTGATCTGGTAGACCAAACATCTTAACTCTTTCATATTGCATCCTTCCTAAGTCCCTAGGTCCCTTAGTCCCAACCTGGAGCGAGGTAGGCATGGTGCACCGCTCGACTTCACATTCATCTTGAAGGCACTACTTTGACAGTGTAAGAGCAGCTTTGTGTGGCCATGTGTGTTGGATAGAAATTATAGTTTTTGTCCAACATACGCAGGACCTCACAGTGAAAAAGCTGTTATTAAGCTGTTGTGTGTTAGTCATTTTCGTCACATTTTCATTGTATTTTTGTCGTATTTTCGTCGCATTTTCGTCGCTTTTTTGGCGCATTTTCGTCATGTTTTGTTCACATTTTCGTTGCGTGACAAAAAAAACCTACAAAAAACTACGAAAAATGACAAAATAGGCCTAAGGGCTGTAAACTCTCAGGTCAAGAAGCGGTAGGGTTTAAGGTGTTAAGCTAGTCAAGCTAGCAAATGCTCGTCAACGTGCTCTCGTACTCCCAAGTCTAAGATGCCGCACCCAATGTTCCTCGTTCAACTCAACACTGTATTGATTTTTTTCAGAAATACTGCGCAAACATCAGAATTTTATGGAAGAAAGCAAAAGCTAGCTTAACCTCTTAACCCCGCCTTAACCAAGTGCATTTTCTCCAGTTCAACCCAAATCTAAAAGTCTCTTGGCCTGAGAAGCCTGTAGGCCAGTGTAACGGCTTATTTGAAAGCTAAGGCCTAAGCTCTTTGGCTCTTTCCACATTTTTGTTGTCACATGTTGTCACGTCAATGTAATGGCTCAATTAAGCCATTACATTGACCTATAGGCTGTAAACTCTCAGGACCACAGAACAAGGTCTGACAGACACCTGTGCGTAATCGGCTCACACACGTCAATGTGACACAGGAACAATCCTTTCCAAGATCTACACATTTGGCCAATCGGATGTGACTTGATCTGGTAGACCAAACATCTTAATTCTTTCATATTGCATCCTTCCTAAGTCCCTAGGTCCCTTAGTCCCAACCTGGAGCGAGGTAGGCATGGTGCACCGCTCGACTTCACATTCATCTTGAAGGCACTACTTTGACAGTGTAAGAGCAGCTTTGTGTGGCCATGTGTGTTGGATAGAAATTATAGTTTTTGTCCAACATACGCAGGACCTCACAGTGAAAAAGCTGTTATTAAGCTGTTGTGTGTACGTCATTTTCGTCACATTTTCATTGTATTTTTGTCGTATTTTCGTCGCATTTTCGTCGCATTTTCGTCGCATTTTCGTCACATTTTCGTCACATTTTCATTGTATTTTTGTCGTATTTTCGTTGCATTTTCGTCGCATTTTCGTCACATTTTTAGCGCATTTTCGTCATGTTTTGTTCACATTTTCGTTGCGTGACAAAAAAAACCTACAAAAAACAACGAAAAATTACAAAATAGGCCTAAGGGCTGTAAACTCTCAGGTCAAGAAGCAGTAGGGTTTAAGGTGTTAAGCTATTCAAGCTAGCAAATGCTCGTCAACGTGCTCTCGTACTCCCAAGTCTAAGATGCCGCACCCAATGTTCCTCGTTCAACTCAACACTGTATTGATTTTTTTCAGAAATACTGCGCAAACGTCAGAATTTTATGGAAGAAAGCAAAAGCTAGCTTAACCTCTTAACCCCGCCTTAACCAAGTGCATTTTCTCCAGTTCAACCCAAATCTAAAAGTCTCTTGACCTGAGAAGCCTGTAGGCCAGTGTAACGGCTTATTTGAAAGCTAAGGCCTAAGCTCTTTGGCTCTTTCCACATTTTTGTTGTCACTTCAATGTAATGGCTCAAATAAGCCATTACATTGACCTATAGGCTGTAAACTCTCAGGACCACAGAACAAGGTCTGACAGACACCTGTGTGTAATCGGCTCACACACTTCATCAGCGTCTCAAACCCCACCTCCACGTGCTCCTGCACAAGGGGGGCTGGCGAAGACAGTAGGACAAGCTGAGCGACGGAAAGCGAAATATTTAGTCATGCTTGACTGAGGAATCTTGGAAAGGAACAATCCTTTCCAAGATTCCAAGATCTACACATTTGGCCAATCGGATGTGACTTGATCTGGTAGACCAAACATCTTAATTATTTCATATTGCATCCTTCCTAAGTCCCTAGGTCCCTTAGTCCCAACCTGGAGCGAGGTAGGCATGGTGCACCGCTCGACTTCACATTCATCTTGAAGGCACTACTTTGACAGTGTAAGAGCAGCTTTGTGTGGCCATGTGTGTTGGATAGAAATTATAGTTTTTGTCCAACATACGCAGGACCTCACAGTGAAAAAGCTGTTATTAAGCTGTTGTGTGTCGTCACATTTTCGGTGTATTTTCATCGCGGTTTTGTCACTTCACAACAAAAACAAGGCAGAACTAATGTTTTGTAGGCCTTAGCTTTCAAATGAGCCATTACATTGACCTATAGGCTGTAAACTCTCAGGTCAAGAAGCGGTAAGTGTTAAGGTAATGCCTTAACACGTAACACTAGATAATGCTAGCTTGACTAGCATTATCTAGTCAAGCTAGCTAATGCTCGTCAACATGCTCTTGTACAACGCTCCCAAGCAATTTCTGCTGAGTTGAAAGATCCCGCACACAGTTTTCCTCTTTCAACTCAACGCTGTATTGAATCTTTTTTGAAATGTCGGGCATACATAGCTTAGCTTGACAACCTAGCTTGACTAGGTAATGCTAGCCAACCGAAATAGCAAAAGGACATTGTTTCAACATTGATTTAGGGTCAGATGGTTGACGTTTGGTTGAGGTTAAAAAAAGAATGTTGATTCAATGCTTTATTATGGGTAACAGATCAATAATTTAAAAAATAACATTAAATCAACAGTTTTTTACAAATTCAACCACTGAAAGTGTAACGGTGAATCAATATTGAGAATTAATTTTATTTCTTGTTATTGAAATATCAACAATGAATCAATGTTGTTTCGACTCATGGGGTGATAAGCCCGGGAAATTTGAACAAATTAAACGATAAGGCTATAGGGGCATGCATACAAATATTTAATAAATAAGATAAGACAACAACAATTTGACATTGAACAACAGCGGGATTGTATTTACAGATGTATAGGCATATAAAGTGATATTAAGACGTTATAAAGTGATGAGTGACAGCAGCGGGTCTAAGTGTGGACACACTGCAAGTGCAGATACATCCATGAGTCTGTAACTAAGCTTCAGAGACTTGTTCATTAGTCTGATGGCGGAGGGGAAAAAACTGTTTAAGTGGCGGGATTTATGGGTCTGGATAGACCGTAGCCTCCTGCCTGAGGGGAGAGGGGTGAATAGTCAGTGTCCAGGGTGAGAAGGGTCAGCTGTGATCCGACCCACACGCCTCCGGGTCCTGGAGGTGAACAGGTCCTGGAGAGATGGGAGCTCACAGCCAATCACCTTCTCTGCAGCACGCACAATGCGCTGCAGTCGGTGCTTGTCCCGTTCTGTAGCGCCGGGGAACCACACGGTGATGGAGGAGGTGAGGATGGACTCGATGATGGCCGTGTAGAACTGCACCAGGATCTTGGTTGGCAGCTTAAGTTTCCTCAGCTGCCGCAGGAAGAACATCCTCTGCTGGGCCTTCTTGATGAGGGAGCTGATGGTTGGCTCCCATTTGAGGTCCTGGGTGATGGTGGTGCCCAGGAAACGGAAGGAGTCCACAATGGAAATGGGGGTGGGAGAGTCTGTCAGGGCGAGGGTGGACGGTGGGGCTGTGTCTTTCCTAAAGTCCACGATCATCTCCACTGTCTTCTGGGCGTTCAGCTCCAGGTTGTTGTGGCTGCACCAGGACGCCAGCCGGTCCATCTCTCTCCTGTAGGCGGACTCATCACCGAGATGAGCCCAATGAGGGTGGTGTCGTCCGCAAACTTGATCAGTTTAACTGACTGGTGACTGGAGGTGCAGCAGTTTGTGTACAGGGAGAACAGCCAGGGGGAAAGAACACAGCCCTGAGGAGTTCCAGTGTTTGTAGTCCGAGTGTCCGAGATGATCTTCCCCAGCCGCACGTGCTGTCTCCGGTCCGTCAGGAAGTCGGTGATCCACCTGCAGAGGGAGTCGGGCACGCTGAGCTGGTCGAGCTTGTCTCGTAGCAGTCCAGGGAGGATGGTGTTGAAGGCAGAGCTGAAGTCCACAAACAGGATCCTGGCGTAGGTTCCTGGGGAGTCCAGATGCTCCAGGACGAAGTGGAGGGCCAGATTGACTGCGTCGTCCACAGACCTGTTGGCTCTGTAGGCAAACTGCAGCGTGCACTGTGTGGTGTGTCCACACTTAGACCCGCTGCTATCACGTATCACTTTATAACACTTAATATCACTTTATATGCCTACACATCTGTAAACACAATCCCGCTGTTGTTCAATGTCAAATTGTTGTTGTCTTACCACACGTCACTTTTATTTTATCTTTTTTATTTAATAGTTGTTATACATGCCCCTATAGCCTTATAGTTTAAAGTTCTTTAGCTTATGTTGTATCTTAATTCTGTGTTATATGTTTTATGTCACACGTTTGCACCGAGAAAAATTCCTAGTTTGTGAACCCTGTTCTGAAACAATGGCAATAAAACCTATAAAACCTATTCTGACCCGCTGGGTCACTACAAGGTCAAATTCACATAAATATAAAAAAAAATTTCCCCCGCATAAAAAGTTGCATAATGCACCTTTAAGATAAGTATTATTTGTTTCCGCGACAAGAACGCTATCAGAGCTCTCAAACCTGTAGACTCCTATGGAGAATATTTTTGACAATAAAACTTCTAGGCTATTTATTATCAACACAGCTAGCCTAGTTTCATTTATGCGTGAAGCCCATTGAATATTTTTCCATGAAATTAAATCAATAATAATAATAATCATATTAATCATAATCATAAAATACATTATTTCTATTTATCTAAAGTTATATATTTTATGTGTCATGTTGCACCATCAACCGAAGAAAAAACCTGTTCACAACCATGGCAATAAAACCACATCTGATTCAGATAATAATAATAATAATAATAATAATAATAATAATAATAATAATAATAATAATGATAAAAGTAGCCGAATCACATTTCAGTATAAAAACAAATAATCATATGATGGAAATAAACATAAAATCTGTCGTTAAAATGTGAAAACTGTGCCTTTTAAATAAAATATTTACTTTTACTTTGATTAAGCTGTTCCGAACAGCAGATGGCACTGTTCCGACAATCGAGGGTCCTAAATCTGCGGCGGCCCTGATTGTGCAGCAGCTTCGGTCTGCGGGTCCATGTTAATAGAAATGTTGTGAGCAACATGTTGCTGTAGCTGCTGCAGAAGCGCCACCGCTGAGCCGCACTGTCTATGAGCCGCACTGTCTATGAGCCGCACTGTCTATGAGCCGCACTGATGAAATGGCTATCGCCTCTACAGGATTACAGGGCTGGGCGCTTAATTTCCCCTGGGACTACACGAGACGAGAGCTGCGCATTGAAGTACCAAACTTGTAAGAGGCAACTTCCTCTGCTGGAATGATATAGCATGTGGTTCTCAAAACTCCTAACATCAACATAGTTTAAGCAATGGTTAGACTATATTGAAATCCTAATTCTCTATTGGTCCGATCTGTTCACTATCTTCTGAGTAGGGGAGGGCGATATGGCCTAAAATCTATATCACGATATAAAAAGAAATATCATGACGATATAATTGACAAAAGACAAATTACTTTAAAATCCCAGCCTTATGCCTATTGGGAAGATTAATTCAGTGATATCTAATTTTTTTTTTTTTTTTAACGGCATACTAATTTCCTCAAAAACAAATATGATCTATTCAAGCAGTTTACATCCTTCATTTCATTTTACTTTTTAAGCACGTGTCCCCGTGTTCTACAGTCAGTGTTTATGCTGCTCCGATGGAGCTGAGCGCAACATAAATTATATTGTGTCCACAACGATATTAAAAAATTATATCAAAATAACGATATGCGTTACGATATGAACCACCCCTACTTCTGAGATCTTTGATATTAGATTTCTTATGGTTATAATTCAAGAATATGTGGTATCTGTTTATCCAAGCTGGTAAATATTGGCAACACAGCCCGATATAAACACAGCCTGTTTTTGAGCCTAACACGTTCAGGTTCCTATCGTCTTTGAATGGTCTGTGGCGCCTTCTGCTGGGAGACATAGTCTACTACAGTCTCAGCCTCTTCAGCCTAGATTTGCAGTTTGGGTTTTTTCGACCAGGCCTGGCGTTTCACTGTAAAATGTAATTAGCATTTCAGGTGCAAAACATAAATTTACAATCTGATTTGTTGGAACACATTTTGATATTTGCCTTAATTTCACTCAAATCTGATGTTTTCAATTAAAAATTAGATTCGTTGTCATAAATGTAAAAAAGAATTGTCTTGAAATCATCTCACGATCCCCACCTCAGTGTCCCACCTCCCCAGGGGAACCCCCACTTTGGGAACTACTGTTTTAGACTACCCAGATTGCCAAGGCCAAACAATGGAATTAAATTGACTTTGCCCATTGATTTTATTAACGTTATACATTAGATATTTAGGCACGTTTGTTCCAAAGCCTATAGGTGCATTGAAAAGATAATCGATTTTAGTATTTGGCCACATTCACATGATATAGACTATTATAACAAGTAAACTCTATACAGGCCACTTACATTAGTAGTTTTTATTAGGAACAGAAAATAAACTTTCTCAAATTAGCCTAGAACAGGGTGTCCAAAGTGCAGCCTGGGGGCCAAATGCGGCTCTCAGACCCATTTTCGGTGACCCTGAGGCTTCTTGTTGAATTGGCACGCATCACGAGAGATAGTATTTGTATGACACTTCATAGTTCTACACAATTATACCTCTTTTATTGTGGAAACTACCTGGTTTTAAGGTTCCAAGCTCAAACGAAGGCAACTTAAAAACCCCGCTAGACGCTCTCATTTGAAGTTTATACTGCATTGACCGGTAATCTGTGGCCCTCCACACCATATACACTTCAAGAAGAAGAAGCAGAAGATCTTTATTTATATAGCGCCTTTCACAGACATGGTCACAAGGCGCTTTACATGAGACAATTGTACATTCACTCCATACTCAATATGTGGTCCTCGGTGAAAATAGGACACCCCTGGCCAAGAAGAATTGATATAGTGGCCTATTAATTCTTCTGTCTGAAGAAATGCACAATAATAATATGAAATCTGTTATTTTATTCTTATTAAGATCGTGTGTATGGTCTGTCGGCGTAAAAGCTTGAGCTAACTATATCCGTGGAGTAAACCTATAATCATAGCTGTGTATCTGCCTTATATGTACCAGCCTTATGTGTATCTTCCTTATGTGCACCTGCCTTATATGTATCTTCCTTATGTGCACCTGCCTTATGTGTATCTTCCTTATGTGCACCTGTCTTATGTGCACCTGCCTTATGTGTATCTTCCTTATGTGCACCTGCCTTATGTGTATCTGCCTGATGTGCATCTGCCTTATGTGCACCTGCCTGATGTGTATCTGCCTTATGTGTACCAGCCTTATGTGCACCTGCCTTTTGTATATCTGTCTTATTTGTACCTGCCTTATTTGTACCTGCCTTATGTGTATCTGCCTTATGTGCACCTGCCTTGTGTGTATCTGCCTTATGTGTACCTGCCTTATGTGTATCTTCCTTATGTGCACCTGTCTTATGTATATCTGCCTTATTTGTACCTGCCTTTTGTGTATCTGCCTTATTTGTACCTGCCTTATGTGTATCTGCCTTATGTGCACCTGCCTTGTGTGTATCTGCCTTATGTGTACCTGCCTTATGTGTATCTTCCTTATGTGCACCTGTCTTATGTATATCTGCCTTATTTGTACCTGCCTTTTGTGTATCTGCCTTATTTGTACCTGCCTTATGTGTATCTGCCTTATGTGCACCTGCCTTGTGTGTATCTGCCTTATGTGTACCTGCCTTATGTGTATCTTCCTTATGTGCACCTGTCTTATGTGCACCTGCCTTATGTGCAACTGCCTTATGTGCAACTGCCTTGCGTGTATCTGCCTTATGTGCACCTGCCTTATGTGCACCTGCCTTATGTGTACCTGCCTTTTGTGTATCTGCCTTATGTGTATCTGCCTTATGTGCACCTGCCTTATGTGCAACTGCCTTGCATGTATCTGCTTTATGTGTAGCTGCCTTATGTGCACCTGCCTAATGTGTATCTGCCTAAGGTGTATCTGTCTTATGTGTATCTGCCTAATGTGTATCTGCCTAATGTGTATCTGCCTAATGTGTATCTGCCTAAGGTGTATCTGTCTTATGTGCACCTGCCTTATGTGCAACTGCCTTATGTGCATCTGCCTAATGTGTATCTGCCTAAGGTGTATCTGTCTTATGTGTATCTGCCTAATGTGTATCTGCCTAATGTGTATCTGCCTAATGTGTATCTGCCTAAGGTGTATCTGCCTAATGTGTATCTGCCTAAGGTGTATCTGTCTTATGTGTAGCTGTCTTATGTGTATCTGCCTAATGTGTATCTGCCTAATGTGTATCTGCCTAATGTGTATCTGCCTTGTTTGTTGTGATCCGCGCTGATCTAGAAGCAGCCAATCACAAGACCCGGAGAGCCGGGACCACGCCCACTCCCTCAGATCACGCGTGGGATCCGCGTGCGCCCCCTGCTCTTTTAAACCAATCAGGAGCCCCGCTGTGAGCGCGAGGGCGGGGGAGGTGGCAGCTCAAGCCCTCTGTGACAGCTCGCGATTCTGTACTGCACCAAAGACAGGGGAAATACAGGAGGTCTCACTCTGAAGCTAGAAATGTCATTTACGTTTTAATGTGATACGCCATTCATTTACTCCCATTACTCGGTAGCCGCAAAATAACCCTCATCTAACCCATTATAAATTACTCATACACACAGCAGGCCAGGTGGATGTCTTTCCCAAAGACACAACACTGTATGGTTACAGGAGATAGCAAACTGACTAATTTACAGTTGTAGGTATTGAACCACTGCTTCCTCACTGGTAACAAGAACATTTTTGTTTTATGGTCAAGAAAATAGACACATTTTTTGTTGCTTAACATTGCTATGTTCAATGGTTCTCGTGTCATCTTATGTACTCCGTAGTTGAAGTGTAGAACGTTTCGCCTCTCATCCAAAAGGCATCGTCCGCGACACTACATTGCTATTCCTACTTGAGCTGTTAGCAGTCCAGGTATGTATGTTGAAGAATACTGAATTTAAAAGTTACGAAACTAGACAGAACAATGTTTTCATTAACTAAAAGTCCAGTCAAAAGTTAGCCATTCTTGCATGCTCTGCACCTTTTTTCTCTGCACCAAGAAAATGTAATTTTGTTTAAAAGTTATTTTAGACCGCAACAAAAACTTGAACAGAATAATGTAAATGGACAAGCCTCTCCTTACATCTTTATTCCATAAGCTACTATTGTATAACTTGTATCTGCAATTCTGATGCAATGTTTACTTTTAATGTTCATTGTTACATGTAATGTATACTGTTTATATGACATTCAACAACTATGACCATTTAAAGTATAAATTATACAAACTATACGGTCAAATGAAGACACGTGCCCAGCGAGTACGCTGGAGGTCGCCATTTCGGCTGCGTGTCATATGACACCTGTCAGTCCTTGTGTTGACTGGTTTGCAGCTCGGGGAGAAGGAAATCATTGAGCCCGACGGGTGATTGGCGTCCTCTGCTAATTTGCTCAACCTGTCCTGGGCATTTTTTCCACCTAGAAAACCTATTGAGAATGAGGAGTTGTCGTCACTTTGTTAGAAGAAAACTTTATCAATGAACTCTAGGCTCAAAATGTCCATTCCTTGTCTTGAAGCCACATCGCGTAACATTTCACCCAATGAACAAAAATCATTTATTTTATTGCAGCCGTTTTTATCATTGAAAAATGCTTTAAAAATGATCAAACAAACATGGGTTTTGCTCATGAGTGTAACTTCACTGGGAGGGGGGTCTCAGCTCGTCTCCATGGAGATTAAAACAGCCAAATATGAGATTTAAATAGGTTAGGTCCTCATCCAAATCCATACTTTGATTACCGTTATTTTACTCTAGCTGGCCATGTCTTTTGTTGCTGGTAACAGTAGATAATCTTAAATTCTTAGCATAAATTCCCAGACTTCTCTAACCACACTTAGGCTTCTCTAATTAAGGGTATCGCAAGGCAAGTTCATCCAGCATGTCGTCTGTAGGGGTGATCGCCGTGGCTCTGGTGCACAACACAAATATTAAATAGATAGTAATAGTTCTATGGTGGGTCAAAACAATGTTCACAAACAGAGCATTGCTACAGTAAAAAGATCTGCACTGTAACAACTCTATGATTTCAATAAACCGCTCATTATGCCTCGAAAAATCAGCTGTTTACCCACCATTCACCGAAACTTCCAGAAATAAACAAGGATACATCCTATTGCCTGGGGCTCTCCGGAAAGGTAGCAGCTCTTCTCTAAGCTGCTCCTGGATGACTGACTGAGCTCCTTACTGGAGTGAGGGTTGAACTTTAAAAAGTTATTTGGTTGTTGGGTGAGTCATATTTAATATTAAATAATACACAACTATATATTGTCGAAATTATAGAAACTTTACCTGCAAGACTAGATTTTTCACTCCATATTCGGTACGTGTAGCACTACTTTTATTCACCACCATCATTTGTACAATAATGAATATTCATTTTCGATCCCCCCTTACTTTTTGAATATAAAATGAGATTTCATGTAAACTACTTAAGTCATATTTTTGACCACTCTACCATACACACTTCTGACTGATAGCGAGTAAATGTCATGTAAATGTCTTTACTGTACTTTGGGTTCAGTGTGTGCTTTGGAGTGAGCGCTCACCTCTACAGCGGATCTGTGTGGGCTGGACTCGAAAGGGAAAGGAAACACTTCTCCATTTCCTAAATCCCCTCCCGCTCTGCCTTTAGCTCTAACCTATCGTGTGTTTGATCGATCTAAAAGGCTTCGAGACGCTCTCCTTCGCTCATCTCAACCTTTCCTGGTTGATTTGTGGACTCCCCCTCTCCCTTTAGACCCTACTTTTCCATCGTTACTTTCATTATCTTCTCGTCAGAGCCCAGGCGCCAGATTTAGCGAGCCAAAGTTGACAGGCGAAGCTAACACAAACTAGCCCGGATTTCACTCACTTTACCGGGGCGTCATCTCGTCTACTCGCCCCCAGCTGCTTGTGGATACCTTCACCTACACCCGAAGAGTATCTACGGTGGGTTTTATTGCTGGTAAGCCGGTTGTTTCCAAACAGGCGTGCGCGATTTAGCCTGCTAGCTAATACCCTGCGCATTTAGCCTGGAAGCCAATACAAGGCCGCAGTCCAGCCCCAAAAGCATCTGCCACTAAGAGTATTTGCATCGCCGTGCAGTGATAGTTGACAGGTGAGTGACAAATACGCACAATTCCCGTTTGTAAATGTCTCAGGAGCTGTAAACTCATCGCTAGCGATGGTGTCGTCAGTGTTGTGTTTAGTTAGCTTCAATGCTAATCACATTTTAGCTCGAGTCTGAACGATGGGGGTTGGGGACTCCGCGAAATCACGCCGGAGGTCGCCATCTTTCATTGGATGCTGCTGCAAAAAAGGGCTGCGCTCGGCTAACTAGACATGGCCGTTGCTCGACTGAACTTTGGTGTAGTGTTACGCTGTGTTTACGCCGGTAACTCGGGATTTGTGCTTGTTTACCCCCGTGTCGATGTGTTGGTGTGACGATCCGTTAAGAGAAAAGGTTGTGCGCCGCGTTGTTGTCACACACGGGAGACGGCAAACTTGCGTTCAACTCCCAAAAATGGTACCGCCCAAGGCCCCAAATATTAGCCACCAGGGTCTGACAACACTAGCCAAACATGGGGAGATCTCTGTTGTGGCTAGAAACCGTTATGCTTTGGCTAGCTACGTGGGTATTTTACACACAATGAGTAAATAAACATTGTACATCAAACATCTGCCTAAGACATGTCTCTGTTGTATTTTACAGAGGAATCTACATATAACGATCATCACACTTTCATTACATTGGAAATACGTAAACACGCGATATTAAACTAAAGCTGTGGCTAGTTTGTAAAAGAAACGCACTAATTGTTGTTATGGAGGCACATTTACTGTAGTTCTAATGCTATTATGGGTTATCAATAAGATGTTTAAATTCTAAAATAGTTTTGTGTAAGTCTGAACGCTTTATGTATAAGTAACATTAGTCAAAAAAAAGAAAAGATGTGAAATAAAAAAAGATAATCTTGGATAATTTTTCTGATATTTCAGCAGGCAAAAAAAAAAAATATATATATTTTTAAATAATTATTGTAGCTTTAAGGATTTGGGAAAAATATATAATTGCAATATATTTTCTAAACAGAAGTTACAGCTTTATTTTAAACAAGTCCCTTTCAGAAAATATAAATATAAACTGCTAAACTAAGTGAAGTAATCGCTTTGTTTGCATTTTAAATAATTGCAGCTTTCATGACGTTCTGATCGCAGCCAAACTTTGATCTGATTGCAGTGCCATTTCAAATTTTCTGGCACACCTCACAGCCTATTTTGAAACTGCATTCAGGTCATAATTTGTTCTAGATTTATAGCCAAAACATAAAGTGTGCTTCCCAAACCAGAGCTCGGTTTACCTTTTGTGTAAACGCAAACCTTATCACTCATTCATTATAAAGAGGGAGAGTGTCTATTTCTGACAAGTACTTTTTGATCAAAGTCCTTATTTTTTTCAAGGCACAAAAGCCAGATTACCTTTCTAACTTTGCACATGGAACATGCAGGGGAACACGCCCATCCCACTTTTCTTCCCAACCCTCAAACTGGGACCCGTTGAATGCGCTGCGCCGGCACTGGGCTTAAGAGGAAAGCCCTTTTGTTCTCCGGTCAGAATGGAGGCCACACTTCACCCAGTTTCGATGTGGGAGGAGTGCCACCGGCTGAGCGCACGGGCTCCGGTCTTGGCCTGGACCTGGCGTGTGCGCTGCTAATTTCCACCTGCACTGCGTCTGTGTGTCGTTGTGGCGTTTTATCAAAGTGAGAGATGAGAAAACACTTCCCAAACTGGAGAAGGCCCCAAACCAAAATAACCCACAGTGCGTTGTTGGCGCCGTAATTCACTGTGGGCCCATTCTGGCACGGCTTTGAGCGCTTAAATCACTCGCAGTCACTGTCAAGGCTGGAACGAGGGAGTGGCGGAGTTAATTGTGGGCTAGACAAACTTGTTTTGTTTTATTTGCTGCCAAAAGGTGTTCAATTTGAACGATGTAAACAATTTAACCACATAAAAAATGTGTATTGCGTTGGTTGAACACTAGCCATTGTGAGAACAGAAGCAAGACAACTAAATTACTAATTTAGGAAAATTATACCTTAAACGGTACTTTTTCAGTATTTGTTTTAGGCTGTGTTGGCAAGAAATGTATTCTGCGTCAGAAAATCTCGCACCAGTAATTTGACGATGATGTGCTGCCCTTGAACCGTCATATTCAAATCTGTTTCATTTCACAATCTGACTGGGGGAAAAAAGTGCTTCGGCCTCCAAGTCCATGATCTTCAGCGATAAATCATCTGGAGGCTGCTTGACTCTGCCCTGCCTTACGTAACAGGCGGCTTTTGTTGGGGCCCTAATGATGTGATTGTGAAAAGCTGTTGTCATAAACGGGCTGTGTTTACAATGGCGTCGACCTCAATGTGGCTCAAGACGAGACCCGGAGATGCGACCAATCCCAATGCAAATCCATGCTCGTAATGTTAAAGCAATGTCTGAACGGCGGGTTGTAAAATCAGTAGTTGGCAAAGCTCTGAGCTGACTTTTGTACCGGATGTGGGAAATGATTTAGTGTGAACTGTTGGACTTTTTTTTTAACTTTTTTGCTTCAGGCTGTGTTTGCAAAAAAGTTCAAATAGAAAATGAATTTGGGATGCATTGGGAAATAATCATATCGCAAAAAGCCACATGCAAATATTACGATGTAGGTCGACTGATGTTAGCTGGCTGATATAGGCACCCAGACAAATATCGGCCAACATTTTGCGGATATCAATTCGCCGGTGACTTTTGCAAATTTCTCTGGAACAGCACCTGCCTTTTTTGCATTGGAAAGCGGAAGATTAGCGCTTTAAGAGCTGCAGGAACTTGTGTAAATTCAATTGCATTGAATGCATGTGTCCAATACTGCGCTCTCCTCTTACAGAACTGCTGTCACACAGTTGCCCATGTATTCTAAATGATGCTGGATAAATACTTTCTTTTTTTTTTTCACAAAATGTGTCCTGGTCAGCTGCCATCTTGTTCTGTTGTTTATGGATTATGATTAGTGTGAATTATTTTTTGCATATGTTAGAGTTATATACGCCAAAAATGTATGGAGCTAAATTGGTGTCAGTAACATGGCAAGAATGAATGCAGGTGGCACATAGGCCTGGTTTATAATCGTTAAATATCAACAAATGTTGCTACTTGAGAGATAAAAACAGCCGAACACTAATCAACATAAATGCAATCATTAATTTATGTTGCTTCACTCATCACATCATCTAATGTATCAGTTATTGGCCTTCCAAACCCCTTCATATCAGTATCGGACCTAGAAGCAATCCATATTAGTCTGGCCTTGTCTATACAGACTCTACAAGCAGTTTTAAGTGGGTGAATCTAAATACCTAAACAATACTTAATATTTTGGTGAAAACATACTTGAATATTGTGCTAACATTTTAAACACCCCCCAGAGCCACAATAAAACTAAGTCATTTGTTGCACTGATACATTTAACTCCTACGTTTTGTCTAAATCTTCACTTTCTCAGCCTCTGAGCTCGTCCGTGTCAGTGATGAGCCTTTTCTTTGATCGGTTTGTGAAGAAGCCCCATTGATTCACACGGTCCTAGTCGCATGCTGAGGTCAAAGGGCAGCAGCGGCTTTAGTCCTTTTTCTCTTCTTTGTGTGGAAACATGGCACCGTTTTAAGAATCCACCAACAATTGTGTTACTGTTTGTCAGACGTGCATTGTTTTAAATTATTTAAGGAATACTACCCTTTTTTTCCCAGCTCAATAAATTCCATTTTGGCCAGAGATGCACCGAGTATTATTATTTTTTGCTCCCTGTACAATACTGGGGGTTTGAGGATTTGCCGATATCCGATATTAACCGATACCAAGAGACTTTCTTAAACTTGTCTGAATTTAAAAAAAAGTGAAGGGTCCTCTCTTCTCCAGTGTCCGATCAATAAAGTCTTATATTTTCTATTTGTCTTTGAGTGTCCAGAAAAGCACTGTATAAAACCGATTTATTATTATTATTAAGTGCAGCATGTCCATATTCACTTAGATTTAGTTAGTGAAAGTTGTGTTATTAAATACGTTAGAGCCAATACAGGTATCTGTTCAGTATCTGTGAAAAAACTTAAGTGGCTCCCGTTGTTCTAAAAACAGGAAGAAATTGAGTAGAGTGCCTTTTAAAGATGCCCAAAAGCCAGTACAGTATAACGTGTTATATTGGACCGTCAAAGTAGTTCTGTTTTTTTTTTTTTTTTTGGAAGAATACCTGATTAAATTTTTTGACCAATTTTGCAATTTGATTTCAGTTTTAATCTCAGAATTTAGTTGCCAGTGCAGATTCTAAACATTCGGCGGCACGGTAGCACAGCGGTTAGTGCTTCGGCTTCACAGCTAGAAGGTCCCGGGTTCGATTCCCACCTGGACGGGGCCTTTCTGTGTGGAGTTTGCATGTTCTCCCCGTGTCTGCGTAGGTTTCCTCCGGGTACTCCGGTTTCCCCTACCACTAAAAACATGTACAATAGGCCGGGATGAATGATGTGAGTGAGTGGTTGGTGGTGGTCGGAGGGGCCGATGGCGCAGATTGGCTGCCTCGCTTCCGTCAGTCTACCCCAGGGCAGCTGTGGCTACAACAGTAGCTTACCACCACCGAGTATGGAGTGAATGATTAATGACGACAATGTGGCGCTTTGAGAAAAACTTGGTAATACAGACTTGTAAAGCGCAATACAAGTGTAAGGCATTATTATTATTATTATTATATTCACGATATTGACCGAAGACTGAAATAAAAACCGCTCCTCTGAAACTGAAAATGAAATGATGACGATATTTGGACATTGCTACTACGATTGACGACTGAGAGCCTTCACAAACATGTGAAACCAGTGTCTGCGTACATTGGTGTATGAATGGGTGAGAGGTTCCTTGCTGTAAAGCGCTTTGAGTGCCTAATGTAGGTGGAAAAGCGCTGTATAAGTTGAGACCATTTACCATTTAACATGTACCACATTTCAGAAAATAACTCGATTTATAGGAAGATCGGTTTTAATATAAGTTAGAATTCACGTCCGGTGCCAAAAAAATCCTCCCGCGGTAGGGCTGAGCGATATGACGATATTAGAGCGTCTTACGATCTCCAGAGCTGACAATCTGTCATTTTTGTGGGATCGTTTTATCACGGTTCTAAGCACTTCTGCACAGTTGACTCTTTTCGCTAACATTCTGCTACGCAATGTCGAACGCTAACGCGAGCGTTTGGCAGCGAGCAGCTCCTCTACAGTTGCATGCAGGACCAGACTCCTCAATCTAGAGCTTTAAACCCAGTGTTCTGTCTCTATTTCAGAGGTATTTATGTCAGTGTCTTTCCCCCGTAACTAGGCCTGCCACGATAATTACTATATCGAGTTATCGCTCGATAAGTAAAATGAAGGACGATAACATTTTTAGTCTCGATAAATGCATGTGCTGTGTGTGCTTAAATAAATTATCGTGGCAGGCCTACCCGTAACGCTGCTGCTCTGTGTAAATCGCAGCGTGTGTTTATTTACCTGGCGACACATGTGTGTCCTCTTCAGTTCTGTAGGCGCCGCAGCCTTCTCATTTGTTTAATTTAAATCCTGGGCCGTGTTTGCAAATGTGCTGTTTATCCAAGTCTTTGAAAATTATATTTATAAGACTTGTCCAACTTTGGTGAATTACTTGGTCAAGTCATAACTTATGTTAACAAACTGCTTCTGGTTTGCCTTTTACACAATACAAGTCACTGCAGGTAATCGCTTTAGTAAGACTCTTATTGTGAAAGGGTCAGACAGCAACAGAGCGCTGTATCACAGCAGCTCGACGTCATGAGAGAGACGTCTCAGAAAAGATGCCAAACAACAACAGACACGAACAAGCCTTTACCAAACTTAGTGTTACTATTTAACTTTTATTGTCTGGAGTTTTATTGTGTTGTATAGAGTTAGTTTACTGTAGTTCTAAGTCTATTTTTGCTGTGTTCATCACAAAGTTGAATAAATTAGTTTATTCATTCAATTTTTTTCCTCATTGTGTAATTCAAGTTATTTTGGTGAGTATAAAAAAATCTTGATAAAATCAAAATCGGGAGTTTATAATTCAAAAATTGTGATACTATATTTTTGTCATAGCGCCCACCCCTTGGGCAACTTTGGCACATTTTCCTAAATAATAGGTTTGCTAATTGTGATTTCAATTTGATGGCTAAGATTGTGCAGTCTTACCACATGACTTATGAAGACATTTGTAGAGTGTGGAATTGTTTTTACGACCCTGAGCCTCTTCGTGGAAAAGCAATAAATATCATTGTGTGGCTAATGACAAGTGAATGCCCTTTATCAGACTCATAAAAGGTGACACAGGAGTTAACCCCGCTAAACCCAAAAGTGTTCATCTATTTCCCAAAGCTCTGATTACAAGCCGTGCTAATTTGATTTTGTCCCGTTTCTGTTGCCGTAGCTTATCTGGTGACTCAGCGACTTCTCCCTGAGGAGCCAAGAAGCAGACGGCTCATGACTTCTGACCAGGACACGAAAGTTGTCGCTGAACCCCAGGTGCAGCACGTGCAAGAGGCAAAAGAGAGCGCTCATTTGGTGAGTTACATGTTTGTCTCTTATTACTGCCGCTCCGGTTGCTCATCAAAGTGTATAAGGAGTGGTATTTTAAGCTTTTTTTTTTTTTTTTTTTACTGTGGACACCTTTTGTCTTGGTACATCCTAGTTATAACGTAACATAATAGAACTGAATAGGGTTGATCAGACTTTACACGGCTGGCTCACTTCGAAAAGCTTCATTTGTGAGTGAGTTTACTCTCAATTCTATGGCAACCGTGGAGTGACTGAGATCTCCACAGCTGCGCTCCTTTTGACGCCTGTTGATTTCCCACACTGATTGTGTTTTACCAGGAGAAACAGGAGGCTGGAGCCGCTTGTAACTGAAGAGCCCTGACCTGTTTTTATTTCCTTCTTTTCATCTGAGTCACGGCACCATTGGGTTTAGGCTCATTCTTTATGTCACAAATATTCAGTCAAACCATGGCACCCGTCCTCTGCTTAGGGATCCCACTGATGTAGCTTATACTGTAGAACAAAATATTATTTCAATTAGGGGAGTCCATGGTTAAGCGTTAAAATTGCGTAACCGTTAACTGCCGTGTATAATTTGCCGTGCCATTAAATACTTGTAATACATTTTTGCACCACCAGAGACCGCCAGAGCACTACCAAACATTTGCTCACGAGAAGCTGTCATCGCCCATGGCTAGCTTAACTTTTCAATATGAAGCGGGCCATAAACGGCACAGCATGGGAGCGCTTTATAACCGAGAATGGCGGATCAAAATGCAGTGCTTAGATATACTTCAACTTTGTTGTTGTACCATCTCATTAGCCGACACCCGGGCATCACTTAGGAGGTAAGCTAAAGGCACAAAACTCGCCTTTCTCGTTATTGTTAAAACGTGGTGGAGAGATAAGTGTTGTTGTATGCATGAATGACTTTCTTTGCACAATGTTTAAAAAAAAAAAGCTGGCTAAATGACTGCAGAAAATTAAATAAAAATACTGTAGGGCCACGTGAACGCAAGTCGGTGACCTACTTTGACTGCTCTTTCATTACCACTGCGTTTTATTTCTATAAATTAATTAAATTTTAAATGTGTTCCAGCCATTTAATAAAAGGTGTTAACAATGAAAAAACCCTTTTGCATCTGTCAGTATAACGTAATGGAGGGGGCAGCGTGTGGGGGATGGGTGGCTCACACTAATGGTTAAAGTATTATCCGCTAAGGGCCTCGGTTAACGGTTAATAAACTTGAAAACGTGCAGCCCTAATTTCAATGGAAAATGCAGTTGTTGTAATAAAAGTAAATGAAATATCGCACTGTCGTGTCAGGAACTAACTCTGAATATGAGCCTGAATGCCTCGGCCATGAACTTTTTGTAGCATTGAAATACTGAAAACAGTGTTTAGAATAACATTGCCATGTTTACATTTTTGTTTTAATGTTTTGTAACCAAAAAGAAATGTCGATATAATGGGTTTGGTGTTATGTAATATTGCAAGGCTCTAGACCAGTGTTTCCCAACCGAGGGTACGGGGACCCCAGGCGGTACGTGAGCACTTAGCGGATGGTACTTGGAAATATGTCTGATCTAAAAAGGTAAAACTGAACAGTATTACAACATTATTTTAAAAGAGAACTTATTTTCAATGATAATTTGCAGTAGTTAATTTATTTGAAGGGCAATGTGCTGTTGCATTATAAAGATGGCTGCACCAGATTTAGCACTATGCCAGTAAAAGGTTTGATTTTCAGTGTTTTTGCTTTACTTTTAAGTAATTGGCTGCACCCTAGAGTTTAGGGCGCTTTGAGTAGAGCTGAGACTCAAGGGGTATACACGAGACAAAAAGGTGCTCTAGACACCCATTCTTTTATTTGTTCACACTAGGGCTGAACGATATGGACAAAGTTTCATATCTCGATATTTACTACTACTACGGGAACGGTGAAAACCAAACATTTTTCAGAAAAATAAAAACATCATAATACAAAAAAGTGCAGTCTTGAATGTTCACATTTCGATATCGATGCATCTTTCAGCCCTAGTTCACACTGTCTCATGCAGACTGCAATCTGACCGTCCCGAGAATTTTGAGAGCACTATTAAGACTGGCTAGGGTTGTCACGGTTACCGGTGTAGCGGTAAACCCCGGTAAAAATGTTGTTTGTAATAATTACCCGTCTTATTTTTGAAAAACTATATTATCGCGGTGGATTACCGCGCCCGCGGTGTCGGCAAAGTGAGCCTCACCGGCCGCCGTCTCATCTGCTGAAGTTGCCGCGCAGGTGCACCCCGTAGCATACAATCAAAACGAAGCTTTCTCAAAGCTGGAATCATGTTCGAGACAACAGCGCTCAGGACGTCTATCAGCTTCAAACAGGACCAAGTCTGAAGTCTGGGTATATTTTGGGTATTTTAAGAAAGCCGAAGGACAGTTGATAAAAGACGATTATCGTGTTTGCAAAACGTGCAGGAAAAAAGTGTCTCTAAAGGCAGCGATACTTCAAACCTCATGACTCACCTGCGGGACCGTCACCACAACAGCCAATGCAAGTAAGTTAACATTAGCATTTTAGCAGAAATGCCTGATGTGGGGACTTGAGTGAGAAGGTAACGAGTCGCCCCATAGTGCAGCGCCACCGCCAGCATATAAGCCATGTCGCGGATACCTCTGGCACAAATGCGTTACAGGGCTGCTGGAGGGCAGATTATAGTTAATCGCCAATGCAATAGATTCACTCTCGCCGCATTATGATGAATTTAACAATGATTACTCATTGAAAATAAGGTTTTAAGAAGTTTTGTGTCCTTGGGCAAGACACTTCACCCAATGCCTATGTGTGAGTGGTTGGTGGTGGTCGGAGGGACTGTTGGCGCAGATGTGTGCAGCCTCGCTTCTGTCAGTCTACCCCGGGGGAAACTGTGGCTACAAATGTGGCTTACCACCACCAGCATGGAGTGAATGAACCCCCTCCCTTTCATGTGTGAAGCGCTTTGGGTGTGACTTGTGTCATATGGAAAGCGCTATACAAATAAGATTCCCTTCCCTTCCCTACTCTCTGGTAGCATTTTCCCAAATCTGCAGAGCGAACGCAAACTGAGAACAAAATTCCTAATATAGAGGGTTTATCTAGTTAAAAAATTCGAACACTGTTCTGGGGCTATAAATAGTACATGTAATACCCTACAAACGATCACCAATTCATAGTTATAGTTCCTTTGCTTTTATGTGAAAAGTTGCACTTTTGATGTGGCTTTGTCTGTATTTTTTAAATATAACAAACACTGTTACACTTTTTTTAAACAATTTCAGTTTGTGTAGGACTATCCATGCTTTCTGAACTTATTAACACACATTAAAAAAAAATACTGCGATACCGAAAACCGTGATTTTGTTCACAATAACCGTGAGGTAAAAATTTCATACCGTGACATCCCTACGACAGGCCGTAACGGTCACATTGAATGTGTGAGCGAGCAGTTTATCTAGTGCATTGAGGTAAGAATCTGCAGCCCATCAACAAACGGCCATGGACTAAACAAGCTTAATTTCAGTCACCTATGAAACACTGTAAAGCAAAAATACCCTAACCCTTAGCATTATTTAGCCAATAGCTCGATAGATTATTCCTCGTGTTGGCTGTCGGTGAGTGCAGCGTGTCAACTTAAACTAATTGGTTTTGTCTGTCTCCATTAAAACAATCCAGAAGTGAAACTACTGGATATTTAGTTTTTAGCTGATTTGGACCAGCTACTCGCACAGATGCATGTGACCACATCAAAATGTCACTTGCACACTCAATGGTTGCAGTGTAGAGCTAAATTTCTGTCAGTACTATGTAAAAATGTGGGCACCCAGTCTGTTTTTTGCCTGGAGATGATACTGTGCTGCCGCTATATTAATGCATCATTTACTCCTACATGAGAAGATCTACAGTTGTGTGTGTACACAGGCACTGATCCCAGGTGTTGTCATTTAGGGGGTATTTATAGAGAGGATGTGCCAAGACACTGAGCGTCTGCAAGTTTCTGCCTGCCGTCATCTGTCAAACGGTACAAACAACGTCGTCTGAGGTCATTACCGACTGCACTTTGCCTGCTCACGATTAAACACAAGAGATGTGGTAGTGCAATGTGGCTGAGCAAGTTTGTTTTAACATTACAGGGAAAATATTCTGCCATTGTCAAACCAAGGAACCACACGGTTAGAATGCAAACTGGCTTCTGCTCTGCGGCACCAGAAATCCTTAAATACTGCATTAGCATCGGTGTTTCATGTCTTACAACGCAAAGTTAAGGTTCATGAACTTACGGTAGAGAAGAAGAAATCCGCCATACTCTTATCTGTAACTAGATTGCTTATGAATGAACTGACTTCCCCTAGATTTCCCCAGGTCACGTGAAAGAACAGGTAAGGCCAGTGCTGAGTTGATGATCCTTGTATCCCTGACTCCCGCAGGCTTTGGTTTGCAGTCCCCCGCAGCTTTGACTGATGGCAGCAAATGGGACTCCCAAGTGCTGCCACAGGGACACCCCGGCGATCACAAACTGCTACTCACACAGGCTGTTACTGTCGCATGGACTCCATAATGCTGATCTACTCCGAACCTATATGTCCAAAAGAATGTTCCCCTTTATTGCCAGTTTTTGTTCATGTAATGTTTAATGCTAGTGAAATGCAACGAATCATCTCTAAAACATTTGGTAGTTTTTTTGTTTTGTTTTTTACGTCTAAATAGGCCTATGACAAAGACAACAAAATCTGAAGTTTGAATCCGAATAGGTTTTATTGCCATGGTTTGAGAACAGGTTAACAAACTAGGATTTTTTTCTCAGTGCAAACGTGCGACATAAAACATAACACAGAGTTAAGATGATAATACGCTAAAAACATTAAACTATAAGGCTATAGGGGCATGCATAAAAGATATATATAAAAACTGTTCAAGTGGCGGGATTTATGGGTCTGGATAGACCGTAGCCTCCTACTTGAGGGGTGAATAGTCCGTGTCCAGGGTGAGAAGGGTCCGACCCACACGCCCCCGGGACCTGGAGGTGAACAGGTACTGGAGAGATGGGAGCTCACAGCCAATCACCTACTCATCAGCACGCACAATGCGCTGCAGATGATACCGGTCTGTTGCGCCAGGGTACCACACGATGATGGAGGAGGTGAGGATGGACTCGATGATGGCTGTGGAGAACTGCACCAGCATCCTGGTTGGCAGCTTAAGTTTCCTCAGCTGCCGCAGGAAGAACATGTTGTGGCTGCACCAGGACGCCAGCCGGTCCACCTCTCTCCTGTAGGCGGACTCATCACCATCCGAGATGAGCCCGATGACGGTGGTGTCATCCACAGACTTAATCAGTTTAAAGGACTGGAGGTGCAGCAGTTTTTGTACAGGGGGAAAGTACATAGCCCTGAGGAGTTCCAGTGTTTGTAGTCGGAGTATCCCAGACGATCTTGCCCAGCCACACGTGCTGTCTTCGGTCCATCAGGAAGTCAGTGATCCACCTGCAGAGGGAGTCTTCAATGCTGAGCTGGTAGAGCTTGTCTCGTAGCAGTCCAGGGAGGATGGTGTTGAAGGCAGAGCCACAAACAGGAGCCTGGCGTAGGTTCCTTACGAGTCCAGATACTCCAGGATGAAGTGGAGGGCCAGATTGACTGTGTCGTCCACAGACCTGTTGGCTCTCAAGGCAAACTGCAGCGGGTCCAGGAGGGGGGCGGTGTCCTTGAGTTGTGGCCGGACCAAGCACTCAAAAGACTTCATGACCACAGACGTCAGCGCCACCGGCCTGTAGTCATTAAGTCCTGTGATCTGTGGTTTTTTGGGGACAGGAACGATGGTGGGGGTTTTGAAAGCAGTACGGCACTTGGCCTTTAATAAGACTGTCTATATTCCACCAGTTTTGTGTCCAGCAATTCATTTGTATGATGTCAACAAAAAGCAAAATGCTAAGAAGGATTTTTTTTTTAATGTGATACAGCTGAGCTGAGTGACAGACCTGAGACGGACCTGCTCAGACGATGGAACAGTAAAAGCCTTGATCATTTAGAAAGGTTGAGACCCAAACCAAAAGTAAAATCTAATTATTTGATCTATATTTATACACATGTATATTTTTTTTGTTGTAGATTTTGGCCAGAACTGGGAGCATTGATTTATTAATTATATGAAAATCTATTACAAAAAGATTCTATTGGTATCTGATCGTCCAGCATGAGTTTAAATATCGGATTGGGAAATTAAAAAAGCAGATCAGGACATCCCTATCAAAACCTAAACGACAATGAATTTAAGAACCATATGAAAACAACATCCAACCAAGAGCCCAGAAGTACTAATGGCCAAGTACACTAATGGCGCAACATTAATGGTTGTTCGCTTGGTCAAAGCAAGTAAACTTCATATCCAGTTGAGCATTTTCTTTAATAATGTGCAAAAAAAAAAGAGGTATGCACGTCAAAAAGCTTGGGGACCACTGGTCTACTACGTTGCATAATAAAGCAATTAGGAAGACATTGATTTCATGCCAAAACAGAAAGATGGTAGTTATTTCTTCCTCGGTGAATCACTTCCTCTCCCCAACATTTCCATCTTCGGTCAAAGCAGGGTGACGTTTTTAACATTTTTGCAAAAGGTTAGGCCTCGGCCGCCGCGCGATGATGTCATTGGCTCTGGTGCCCATGGTAACAAGCCGGACAGCGGTGGGCGTTATACGGCGATGGCCTGGCCTGGGTTATTGGCGGTGACGGTCAGTGTGACCAGACACATGCTTTTTACAACCTTCTGAGGTGACGCTGGAGTTGCTCTATGGCTCTGTGGGCAGTAAAGCGGGCGGACAGGGCAATGAATATCTGGAATACCGCCTTCACAAGAAATGTCAAATCAAATATTTTGAGGTTTACCTACGAGCAGTTGATCTGTTGTACCTGGTAAGCTTATTAGAGGCGGTACAGGGCCATGTGCCTTCCAACCAGAGGGTCACGGGTTACAATAAGTTTAAAATAAAATCAAAGCGCTACAGGAGGTCAAAATGTCACCTTCGGCAGTCGTGTCCAAGCTATACATACTGTGAATTGGCCAAATTTCAGTGGAACTATTTACAACAAGTTTCAAAAAAAGTTAACTTTCATAATCTCAAAAGTGTGCAGGTACCAGAAACTATGAAGTAAAGCAGCTTCGAGAGGCAAAAAATACCTCTGGCTGAAACGGTGAGAGTTGCTAAAATTGACTTCCTTCTGAGGAACCGCCTTCTGTCTGTTGCACCTCGTCACATAATGTTCAATATGTGGCCAGTTATCGAATATCATAATCCTTTCATTATTTGCCTAGCCCTAATCCTCCCCTAACCTCCTGGCATTGTTCTGTTATAAAAACAAAGCTGTAATTCACACCGGTCTGTATACTACAAGCAGGATTGTTCTGGAACAAAAGTCACGCATATGATCCTTAGAAATATTTGTGTCCCCATAAATATTCATAATGCTTGTTAGGGATCCAGTTGTTTTGAAGGGGTTGAGTGAGTCAAGTGGAGTCTGTGAGGAGGAGAGAGGCAGGCAGGCAGCATCCTATCAGCTCGTGCCACGTCCCGGCAGTGCTGCTCATTCATGAAGAGAAACAGGCTTAAAAAAGAATCGAGACTGGAGCTGGCTTTGACGAATGACGGACTTGTGTTCTTATGAAACAAACCCCAATCTGCGCAGATAGATGCAGCCGGTTTGTGTGTCTTCAGTATGGACTGGACGGCTCTGCCGGAAAGCCTTTGGTCAGCTGTGGATGAGGATTGGAATGAAACGTTTGCTGTGACGACAGCGTTGGGTTACAGGCTGGTTGCGTGTGAGAAGTGTGTGTTAAACTACTGCTACCAACCTGTGAGTATTGGGGTTTAAGCGGCTCTAGAGGTGGTCGGTGTGGAGTTCAACATACCCACCCACCTCTGGGCTCCGGAAGTACATTTGAGCAAAGTTTATAAAGCATTTTGTTGCTTTTTCTTTCTTTTAAAATATTTGAGCTATGGCCTGTAGTTTCCAGTTTATCAAATCAAATCAAATCAAACTTTATTTATAGAGCGCTTTTCATACAAAATGTAACACAAAGTGCTTTACAGTGCTTAAAAATCATTAAAAATAATAAAAATCGTCCCCACCAGTAAATATACATAAATAACTACAACCCCACCACCCACCACCCGCACACACAGACACACAGACGTACAGACAGCCCAGCAGTTAAAAGTCTTAAATAAAAATGGACATAGAGTTGAGTACGTAAGGCTGGGTACAGATGGACCGAAAGAGGAAACATCATCCAAGGAGCCGTCTGCACCAGGAGCAGCCCATCGCCCACAGCCACAGAGCGCCAACCCAGGGGGCCCGGAGTAGGTGTAGGAGAGACGTCCTACCTCCATCCAGGCACCCCCAGGAGAGCGCCCGCACGGCCACAGCCAACCAGCACTCCCGGGGCAGAGGGCTCCCTCAGAGGAACCACTAGGAGAACATAAAAAATAAATGAATAAAATAAATAAAAATAAATAAATAAATATTTAATAAGAGATACATTAAAAACAGCTAAAACTGTGCGTGAAATAGCACAGGATAAAAGAGGGAAAATAAAGAAATAATAGAACTAAAACCGGTAAATAAGGTTAATATAAGTAAATATTAATTAAAAGCTAAACTAAAAAGGTGGGTCTTGAGCCTGCTCTTAAAAACATGAACGTTCTCTGCGGTCCTGAGCTCCTCTGGCAGGTCGTTCCAGAGGCGAGGGCCATAGTATTGGAAAGACGCCTCGCCGTGAGTCTTTCTGTTGACTTTAGGAATAACTAGGAGACCCCTGCCAGAGGAGCGAAGGGACCGCGAAGGCTCATATGGTAAAATCAATTCTGAAAGATAAGAAGGACCAAGACCATTAAGACATTTAAAAACCATTAAAAGAACTTTAAAATGGATCCTGAAACACACGGGGAGCCAATGCAGTGACTCTAAAACCGGTGTAATGTGGTCCCGCCTCCTGGTCTTCGTCAGGACACGAGCTGCTGAATTTTGTAAAAGTTGTAAACCTGAGATACTCTTTTTGGGAAGACCAGAAAGCAGGGCATTACAGTAGTCGATACGACTGGTGATAAAAGCATGCATTAGCGTCTCCGTGTTGGCCCGAGAGAGAATGGGGCGGACTCTGGCTATGTTCTTTAGATGGTAAAAACCTATCTTTGTGATATTCTTAATGTGTGGAATTAAAGTCAGCTCAGAGTCAAAAATCACACCCAGGTTCTTCACCTGTGAGGAAGGATTAAAAGACAATGACTGTAGTTTGGGTAAAAGTTTCTCTCTCTGGGCCTGAGGACCGATGACTAAAACTTCAGTTTTGTCCTGGTTAAGCTGGAGAAAGTTTTCTGCCATCCAGGATTTGATATCTAAAATGCAGTTAAAAAGTGCATCCATTGGCCTGGTGTCATCAGGAGACATGGAGATGTACAACTGTGTATCGTCAGCGTAACTATGAAAGTTGACTCCATGTCTCCTGATGACATCACCAAGAGGGAGCATATACAGGTTAAAAAGCACTGGGCCTAAAATCGAACCTTGAGGCACACCACATGTAATATTATGGACCTTGGAGGAGCAGGTATCCACACTCACCATGAATGTCCTGTCTGTGAGGTAGGATGTAAACCATTTGTGGACAGCACCAGAGAGGCCGATGTGTTTTAAACGAGTTAAAAGAATAGTATGGTCGACTGTATCAAAGGCAGCGCTCAGATCCAGTAGAACCAACACTGTCAACCTTTTGGAATCATAATTTAATCTAAAATCGTTTAAAATCTTTAAAAGGGCTGTCTCGGTGCTGTGGTTTACCCTAAAGCCAGACTGAAATTTCTCAAGGACGTCATGTGCATTTATAAAGTCGCTAAGTTGGGTAAAAACAAGTTTTTCTAAGATTTTGCTTAAAAATGGTAAGTTGGATACCGGTCTAAAGTTGTTAAAATCATTACGGTCCAAATTGCTCTTCTTCAGCAGAGGCCTCACCACCGCCCCCTTAAAGGCAGCAGGGAAGACCCCCGTCTGAAGGGAGCAATTCATCATGTGTAAAAGCTCGTCTCTAAGAGATCCATAGAAAGTTTTAAAAAACGGGGTTGGGACCGGGTCTAAAGGACATGTGGTGGGCCTCACTGAGGAGAAAACTTTATCAAGCATCTCAGCATTAACCTGGACAAAACTGTGCAGTGTTTCCTCTGGAACAAGTAGACAACCAGATGTATTTAAAACCGTGTTACTTTGAGTAGATAAAATATTACATCTGATAGTGTCTATCTTTCCCCTGAAGTGGTCTGCAAACGCCTCGCAAAGGGAGTCACTTGGAGTAAAATTGGTCTTGTTAAAATCAGGATTGATTAGATGTTCTATTGTAGAGAAGAGTACCTTGGGATTGTTTTTATTATTGTTGATAATTTTATCATCATTTATAGACTTGTGAATGGAAATTGGTACTTTCTGAACCCTGTGGCGGGCGACACACTATTGTGCTTTATTGTTGGTGATGGAGGTTTTGGTTTTATTTAGTCCAATATCTTATCTCGGACTGGCGAAAAAATTTAATCTTTCTGGATATTGATTGTCTACCGTTTCATTATCATTCTGCAAATATTTTTTTTGTAGTAGTTATTGCACTGTGGACAGATTAAGTGTAAATAATGTGTATTGCTGTTGCCTTATTTCTGATTAGTGGTTGCAATTTCTGTGAGTGTGACTTTCCAACGGTAAACTTGCGGCAAAGCTCAAAGGAAATAAGGCCTATAGCAGAGTGTGAAGATGGTGTGAAAAAGTGACCCTAGTCACATAGTTGTCACTATGCATTGATGATTTGGTTGTGAGGAACTCTTAAAGCAGTACAAAGCAACTCATGCCCCTAGAGGCGATAAGTTATTAATTGTCCGTGAGAGTAAATACTACGCTGACAGAAAAGACAAAGGGAAAGGGCGATATTGTACATCCAATTACACAATAGAAATAATTTTTTTCACTCAAACTTTGCTGTAAATACTGTTTAAGTGGCGCAAGCCCGCAGCTAGCTTTGCCTGTTAGCTTCTTCTTCGTGATTCCATTAGTTTGTATTGGTGAAACCAGCCAAGTTGCAATTGTGGTTTTCTAGCCAGAGGCACCGGGGGGAGATGAAAGACCCTCCCAATCCATCCCATTGACCACTTGTATTACCCCCAGAGGGGCTACGGAAAGGATTTGTTAAGGTAAACAAGTTGCTTAGTACTGCTCTAAGTGCTGAATCAGACGAATACATTTACACAGCGTTATATCAGAAATGTTACACGTTACAATAATAATATACAGTAAATGAAAGCCAATGTCTGCTTAAGTTAGACCTGCAGTATAGCCCTGAAAACAAGATTGCGCAAATTCCTGAATAAGGTGAATAGAGAGCACTTAAAAGATTCATCCATGAGGCTACTTGCTTACACATTAATGTACACATAACTTACTTTTGTGCTGTTGTTCTGATCACTGGGTCACGAGAGAAAGGATCTCAACCTATACTTGCATTTAATAACCTCTGACGTCCTTGTGATATTTACACATTTTAACTTGAAGAACAAAAGTAACAATGCTAAAAAGCAAGACTTAATAAGGTATAGCATAAATACAGGAACTCCATCACATATTTTCCATATAACTTGTCTTGGTCCTATTAAAATGTTGCTGTAACCGTGTCCTCCATTGTGTACTCAAGGACGTATGTTTGGTGCATAACAGCACCATGTAGAAACGGCGTGTATTTCATCCTCCTCACTCTGTCCTCAGTGTTGACCTTGTCCTTGTGTCTGTGTGCAGGAATCCGCCAAGGTTTCAGACCTCAACCCCAATGCGAAAGCATGGGCCAACCACATGTTTAGCCTGGACCCCAGTGGCAGCGCAGACAGCACACAGCCATGGAAGGACGGCCCCGAGAGCCCAGCCGACACCGGACCAGAGGGTCAGCAGCACACCCACACTGCTCCTTATCACAGGGGGAATGGTTTTGGTAGGGACATGTACAATTAACCGAGGCAAGTACTAAAGTTAAAGTAGGGTTATTTCAAAATGGTTTTGCTCAAGTCAAAGTGACAATCCAAAAGTACTGAGTAACTGAGGGCAGTCTGAGTCATGTTTTTGTAGGGATATGATCCAATCAGCAAAACAAATAATCAAAATGACTAACAAAATCATGTTGAAATTCTGGTATTTCCAAAGAATACCTCAGAAAAGAAAAAAAATCTGAAAATGAGGTACAAGAAATAAAACCCATACTTAGTTTTGGCGACATGAAGCTTGGATTACCTCACAGTGCGAAGATTAACTTGTAACTGGTCCTTGTTTTTTGTCACACTTCACCTGCCTAATCCAGTGCACTTTTTCTGTGTTTAGTCCATGTTTTTTGTTTATCATTATTTCACAAACTACACAACACATTTTGTGATCATTTGCAATTAATTGTGCTTAGCTTCAGTTAATTGCCAATAACTGCAATTATTAGTGGTATTATTATTTATCACAATTAAAATCCTGTCCAATTTGTAATCAACTGTTTTCGCTATTCCTGGCCCGATTCAAAATGTTAATACTCAAATACAAGTAAAATGCATACTTAAAAGATACTTTAAAAAGTTGTTTCTTCTTTGATGGATTTTTTATTTTACCCAAATATTTGCAGACTTGGCCACTTTTTCCAAATTCACCTTTCAAATTGCAATTTAGAGACTATAGTTGTTGCCCTGAAAGCAAGCCTTAAGGAGGTCATACTAAAACATTTATTCAGGCCTTTTTTCTGTCTCTTTAGCTTCTAGATTTAGGTACAAGCAGTTGAGGCAGGCTAACAGTGAGCAGCATGTCGTGACACTGCTTTAATCATTCATTGTCAGTTCAATGAGCTTTAATCAGCTCTGAATATTCTCGCCGCGGTCCCCGGTCCCTTTAACAAGAACGACCACAGTCAGTGGAGCTGTGAGGGCCGTGGTGCAGGAAGAGAATGATCGATTAGCCTGACTCAGAGTGTCGTCTGGTTTGTCGCCCCCGTAACTGTCAGGAAATTTACTGTCAGAAACTGCTGCTGTATTTAAAATCTGAGGAACTTCACTTCAGCTGATCCACCTCTTTAAATTTAGTCAGACCTCTACTGATTTTCTTCTGGGTCGGGACCTAGAAGTGGGTCCCTGGACTGTTTAGATCGTGGGCCTTTGCCAAAAATGACACTCTGTAAATATTGTTTTATAGTTTCTGATTGTCAGGGTTTGAGCAGTGCTTCAATTTGTAGATGCAATCCCTATAAAAACAAATTTTCAGCCAGTACTTGATTTGGTGCAATGTGATTTGGGCAGCTCCAACAGCTGCCCCCACAACCCAGCAACGGACAAGTGGAAGAAAATAGATGGATGGATGGATACTTGATTTGTTTTTTGTTTTGTTTTATAAAGAGGGAGCAAGTTTAAACCGTTGTGTCCAGACTCATTTTCGACTTTCCTAACGCTTTTCTATTGTATCTAATAATGCAATTTATAATAATGCTTTATAATTGCATGGAACGTCTATTTTCACAAACCACTGCTTATTCAACAAACTAAGAGAACAAAACATTTCATTTCATTACTAGTAATGAAAGTATACTGTAGATGCAGCACCACCTGCATCTATACTAAATGATTCAGACGAAGGAGCACTTTCATCAACTCCACCACAGGCCTTGAGCCCGACTGCTACATCTACACCTTCCAGAGATTTTTCTGAATCATTCCCATCTCCAAAGTCACCTATGGGATTCCCCAACCATTTTGAAACCTTGATAAAACAAGGGATTAAAATGACTCCCCTCACTCCAGTCATGTCAAGACCAAGGCTTTCATCCCCAAAGAAGTATAATGCCCCTCTCCCACCGCCGCCATTTTCACCAAGCAAGGTCTCCCCAGCTCGGCCCCCACCACCGGTGCCCACAGCTGTTATCTCCAGCAGCTTCACTGCTGCTGCCTAGGACATTATGGGCCTCTCCGTTGCTACCATGCATAGCAAACTCAAAACCAACCACCATAGTCAGGGAAAATATAGTTATCCACAAATTGTCATTTGGGATCTTTTCATCTTTTGAGTACGTGTCTTTCAAAATGGAGATAAAACTATCTTCCATACTTTATATGACTATTTACAAGCCACCACCAAATTGTTTTATTGAAGATTTTACTGAATTACATTGATTTATATACACTGATTTTGATTGGTTAGTAATTTCAGGTGATTTTAATGTGCATCTGGATGTGACCAATGACAGGCATGCAAAAGTAGTGCTAGGCGCATTGAGTTGCCTTGTGTACGAAATGCGTGGTATAAATAAAGTTGCCTTGCCTGTCCTTGAAATGTTTAACTCGGCACGTGAGTGAGGCAACTCACAACAAAGGTCACACTCTAGATCTAGTTCAGGGGTCCTCAAACCTTTTTCTCCGGGGGCCACATTATCGTTCCTGACTGGGATGTGGGGGCTGGGCTGGGTTGGCTATAACATAGAATTGTATGACCCAGACCAAAATGCAGCAGGCCTCATTGTGAAGTAGAGATTACTAGCCTGGCACAGTCATCCCCACAACTATATCCACAAGATCAACACTTGATTCCAGGCACATATTTGTTTAGCTGTAGTGGCTTGCAAAAATAGTAATCAAGTCTTCACACTTTGTTAATTTGAAATACCACAGGTATTCCATTTATTTTTATTTTCAAATAAAACATCATTGCGTAATGTGACCAGAGTTCCCTTTGGCGCATCCCCTAGCCTAACCCGTTTCTGTTGGCAGCTACAATATTTTCACGTCACAAAAATTACAATCAAACATAATGTTGCTTGTTTGCTTGATGTCAGCAAATATAAATTGTATAACCCGGAGCCCCTTGTAACCATTAAAAACTACAAATATGATCCGTCTGAATTGACCTCGGCTTTAATTCGTCCTAAATGTTCTTGAAAGTTACCGTACTGGCGTGTGACCCCCTCGCGCTCTCTCTCTCCCTCCTGTACACTGGGATCAGGAGAGGGGCAGACAGTGGAGGTAAAGCGAACACACCCACAGACGCACAGGGGGGGAAATAAGAGACATCGAGCTCCATAAAAACGCTGCTTGTTTTATGAAAATGCGTCGCATATTTACGTCAAAAAAGTCTCTAAAGATGACGGAATAAGTTGTAACTGAAGTCAATGAACACGCGTACGGCGGCAAAGAGCGGCCGCGACCGACATTTTTTGACCCGCTCCAACCCGCCCCGCGACCAAAGGAGAATTTGACCCTAGCCGATCCGCGTGCAGCACACGGGGACCGCATCACAAACAGTTACTTGCCAAATAGCTTCTTTTTTTTTTTGTTTTTTTTTAAATAGGCCATGACCACTTTTGGGAATTGCCTCATCGGGCCGGTTCAAGTGGTGGGGGGCAGAGGGCCGGTCAAAGGGGCGTGGCAGGCCTTAGTTTGAGGACCCCTGATCTAGTTATTACAAAAGGAGTTAATATATCAAATGTGAATGCTGTTGATCTTGCTTTATCTGATCATTTTTGTGTCGTCTTTGACCTGCCTGTTGCACCCAAACCAGTGGTTGGGCCTGGAGTTATTCAAAGAAGACACATAAATGATTCAACAACAATACAGTTTATGGAAATGATCAGATTTGAAAATCCCCCATGTTCTAATGTTGATAATCTGTTGGACTCTCACACATTAAGCGTCTTAAATGTTTTGGATACTATTGCTCCTGTCAAGGTTAAAATGGTTAACAATATGCAAAAGGCACCTTGGAGAAGTGAAGATTCGGTCAGGGCACAGAAAAGGGAGTGCCGAAAAGCCGAACAGAAATGGCGCGAGTCAAAGCTCCAGGTTCATTTTGAGATGTACAAAGAAGTGCTTTGTGAGTTCAACCAGATTTTGCGTGGAGAAAGGGAGAAGTACTTCTCTAAAATCATTGCAAACTGCAGAAACAATTCTCGTGTTCTGTTTTCCACAGTAAACAGATTAACTAACCCTCCAGTTTCACTGCCCTTAGAACTAATCTCTACATCTAAGTGCAATGAGTTTGCAATATTTTTTTATGACAAAGTCCAAATGCCATAATTTCCACAACACAAATGGCAACCCTGCCACCAGATAAACACCTTGAGCTGACACATTTCACACCTGTTGCTGACAAAACAATTCAAGAGGTTATCTCCGGTCTGAGTTCATGCACATGCTGCCTTGATGAATTACCCACTAGATTTCTTCTGATAGTCTGTGCTGATCAGTTTGTTACCACAACCTGTTCAGTTAGTTAACATCTCATTTGAGACTGGAGCATTTCCAAAGGCCTTGAAAACCGCAGTCATTAAGCCTCTTCTAAAGAAGAGCAGCCTTGATGCCAAGGTACTGAACGACTACCGGTCCACATCAAACTTACCATTCTTAGGGAAAGTCCTAGAGAAAGTAATATATCAACAGCTCTCTTACTTTCTCAATGTGTTTGATACTTTCCAGTCAGGATCTAGGCCCCACAACAGCACTGAGACAGCTCTGATCAAGGTGACAAATGATATCCGTATGAACACCAACGCAGGTAAAGTCTCAGTTTTAGTTCTGCTGGACCTGAGCGCTGCCTTTGACACAGTGGACTACGGGATCTTACTTCACAGGTTAGAAAACTAAGTTGGAATCCCTGGCACTGCGTCTAAACTGGTTCAAGTCCTATCTCAAGGACAGGACGTACTTTGTCAAAATTGGCAACTGTGTCTCAGACAAAATTGTCATGACCTGTGGAGTCCCCCAGGGGTCAATCTTGGGACCCCTCTTATTCAACTTGCACATGCTTCCATTGGGTCAGCTAATAAACAGCAACAATGTGTCGTACCATAACTACGCAGATGACACTCAGATCTACGTGTCACTGACGGCAGGTGAACATGGGCCTGTAGATACTCTCTGTCACTGCATCGAACAGATCAGTTTGTGGATGCAAAACAACTTTCTCCAACTAAACTCAGACAAAACTGAGATCATTGTTTTTGGCCCACAGACACAAAGACAAAGTGTTATCAGTCACCTTGAGTCACTCTCTAAAACCTGAACTTAAACAGCCACATCAAAACAATATCATCATCAGCTTTTTACCATCTGAAAAACATTAAGATCAGAGGAATAGTGTCAAAACCAGACTTAGAGAGACTCATCCATGCATTTGTCTCCAGCAGGTTAGACTACTGTAACGGCTACTCACTGGCCTTTATAAACGAGCTGTTAGAGCTGCAGTACATCCAGAACGCTGCTGCTCGAGTCCTGACAAGAACCAGGGAATACGACCATATTAGTCCAGTGCTCCTGTCTCTGCACTGGCTTCCTGTCACTCAGAGAATAGAATTTAAAACGGCTCTGCTTGTGTACAAGTCGTTTCATGGTTTAGCACCAAAGTCCATCTCTGACATGTTAGAGCCGTATGAACCATCTCGGGCCCTGAGAACTTCAGGGAGGGGTCTCCTGGTGGTTCCCAGAGTCAATAAAAAAACACGGTGAAGCTGCGTTTCAGTTTCATGCAGCTAAAATCTGGAACAGTCTTCATGAGGATGTGAGACAGGCCTCAACTCTGACAATGTTCAAATCTAGGCTGAAAACTGCTCTTTTTACCCGTGCATATGAAAACAAAGTATTTATCTGCACTCTTGCCTTTTACTGTAATTGATTAATTTTTATGTTTTATTGATGATTATTATTTTTTTTATCTGTTTTCTTGTAATTTTATGCAACTGTGAAATACTTTGAATTGCCTTGTGTATGAATTGTGCTCTACAGATAAACTTGCCTTGTCCTAGTGTTACAATCATCATTTGTACCCAACATTTTCAAAAAAAGAATTCCAAAATGGTGACTTTGTCTAAACCGTTAAACACCTGAATGTATTTCTGCTGCTGCTGTTTCCAGGGTATGAAGCCACTGAGGAGAAGGCTTACAAGGAGCCCTTGGTGACAGAGCCCGATGAGCCGCCGCCAGTGATGCTGGCGGACCCTGCTCCTGTGCACGCCTCTGAATCCTTCACAGAGTTCACCGAGCCCGGGCAAACTCTGCACACAGGTAACGGCACGCATGCGTCTAACGAAAAAATGATTAGGTCACATTTTTTTACATGACTTATCAGTTGAAGTCAAGTGTAATTTCACTGTAAAAGATGTTCAAGTCTTCCCTGAAAACCCTCGTCTGTGCACAGGCGGTGAAACACAGCCGGAGTCTCCTCAGGATGGACTGAGGGAAGACCTGAAGAAGACATTGGAGTTCTGTCTCTCCCGGTGAGTTTTTACACTGAAACTCCAACCAATATTCGAAACGACCAGACTATGCAAGCCCTTTTAGCCAATGAACCGGCTCCTAACTACACCTCTTGTTCCCAGGGAGAATCTGGCGAGTGACATGTACCTCATCTCACAGATGGACAGCGACCAGTACGTGCCAATCTTGACCGTGGCCAACCTGGACCACGTGAAGAAGCTCAGCACCGACGTGGAGCTCATCGTGGACATTTTACGTTGTAATTCAGTCCATTACGTTACCAGTTTAAGATACCTTTTATATGGGTTCTGTGTTGTGCTTTACTCAGGCCTTTACAATACTTTAGACATCTTAGAATTTAGTGACACTTTCAAGTTACAGATTATGAAACGAAACCAAAAAGAGTGTAAATACTTTTGTTAAATTACCGAAGTAATCCCAGCGTTGCACACTCCAGTGAGTCCAAATGAAAACCGCTTTAAGTCGGTGGAGATTAATTAAAGCGGTAAATTACGTGTAAAACAAACCAGCAGGTGTGTCTGCTGGATGTGTTTTTAACGACCTCTCCAGGGAAATCAGGCTTGCATTGATAAAAATGAGTTTGTTTTGTGGTTTTAAAGCAAAATGCCCTCAAATAAAAGGGCAGGTCAGGTCCTGAACCCTCAATTCTCCACACAGTGACTCATGATGGCTTTTTCCCTCAGCAATGCTAGATCAGCTTTAATTGGCTCACAGACCGACGTGCTACAGAGGAGGAGTTAAACGAGAAGTTTAGGCCATGTTTTCTCCGCTGGCGTTTGCTTTTGGCGACAGTTCTTACCGTAATGTTGTCTTGCCTTGTGTTGTAAACTTCACACACGCTCAAGTGACCGCTCCCGTAAAGGCCAGTTCTATAGTGCAGTTTAAATTGTAGAAACCGTCGCAGAAAGTAAATGTATGTGTGCAAAGTGTCTCAGCAAGTGAACGATAACATGGGGCGCTGAAATAGTTTTATTGTCTTTCCATAGCTTTGCCATTGGTCCAGGTGGATGAGAAGGGGGAGAGGGTGCGGCCCAATCAGAACCGCTGCATCGTGATCCTCAGAGAAGTCCCAGAGAGCACTCCTGTAGAGGTAAAACCTGCTTTAGGCACGTCGACACTTTCGAAATGGCTGACCCAGCTACAAGAGGAATTCTTTCTGATGGGACATGGCTTTAACCCAGAATCACAGACGATTTAAAAAAAGTTTATTATTTGTTTTGTTGTCTTGTATCCTGCAGATGGCCCTTTTTATTTAAAATAAGACTTAAAATGTAATTTCTTGCTTCATTCTGAAGGAGGTTGAGGCTCTCTTCAAAGGGGAAAACTTACCGAAGTTCATCAACTGTGAATTTGCCTACAATGACAACTGGTTCATCACGTTTGAATCGGAAGCAGATGCACAGCAGGTAAAACCTATTTATTTTAAATAGAGCAGCAAACCAAACTAACAGCTGTAATACTGATAATGTGTGGTAATTGTGCGTCACAGGCATATCAGTATCTCCGTGAGGAGGTCAAGACCTTCCAGGGAAAACCTATTAAGGTGCGTTTGTTCCTATTTCGATAGGATGTCCTGTTTCTGATTTGAATATTTTATTTTTAACATGTAGTACTAAAGAGATGTGTCTGGTGTGGTTGGCATCACATTGACGCTTATAATTCCTGTGACCAATCACAGCATTAGGGTTGAGTTTGACTGCAGCTAATACTGTAATTTAAACATGTTAGAAGTAGTCGATGGATCAGAAATAACTCTCATTGTACACTGTTCCATAGAATAAAACATTGAAAAAAAGGATGAAACATAAACCTGTTTTGGGTGTGGCATTAAAAACATACTCTGGCTGTCATCGATGCTTCACCAACTTCCCCTCTTCTGCTCCAGGCGAGGATAAAGGCGAAGGCAATCGCTATCAACACTTTTATGCCAAAGAACGGCTACCGGCCAGTGGAGGTGAACCCGTACGCCCAGCGCCAGTACACGTCCTACTACCATATCCCCCCGGTGTACAGCCCGCAGCAGCAGTTCCCCCTCTACAGCCTCATCACTCCCCCCACCTGGTCCACCACGCACAGCTTCATTGACCCCGCGCTGGTGAGGAATAAAACACTTTAAAAAAATGTTTAAGAAGTAGCTGTTGGTGGATACATTTCTTCAAAAAAAATCTGATGTTTCTGATTGCAGGTTGCACCTTTTCATAACAACCAGTTCCTTAACGGCTTCACATCGCACAGTTTCAAACCAGCCACGTCCCAGCTCACCGTCAGACACTACTCCCCCAGAAACAGGTGTGTCCCCCATGCAAACGTACCATTCCTTTGGTGTTTTGATCCCGATATGTTTGAATTTTCTAAGTCTTGTTTTGGCACAACTTGATTAATAAAAGGTCTTTGAGAGTCGAAACTTCCTCCAACCCTGACTACTTTTGAAACCTTTGCTACAGTATGTATGGCATTGTTTTTGGAGATTGTTTTACCCCATTGTTGTGGAAATACTGTACCATATGTTAAGCCTTCCAGTCATTTAAAAAGCATTAGAAGTCACAAATTAAAAAGCATTGAATTGGATTCTAACTGGCAATACATCTAAATACACCTGGGCCAAAAACAGATGGCCCATGGCCCCCAGACTTCCATAAATACAAAGAATATGATCCATTAATATTAATACATTTTCTATTCTATTAATACATTTTTTTTCCCCTGGGGACAGACCCCCAGACCTCTCAATTTTGCCCTGTCCTGCAGATTTAACGTGACTAAACATTGATGATTCTTGTGCAGGAACCACAGTAAAGCCCACCTGCGCCCGGCCGTACCCGCGGTGGACCGTAGCCCCGGACTCCTGGACAGCCCGGGCCTGTTCCCCAACTTCTCCACCGAGCGGCTGAACGGAGTCCGGAGCAGCCCCCCCACGCGGCTCCCCAACACCACACCTCAGAGCAGGAGCCGGCCCCCCTCCACCACCCCCTTCCCCCGGAGGGACACCGTGGGCACGGGCCGAGTCTCCGAGCCCACCACCAACGACTTTGGCATCGGACGAGGAAGGTAAGTGTGGGAGAACAGAGGCAGAAACACTCCAGGTTGCGTTCACATGACGGAAAAAGATTCTAAAGGACCTAATGGTTTAACATTGAAGATGTCACTCACTGGGGTCTACATCTTTCTAAATGATAAATGATCACAAACCTTCTCTTTATGTGATTTCAAGAAAAGTACCCTGGTAAATGAAGCAAAAAATGATGTCTACTCTGCACAAACTTTCTGCAGTTTGCGCAGAAAATTTGGACAAAAATACCTCTGAGTTCTTGTCTTAAATCAGACCAAAATAGAATCTCTTCCCTCAAAAACTAGCAATATTGATGTTTGTGAATTGAAGTGTCCTCATTCTTAAAGGAAAAATGTTTCTGCTTCTAGGAAAAAGAGGGACGAGAAGTTTACAGTGAGTCCTCCTTTGTTGTTCTAAAGTTGTAGCATAAAATAGCAAAATTAACTTGTTACAAATGTGTAATAGTTTTTATGAAATGTCAAATCTTGTTTTTTGTTTTGTTTTTTTAAATGAAATGTGACTAGTTTAATCTGTGGTGTTTTGTCGCAGAGAGTGACCCCACCATCGCCACCCCCAAAACCCCCGTCTCCGAGCTTCGAGCTGGGTCTGTCCAGTTTCCCTCCTCTCCCCGGAGCAGCCGGCCACCTCAAAACAGAAGAGGTGCCTGAAAGCAGACTAGCCAGCAGCGTCGTCATCGGCAACGCCAAGGAACGGGTACGAAAACAAACCCTTGCAGAGTTTGTTGCACTTTTTATTTTTTTATGGCTGCATTATAAAAAGTAATCTGACGATTGAAACTAATCTTTGAATGTATGACTTGGGCTTAGAGTTAATCACCTACTCTGTAGAAACGATAAGTAATTATTTGGCTGATGTAGAGTCTTAACAGATGGTCAGCCTCCTGCATAATTGCTCTAGTAATTTTTGTAAGGTTTTGGGGAAAATAGAAAAAAAAACACACTTCTCCTCAGAGAAGTGAGCGCTTTGTGTTTAATTTAGTGTTAAGCCTGAGTTCACATGCCCCGCCTCCCTGTTGACTCAGACGCCGCTCTGTAAGACATGCGACAACAATCAGCTCCTTGCTGAACTTTTTACCATGACATCAGGCTTTACTGCACCGATAAAAACAGTAGAGATGGTTCACGTCTTGTCAGATGAACATTTCAGAAGTCCAGTACAGGATTTGGGGGTTAAAGTGAGACATGATTGGGCTGAGGTCGCCAGCAATCACACTGGCTCCGCTCTCGAGTGCGACAGGATGAAAAACCCTTTAGGTGGACCAAATTGTGTCATTACAAAAAAAGCCTTCTGTTGGGGACCGAGCCAGTGGTAACTGAAGATGCAGCAGCGTTTGGAGAGGAGATCTCAATTTGGCCAAAACGTAACAGTCTGGCGTTAGGCTGACGAAATATATCAAGCACAGTTCTGTAATTAAAATGGTCTAGTCGACTATAAAAATGAGTTTCAAGACCTATAAAACATTTGACATTCTAAAAATTTTCTGGTGGGTGCCTTTAACAGATGGGCTACACCTGTTCTTCTCTCCTACTTGACTCTTATTTTGAGCTGACCTGACCTTTAACCTCCCTTGTTTTGCCTCGTTTCAGAATGTAAACGCAGACTCAAACTCGGGAGCCGTCTCTCCTTCAGGCCCAAAAGAGTCACAGCCATCGTCCACGTCCCCCAAACCCAACAGCCTCCCGCCATCAGCCGTCACCACGACAACCACATCGACTCCCATCACGACAGGAACGCCGCTCAGTCCCGCCTCTGTCACCCCTGCAACGTAAGGCGCACCCCAATCATAGAAATGACATTATGCACCCGGTCGCTTCAGATATTTCTATCGTAACTGTATGTTTCTGTGTGTATTCTTTTATTCAGTGAGGTGAAAGTGTCCGAAGTGAAGGAGGTGCCATCAGTGGAGCGAGTTCCCGGAACACTGTCGACTGCCAGTAAATCTGTGCAGGTCAACGGAGCTGCCACAGTCAGTATTTGAAGCAATTGATCCAGTTTTCACCCATTTGTTCTCCCTTCGTTTTTGTAAAATTGATTTTGTATTTCTTTTTTTTGCATTCTTACGAACTAAACTTTACAGCTTTGCCCTCTTATTTTTATGTGATATTCACCAAGTCAACGGTGGAAGGCAAAAGTTACGGCACTCCGGTCACCACAAACACACCTCCTCTTTACAACTAAAGTCAGCTCATTTTCAATTCCAAAATGCATCAGAATCCAAATGGTAACTATTGTTACTGACATAAATTAGTAATAAAATAATGTCTGAGGACGTGCAAAAAAAAAAGGATTTCAAAAAAGAGTGAGATTAGTTTAGCTCTGAATGTGCAAATATATATGTTTTATATTTGAATTAATGAAACGTTTTATTTTGGTTGCTCAGCTTCAAAGCATCACTCGCATAATATATTTACACGAGATATGTTCGGCGAAGGAAGGGCTCAACACTTAATGAAAAGAACATCTGCCCAGGTGTGTTGTTGTAGCCTTTGGGAACAATGGATTCAATTAAATTCCAACAAATTCTGGAAGCCAAAATAACAACATCTCTAAAAAAGCTGAAGCTACAGTAAATCTACAAATGGATAATGATCCTAATCAGTGAAGCCAGTAACGCAGTTAATGTAACTTGTAATCTAACTTGTAATCTAACTTGTAATCTAACTTAAGTTCTTTACTAATGACTTGATTTGAAAGTTGTTGTAATCTGTGGCAACACTGATCCTAAACATACCTCAAAATCCAGTGCGCACAAGACCTTCAGAAGACTTTTGTAAGGAAGAATGGACAAAAATCCCTGGGACTGGTATTGAAAGACTCTTGTCTGGAGCTTTTGCGGTTCTTTTCTATTATTCTGAAAACGTAAAAAATGGGAATACAACTAGATTAGGTTAAATATGTCAGAGGGATGTCTCATCTGTAACTTAATTCGTTCCAGAGATCGTTTGTTCCATTTGCTTCATTGTTCACATAAATAACCAGGATTACCTAAACCATTGCCTTTCACTGTATTTCTTGAATGCATTATGCTGTAAGTCCTTTTCATCATGAAACATATGGGCTAGACATGACAGTGAGCATTACTACCAACAAAAAGAAGAGTCTGGAGGAAGTATAACATTTGGACTAACCATGTTTCCGCCTTCTGCAGGAGTTGCGGAAGCCATCGTACGCTGAGATCTGTCAGAGAATCAAAGACTCCTCATCCTCACAGCCGTCTTCTTCAAAGGAGCCCAAGCCTAGCGGCGAGGACCGGAAGTGCCCCGACGCTCCCCACCCCACTGCCGGAGGGGACGCCCACACCGCCAACAACACCACCACCACCGCCCCCACAACCACAGGCGCCAACAAACCCCCCAGAGAAACCGCACAGCCCTTACCGGGACGAACGCCGCGGGACATCCCTCGCCGACGGTGGGCCTCTCCCCCTCCTCCGTTTCCAGGGAAAAGCAACGGCAAAGACACCCACCACACGCCCCCGAAGTCGCCCCAATAAAAAAAAAAAATGAAAACAAAAAAAACCCAGAACCACGTCAGGGCTCTATCCCAGAATCAGCATCAAAAATTCCATCAGAGGACGCCTTTCTTCTGATCAGGGCTTGCAGACAAAAGCACTTTACCGTGCGTGTACAGCACCGTTTCATTTCTTTTACTCTAATTTATTATTTTTATTTGATTTCCCTTTTTGTCCATTTGAAATTTGGTGTCGATCGGTTTGTTACTGGCCTTTTTGTAGGAGTCTATGTAGCTCACAACAAAATAACATCTCATCCTCAGATTTGTTAAGTTTACAACACAATTTCCTTTTTTAACAGCGACTGTCCTCGCCGAAATCTGCTGTGTTTTTTGTTTTTAATTTCGTCGCTGGCTACGTTGCACGAGAGACAACAAGGGGCATTGATATTCATATCAAAAACCAAAACGTGGAAATGTGTTTTTTTTTTTTTATATATATATATATAGTTTTAGTCCTTTCCGAAACTGTGGAACAAATAAGCAGGCGCCCAGTTGAGGTCAACACTAATTACTGGACTAAGGTTTGTTATTGTCCTTTATTCCTATATTTTTTGATAAGGAGGAAGGAAAGCGATACCTAGACAGCGACACGTTTCGGGTTTGGCATAGCGTTGCAATTGTTCTGTGTTGGGATTAGATTTGCCCATTTTACAAGCAACTTTTAGTCCACACAGTGCACATTTGAGCATTATAAATTGACAAAAGGCTGAAATAAGACCCGCTAAACATTTCGAAACTTGTATGTAAAGGTTTGAATGACGAGGTTGGCAGGTTTGATACAGAATAAGACCTTAAAGGACACAGAAAGCTGAAGATGTATGATTGCAGGCGTCGTGATTTTGCTGATTTAAGATTGCGATTACGATTTTCATCCACGCAGCCCTACTTTTGGTGCTTCGTATGATTCGGTACTGCGACGTACTTGATCTCTCGCGTTCGCACCGGGACATTGCTGGCAAAAAAAATCGAATCCATTTCAAAAAATAAAAGGGAAGTTTTTTTATTATTTTTTTTGAATGGGTGTGTAAAGCGCGTTAGCCTTTTTGGGAGGTCAGATCTGCTGTGAAGTATGGCTTCAGAGAGCGGGGAAGTGGAAATGGAGTCGGTTGAATTTGTCGAAGGCTTAAGAGATGTTGGACACGGGAAAGGCAAACAAAAAAAACAAAAACTTGAGTGAAATTTGGGACTTTTTCCATTGTCTCGTCCTTGACTGTTTACCATTACGCAGCTCCGTCGACACGCTTCCCTCGTACGTCCGCTGTAGTCACGCGTTTTGTTTTGTTTCCCCTCTGTCAGACGAGCATAGCCGGAGGAGATTAACCAAAGCACACAACCATTTTCTTCATTTGACCACAAACCACAGAAATCAAAGTTCGCTCACGTTGCCTGTAGCGGTGAGCGACTGTCAGTTTGTAGCGGCCGCTCAGACAGAAAACCAAACCAGTTACGGAGTTTTGCCAAGAAAAATACTCCCCAAAAGTGGCGGGGAGAAAGACTAAAAACATATTTATATATACACTGTAATATTTATAATGAGACAAGTGAACACAATTAATTAAATAACATGTCTGATTGATAAATAATCAGTTTTTTACTAAGCTACCTATTCAAATACCCATCTTTTTTAAACATTTGTTGCATTCATAAGCTGATTTAAAGCACTCAGAGTTGAAATGAAGCGCTCAGAGTAGAGCCGGTGCTCCTACACATGCTCGGGAATAGGGATTTTGCTCAAATAAATTTGCAACATGATGATAAATGTGACCGTGTGATGCGGTGATATGTGCTTAGGTTAATCTGGTTCCACCTGAGATGCAAAACACCCTTTTTGTTTTGTTTTTTTTAACCACAAACCACTGCAGTTTTTTTGTTTTGTTTTTAAAAGCCTTGCGGGACCTTGTTTGTCCCGCCAAAGTCTTCCTGAATCTACACACAAAGCGTTCTCCGTAATCCTATTTGAGGAAACACAGGAGCCAATGCGCAGAAGGGAAATTTATACAGAAGAAAACCTCCTGATCATAGCTTTTTGATTTGGATGCGAGATCTTTTTGTTTGAAGGACTGAAATGCACTCGGATGGCGCGACGGCGATGATGATTGAGGTTTTTCTTTTCTCATTGGCGGAAATGGTAAAAGAGGAGAACCAGATCTGCTCGATATATAAACCAATGCTGTTTATTCCATGAGAAATATATCATTTTGTTTTTGAAAAGAATACATAGAGACGTCTCTATATATTTACGCTAAATGTAAAAATGTCCATCCAGTGTTTGAGAAACTTGAATTTTATTTAAACTTGAAAAATGACTTTGCCTTAACTTTTTATACAAGACAAGCATAGAGTTTATTTCTTTTGAGAAAATCCCCCCTTCCGAGTATGGAGAATACCCCAGAGTTCAAATCTAGACTCGTTTTCGTTGGTTCTTTCCCTTGATTTTGTACACACAAAAAGTTGATTTTGTTTGTTTGCGGGAAAGAATACTGTAAATGCAAAACTAGTCAATACTGTATTAAATCTGTGCACTTTGAAGTGTGTGCTTTGCCTGTACAGTTGTAAATAATCAGAAAATATAAGAGGTACCTTCAAATGACTATAAAAATATATTGAACTTGTTGAACTATTAATGTTGAGCTGGATGTAGGATATAAAAAAAAAAAATCTTATTGTTGTGGTTTTGGAGATATTTTCTTTTGTGGGATTTTTTTTCTTTCTTCCCGTTCTTAGTTTGCGAATGTTTGAACTCTGATTGTATGGCGTGTTTTTGTTCTTCTGTCTCTCATTCCATGATTTCTACCTGTCCAGGTGTGACTTAAGCCCCGCCCCCTTGCTGTCTTTAATTCACAGCTCGCGGTACTGACAACATGGTTCGCTCTAGTGTCCGCAGACAAACTCTGAGGTGGTGACAGTTGTAAATGTTTGGAAAATATTATGTACATTGCTGTATGTATGGTTATTTCACATGTGGGGGACAAGGGTTTGGTCGACACTGAACGGGGTGTGGCAAAAACAGCAGGCGGTAAACTCCTTTCGGGTTGCTAGTTTTGTTTTCTGACGTTTGCATTTCAGAAATTATTTGATCTACTCGACATGCGGATAGTGGCCCAAATGAATTGCTTCGAAACCGTGCGTACATGTAGCCGTGCGCCAGAACGCTCATGGAATAAACGAGGCAGAAAAATAATTGTCTCAAGTCCAAAACTAGATATGTGGAAATGATTTATAATTAAAGCTTGATAAATAATTATAATAGTAAAAAAAAAGCTCACATTTGTTTTACGCTTTGACTAGCATTTCAAAGTGCAGACACTCGGTGGTGGTAAACTTCTATTGTAGCCACCGCTGTCTTGGGGAAGATTGGCTACCGATCTGCGCCATCGGACCCAAATAATTTCCTGACCCCACAAAGGCAATGTGGGTGAAGTCTTACCCAAGGAGGACGATGATATGCTATCCTCCTTGATTTGTGAATGAATGCTCCAACCATTTAGCCACTTTTGCCCATCTTTTTTTTTTCCTTTTGACTTAGGAAAATAAATATACATTCTGAATTTCAAAATGGGACAGTCGAGGTCCTCGTACTCGCTAAGCCATATGTGTGATGGAAGCCATTTGGTGATTTACTATATCACGCTCTTTAATATTTGAATATACATTTTCTTAACAAAAATTCATCCAAACCACTAAAGTTCTTAACATTTTTGGAAACATTTTGGACGATCGACCATTTCTCCTGAGTTTATTCCACGCAAGCAAGCATTTGAGGGAAAATAAATATTCAACGTGACTTTGGACGGTCGTAAAGTGTTGACGTCTGATGGTCACATGTTCTGTGGTGCTTTATACCAATCCAATGCATTTTCTGTCGCTGATCCATCGTGTGACCAGAAAGATTGAAGCAATTTCCTGTAAGGCTCAATTTAAGCAAACTTAATGCAATATGAAATAAAGTTGATGCGCTTTATGCAGTCGTCGGACATAGTTGCCTACCCTTGGGGCAGACCTCTGTATTTTGGGTTAAAAATAAAATTGCCTGGCTATTCATCTGTTTGTTGAACAACTTTCAGAGAACTGTTGGTAAAAAAATGTGCCCAATCAAATTCCCTTTGCACAACTGTTAGCATCTTGTTAGTGTAAATATTGGCTGTGTGATGAAAACGACAACAAAAACTACAAAAGCACAGAAAATGCATCCGATTTCCCGGACAGTTGACTCAGGACGGGAGTTGATAGTATGCTCTAATTTCATCGATATGTTTGGTTATTTTGAAAAAGTGGACAACTCCTTTCCATCCGCAAGTAACTGTTCACATTAGCCAAAAATCGTTAGCGCTGTTCATCTCTTGAGGAGTTTGAAGTTTCCCTGTTGATGTCGGTCAGCATTCACAGGAAATCAATGTACACATGTTTTATTTGGGGGGGTTACTTTGGAGTTTTGCTTTTTTGTCTTTATTTTGTTTTTTGAGGAAGGGAGAGCGGAGCCTGGGAAAGTAGAGGCTCTGTTAAAGACTTATGGCACATAGCGCTAGCATAGCTAACACCACATGGACACAATGTCAACAAAAAAAAGGATCTACCAAAAACTGTGCCATTTTTGTCAGTTCATCTTTTACAGTGCGATGGACGAACTGAAAATGAGAGACTCAAGGAATCCGGCATCGTTTCGTGCTTTTGTTTTTCAAATAATGTCGAGACCTGAATTAAAGGACCACACTGGATAAAGCCAAGACTGTGCATGGGTGGGAACTTCCCACCATTTTCTGACTGTCCACCGTGGATCTAGAACTCTTCACAGGCCTTGCATTCTCATGCCGAAACGAGCGCCAACTTTCTGATTGGACTTCTTCGGGAAGCCTCGGTCTCTTACTTCCTGTTTTGACAGTGCCATTTAGAAGTTCCTTGTAATAAAAACGAACCGTGGTGTGCTGCTTTTTTCATTTTTATTTTAAACGCAAAGATACTACCGAATGCAACTGACTGGATTCTAATCAACTCACTGTGGTTCTAACACTCGCTAACAGCTGTGGACAATCGCGAACCCCGCCTGCATGGGGTTCGATATCTTTGGACGATTTCGCCGACACGACACACGGAGGTTGCGTTCAAAGAGGGCTTCTCAGACTCCGGTTTGTGTTTTTGGTTCCTTTTTTCTTTGGTTTACTTTTGGGGCTATTCTTCTTCCGCGGAGACTGGAATCAAGCGTTCATGTTGGCTCTAGATAATTTAAGTTACTCTTGTGTCATGATGTAAAACTGTCTAATTTGGAGAAAAAAAATGTAGCTTACTGAAAAATAAAGGTTTAGGCACTGATGAGGAAAGGTGTGTCCTGTTTTTTGTCTCAAGATACAGTATGTGCGTTTATTTGTAATGTAATCATGGCCAGTTTGGCGAAGCTGGATATCTTCAAGTTATGTTCAGGCTTTACTCATAACTATTGTAAAGTTGGAGTTGACTATTGCGAAAATATTTGATGTGTTAAAGTTTACGGTTAATTTTGAGTTCAAACCCCAGATTGATATTACAGCACAATTAATATTAGCATAGCCTACTGTTTCCAGTCTGGATTGGTTCAAATCATTTGGGAATTAAAGACTTAAAAATAATAGACGGCTTCTGTTTAGCTCTGATGCTAACGGCCTGTCAAAGTCAGGCTTTCATTAACAAGAATCCTAAAATGGTCCTTAATAGTCTAGTACGAAAATCAGAAAATGTAACTTTTGTGGTTCTGGAATGTTGGGGGTTGGCAAACTTGCTATGTTAATATAAGATGTTTGTTTTTTATTGAAGAAATAAGAGAATCTTTACCAAAAAGTCGCACCTTCAGTCATGCGCTGTCAGATAAAATGAAATATCTGCAATATTAAACCAGATTTTCTCATGAAATTTGCACTGTATGTGTAGTTTGACATATCGCTTCACCGGAAATCTTTGCTTTATAGGTCTAAAAATAAACTGTCAGTTTTTACGTAGTGGAAGCAACATGGTTGCTGTAACTGACCTGGCTGATACTCGATTGTTGTATCTTCCTAATTATGCCAGATTTTCTGAAATGATTGACACTGTATACAGACTATATCAACCTCATGCAGTGTGCCACATTTCATCTTCATCGGTTAATGCATAAATAAATCACATGTAATTAAATGTGTGAATGTTAACTGAAATGGCTCATTTCCATCACTGTTGCCACGTAAAATTAAATATCTTCAATCTAAAATAAGACTTTATCATAAAATTGGCATAGTATGTGTGGTTTGACGCGATAACTATCAACTCTCAGGAAATGTTGGCCCTACAGGTTTGAAAATAAACTATGTGAGTTTCATTCATTGATGAAACAAGATGGCCGCCGTAACTGAAATGACTGATATTCAGTGAAATTGTAATATCTTCAAAATTATTCTAGATTTTTTGAATTAAATCTGACAGTATATAGAGTTAATCAACCTAAAATACTCCCAAACATTTTGCTTTGTTACAGCAGTTGCAATGGCATTGTTATTTTAATATATATATATATATATATATATATATATATATTAAAATAACAAATATATATATATATATATATATATCATTAAACAAACATGGAACTATGTTCACATTTTTGGAGAATGGTCAAACGGTTGGGCTTTAGGCCTGATAAAGATAGAAAAGCGCTATATAAGTTGAGTCCATTTACCATTTCAATGATGAAAACCACACAATGTGCACAGTATTTGTGGCTTTATGATGGGGGGTGAACACTTGATGGTGGGCCACTGCTGCCCCCTTACGGTGTTGGTACCTCCTTTGGAACAGATGCTGCTTTGTTTTCCCATGCATTGCTCACTGCACTTTTCCTTAGATTTACACTACATTGTGGGATCCTGTTTTTATGATGGACTAATCTCTGTCTCCATGTGTCAACTGGCTAGAAATAAACTTTGATTTTGACCTGTCGAAACATTTTCTGTAGTTTTGTCCTATGACATATGGGGAGTAGCCACGCTCTTTCTCCTAGGCTCTGCAACCTGTTTGCCTTATTGGACTTTGAACTTTGATAGAGTACTGTCTAAGGTTCCCACAGACTGTTAGAATCCTAATCACTCATAGTTTATGATGAAGTGAATGATTTGAATCAAAGAGTAGCCATGTGTGCTTCCGTAGCTGAAGTAGATATCTTTTGCAGACACTTGATTTGTGGCTGTCATGGGAAACCTATCTTGATTTGTGAGTGATACGGTGTGGTGTGGCGTGGTTATGTCACATATTGTGTATAATTGCTTCCTATAGGCCCCATATTGTGACCCCTGGTATGATGTTGCCCAGTTGGCCGTATGTGACATCTGCTGATGATGTGCTATGATGTGACATCCGTGTTTACTTGTTTCACCATCTCAGAGGCTGTAACAGCAGTGAGACAGAGACTGCTGGAGAAGATCAAGTTAGCACTGGACCACATCTGCCAACTGCTGGAAACCTGTCTCAATATAAAAAAAATAAAAAAATGTCAAGTTATTTTTTTCCTAGTGCATGCCAGTCAAAACTACAACGTCCCATCGATCTATGTTCCTACCCTCACCTGTGGTCATGAGATCTGGGTAATGACCAAAGGACAAAATTGTGGTTGAAGGTGGCCGAAATGAGTTTCTTCCCCAGGGTTGCTGGGCGCACTCTTAAGAGATAGGGTGAGAAGCTCAGTCACCTCGGAGGACCTAGGAGTAGAGTTGCTGCTCCTTCATGTTGAGAGGAGCAGTGTTCCAGGCATGTCCTATTGGGAAGATGCCCCCGGACATGCTGGAGGGACTATGTCTCTGTGGCCTTGTGCCGTCTCGCTATCCCCCCAAAACAGCTGGAGTAAGTGTGTGTACTGTGCATCTCTGCTCAGACTGCTGCCTCAGCCCTGGCCACCGGATAAAGTGGGGAAAAGGCAACTTTATACCATGCATTTCGTACACAATGCAACTCAATGCAATTCAAATGGACAGATATATGAATGGGCAAATAGGATCGGCGCCAATGGTGCATAATATTGCAATTCATTCAAACATCCAGTTTACATGTGATGATGACCCAAGAATAACACAGAACATATGAATAGCTTCAAACAGGAGTCTACCAGTAACCCACCCATACAACCACCAGCTCTTTGATTTAAACAATCCTCTTCAACACAAACTATGTATGAGTGATTAGGATTCAACAACACACAGTTCAACAAAACTTTGTGCTTAACAAGTGCAGAGAGAAGGTCAAAAGAAGTATTCTATGTCCACGAGGCCCTCACAACTTAACAGAGCACAGCAGAAAGGGTGTGGCTACTCCCCATATGTCTGGAGTAGGGGCAAAACTACAGAAAATGTTTCGACAGGTCAAAATCTAAGTTTATTTCCAGTCAGTTAATATCTGGAGACAATTAGTCCATCATAACAACAGGATCCCACAATGTAGTGTACTCAACTAAATCTAAGGAAGAGTGCAGTGAGCAATGCATGGGAGTCCCATCTGTTCCAAAGGAGGTACCAACACAACAAAAATGTGAACATAGTTCCATGTTTGTTTAATGATAGTGTAATTCCAGGTATATATATATATATATATATATATATATATATATATATATATATATATATCCATCCATCCATCTTCTTCCACTTGTCCGTTGCCGGGTCGTGGGGGCTGCCCAAAACACATTGCACCAGCCCCTATGGCTCCTCCTGCAGGTGGTGGGTCCACAGAAGGACGGCCTCATGGTTCTAACCGGGCCTGTTGGTCTCTCATAAGGGGCTTCTGAACCGCTCTTTGTCTGACCCGTCATAGGACCTGTTTGCCATGGAAGACCCTACCAGGGGCACGAAGCCCCCGACAACAGAGCTCCAGGATCATTCGGGCGCTCAAACCCCTCCACCACGTTAAGGTGGCGGTTCCAGGAGGGGATATATATATATATTAAAATAACACAATGACATTGCAACTGCTGTAACAAAGCAAAATGCGGAAGCAAATCATGTGAGATGCACAGGTGGATATGGACAACATGGGAGTATTCATCAAAACACCCTAAAAGCTGATGATACTTGTGACTAGAAATAAGTTCCATTTCATGTATTAATTAAGAATAATCCTTTAATGCATTCTGTATTTAATATTTTTACTTAGAGTACCCATTGTTCAGATCAAATTCTTACACTGTGTTTATGCATTAACCTGTAGTGTGTGATCATTTGACTCTATATTTTGTCACAGCTACAACTGGTCAAAGGCAGATTATTGGTGATATTGTGCCAATGGCCGATTGACCACCTTCAGAAACGGCCTCAAACTAACACATTCAAACATCCGTACCACCGAAAAAATGTTGGCGAGAAATGTTGGTCACAGAGTGTGAATATATCTGAGGGGCAAAGCTTCTATGTGATGAATTCTCTTTTTAGACTCAATGTCATGTAATTTCTTTATACATTAATGTATGAAGATTAAGTGTTGTACACAACTTTAGGTTGATTAACTCTATATACTGTCAGATTTAATTCAAAAAATCTAGAATAATTTTGAAGATATTACAATTTCACTGAATATCAGTCATTTCAGTTACGGCGGCCATCTTGTTTCATCAATGAATGAAACTCACATAGTTTATTTTCAAACCTGTAGGGCCAACATTTCCTGAGAGTTGATAGTTATCGCGTCAAACCACACATACTATGCCAATTTTATGATAAAGTCTTATTTTAGATTGAAGATATTTAATTTTACGTGGCAACAGTGATGGAAATGAGCCATTTCAGTTAACATTCACACATTTAATTACATGTGATTTATTTATGCATTAACCGATGAAGATGAAATGTGGCACACTGCATGAGGTTGATATAGTCTGTATACAGTGTCAATCATTTCAGAAAATCTGGCATAATTAGGAAGATACAACAATCGAACTGAGTATCAGCCAGTTCAGTTACAGCGACCATGTTGCTTCCACTACGTAAAAACTGACAGTTTATTTTTAGACCTATAAAGCAAAGATTTCCGGTGAAGCGATATGTCAAACTACACATACAGTGCAAATTTCATGAGAAAATCTGGTTTAATATTGCAGATATTTCATTTTATCTGACTTTTTGGTAAACATTCTCTTCTTATTTCTTCAATAAAAACAGACAAAGGCGATTCACGAGTGGCATATTCATGAAATATGTTCCCAACATCTTATATTAACATAAAAACAAGGTGGCCAACCCCTAGCATTCCGGAACCACAAAAGTGTTAACCCAGCCCTTTTTCTATTTTTTTCTTTTACTAGACTACCCCGCCTGGTTCCTTTAATCGTATTTTATTTTGAGGAATGTATAGCTGTCAAAAGTTTAACATTATTAGAAACCAGGCTTTGCAGTTGTTTAAAACGTGTGTAAAGAGCATGATTTCTTGTGCGAAACAACCTTTTTCTACAGCCGCTAGATAGAGGTATTGCAGCAATGGCGGCCCCCTGCATGGTAAGTCTTAAAACGTAGCTTAATAACAAAATGGTAGACCTATTCCATTGAACTAAACTGAACCTATTCACCTTATTCTGGAAGTTTGCGTGGGTGCCCATGAATTGTGCCCGCCCCTTCACTCATATTAGTTTATATAATAGGACCATTGACAGTCAAATTGATGTAATGGATAGGACTGGAGCAGTCAAGAGAAGGTCAGCACATGGAAGCCGTTTTTAGGCCACACAGAGAAACGGTGTAGTGCAAATGATGAACATTGGACATTTCATACAAATCAATCTGCTGAACATCAGATCTTAGTGGAACATTTTCCCTGCTAAATGAATGGACTTCTACTGGAAGTGTCAATACAATGGAAGTGCAGATGAGGGAAAGAAGTGGGCAGGGCAGAATAGGGTGAATACAGGTTTACTATAAAGTTATGTTAGTAACTCTGCAGCATTTCATTTTTCTATTATTGCCGTGTTCACTTTTGAAGTGCTAGTCAGCAAAGGTAAAACCTGCCCACTCGCCACAACCATAGGCTCGTTCGAGAGTACCTCGATGGACGCTGTTTTGACAGCCGTCTGCAGACACACGGTGCATGCTGATTAGATTTCTGTCTGACTTCCAGGCGAGGCGCAGCCACATCTCGAGCGGGCCTATAGTGCCACGCTATTGGTTCAAATTGTCCAAGCCACGGGTGGATTTGAGGCCGGACGTGTCAGCCCGAGCATTTCAATCCAGCTTGCAGCTCAAGGTTAGAAACATTATCCAATTTGAAAGCAGATTCACTCCAAAACGTGCCTGATACTATGGCTTGTCCCTGAAGCTGAGAAGCTGGCCCACGCCTTTGTCTCCTCCAGGCTGGACTACTGTATTTTACTCCTCATCGGGATCCCTGGCAAGGGTCTCCAGACTGCAGTACATTCAGAACTGTGCAACCAGGATCCTGATGAGGGTATGTAGCCTAAATATTATGGACAACACCCATTCTCCATAAACTCCACTGGCTCCCTGTTAGGTCCAGGATCAAGGTATGTCTCCTGACCTACAGTATCTATGGCAGTGCACCAGTGTACCCCAGATAACTGGTCAGTGCCCAAACACCATCACGACACCTGCGCACCTCTGACAGCCACCAACTCCAGGTCCCCAAGTTCAAACTCCGCGCCATGGGAGACAGGGCCCCCTCTAACCACCTGAGGGCGCCACAGACTATTGAGGTTTGTAAAAATAAGCTGAAGATTTTTTTTATTTAAAGCTTTTTCTTAGTGCTTCTTTTGATCTGTTTATTGTTGTATTTCATTCTGCTTTTAACTGTGGTACTTCGGGATCTGTTTTTATTTTTATTTTTTTTTCAGATGTAAAGCACATTACAAATGAAATCTATTATTATTATTATTATTATTATTATTATTATTATTATTATTATTATTATTATTTTATTTGTATTATTATTATTAAACACAATCCCAGCACCAGTTCATAATCAAGTCCTAATTGGTGCTGGTTCATTCAGTTGCAGTTTAAAATAGAATGTATGTTTTATATTTATGTATTCCGATATACAAATCAAAAATATGGGATTGGTGTTGATATTGTGCCGGAAACATGCAGTTTATTTGCTGTGAGCAGAATTTGAGATTTAAATGGGTTAGGCTCTCATCCACATCCATTCTTTGATTACACACTGCAGTAACAGCATTTTCTGTGTTGAGCTGGTCATTAGCAGCATGTTTTGTGTTGATGGCAACAGTATATCCAAACTGTTACGCAGTGTGCCTTTAAATAAATGTGCAATAAATGTGAAAGCTATGGCGAACTCAATGCAGGCGGGGGTCACGGTTTGTCCACTAGATGGCAGTATCACACAGAATCATTCAATTGCTCCAAGTGTATTAAAACAAAACAGAATAATTTGTTGTCGAGGGAGTGTAAGCGTTATTTAGCATATGATTCTTGTAGGAACTAAATATGATTGAAATAAACACGACTTGACAGCAGCTATTTCATTTATGTGTTTAGGCCTATTTTTGATTTGGGGAAAAGCAATGTCATCAAAGTTATAACGCCTTGGAGTCTTTGTGAAGTTGTGATTGAAAATGCCAGAGTAAGTGAAGTCACTATGCACTCTCAGATTTAAACACATCCATTTGTTTTCCATCTGTTTTCAGTGGGTATCACCAATCACATTCAAACTGTGATGGAAACCAGCCGGCAGGAAGTCCCGCTGTCACAATAAAAGCATTTAAAAACACCTGTTAACAAAGCCACCGCGGCAGCATGGCAATTTATGTTATGTGATCAGAATCAATGCAAGTAATATGTTGAATCGAGTCCATGTAATGCCAGTGCTGGTTAGGGAGGACATTGATGGATAGATAGCAGTAATAGATGGGCAGACTTAAGAACATTGACAGTCTATTGCAATGTCAATGGACTGTCAATGAATGACCAGCAATGGACACCCATTAAATAACGGCTATGGATATGACATGATTCTCTCCTTCAGTCATTACCATAATTGGTAGCGTCATAGCCCCCATTTCCTGAGAGTTCAGGGTTACTCCCCGATATTTCTCTCTATTCATAACTGTCATGTGTGACCACCTACTGTGGGAACATGTGGGGCATTCAGACCCTGCCTTTGAAGAGTTGGCAACATGGTATGTGACAAAACCTCGGCTTCAGGTCAAGAAAATTCAGCTGGTTTGATTAATTGGACTTATATACCATAGGCTACTTGTAAATACTAAATGTGTAGATTCTTAAATGTCATTATACGAAAGCCAGCATGCAGGCTGCAGGTGGCCTGATGCTTTGCGTGTTCTTTTGAGGAAGCCAAGATGGTAAAGTGCCACAGAAATGATTTCTCAATGCCAGAGTGAACACTTTACAGGCTGTACAACAAACGTTGATGTACAGTTCTATGTGTAGACTGAACATGTCTGTAAATGAAATTAATATAAAACGTGTGACACGTTATCAGTCTGACTTGTGGAGACATTGGCACGATTGTACTTAATAAATGCCATTTTAACTGTTTGTCTGGTCCTTTTATTTTTGTTAATGGATCACAAGTCTGGTATAAAGTTGAATTGAATTGTACGCAGATGGAGGCAAGGTGGGTGAAGTGTGTTGCCCAATGACACAATGGTGGCGTGCACCTGGGGGTCATTTGAACCTCTAGTTATTGGATGATCCACTCTACCCTCTGAGCTACTGTCACTCAAATCTTGGTAATGTTGGAAAAGTGGGACATTATCTAAATAGGTGGTCTAATGTCTGCACTAGCACCGCGGCAGGTGTTGGGCTCTTATTGTGAAGGCCAGCCCGGTGCTTCCGGCGCGCTGCCTCGCTCCTGCCGCGTGTTGACAGCGCTGACAGTTGGAGCAGCGCGGCTCCACTCTCAGTCTGGACGCGCTCTTCTCTGGATATTTGGGATTAAGCGGAGCTTTGTGGAGTGGATAGCCCGGAGAAGGAGGCGCTTTCACCGGCGGCATGGCGGACCGGGATACGGGAGCTTTTCCCTCTGAGGTCCGAGCCCGACTGGCCGAGCTGGAGCTGGAGTTATCCGAAGGTGAGTGCGCGCTGGGCGGCTGCAGTTGTCCACCGTGCAGCTCACTGGCGAAGTTCACGTTTGGGAGTGAGAGCCGCGGAGAGAGCTGGCTCTGAGGCGGGAGTGAGGCTGCCCTGCGCGGTTTGTTTGGTTTGCACTAACAGTTGGGAGATGTTTTTGTGTGTGTTCATAGAGTATGGATGTTTTTGTGAAGTATCTGAATGAGATGAGACTGGACCACAGAAACAACAGGGGTGTGCAGCACTAGAGGAGCAGAGGGGGCCGGAGAAGCCACACATACTTAGGCTACTGAACTAAGAAGAGAAACGTTTGATGAAAAGTAGTGTCCCAAGTAATTTTCAACATTTTGCTAAATTTTAGACTCGTTTTTGTCCTGACTTTGTGCTTGTGTAAGTCTTGTTTGGACAAATGTTTTGTTTACATTTATTATATTGCTATTGTTATTGGGGTATTCAGGATGATTTTTCCTCATATCGTGCAGTATAAGAGTACAGTGTAATAGTCCTCCTCCAAGAAGTACAGTAACTTGTAAAGTTATTTCAGCCCATGCACTTCAGTAATGTAACTGAGCACTACCACCTTTGCGATGCCTCAGATCTTGGAAGCTAAGCAGGGAAGGGCCCGGTGTCGGTACTTGGATGGGAGACCGTTTAGTAACATCAGGAAGCCTGGCGAATGTAGTGAGTGAGTGGTCGGAGGGGCCGATGGCGCAGACTGGCTGCCTTGCTTCCCTCAGTCTACCCCAGGGCAGCTGTGGCTACAATAGTAGCTTACCACCACCAAGTATGGAGTGAATGAATAGTGCCATGTAAAGCGTCTTTGAGTGTCCAAAAAAGCGCTATATTAAACTGATGCATTATTATTATTATTACCTGCCTCTGTTATAGATATTTTGGGCTGTGCAGCACAAGTGCAGATGCAAAGACCTGTGGAAAAAGGATTGAACTAGAGTTTACATAATTAAAGCAAAATAACCAAAACTGCAAATTCAGGCAGAACTGAATAAACACTGACTGGTTCAACTTGAATACTAAGCGTTTAAGATTTCCTCAGACTGTTCCGTCAGACTGTGCTGTAGGGCAGGAGCCTACTGTTTGTTATTCTCTCCGTGATGAGTTCTTTTGGCTGGAATTCCAACTGTTTTCACACGAGTCCCTCTTGCGCCGCGATAAAGTTCACAGGAAGTGTTGGAATCAGCAAAGCGCCGTAGTAGCACGGCACTTTGTTTACCTCTCTCCAAAAGCAGCGCTGCTCTATAAATGATCTGGATACATGCGGGACACGGCTAATGTGCTCAATGCTGTCTTTACGCACAGGGAGACGGGTTGGATGGACGCTCCGCTCACTCAGCGTTGTGATAGCGTTCATTCTTCTGTATTAATTTAAAGCACACACAGCACGTGCATTTATCGAGAGTAAACATTTTATCGTCCTTCATTTTACTTATCGAGCGATAACTCGATATAGTAATTGTCGTGGCAGGCCAAGTCGGTTGCTGCTTGTGTTTTTAAGTTTCTTATAAATGCTGCCGTAACCTATAAATTATTGCTTTTTTTAATATTGAATTTCCTTCTCAGAATTAATATTCCTTAGATGTAGGGATGGGTACCGTTCGTTTTTTTTCGATACCACTACTTTAACGGTACCTGCTTTTCGGTGCCGGTTCCTGAACGGTACTTTTTTCGGTACCTATGTCATTTTAATTCAATTAAAATAACGTGTATAAAAGGAAAAAGTCCTAAAACCGCAAAACAGAAGCTCCACAGGTCGCAGCAGCGTCACCTGTAACTTCATGTTTTGAGCACAATTTCCACTTAAGCAGCGATAAAAAGAAATAAAGGACGTTATTACCTCCTGAGCTGCAGAGACAGATCCACATCAGGACACGGTTTCTTTCGGATAAACTTTTCTAAACACACTGCGCTTTGACGAAGCACTTTCCCGCCAAAGATCCTTACATGGTGTGAGCGCTCACTCTGCCACTAATAATGTACAACAACTGTACAAAAAATGTCTAATACAGAGTGAGCGCTCACTTTTCCACAAACAATCTTTGATATTCCTCTCGCTGCAGCTGCTTGTAAAGTTGTAAACAACAGCCCGTAAACTCAGCCTCCGGGTCTGTCGCTAAAGGTAAACACGTCTTTCTTGTTGTCACTGCTCTGTTTTGTTTTTCAATTTGCCTAAAAACTCAAATTTCTTATTCAGTCCTGGTTAATAATAACTGGTTTAGTTTGACTCTGGGTTTTACAACCGGTGTAAGTCCTGGACCTGGTTTAGTCCTGGCGCAGACCGCGGCTGAGCCGTCTCTATTACAAATGTTTAGTACGTTATAGCTTTGCTTCTCTTTAAGTTATAGTTTTAAGTTATAGTTTTGCTTCGCTCCATTTGCGCTGAAGCGGCTCATTATCTGCGCACACGTTCATGTTTTTTTTAGACTCGCTGCGGGTCATATATTGACTTCTGGAGAGAAAAAGAACCGAAAGTTGGCACCGAAAGAATTTTAGTTTTTCGATACCACCCCCGACCGGAGCTTTTCGGTCGGTTCCAAGTAGGCACCGTTTAACGGTACCCATCCCTACTTAGATGTTACGTTAAAAATAGGACATACATTTATACTCATGTGAGTATGATGTAGCAGTGCTTGGGTTAAAATCCCGCAGACTCGCGGTGTCCTTGGCCAAGGCTCTTTACTGGCGTACAGAATGTTAGGCCCAATCCCATTTCTCTCACTTGCACTCGTTTTAGACCCTAGCACTCGGTTATGCGCGTTCACGTTTAAGGGTAGGGTGTCCCAATACTTTAGGGAGCAAGAGGAAGTGGCTATCTCCCCTTGAAAAGGCCCCTCCGCAGCGAGTCAGATCAGGAGCTGACTTGCGGCCGAGGGAGTATAAACATGGCGGCTACCGGTGGAAGCGACAACTACAAATGTAAGAATATATACGCAAATAAGCCTGTCAAAATTCTGAAATGTGTTGGAATATCTTAGTTAGATGTTTATGCAATGGTCCTCTAAGTTATAGTTTGAAAGTCGCTATTTGACGACGTTCGTAAAAATGCCGAGTGCTTCGCCAGAGTCTGCCCGTCAATAGACACTCACGGCCGGGTGTGTGTCCCGGTGCGCCCCGGTGTACATGTGGATGTTTCGCGCTTATTCAGGTTCTCAATCTACTGACTCAAAAAATGGTCTCAAGCTGAACCCTTTCTCCTGTGTGGACTGTTGCTTGTTTACGTTCTACTTATGTGACATAGATGATTATTGATTGAAAACAGTAATGCATCATGTTTAATTGTTTAATAGACTGGATGCAAACTATACGGTCTGAATGTGTAGGCCGTCTTGTTTTTAGACACAATGGTAGTTGGCAACTAAATTAAACAAACAACATACCTGAAACATCCCGACCGTCACAAACATACGGCGAACGCGGCTACTGTTTCGTATATTTCCTCTCCGTTGATTTATCAAACGTAGATAAATCCACATGGCACACACAAGAGGCAGGAGCTACGTATTTCTTGTTATTGTAGTTTATGTGTATAAACTGTGTATTACCGCTATCTACTAAACGGGGGTGAAATCAGACACGTCGATGTTGCGCGTGACGTAGGGAACACGTTCTCTGCCCCAATTTGCATACTAGTGTTGTCCCATTCCTTAGGGGAGAATCTTCACTTGCACTTCCCTCACTGAGGGGACTCTAATGTGGAGGGAACTCATAGCGAGTGTTCTCAGACCAAGTGAGAGAAATGGGATTGGGCCTTAGTGAGTTGGGAGTAAGTTGGTGGTGGTTGCAGGAGCCTATGCCGCAGATTGGCCGCCTCATTTCCATTACTCTTCAAGATAGCTCCTGTTGTTTCAATGGTAACAAATAATGACTACAGCGTAGCACTTTGAGAAGCTTGTCATTCTCATAAAGTGCAATACTAGTGTAAGCTATAGTATGACTATCTGTAGTGTAGTGTCAAAGTACTTGATTTTATTATGGGAGAAAATGCACAGCTCTACTGGTCAATTATTTCTCCAACACAAGTACACTTCGCTCATTTAGATTCTAAAGTTAAAGTTGTGAAGACTGTTGAAAATACTGCAGCATTACAAGCACAAAAAATGCGGTGAATAATATTTTTGCAACTTCGAAAATATAAATTCGGTGCCCGAATTCACCACTTGTTCAGCAACACCGCGGGAGCAAAATATCTTCTTTGTTGTGAGTCAGTGGTATTGACAGAACATATCTACACAGCGCCACCTACTGATCTGGAGTGTGCTTCACAAGGGACAAAATGGACAATTTTGCACTTTTTACGATAGGTGCGTAGTAACGTATAAAGTAGTAGTAGTAGTAGTAGTCGTATGTAGTAATAGTAGTACAATATGTATCTTTCACATGTTGTGGAGTAAAAGCAATAGGTTTCCACCGAAGATAATACTCATGATTGAAAAACGTTATTTGAAATCGGGACTAAACCGGGACTCTTTTCAAACCCTGTCCTAGATCCATGTCCACTGCAATTCTCCCACTTTTCATCACCAAGTTATATTTTGGTGGAAAGCCCCATCTTGGAGCCTGTGTTTTGATTGGCTGTCGCTGGTCACATGACTCTGCACAGAAAGCTCTCTAATAGGCCACTCACTGATGCCATCTGAAGACTATTGATTTACACATTAGCCCTCCACTCTGCTCCAAACTTAGCTTATAGAAACACAATGTAATTACAACTACACATGGAATGGTACTGCCACAGATTACTACTGTAGTACAAGTTAAAGATGACTATCCCAAACTGTTAAGTGAATTGCTAATAGTACTAATTTACTAATAGTTTCTACTGTAACATAAGTAATCAAGTGTATTTTAGAGTACTAGCTAGGGCAGATCCATAAAGCACACTTTTCATTTCAGTCTGCCTTACAGATGGACAATAAAAACACAATAGTTCAAATACAACAAAACTCAAAATTGGCAATCCTTACTGTAATATTGTTTCTTAATACAGTTATTGGAGTATTCCTTCTTTATTAGTATAGTTTTTAAGACGCAAAAAGTCACACATTTTTTTCTTCTGCATCTTATTTTTAGACTATGGTGATCTAGCTTCCTCTATTAATGAAAAAGCATAAATAACGTCTATACCACCAAATCTTACTTTATAACATTACTAGTAAGTTACAACTAACCAGCCTTTTTCATTTCCACTTTGCCGCAAGGCACTACATACTTGAACTAAATTTGAAGGTATCCATTGTGTTTTTAAAGTGCTTGGATCCTTATTGGCACTGTCTGAGGCTGGGCAGTGTTATGGAAATTGGTGTCCTTATTGCAGGGAGCTTGCATGTGTCGATCCCACAGTCCGGTTTCGGATTTCAGGTTCAGAACGTGGAGTTTCCCAGCCTTCGCCTGCACCTCTGCTGCCTATGGAGGGAGAAAAAGAGAGAGAGAGAGAGGGGAAGTGATTTTACAAACTGACTGCAAAGTAGCACAGCGCGGTTCTACTCCTAAAGCTCCGTTCAAACTGGGTGTTGAAGGGTGACAACAAATTTTGATTTAGCTTTCGGAGTTTTCGGCCCGCGGGCTTTATTAGACAGGACAGCATGGTTAAAGGGGGCGAAGAGCAGGGAGAGACATTCAGCAAATTGAGGACAGAACATTTTTCTACTACATGTGCAGCAGCCTTAACCACTAGATTACAAGCTCTGTGGTGGGTAACTTCCTGTTGTACCTCCTGTCCATATTTTAATGCAAATTGGAAATAAAATAAGATTTAAGAAACAGAAGAGAAAAAACGCTGAGCCGAGGGTGTTTCATAAGAATGTGTTCTGGTGACGGTGCTATTTTACCATTTGTTCTCGTCAAATTAACGTTAACCTTTAGCTTCAAGGATAAAATATATACACAGAATTCTCCAGTGAAGTATTTACATCCTGAGTAAAGATTTTCACATCTTTCAAGTGATTATCCAACAGCTGCCACTTGCTGTTTATATTATTTGTATTTTTTCAGCCAGACACGGCTAACGTTAAGTTTGACACTAACAAATGTAAAATTAGCACCACAGTAATAATTTTAATGAAACACATTTGGCTTAATGTTTATTTAAGTCTATATAAAATCCTATTTTGTTTGTAGTTTACATAAAAATGTGGACACATAAGTCGGCTTTACCCTATGCTAACCAACAGGAAGTTAGCCGCACAGAGACAATGATATGCTATACGCACAATGTCCCCATGTAATCTCTTCCTAGACAGTAAGATCGGTGCTGTACTTCCTGTGCCAAACAAATAAAGAGATAGCTCAGGATTTGGTAATGGACAACGAGTTAGTGATGGACAGTCACTGTTACGTGTTACAAACATCGTGTTGAGCTGTGAATCTTGCCTCAAAGGAAACGCCAGTGGTCGTAAGGTTGGAGCTTTTATCTTGCGAGCTAAAGGCTAGTATTAAATAATAATTATATAAAATAAAAATAAAATGTAAACTACTTATAGGCCGATTATTTTTTGTGCAGGCTCGTTCAAAAAGTTGCATGGGTTTTAATTTTTATTTTATGTTAGCCGTTAGCCTCAAGACAAAACTACCAGCGTTTTTAACCTGCACTAACTTTTATTCGCTGTCCTTTACGAAATCTTGAGCTATCTCTTCATTAGTTTTGAATGTAAAAGATACGGGACAGGAAGGACAACACCGATGCTACTGTCCAGGCGGAAATCACGTGTGGACACTGTGCATATAGCCATGCAGTACTTTAGATCTCAACAAACATTGTTAAGAAGAGTTTTACATTTCACTCTTAACATTAATGGTGCTGAACATTTATTAGTTCATTTGGTCGGGACAGTGCATGTTAATGGACATACATGGGTCTCATGCATGTAAACATGCCACACCAGATTGTGGCCTTTGTAGCTAATTTCCATCCGTCGTCCCACACTCGCTTTCTCAAACACACTGTCATTCATCCTGGCCTATTGTACATGTTTTTCGTGGAAGGGGAATCCGGAGTACCTGGAGGAAACCTAGGCACGTGGAGAACAGGCTAACTCCACAGAAAGGGCCTGTCCAGGTGGGAAACGAACCTGAGGCACAAGTGCTCACCACTGCGCCAACATGTTTAAATGTGCACTATAATCTATATTTTATAAATGTTTTGTTGCACCATGACTCTGTAGATTTTAGTTTTGAAATATTAAGTGTAAATACTACACTGGTGCTCCATGCCAGTTTTCTATAATATTTTCTATACGTCTGTTTCTTGCCGAGACTGAATCGGGGTCATATGCCCGGCTGCATTATTTACATGTCTCAAAGACGTGCCCCCCTCGCCCCCCTAACTCACCCAGACTCGTATCCACTGTAACAGATCCTGACCCAATTCCACTATTTACATGCATCAGCATAGCCCTCCCCCAGGACAAAAAGATCAGAGGCGGTGGGCTTCGAACCGCTTTGCATCTCCCTTTCATTTATTATAATTTTGACAAGGCAACAATAAAAAAACTGAAGAAGAAGAAAAAAATACATAAAAAACACATACACATACATTTTCCTCATCAAAAGTGAATGCGTTAAACAGCAGCTTTCTCTCTAGCATAAAATTCAGACTGAATTAGCATGCTACCTAAAATATTTTAAATGATCTTAGCTTAAAATATGACTTACAGAAGGTCATGGTGTTGGTTCTACTGGATCTGAGCGCTGCCTTTGATACAGTCGACCACACTTCTTTTAACTCCTTTAAAACACATCGGCCTCTCTGGTGCTGTCCACAAATGGTACCTGCTCCTCTAAGGTCCATAAAATTACATGTGGTGTGCCCCAGGGTTCGATTTTAGGGCCTTTGCTTTTTAACCTGTATATGCTCCCTCTTATGTCATCAGGCGACATGGAGTCAACTTTCATAGTTACGCTGATGATACACAGTTGTACATCTCCATGTCTCCTGATGACACCAGGTCACTGGATGCACTTTTTAACTGCATTTTAGATATCAAATCCTGGATGGTAGCTTTCTCCAGCTTAACCAGGACAAAACTGAAGTTTTAGTCATCGGTCCTAAGGCCCAGAGAGAGAAACTACAGTCATTGTCTTTTAATCCTTCCTCACAGGTGAAGAACCTGGGTGTGATTTTTGACTCTGAGCTGACTTTAATTCCACACATTAAGAATATCACAAAGATAGGTTTTTACCATCTAAAGAACATAGCCAGAGTCCGCCCCATTCTCTCTCGGGCCAACAAGGAGACACTAATGCATGCTTTTATCACGTAATGCCCTGCTTTCTGGTCTTCCCAAAAAGAGTATCTCAGGTTTACAACTTTTACAAAATTCAGCAGCTCGTGTCCTGACAAAGACCAGGAGGCGGGACCACATTACACCGGTTTTAGAGTCGCTGCATTGGCTCCCCGTGTGTTTCAGGATTGATTTTAAAGTTCTTTTAATGGTTTTTAAATGTCTTAATGGTCTTGGTCCTTCTTATCTTTCAGAACTGCTTTTACCTTATGAACCTTCACGGCCCCTTCGCTCCTCCGGCAGGGGTCTCCTAGTTATTTCTAAAGTCAACAGAAAGACTTACGCCGAGGCGTCTTTCCAATATTATGGCCCTCACCTCTGGAACGACCTGAGGAGGAGCTCAGGACCACAGAGAACGTTCCTGTATTTAAGAGACACCTTTTTAGCTTAGCTTTTAACTGACATCTATTTATTTAGTCCTAATTCTATATAATGATGCCGGGCGTATTGTTTTAAATGTTTTATTCTATAAAGCACTCTGTGATACCTTTCTGTATGAAAAGCGCTTTATAAATAAAGTTTGATTGATTGACTGAAAAGTGCAATAACATGATAATTACATGGAAAATTGTGTAAATGTTCTATCAGTAAAATATCTACCTATCTATTAGTATTAAAATACTACCTATTTGTTACAAAATAAATAGTTTGCTTAAAATAAAACAGAAAAATATGCCTCATTGTGATTTCTTAAGCTATTTATAGTGCCTTGCGAAAGTACTAATACACCTTGAACATGTTTACAACCGTAAACATCCATATTTTATTTAAAAATGTTTACTGAAAGTTCACACACAAGTAATAGACAACTGTGAAGTGAAAGCAAAATGATACATGATTCTGTTATTTTTCAAAAAATAGAAAAGTGAGAAGTAGGGCGTGCATAAGTATTCACACAGCATTTTCTGAGTGCATTAATTTGCCTTTATAACATTCCTAATGACTACAGAATGTTCACACCTTGCCCTAACCATTAAATAGAGGCCACCTGTGCGTAATCTACTCTCAGTATAATTCCAGCTGTTCTGTGAGGGCCTCAGAGCTATGGTCAGAGTGTATTGGTCACTAAACAACATCATGAAGGCCAAGGAGCTCACCAGAGAGGTCAGGGATAAAGCTGTGAAGAAGTTTAAAGCAGCGTTAAGTTATACAAAGATCTCACGGAGCACTGTTCAATCCATCATTCGGAAATGGAAAGAGTATAGTACCACTGCGAACTTTCTAAGACACGGCTGCTCACGTAACAGACTGAACAAAGAGAGCACTGGTAAGAAATGTAACCAAGTGCCCCAAGATAACTCTGGAGGAGCTGTGACATACTGCCGCTGAGCTGGGGGAATCTGTACATGGGAACTATAAGTCGTACTCTACATAAATCTGGCCTTCATGGACGAGTGGCAAGAAGAAAGCCATTATTGAAAGGAGGCCATAAGAAATCCCGTTTGAAGTTTGCTAGAAGTCATATGGAGGACACAGCTACCATGTGGAAGGAGGTGCTTTGGTCAGATGAGACAAAAATTTAACTTTTTAGCCCAAATGCAAAACGTTATGTATGGAGCAAACCTAACACTGCTCATCGTCCTGAGTGCACCATCCCCAGTGTCAAATATGGTGGGGGGAGCATCATGCTATGGGGCTGCTTTTCCTCAGCGGGGACTGGGAAGATTGTAAGAATAGTTGGGAAGATGGATGCAGCCAAATACAGAGACATTTTGGAGGAAAACCTGCTGGAGTCGGCAAGAGAATTGAGGCTGGGGCGGAGATTCACCTTCCAGCAGGACAGTGACCCTAAACACAAAGCTAAATCTACAATGGAATGGTATGCTTTCACTTTACAGTTGTCTGTTACTTGTGTGTAAAACTTGTGTGTAAAACATTCAAAATAAAATCTTTATGTTTATGGTTGTAAACATGACAAAATGTGCAAAAGTTCAAGGTGTATTAGTACTTTCGCAAGGTACTGTAGTCCACACAATGCACATTTTAAACACGTCCATGAGCTAGGGTTGGGCCATATCGTATCGCATATCGTTATCACGATATAATGTTTTGATATCGTTGTCATTTTTTATATCGTTGTGGACACAATATAATTTATGATACGCTCCGCTCCATCAGAGCAGCATAAACGGTGACTGTAGAACACGGGGACACGTGCTGAAAAAGTAAAAATGAAATGATGTAAACTGCTTGAGTAGATCATATTTGCGAGACATTATGCCGTAAAAAAAAAAAAAGAAAAAAAGAAGAAAATATCACTGAATGAATCTTCCCAATAGGCGTAAGACTGGGATTTTGAAGTAATTCGTCCATTGTCAATTATATCGTCAAATATATCGTTATCGTGATATTTATTTTTTCATATCATGATATAGATTTTAGGCCATATCGCCCAGCCCTACCATGAGCCTTAAACCTGATTTTCCCTGCACAAACTGTGATTTCTGTTTTTATTTGGTCTAAACTCGTTTGTAGCTCTCGCAATCCCTCCTGCATGTCTGAATTGTATGCACGCTTCAAGCCCGTGTGCAGCTTTGAGCGGTGCTACAGTAAAGTGGAGGGCCCACTCCCCAAAATGTCTGTGTAGGCTTTCAGTCGTACAGGAGTTGTCCACCTTCAATGAAGGTTCTTGAGTCGTCTTCTGTACTCTGTAGTTGAAGTGTCGAACGTTTCGCCTCTCATCTAAAAGGCTTCGTCAGCGCTAAACTGAATGTCAGTGCGCTGACGAAGCCTGCGCACCTAATCAGCCTAATGGCTGATTAGGTGAAGCCTTCTTCACCTAATCAAAAATTAGGTGAAGACAACGCAACAAGGTCTGTTTTTTACTTTGTTTACAACATACTCTGTGGTGGTAAAAACAAATTCACTACTAAAAGTCAGGTACTCCAGCCTTAACATTTAACTTAAGGCTGAAATATGAACTGCTAAACTAATACAAGAATCTCATGCATTTCGGAGCATGCTTGTTGCGTGCTCAACTACAGGGTTAGCAGGTTTTACACAGAAAGACCCCGCTGGGGAAAGAGCTTTTGTCAGATATTTTGTACAGAGGCAGAAGCTGAAAAATGTCCTTCTAGATAAATTGTATGTTTGTCAAGTGAAGCAGCCTTCACTTCGGGGCACTTCACACACGGTGGACTGTTGAGTTTATTATTGTTTTCTTGCTTTTTGTCTTCGTCTGGCAAGCTGTCCTTGTCCAACCCCCCTCCCTCCCCCTCTCCCCTCCCTGCAGTCTGGCATCACCTCGGATAACCTACACTGGCCAGGGTACTACTGACAACTTCTGTGTCTGCATTTGATGAAAGCTAGAATGCTCGAGATTATTAGTTTTGAATATCCGGACAGACCTAAAACCACACTGCGGAACGCTCCAGGTCAGATGTTGTGACTGAACATGTCAGCAATGCCAAACATGCTCCGAATGATCACGCTATGCACAGATGATCAAAATAATGCATTTTATGAGAACCTAAAGCTAATGTTTGGCTACATGCAGCATCTCCATGGAGACGAGCTGGTGATGTGCCGCTCTCCGCAAAGTTACGAGTCGGAGGAGAGGCTTGGTTGGGTGTTGTTGAGAGAAAAGGCTCTTTCTGTTCAATGTACATGCACGATTGGCAAAAAATGTTGGTTCAAAATAGCTTTCAGGAAAAATCCCCCATCCACAGATACAAAGAATGATAGTTTAACAAAACCAGATTACCAATATTAAAGCCATACTGCGTCACATTTCACCCAATAAATAGAATGAAATAGCATACATTTATTTCATATACAGGTGTTTTTATTGGAGAAAAATACCCCAAGAATATAAATAGTCACACAATTTTGTAGTGGTGACTGAATGTCCAGGGAGAAAATAAGTTTTCCACAATGCTTTCTGAAAAGTAGTGGCAGCAATGGTCACTACGGGTCAATATAGACCATATTGTGTGGTGTCGAAAAGTCTAGGCTAGTCCATGCGGGACTAAAGACTTTATACCAACAGAGTGCCTTGTACAGCTTTTTGACTTTTTAAAGCCCACTTGCTACCGTAGGATTCAAGTCAATCGCTTTACTTGTCAATAGACCATTATGGATTGCGAGAGGTCTTTGAACTAAACATAACATGAATTAATGAAAACAGCTGCTTTATTCACACGTTGCATTATTTTTCCACGAATAAACTACTTCAATATAAATTGTCACAGTGAAAAGTTGCTAACTTTAGCTTCTTTAGCCTGAGCTAAAAATAAGAGGCTTGCCTGAGAGGGGAGGCTATCCCCTCTTAGGCATAAAGGCAATAATCCAAGTCGTTTTCTTCATTCATGTTAAATCCATGGGAAGTAAAACATACTGACTACTGTTTATCCATAAGTATTCCACTGTCCACAAAATCAGTGCCCTATTAAGTCTACTATAGTGAATGAGGGGTTAGGGACTAGGGTGGACATTCGTACACAGCCTAGCTAATCATTAAAAGCAGCTCTGGTATCTTCGCATGTATCAGCGTTAAACGACAGCTCGAATCTATCCTATATTGTTCCGCAGTGTGGCTTTAATACAAACAAATCGTCGCCATGACTCGCCCTGCCAGTAATTAAAACTTGTCACCTTTTACATAGACTTTCTCTCAGTTCATCCACTACAGCACGGGTAGGCAACGTCAGGCCTGGGGACCAAATCTGGCCCTCCACACAGAACCTCTGCCCTCAAGATGGTTTTGAGAAATATTATTATGCCGATAAGAGATCAAATACCCGTTACAGTACTCTAAAAATGTGAGAAATAGTGTCAGTTTAAAACATTTTCTGGCAGAACATTCCACTGGAGTCATATATAATGTAAAACAGTGATTCTCAACTGGTGGGTCAGGACCCATTTTCAGTGGGTCGCGTTTTATTTGGGTCATGGCTTGTCATCCCGGTTCAATGGTGGGTCCACTTGAGAACCACTGATGTAAAACATTGGCATTTACTTTAGGCTACAATGGTGAGGTTCGGCCCTTGGGGTTTTGGCAATGATGAAAATCGTCCCTCCACGACGCAAACTTGCCTACCCCTGCACTACAGCGTCGAGTGATTTGCGCACAGCCGTTATGATAAGGAGTGAGGTTATTGATAAGGAACAGTCGCCATGGAAATCCACACTTCCGGTTGTCAGCCGCATACGGGGTGGTGCTGGTTGCTCGGTGACTGCAGGAGGCGTGGCTCGACCTTTAGACTCAGCAGGTGAGTTATGCTTAGCTTAGTTCTGAATAATGTGGGTTTACCGCCTCAGGGGAATGTTATGCTCCTTTTTCCTCCGTTGTTATACATTCTATACACGAAGCGAACTAGTTTTTCCTTGTCACTGATCACGTTTGGGTTGACGCTTTTACTTTATTTGTTTATTTGGAGAGGACAGTTCACATTAATGAACACTCAGCACAATTACGTGTGTCGTGTTGTGTCTGAATCGCCAACAGAATGAGTGCACCACATCTACTATAAGCTCAGCAAACAGACACAGATCGACCAAATTCAAAAGACAGTGTAATGTTTATGGATAAATATTAGTCAGATCAGTTTAATATAACTCCGATTTGAATTGGTTTATGTTCTCACTTATACCAATACCTTGAATATTTGCGGTATGTGCGTTAGATCTGATAGCAGTGTGAGTTATATTGTATGAGTATCAGAACAACCCTAGTATAAAGTTTTGCATGAGACATTATTTGCACCACGACCCAGGGACACACTTTGATTACTGTTTAACAAGGCGGACAATTCCATTTCAAGGATAGTGTCAGCCAAAGTGACGCTGTTGACTTCAATTTGTTCACAATGTATCCATTAACTTTATCAAACATGACATATTGACCAGAAGCTTGTAGGAAAGAGCCACCATAAATATATGGCAATATTTGCTGTTGTTTGAGTTTTTGTCAAGTTTCGACACACACACTATTCATTTACTGCACAGAATAACTTTTTTTTTTTTTACCAACATTACGCAATCCTCCACGGCAAGGGCCGACAAAAAAGTAACACATTCTCCAAATCCCAGGCTTGTACATCATTTATGACCTGGGGTTCAGGAGGTGCTCCCCAGGAAATGTTATTGGAATTGACAGTATTGTTAGCATTTTTGTAGTACTTTAAGCGGCATTTGAGTTTGAGTTTTTTTGGTAGATGTCGGGAAAGCCTGATGTTGCTTTCCCCACACTGCATGTTTACATACTGACATCGTAAAGTGTTTATTTATTTTTTTCATTTAAATTAAAAAAGGATTCAATTTAAGGGTAATTCTGTGTTCCGTTTTTCACATGTTGGATTCATGCCCGTCTCTTCTCTACCCCAAGACAAATGCACTTAACTCCATCCTCTTCTCCATCGCCGCCTGTAGATTAGTGTATCTGGCCGTCTTCCCGATCTGCCATGGCTGTAAGAAGCCGTCTGCTGACAACGCAACAGGTTGTTTTGTCCTGGCCGTATGAAGCCTGTTGCTTGGTCCTGGAAGAGGTGATGTCATTGTTTGGAGAGGAATAAAGTGGAGAGTGTGGGAGGGGTGTGTGTGTGTGTGTGTGTGTGTGTGTGTGTGTGTGTGTGTGTGTGTGGGTGTGTGTGTGTAGTTTAGGGGACTTGCGAGCTGGTTGCATCATCAAAATGCTCCAGCAGTGTGTGTTTGAAGTTACGAGGTCTCACAAGAAACAGCACTGGGTGTAAAATGAACTTAGTGGGATGTCATTTTTTATTATTTTTGAGTGGCTAATTATAGCTCTATACTTCACTATCATTTTGTAATGTCATTCTGCTTGCACAGTGAGCCCCAGGGCAGCTTTGGCTCCTGAAATGGCTTACCATAACATCATCTTGAAAGTGCAATACCTCCTCCAAGCCATTAATCTCAGTATCTGATGCCTAGTTTAGTTGTTCAAGAGAATGCCACTACACCAGTTCACTCGTAAGCATGACCATATGAACCAATATTGTGATGAATCCTGATTTGACCGTTTTTGTTTTTTTTGCGCAGAATCAAGCAGGTGTCAGGATCGGGGGCGCCCGCGAGTTCGTACAGGAGGGAAAACCCCACTCCTCCTCCTCCTCCTCCTCCTCCTCCTGCTGCTGTTGCTGCTGCCGCTGTATTTTCCACTGAGCTCATTGTCCTCTGCAGCACACTCACGCGGCTGTGGCTACAGGCTGTTTGTTCAGCGCGACACTTGCCCAACTCACGCCGCAGCTGCAATACAACAGGACTGACTCTACACAGAGCTGGGATGGCTGACTTAATGTTGTGTGAAGTGTGGAGTTGAGACACATTTGCAGTATAGCACTTTACAACGACCACAGTGCAGTTATTGATAATAATAACTTACAAGAAGTGTGCGAAATCAAACCTTATTAAAACTCCATACTGACCAAAACCTTTACTCAGGTAAGAGTGATGGAACTTCAGAGCAATATTACTTAAGTTGAAGTTAAGGAAAGCATGACTGGCTGTTATTGCGGAGGTGTAACTACACAAAGACTAGGATAGCACCAATCCAAGCTAATCTCCTACTTGTAAAAACTGTTTGTTCAGGACTAATCCAAGAGCAGTGAGGACTACAGGGCTGTAAGGAAAGCTGTACTGTTGACAATGGGGCGAGTTACTGCTGTGTTTGGCCGTGGCCCAGGCTGAGGGAGCGCGGTGGAGCAGTGCGGCAGATGGGATGCTCTGGTTTACTTACGGACTATATGGAAATGAACCCGGGACAATACCAGTCCTCAGGGGGTCGTTTGAGATCTATTATCGCTGTAGTCTGATGACAAAGCAGGTTCTTGTATTGTTGAACATTTGTTTTTGATGTTTTAGGTGGTTGGGTTGTCAATTTCATCAAGAACTCCACTGTTTTCGTTAGATTAGCCAACTGATACTTCATAAAAGGCTGGTCAGATGTAGGCTTTAAAGGGCACATTCAAACGAAAGATCTGCTTTTTTGATCTTTTAACCATGTTGTAATGTTCCTGAATAGCATTTCACTTAATTCACGCAGTCTGGAGAAATCTTGTTCTATTTGGTTGTTTCTTCTTCTACTTCCTGGATTTTGTTGCGTCATAAAAGGAACTCAAAACAATCCTCCACATTTTAAAGCCCATAATCCACCACTAAACTTGGTCTGCACAGTTCTGCACTCAAACAGTGCTGATCACAGCGCTATCGACCGACTAGCGTGATGCTAACAGAAAATAAAAGTTTGTTTTCACTGTTCTCTCATCTCGTCATTCATCCAGGCCTAATTAGATTAATGGGGAGTCCGGTTTCTCACTTCTTAATGTCTTTTGACTGTATTGTCAACATTATTTCAAACTCAAACGGCGCATCTTTGAATAGTCTTTGAATCTTACCCAGTGGCTATTTTTTTTATCATTGTGGCGGCAGCTGCCAGTAAGCTCCTCCTTTTCCCAAAAAACTCGTAACCAGGAAATGCTTTCCTCACCTCTCCGTCTCTTCAAGTTTAATCATTCCATCGCAAAGTGAAAACACTTTTCGCAAGTGCCGCCAGGTCTATTTCTTCTTTATTGAAACAGCTACACAGCAAAAGGGAGCAAGAAGAGAAGGGATGGGAGAAGCTTAGCTTAGCTTAGTTCATTTGAATAATTAGGAACTGTTTTAGATCAATAATGCATTTTCTACCCAACAAAGTGTGAAAATAGTGATAAAGACGTGTTCAACATTATTCCCAAATCACTGTAAAAGTTACTTGTGAAGTACTTTTTCTTACGTTGCTCAACTCTGGCACCTATAATATGTCTTTGGTGGTGAAGAGATGTCACAGTGACAGAGAGAGGATATAAACAATACAGTACAGAGCAGTGACGTGTGGTGAGGTTTGTTGCTGGTGAGGCACATGCTATTGACTCCAATATAAAGTAAACAAAACTGCAGGAAAAAAATGCAGGAAAAAATGCTGTCTCTGTTATTGTCTTACTTTGAAATAGCATTCAATAGCAACACGTTTAAGCATAAAAAAACAACAAAAACCCATTTACAATTGTATTTTACTTTCCCATTCGGGGCGAAAAAAGTGTGGGCATTTTTAACCACGAGATTGATTAAAATCATAGGAAATCCCAATCATCTTAAGAGAAGGGACTTGTTTTTTATAAAGTTTATTGTATTTTTTAATTTTAGTTTTTTTCCATGATGACTGCTGAGGCTCCAGCGCTCACTACCTGTGCCCGTGTGCATAAACACACACTGAACTCAATGCCCTCTCGTGTCTACTAGCAGCATCATCAGACTTCATTGACCACAGCAGCCAGGACAGTAGCAGTGATTACGAGCGATTAGCGTGGATCCATGCGCCGGCCAAATTCTGCTCCACAAACCCAGATCCGCTTTCTGATTGGACGGATTCCCACTGGATTAATCTGCCCTTTTGCGCAACTGCGGCAGCGTCTGATTGGACAAGACTCCCAAGACAAATTGTTGGAAACAAGAGCGCCACAGGGGAAAGTGTGAAAGGGAAGACCGCTGGAGTAAAAATAAAAGTGCTCGACTTATTTGGATTGGTTCGTGATATTGAAACCAGCCTAGATGTTGTTGAAGATCATGCTTCAGCTTCAGTGGACTCATTCTAGTCATTTCAGCACTTAAATTGCTTTCTTTACAACACATCAATCCATCATGTTGACAATTAGCCATGCTGCTAATCTCTCTCTAGCTTCAAAGTGCTTCATATTACAACTTTAAATCTCATTCCGTTGCTCAGATATTACACAAAATACATCAAATATTTACAGACTAAATCTGCCCAAGTCCCGTACTTTTTTTATACTCTTTTTGTAACGACAGTTGTGTAGTCGTAGTACAGGACTAGTTGAGCTTGGTAATGTTCGTGTTTACTTGTTACTCGTATAACTTTCAAGGTTTGTTTTATTCCGACACTTTCGGAGTACATAAGGAGTAGTAGTAGTAGCAGGTGTGTGAATGTGCTGATGCAGGAGCAGACAGGGGGCAGGTTAATCCTCCGCTCTCGGGACGTCCGGGAGTTAACGCCAGCAAGTGTGCGTGTGTGAGTTCAGAAGAACACACTGTTTTCTTATATTGCAGCGTGTCAGCACTACAGAGCTGCGATCTGACAAAAAAGATTAGTGTTGAACTATGCTGTGGGATACCATTGTTTATTTATTTATTGGTTTATTTGGTAGGGACAGTGCAAGTTAATGAACAACTGATTGTAGCCTTGGGCTAACACAGGTAACTGGTAACATAAATTTAGATATCTTGTTGCACTTTTTTCCTCAAAGTGATTTAGAGCAAAACAACAAAACAAGTGTTTTTCCGTTATGTTTCAGTAGAATACCACCAGCCCTGATTTCATTGCACACAAAATGTTGAGGCTTTGGCTTGAAATAAGGACATGAGCACCAGAACAGCCTGTGTTTTTTGTAATAAAAGCTATAATAACTAGTAAAGTGGCTGCAGTAATTGCAGTAGCAGTACCACCAGTGCTTAGAGATTAGCTTCAATGTCTCGTCAGGGACTTCTATAGCTGAACTTGTACCTTAGTTATAGATGTTTTCAAACCTTTCAACTGGAGTCTGGACTGCGTTGAGTTGAGCACTGACCTGAGATGGGTCACTTGTTGCTTTTGCTTTGCTAAGGTGATGCTCCAAAAATCAGTGATCTAGATTTGAGGAGACATTGTACAAGAGAGCCCAAGTTTCATCAGATGAGCAGTTGACAACTTTCAAAGCGATGGAAAACTCCTGGATACAAGCTTACACAAACATAGTATCAGTTGTTTTAGTAAATTAGTAGTTACGTATGATTCTGTTGTTTTAAAATCAGCAAATCAGCATAAAAAAAACAAACACAAAATAAGTTATAAAAAAAGTTGTTAAAATGAGGTCTACAATTGGTCCATGCTGTCACAACCTGTGTCGTAACCGTTTTGACTTGGAGATGAAGTCACATTCAGATGAAACGGCCCAGTCCTCCGCAGAGATTCCAGCATCAGGCTCTGCTCCTCATTAACTAACTAGGCCATGTTACATAAGTCTGATGGTACGTCTGGTATACGTTTAGCGCAACTCAGCAGGCCACCTTCATCCTACGCCTGGACAATATGATCGCAAAGGCACACAGATGAACAGAGTGAGACCTCCTGGTTCTTATAGGATCTATCTAACGTGACACTGGGTCGTAAATGTGGCACAAAAGTCCAAACTGTGGATTACACAATGAGTGGAAGATGATAAATGAGAGAGGGAAGGCTGTGGTTTCCATCATTTTATGCACCGAAACGTTTTGGAATGGATCGTAATATTGTCAAAAAGTGTTTGGCACAACACTTACAAATAAGTCATTATCACAAATATTAAAGAGATTTATCGAATAGTCCAAGCCATATCTATTTATTTTTAAATATAGAAAAATAAAAATAGAATCAAAAAATGAGATTGAGCATTATGGAGAGATAGAAATGTGTTGTTTTGTTTGTATTGCCCAGCCCATGGCTAATTAGATGGGCTGGGACACCATTGTTTTGCTATTTACTATGAATTTATGGGCTGGTAGCTGCATTGTTAAAGTGATAGTCTGTAAGCTTGCAAAATGAGGAGAGAGTAGAAGATGAAAGTATACAATCAAGTTCCTATCCTCACTTCCTGAATGAACCAGAAAGCAAAATAGTTTGAGGAGAGCGAGAACAAGATTTGAAAAGTAAATGATCAGGCTCCCTCCCTCTTTCCTCCTGATTGGACCTGACAGGCCGGTTCACACGGAAGCTCCTCTCATTGGTCAAAATGATGGCACCGGGGATTCTGATTAGTGTCTGAGATCAGCAAAAGGAAGGACTTAAGAATTGTTTTTATTATGTAATATCACTAACATTACATCGAATTGCAGGCCAAGGCGGTCAATTAAACGCTACCTATTAAGTTTGTAAAACATTTAAACCTACAGATGATCACTTTAAGTCCAGCTTAGATGTTGATTGCTATAACGTTAAAGTGAGACTATCTGACTCACAATCACAGCTACACTTAATTTTCTTTTGCACTTGACAAAATATGAAACTCTTCGAAACGTAGGCATTGAAATTCCTTATTATAACACTGTATTGTGACAAAGGTGTATCACAGCCCTACTAATTATCAAGACATGTTTTCAAGTAAAAGCAATTTGAGTGATGAAATACAAGAGAGGACTGACTATGGCGTACATTGCATCCACAGTTTGTCCTTTTTGGGAGCAGAGTTTGTCGCCTCTTGCAGATGCCATGCCTGTTATTGTTATTGTGTTGGTGGCGCTTCCTGGCAACAGTAACACATGCGCCGGCGGTGGCTCAGTGTGACCCAGTTCACCAGCCAGGCCGGATCCCTGGGGGCACACAGCCACGCCACGTCGTTCCAGCCCGGGACAATGAGGGGCTCTCAGGCCAGAGCAGCGGCCAGTGGGACCGAGACGAGGGGCTGCTCCAACGTGGGAGTGGACGGAGATAACAGGCGGCTTACAAAGAAATGTGCGAGCATTGGATAATGGCTATAATCCAAATTGTAATTTGAATGCTTACAAGGAGTGAATTGAACAGGCTGCCCTAGTCTGTCGTCGAAACCGCTAAGATTTGTGGGAACCCAAGCGCATAACGTAATTTTTAAAACTTCACTTATAAGCATTGAGATTATACAGTGTGTTAGGTAGAAACAGACGGAGGAAAACATTTGCACCCATTACCAGTACTTTAAAGCAGTGCTTAATTTGTAAATTTGTATTTTCAGGAACACTTTTCGTCTGATGTTATGTATTCGGGGAACAGGCCAAAACATTTGCCGGAACACTCTCATTAAACACCATTATATATAGGTCACCGCTTTTACATATTGAGATATGTTCTTACCTTAGCTTAGACACATTGATATGTATCTGTCTGGTCTTTGTGCGTGCTCTCAGTCACGCAAATGTTGTCAGTGTTTAGCCTCTCCCAGCAGAGGTATATATAGAAAATCGACACGTTTGATTGCAATTTGGACTTGGATCATGTAAAGGCTCACGTAACTGTATTTAAATAGGGGAAAACATGGAACAACATGGGCGCTTCTAACTTCACCCCAGTTTGGAGCTATTCCTCTGCTGGGAGAGGCTAAATGCTAACAACATTTGCGTGACTGAGTGCACGCACAAAGACCAGACAGTTACGCATCAACTTGTCTAAGCTCAGGTAAGAACATTACTCTCTCAGTATGGAAAAACTGAGGCCTATTCCTTTAAAAAATGCGTAATTCTAGATGTATTTTCTACCAAATAAAGATATGGAGACATGGAGAGGAGCAAAGTGGTTCAGCGGCGACACATACATAAATAACGGACGATGCTAACCATTAAGCTAATGTTAGCTTCATGCTACAATTTAACGCCTAACTTTGAGTGCGTTTTTGTGGTTGTTTTCTCTTCTACTGGGCAATCTGCTCTGTAAGCACATTCATAATAACTCGATTTTGACTTGACTTTGTGTGCTAAATATGTTTACAATATAGTCTGGCAGAAAGAGTGCAAAAAATAATGAATTCCATAACAGACTTCCTTTGTAGGTCACGTATTGAAGCAGAACGTCCTCAACTCATCCAATCCAGTACAGTCGACGATATTTGCTAATTTTTGCTACAATGGATAATCTCTGGGCGACTGAAAACCTTAAGCATTTAATAGTTCAGACTACTTGGACATGTTTATTAATCAACCATCATAACTTCACATTTCACAAATATTCCACTGTCTTTTATCACAGACTTCATCCCATTATTATGACCATGTTTGTTGTTAAAAATACAGGTGACATATGGCGTGACAACAACAGGAAGCAGCAGGAAGTTCAGTCGAACATACCGACCTCGTCCAACTCCACTCGCGCCATCTGCCTGTCAGCGTGCGCTTATTCTTGTGCAGTACCTTTTGAAAATAGACTAGACTACAATTTAACTGTACTGTTCCATGAGATTGTTTATTGGATAAATGACATGTATTGTCCAATCCAAGAGATGCAAAATTAGTCAACAGCAGAGACCGAATGTGACGGGGGGAAATTGTGAATCCAAGGAGAAAAACATTAAAGCAGAGATCTACATCCTGCTGCATCAGGGACATTAAAAATTGAACATAAGACGTCTGGATTCAGATTTGAAGCGCTCGCACTTAAAGAGTCTCTGGTTACGTTTGAGTCTGGAAATCCTTCATTTTCAATCCAAACACTTAAGCACCCGCTAATATAAAGCGATACCAACGCTTGTCTGTGCCGACCTTTCAGCTGACCCGTGTGATGACAGGTCAGAGTAGTCCTGGTGAGGCTGTAAATATGCTCTTAGGAGTTGTTAGTGTTTTAAAATGCGGAGATCAGGCAGGGGTTTAGCGGCTAGCTGTTAGTTACAGTGTGACTGAGACAGCTGTGAAACAGGGACCCAACCCACTGTACTTCGCGTTCTGTTCAGTCGTTATTACTCGCTAATAGTCTCGCAGTATTGTTTTCACCTGAAGGCCTATGAAAATGTGTAAGATACTATGGGTATGCGCGGAGAAGCCCCTGGCATGACACTAACTAAACAAACTGGACAATTCCTTTTACAGCCTGCATTTTAGGAAGTGACATATTAAGTTCCACGAGCCACAAACACAGTCTGTCATATTCACTTTCCTTGGGCTTAGTGTGTGAAAATAGCCTCCTATGGTGCCTTTAGGTAGCTGGAAGTACATGTTTGTTGTTAGAAGAAGCCTGGCGAAGGTCAGTTGGGCTGAAGCGTGGCAGCAGAAATAAATCACTAAAAGCAGTTTGACGGCTTTTTTCTTTTCGTAAGTGCCAAGCGTGTCCAGTTTACCTTGAAACCGATGTGGTTGCTAGCACTGCAGTGGTCATGAAATGAATTGTTAAAAAATGTAAAGTCTAGAGTTTAGAGTGTCAATAGTGGAATGATTTTGTATCAAAGCTTTAAAATCAAATTGGTTTAACACGAAAATTGTGAACAGTATGACGACACAATTCTGATCTCTACAGCAAAAACCTTCAATGGCCTTTAAGTTTTTAGCAACCTTGGGGCACTATAAGTTTGCCTAATGCTAATGCCTTGTGAGGTTCAAGCCTTTTGCTGCATGTCTCTCACGTGTGTGTCCTGAACCAGTGAAGGACAGAGACAGCTGTGTCCAGTCCACGATGCCCAATCGTAAAAACACATCTGAACTGTGTGAGTGGAGGTGTCGTCAGGTCACTTCCTGCTGTTGAACCTGGGGGAAATTTGGTTACATTTATGCATCTACACTATTAACTTGGAATAATCTCTGAAATGTATCCGATTTAATCATAGTTTTTGTAGAGCTTTTCCATGCTGCAGTGGTTCGAAAATCTGACCTGCTTGTGACTTCGAGAAACAAAAATGCAACAGTTGAACACGCACGCCAAGGCAAAAGTCAGCGTTTGGCCCGCGACCGAACAGGCTGTTTTTAATTTACTCCTCGGTGTGCTGCTGCGTGGCCCATAATGCTCTCTGTTTGTGAGAGTACAGAGTGGGGAGGAGTTGTGTGTGTCGGGGGGGGGGGGGGGGGGGCTGTAGAGTGAGTGTGTCTGACTCACCACATGTGTTTGGGACAGATGGCTTGCTTCAGGAATGGCTCGGGAGACTTTTGCGGTCCCCGAAAATTGAGTTGTTATCGCTTTCGATCACCGAAATGTAAAAAAGTGTTGAGAAAATTCATGAGGGAAAATTGCGTTGTTTGAGAAAAATAAAATAGGCTATTACTCAATGGTGTAAAAGTTCCATCATTACTGCAACAACATGGGATCAGTAGGGGAAAACGAACCTGTCTGACGGCGGCCACACTTTTCCCAACTTCTTCTGATCCTGTCTGTGACCAAATTATCTTCCCCACGCCGATTGTTATATTTGACGATTCCATTTCATTTTGGCACTGCTTCCCTTGTCAACTCTAGAGGAAGGATTGCACCCTCCGCAAGCGCTTTGTACATTTAATAATAATCTTAGTTATATCACAAAATACTCAAAGACTAAGGTGTCAAAAGCAGTTGAAAAGCCTGAAAAAAGGACATTTCAAGGGAGGGTAATTTGCAAAATCGACTTTTGGGTCTTGGATCTTTGGGTAATCTTTGTATCTTCTCCAGTGGCTGTCCTTAGCAGCGTGGCGGCAGCTCCCAAAAAGCTCCTCCTGAGGTCCTCCGTATCCTGAAAAAAACAAAAGAGGTGAGGGAAGCATCCCTTTCTTAAATTTTTTTATTGAAACAGTTGCTCAGCTAAGGGGAGCAAAAGGAGGGCCAGTGGGAGGGGCTTATGAGGTGATCACTTGAATAATCAGGAAGTGGATATTTAGTTTATATAAATATATATAAATATTGCATTTTCTAACCAAAAAGATAAGCGACCTAAGATAGCGACATTATTACCAAATACTTGCAAAAAGCGTAGCACCCCTTTCTAGGGATATGGGACCTTTCCTCCAACAGCAGAACGGTATGGCTAGTTTGTAGCTGTACTGTCTAGTATTTTTTTGTTCGTTTTCTGCCTAGGACGTACCTTTGTACAAAGTTTGGACAAATTGGAGTGCAGGTTATAGGTACCTAATTCGTTTTTTCTTTTTCCATTCAAAAGTCGGTGGGATTAGCTTCATTAGCTCGTCCGCGTCTTATGCTAAAGGCAAAGCACTCAGATATGAAACTCCGCACTAAAAAGGCCTCCTGGAAAGTACATTTCAAAATATCTTTTTCAGTCGAGTCCTCAGAAGGTACTTTTTTGCACATGTTTTAGTGAAAGGGCAAAGCGCAGTAAACGACACAGACACGTGGAAAACATGCTAACTCGATGCAGAAGGCAAGAATACTAACTGCTGCGGGACAGTGTGTTACATATGTCAATTACTTAATGATTTGTATTGTATTTTTATAGCATATCGCCTCACCTTACCAAATTTTGTTGAATATTGTGTACACTTTAGAGTTATGTGACTTTCTATAGAAGATTTCACTTAGCACAACAACAGAATAAGAAAGCTAAAGTAAGCTAACTATTGGTCACATTAGCTTGCAATCACAACTGTTTTAAGACTTTTCAAACTTGGGTTTCCTTGTCCTTGCCACCCTACACCTCTCTTTTGTAAATCCCAGGCCGTAGAGTGCCGTTCTAAGTGATGTAACTCTATCTGCTTCTATTGAGTGCTCCTGAATCAGACTGGGCTGTAGTCAAACACGCTTTTATTGTGAAGGGACAAAACACTACTCTGAGGCTTTTAGCCCCGAGTCTGTTCCCTGCATGTTCATGTGTACGAAGCTTGCAATCTTAAACGCAGCTGTACAGCAAATTATGTAAAAAAAAATACTACATGAAAAGCGCAGTGACTGTAACAGAAATGAAAGGTTTAATGCACAAGTACATTTTGCTATGAAATATCGTCTTTTTGTGTTGCATTTTCCGTGTCGAAGAAGTCCTGGAATAAAATTCCAGTTCTGTGCATGACGTGACAGTTGCTTTGCTTGCACACAAAGAGCCATTTTGTTTTGGATTTCATGACGCCATCGGAACTCGGCAGTTGGACAGTCCCATTTGGAGGTGGTGGGCTTTGTGGTGGTGGGGTTTTTGGGTTATGGGGGTGAGAGGGGACAGAATACATGTCTTTGTGTTTCACGGACAACAACACGGACGGTCTCCATGGCGACCGTCCCAACACTCTCAAGCCCATCCCGAGGAACCAGAGGAACACTCACTTCCTGTCTTTATACTAAGCCGTTGAGGGCCACACCTGATCGATTTATCACTTTCGGTCCAATTCTGTTCTTAGTCCAAAACACTGGACAGTCGAATGTTATTGGTTGAAACGAGCTGTAGATCTGCAGCTACTGCTGTTAGGCTGGTTTAGTGTTCAGTGTGGCGGGGAAGTAGAAGTAGCGCTTTTTACTGCTGTTCAAAATAAGACTGCACGATTTTGACAATTTTTCTGACAGATACTGCAATTGCGATTCGATTTGGGATTTTAATATTATATATATATAGTATTGGTTTTATTTTGCATGCAATTTAGCTGCAGATACTGCTGTGAAACCTCATGGTACACTTATTACATTGCAGCTTCATGCAGCAAAAAGATACAAATCTGCGAGAGGCAAAGAGGCATTTTAGGGAGTTGTCAGAAAAACATCCTCATACTTTTAATCTTCTCTATTAACTGTGATGCTCTCACACTCTTTCTCCCTCCCTATTCAGCGCCATAAAAGAGTTCTCTGAATCACAAGCGGCAAAACGCGGCTTGTTTTATGAAAATCCGCCTCATACAATAACCTGCTGTAAAGATGTTACAATTTGGATGCGCAGTGATGAGTCGAGGCGATCGGCTTTTTTTGACCACCCGCCCTACAGTGTAATTATATTTCCGTGACACAGGCCGCGGGTATTGAAACACTTGTTTGTTGCTAGCAGTGAGAATGATTTGCACAAGCAGTGGGACAAAGCAAAACACTGACCTTTACCCATTCACACCGATGGCCTCGTTTTCAAAATAATTCAAAACATTTTAATTTAATATTTTTGTATTTAATTAGGACAACATATTCTTAAAAGTCTATCACCCAGATGAGCAAAACATTTTTTATTAAATGTGGAGAACCACTGTCCTAGAGGTTAGATAATCACAGTAACTAAAACCTCAATCTCATTTCGATAAAGGTTAATCGTGCAGCCCTAGTTCAAAATCACGCCTGGTTCTTCATTATAATAAATTGTTTTTGTGTAGGATTTGTTCACATTTTTTATGATTTTGTTGAGTTTATTTGTCAGGGACCATGTACTTACAACATTATTCTTAAAGAAATGACACTTTGTTCCAGATTTAGCTAGTCATTTCCATCTGCAGTCCCCGGGCTGGTGCACACAGCATTAAAATACAAATCACAAATAGCCTTTAGTAGCATTTGTAGCATTAACATTAGCTTAAAAATAACCATACTCACGTTGACTCTCTGCATTGTCGTAACCACTGCACTCATTGTCTCACTAATGCATGCCGTGTTTATTTGGCGGTAGCTATTTTTAAGAAGTACTTTCCGTAGTACCGCGAAAGCCCTTGTAAACCCAATATTACACAATGGTTTCTCAGGGTCCAACATATCATTGCCATTTCACGTAAACAGTGCGTTTTCATTTTAAGGAAGGACTAATGGCTCTTTCCACCAACTTCTTTAGAAGCACTCACGTTCCTCCTCCATCATCCTGTCGCTTCAACAATGTATAACAAATCATCTTAAATGCAGTTGATTCTTGTATCAGTTTAGCAGTTCAGTCGAACTTCACAGACCTTCAGAAATGTCTTCTGTAACCAATACATTTACTGTAAATAACATGAATTTCCTTTGTAATACCATAGTACTTCAGGTCAGAAAAAGGTTATGGGGTCACTAATGTGTTCAAATAAAAAAAATCCTTATCAATAGATCTGTTATATCAGCACTATTGTGCCCTCGATTTATGGATGACACATCCTGTTTGATGCAGTGCAGTCGCTATGTAAGATTCTGGCAGTGTGCACTAACTCCTCTTGTTCCTTCAGTCTGCCCTGCACAAAAGTTCATCTCCAGGTGAAGTCAGGCCGGTGGACGCCGGCTCAGTGCTCTGTAATTCAAGCCTTCAGCTGTCGGAGAGGCTGATTCTCACTACCCGCACATTCTGAATTTAAACTCCACAGTAGTAAAAATACTCACAACAAATGTACGGTGATGTTATGATTGTTGGTGGTCGATAAATACCTTACCTTGTGGAGTTCAGTAGGTTTTATAGGTTGAATAAGACCCTTGTTGATTTGAACTCGTTTGACCTTTGACAAGAAGTGCCAAATGTTGTTTTTTCAGGAAACCAATAGTTTGTTGCAGACACCAGTCTACACCAGTTTAGTTTTCTTTCCTTATTTTTATGAAAAAAACCTTGTCTTTTTTAAGAGCATTTTACAATGTTGTTCCCTCATCAAAAACATGTATTGTCATTACTATATTCCTAGTAGTATTGCTGTGGTGCCTGCTCATAGATTGCTCCTCCAAATTCGCAAGGCTGAAGGTTTAACTTCACTCTTGTGTTGTCCTATAGTTGCTCAATATGTAACCTGCCGTGTCCCGCTATGTGAATTTAAGAGAACAAAATGTGAATTTGCCATGCTGCAGATAAGGCCTGACAACTTCCATCTAACTCTAGTTAGAAAGCATGCACCAGCCTGCTGCGCCTCCTGTGTTTTCGCTGAAGTGTGGCTCTCTTTAACCCTGTAATCAGGTTTGTTAGGCTCTGATTGAATTGGAGCATTAGCGATTGTGCAGTTGTCTGGATGACGGCCAGGGCTGCGTAGAGTTGTTCATTCTGTCCGACAGCCATCCTGTGCGTATCCACCTCTGAAAGCCGGCCAAACTCAAAGCCAATACTGCTCAGTCCGAGAAACTAGGAGGGAGCTCTGGATCAGACGCCAAAAAAGTTATTGGAGTTACACCACCTGAGTTTAAACAAGTCATGCCACGCAAAATTGACTAAAGCACTCCGATCGGTTTGTTACACTATAGATACAATTGTTCTCAAAGGTTTACATACCCTGGAAGAATTTTAGATTTTTTTTGATTATTTTTCAAAGATGAAAGATAACACAAAAACGTTTCACTCATAGTGGTTGTGCGAAGCCATTTATGGCTAAACAACTGAGTTTGCTATTTTTAAATCATAATGAAAAAAAAAAAAGTACCAAAATGACTCTGATCAAAAGTTTACATACCCCAGTTTTTAATACTGTGTATTGTTCCCTTTAACATCAATGACAGCTTGGGGTCTTTTGTGGTAGTTATTTTTTCTGATGGTAAAGTGGCCCATTCTTCTTGGGTGATGGACTCTAATGGGACCTTCACTTCATTCTGCTGGAGCCAGTAAAATCAGCGAACCACATCCATATTTCACAGTAGGTATGGTGCCCTTTGTTTTGTCAACAAGGCCAATGATGGCCTATGATGAAATTCTGCCAGGGTATGTAAAGCTTTGAGCACAACTGTACATCCTAAAAGTGCCCTCTGAATTTTATAAGTCCGTAAACCATCGTCAGTCCTGCTCCTCAGCAGTTGTGCCGTCAAATTGCGTTTACCACAGCGCCATCAATTTGTTAGCATGACATTAGCTAACATTGTTGGGTTGTGTCTTGTTTTTATGGCTGCTTCCAGCGGAGGGTTCTCCAAGCATAAGATCCTTTAAAAGAGCAGCAGTTGAAACTACAGTCACATTGGATTGTGTTTCGATCAGATGACCCAATGGATTATGGGTGGAAAGGGCACCCAACTTACTTCTCCACTGTCACAAGTCTACTACAAAATATTTTAACAAAACACACCATGTAGTGTTTGCAAATCTCACTTGTGTCTACCAATGTCATGCTCTCTGCAGGTGGGACACTACCATTGCTCATTTCAGTTGCAGTAATGAGTCTGGTTGCTACTGGAAGACCAAAACATAATGCTATGCTAGCCCCATTAGCTTCAGAAATCTAGCCAAGACAGAACCTACATTGTTCCCCAATCTGCAGCATCTTGTTCAACTGAAGCCCTTAACCTCATGAAGCAACCTGATTAGTTCAGATTCAATTTGTTCATTACAAGTTATTTTTCAATTTTCAAGCTCCACACGGTCTCTGCCACTTCTTGAACGCAACGTAAATGGCGCGTTTGTGTGTGTGTGTGTTTTTTTGCTGAATCATCGGTTTTGAGCTTTTAACCATGTTATTAGGTGGTTTGCTCGAAAAACAGCTTGTGCGGCATTTTCGTTGAATATTTTTTGATATGCGATATGAATTTGAAAATAAGTGCGTGACAGCTGATTTTGTCTTGAATTACGGCAGGCAGAGAGTGTGGCCAATGCTATGCAGACTCTCCGAGCAGCTCCTTGATCTGGCTGGCTAACCATTAAACTAATTTAACCTTTTGAAAATATGTCTTCTGTTCACTCTATGCCCAAGTAGTTAACCATTTAAAAGGCTAGGACTATTTTAGCGAATTTGTTGAACGGCTACCATATCGTCTTTTCGGTGACCACGACATTTTGTTTTCAATTTCGATCTGAAATCAGTCAGCCTCGGATATCATCTTCACTGCTCTGTTTTCTCATATGTAGTTATACACATTGTTTGAGGAAGTATTGCTAAATAAAACCGTCAAATGTGTTTTATATTGAACAAATTGCAAAACGGAATTTAGGCGGTGTAAGGATGCCACAGGAACTTCAGTTTATAACTTTATCGTCTAGTTGGGGTAGACCCATAGATTTAAGTTTATTTAGATACATAAAATGAATACAATAGCCTTAGTTGAGTATGCCCAGTTAGCTAGAGTCTGTGGTTTTGGGGTGCTATCTAATTTAGGCCATCCAAGTTAATTAAAGACATTTCTAAACATTTTCTTAGGGTCTGCTTGAACTCTATAGAAACTGCAACAATGGTCCATGAATGGCCCTAACGTGATTGATGACAGAAGTAGAATAGGCTTTTGAAAATTCCTCTATTGTGTAAAGAAAAATTATGGAAGAGGACAAGGTCAGGAGTTCATTGTCCGAAACTCTTCATTCTCCGGTTTGATTCCCGTTTGAGGCCCATGCAAAAGCTATGGCAGCGTGCCCAAAACATTGTTATAAATCTGTGCGGCTGAACAATAGGGCCTCATTAAAAATTAACGCAGTATGGATGGAATAACAGCGTCCGCCATGTCTCCGGGAGAATTAATGAATGGGAGTCTGGAGGTTTTTACACTCAGCTTCTTCTACGCTGAGTGCTGTTTGAAACATTGCTATGAAAGTCATGGATTTGTGAATTATTGGCTTTTGAGACACGGGAGACAACATTTAAAATTCCTTTTCATACAAAGCATGATTCATGACTCGCATTTTAAGTGGTTGTGTCAATAGCTGCGTGTAGTGCAAGTCTGTCATCCAGGTTCCATTGTAGCAAGCGTTTCCAAAAAGTAGCCGACTGGACTGGGACTATTTTGTTGTTGTCATCCAGGAATTTTCTGCAGTAGTGGAGGTTTTCGAAGTTGTCAACTGGACGAGGTTGAGGAAGTTTCACCTCTGGTCCTGGAAGATTCTTCACTCTCATCTTGCTCAAATTTAGACTTCGATAAGTCAAGAGTTTAGGGATTTAGTCTCAATTTAGACTTGGTTTTACTCCTGGTTCAGTCTTACTTTAGATTTGATCAGGGCTGCACAATATATCACCAAAACATCGCAATATGAGATGACGAAATATGAGATGACGAAACATGAGATGACGTTTTGTAAGTAGCCACAATATATCACAAGATCACTAAGGTCTTCCATCTGACTGAGATTTACACATGCTTTGCTAACACAGCCTACAATAAAAGAAAATACGCATGGCAACGGAAAAAAGTACAATTTCCTGAATCAGTTCCATCTTAGCCTTGTTTCGGTATTGTTTTGACAACGTTTGATGAAAAACAAATTGTTTGTCATTTTTGTTTGACTTGAATTGAATGTACTATGTTTGAATGGATTTCAAGTTGTGCAAGGAAGTTTATGCTGGTTATTGTAGACCTGGACTAATCCTGGTTTAGTTTATTCCTTGTTTAGTCCAGGGCTTGAGCTGGTTCAGTCCTAGTTTTGTTCTTGTGTAGACTCGGTTTATCTGTCCTGAAATGGCTTCACATCAACGTTTATTTGTTCATTCTTCGTAATCTCAACAAAGCCCAAAATCTCCTTTCTCGTTTACAGTTACGCTTTGTCTAATAAGGAAAACAAGCCTTCATTTCACTCTTATATCAAAGCTCGGATCCCATATAAAACATTGATTTCTCTAATATCTCTTTCACTGTGGATGCGCTCATGGGACAGGCCTCATGACTGCGCCCGCTCCCCTCGTGTCGTGGTCTCCCTCTTAAAATCCATGTGACCGGGGTGTCTCAAAGCTCCCTTCTCCCACAGTCCCCCCGGGGCGAGCCATTTCACAGCGGGGCCCAACTGTGGGAGGCCCCCGACGCGATTAAACACCGCTCTGAACAAGGATCCATTCACCAGCGATCCGCTTCTGACACAGCATGAGCGCATGCACACAGAATACCGGTGTCTTGTGATGAAGGCAGCGCGGGCTTCCCATTGCGACTGACACTGAGAGTCTGGGTGGGGACTTGAATGGACGAGTTCATGATATTTATAGACAAGCACGAGGACTGTTGTTTTGATTATCAACATTGAGCTGGGAAAACAGTTAAAAATAAGTCGATATTTTTGTAGCAGTTTATGTAGTATGGTTAAAGCATTTATAAACACAAGTTAATCATGAACTAATAAAGGATTAACAAAGAACTTCATGAATTAATGTGTGCTGAGCATTGTGTTAAGTTGTACTGTATGACATCTGTGACCAAGTATATTTTTGTAAATTACTGGTACATTATGATTCCATCGTAAGTCATATTTATTACTTATTGTTTGTGAATACTTTCTTGAATACATTATAAAATCATATATGGTCGACCAAACTGAGTTGGTTGAGGACGTTTCGCTCCTCTTTTAAGAAGCTTCTTCCCACTCTTATTGGCAGATGTCATTCAGAATTCCATATTTAAAAAACCTCTACTGCAATGGATAATCGCAAAAAAGTTGCAATTAGGAATGTCATGCTGCTTGGTACGAGGTGTTTACCCACTGAGGAGCCCACACGGCATTCACGTACATTAGTATTTGTTGATTAGTAGGCAATATTATGCAAGTGAATTAAGTACAGTGGGGTCAAAGAGGTTATATTGTTGTGTCCTCATCAAGAAATTGAAGTTTGCTTCATTCAGCAAGTTTGGAGTTAGCCTGTTTACTTTGTTCCTTTTTTTCTTCTACAACAGAAATGCTCAGATCCATTTTTGTTTCTACAATTTTACATCTTTGACCTGTTCTGAGCAGTTCTGCGCTCAACCTGCGTTCACTACGGTGCCCTTGATTTGTTAGAGTGATGTTGGATAAAAACAAAAGCTTGTATATTGTTTTTACTATATTTCAATCCTAGGGTTGGGCCATATCGTATCGCATATCGTTATCGCGATATAATTTTTTGATATCGTTGTAATTTTTTTATATCGTGGGCACGATATAATTTATGTTACGCTCCATCAGAGCAGCATAAACGGTGACTGTAGAACACGGGGACACGTGCTGAAAAAGTACAAAGGAATCATAATTTGCGAGACAATTATGCCATTAAAAAAGAAGAAAATATCACTGAATGAATCTTCCCATTAGGCGTAAGGCGGGGATTTTGAAGTAATTCGTCCATTGTCAATTATATCGTCAAATATATCGTTATCGTGATATTTATTTTTTCATATCATGATATAGATTTTAGGCCATATCGCCCAGCCCTATTCAATCCTTTGCAGCCAGTGGGAGGAACGCCAATTAAAGTTTGAGGAGACGCAAACCAACGACTTAAAAGTGTAAACTATTCATGCTGAGGTGCCCGAAAGCAGGTTTCTGCATAATATGTTTTTCAGAGATTACAGAAAAGAAAGGCTGGGCTGAAGACTGGTCCATTGTGAGAAGTTTTTTTTGTTCCTCCCGTAAGGCTGGATGGTTGGCTTGGCGCTCACGGCTGAATACAGTGCACTGTTCCATATTGGCCTCGCTGTGGAGCTTACCTCACCCAGATTGTGCTGATCGACTCCTGCTGCCTCATCGCTGTGCCATGTGTCGTCGTGGAGACCAACAGTTGTACGCCGGCTCTGACACCGCGTTTGTTTGGCTGTGTTTCCATCAGCTGAGTCACAAATGTCCACACAGGCTGCATACTGCGGGGATTATACCACCAGGGCCGGGCCCGGGCAAGAGCGGAACAGAATGTACCCAACAAACACAATGAAAAAGTGTCATTTTTTACATCTGCCTGTCAAAAAGTGCAATATTTGTGTGCAATTTGTGCAATTCTTTCATCAGATTTAACATTTTGAAAGAGATTTTCATGAAAAGATACCAAGAAGGTGATTGGTTGGCACGCTTGTCTTGGATAGTGGTGTTCCGATTTTCCCGATTCTGCCAGTGTGCTGCTCCCACTCTAAAGATTAAATGAAGGAAACAAAAAGTGTTCATGTCTTCAGAGCCCACAACCAGTATTTAAACTGGTGTGAGGGTCCTCTGGGTCTTCAATTACAAAAACACATTATGGTATTGGATTAGGGGTGTTCATTGTTAATTTGACCATCCATTAATCCTAATCATGATCTTAATTGGGGAAAATAAACATACAACTTGGCAACTCATTTTTACAATAAATAAAGCTAGACAGTGTTTATTGACAATAATCCAAACATTTTGATAATGATTCATAATTGTAAGGGAAAAAGGGATTAAAATGTGATGTACATACGTGATTGTTTAATTGATTGTGAGGAAACAAAGTGTGAAAGTCAACAATCAAATTTCTCCCTCTTTAACCAGAAAGTCTTTCTTAGTTTGCCAAATGAGGAGAGCAGGAACAGAATCTTCAAAAGTAAACAATTAGGCTCCTCCTCCTCTCTCCTGATTGGACCTGACAGGCTGGTTCACAGGAAAAGCTCGTCTCATTGGTCAACGCGGGAGGATTAGTTGCGGAGATCCGGCAAGGAGGGGCTTTACAAACAATTATATATATTATCACTTACTGTATATCAAAATGCAAGACCAGGTGATCAATACATTTTTTAAAACATTTAGACTTCCAGACTATCACTTTAAAGCGATTGATCCTCGCGTTAACAAACACACACACACAAACATTAAAGCAATTGAACAGCAAATGTTTTCTATATTGTTGTTAATCGCATTGAATCATAGAATAATTTGCTCCCAATATTCCTTGGGAGAAAAAAACATGAAATGCTCCATGAAATCCCTGAAATGTTGCGTTAATAGATGTCTGTGTACGTCCTCAGTCGTACAGGAGTTGTCCATCTTCAATGAAGGTACTTTAGTCATCTTCTGTACTCAAGTACAGAAGACGACTCAAGTACCTTCATTGAAGTTGCGTTAATAGGTGCGCTTGTCGCCTCATTGGTCATTAAGATAACATGCTGTGCACCTCAACCCCCAGGCCCGGTGTCGCTTTCCCTTTTGGCCCATGGGACGGTCCCGTATCGGCGAATCATAATTAAAATGTGGGCTAATCCTCGCCCGGTGGCCTCCTCACGACACGGGTACTCGACTCCGAAACGACTTGTTTAATTACCGCTATAGTGAAACCAAGGCTTAGATGGAGTTTCGCATCCAATATGTCGTAATTGGAGAGGGATTTTTCGAGCGTTGCGTCTAAGATTGCCACGGTTCTGTCGCTCTTTTAAGAGCCTTTACGGGTCCTGTGGGGTGCGCTTTGACTCAGATAAAGGGTCGAGAAAAGTTCAAAAGCCGTATTGTGTGTTCATGTTGGCGTATGGAAGGCCTGTGTTGGTGGTCAGCAGTGATTCATGTTACGCAGAGAGGTTGATAAGAAGCGCTATGGGCAACCTGCTAGGATACAAAGCCTTATCTTTCAGTGCTGCACGAAAATAGCCTCATTAAGTGAAAAATAGAGGGGAAAGAAAGCCAGTTTTGATGAATTATGTTGAAAAAGCAAGATTTAGTTCACTGTGGACACTGCAGGTTCAGGAACATAGAACTTCAGAAAATGTTTGTTTTGAAGTCTTTACTTCAGGGTTAACTAGTTTGGTTGGACTCCATTGGGACAAGACATTTTGTTCTTTGCAAAGGTTTCAATAATTTCATTGTCTGCTATTTTGCTTCGATTATGGTTGTTGTGACCTTCGCTTTGTCTGGTCTTAACAGGGTAAAGTTGCAAAGGTATGGTATGTCTTGAAAGACTTCAAGTCTTCAGTCTGAACAGAGATGCCCACACATCTCTTCTGCCAGTTCCTCCGGGGAATCTCGAGCCGCTCCCTGGCCAGACATACATCCCTCCAGTGTGTCCTAGGCCCGCAACACTTCCTGTACTGTATGTCTGAAAGACTAATTATGACCGCTTGTATCTGCGATCTTGTCCTTTCGGTCAAGACCATAGGTGAGAGTAGGAACGTTGATTTCCCTTTCAGGCCAAACACCAAAGGCTTAACAATCTCATACCCCATTCGCCTCCCACTCGTGAAACAATTTGGCAGTGCAGTTGATTACAAAAGAAAATAAGTAGCGCTATCTAGTGAAACGTATTTGGTTCTGGTGTGCAATTTGCATAGTCATTTTCAGTATTTTTCTTTTTCCACTTAAGCAGTCTCACCCTCAGCTTTCTCCCCGGCGTGCCTCTGGCTTGATTTCCCCGAAGTAGATTGAGTGTGCTGCTGCGTTACTGCTTCTGTTGCATAATGCCTCTAACAAAGTGGAACAAAGTGGTAATAAGAAGCAGTGGATTCCAGCTGCCGGCCCGTGACGCACCAGCGCTGCGACGAGTATTTCGAGAATGTTGGTTTGTGTGCAGGAGATGGCCCTGTTAGGACGCGAGGTCAGCTGGTCCACTGCACCGGCACGCAAACGCCGAAATACGGATGTGCAACGTGCATTTGTTTACAGTGCTCTCTATGAAGACATTTCTGAGCCTGGGTTTGCAGGAAAAATAATTATTGTTTTAGTGAAAAGAAATGAAGCTTAGGAGCAGGGGTGTGGAAGCCGGCACCATTTTGTGGAAAAATGCAGTTGCAATTTGATTCGATTTTGACTACTGCGATAACCGAACCTTAAGAGGCTGAGTTATTTTTTCCGTCCCTGGCATTTGAGTGATAGATGTTCACCAGTCAGATTTGTGGAGCCTCTGATCTCAGGTTCAGCTGCAACAGAACACAGTTTCTATGAAGCAGATTTTAAAGGGTTTAGATATAGACGCTTTGTGATTCCATCCCAGATCCCATTTTATTCACGTGGCTGTCCCCCAGAGGTACTGTGAATGTCAGGGAAAGGCCCAACTCCTATTTTTGAAAGTAGATTATTGTGCATTGTTCTAATGTGGGCCAATCTGAGCAAGATTACGTTGTCTGGCAGTCTAAAAGTAACATGACTTCCTTCACTCATAATTTTAGCAGTTCATGCATTTAAATGTATCAAATATAAAAGTCACAAATCGAATCGCAATCACAATTTGTCCGGAAAAAAAAATCGCAATTAGGTTTGTTGCCAAAATCGTGCAGCCCTAGTGATATTTTACTAAACCATTTCAACGTAGAACTTTCCATTAAATCTTAACAACAATCGTGAGCAATTTGATTTTGTAATATGTCAAAACAAGACTAAATGGATCTGAATTAGGAACAATGTAACGAGAACTTAACTTTTGCACTTTTTTAAGTTGCTGGACATTTTTGTTTCAGTCTACGTTTGCACAAAAGTATGTGTAAATCCCAGTCAATTTTTTTCGATGGAATATGGATATTGCGTCACAATCATTTGGCGTGCTGAATGTGTTCCATATTAGGCCTTGAGTATGCTGCTCAGATTTGCACATTGATCATCGCATTATAATTTCCCGGACTCTTAAGTGACCTCTACAGTTTATGGGACTGGTTGACTGTGTCTGAAGCGAGCGGCAGGCTCACTCTGCTGCTGAGGCCTCACCGTCAGCTCAGGTAATTACAGCGGCGAGTCGAGCGGGGGAAGAGATCCCGTTACCCGCTTTCACGGATCAACTCCCACGGAAAGAGGAATTTAATATTTACAGACTTTTCCGAGGAATGTGGCGATCTTAAGACGGGCCCAAATCTGCGCTGAACCATTCCGTTGCACTAATAGTGGAAACGTCTGGGTCGGGTGCTGGAAGATTTTTGTTTTTCTTTGCACACGCTGCTCTTTGGAGGTCTGTCCACAGATCTTGAAGATGTTTGTAGAAGTCATTTGATTTTTGACTGCAACGTTTTCATGAATGGGGATACGTTTTTCTTCCCAAGAAACTTTCCCAGTATTCTTTTGGTGTTTACAAACCTGCTAGATGCTCACTTGCAAAGGCATTGATCCTTTAAATCAGACCTTTTATGGATTGTTTAGAATGTTTTTTATTTTATTTTTATCAGAACTATGACTGCGTTGCAAAATGGGAAATAATAGGAATCCCGTCATATTAGGGCTGGGCAATTAATCTAAATGTTATCGAAGTCGCAATCTCAACTTTGGTCAATCTCAGTAATCATCATTGGACTTTATAATTGACAGGATTGCAGCCGTTTGGCAGAAACAGCCCCTAGTTTTGGAGTTTGGACGAGACGATGGAAGATTTTTGTGTTAAATGAAACTGGAGGAAAGCATTTTGGTTTGTATAAAAGATAGAAGTTCATGAATAAGCTACATGTCCATCCATCCATCCATTTTCTTCCACTTGTCCGTTGCCGGGTCGTGGGGGCAGCTGTTAGGGCTGTCCAAATCACATTGCACCAGCCCCTATGGCTCCTCCTGCAGGTGGTGGGTCCACAGAAGGACGGCCTCATGGTTCTAACCGGGCCTGTTGGCTCAAACCCCTCCACCACGCTAAGGTGGCGGTTCCAGGAGCGGAGTAGGGGAGCTACATGTATTAATTTTTATTATGAAAAAGACTTGTGATACATTTTTTTTCCTATATTGCTGCATTTTTTACATGGAATTTTATATATTTTTTAATTTAAAAACAGCATATTTTACTTAAATTAAGCCAAATATCAAAATACAGTCTCCAAACTAACATAATGAAACCAGATTTTAAATGTTTTGTACCTTAGATTTTACAGAAGGCAGTCCTGTGTTGTTGGTTGAGTGATTTTGGGGTCGCGGCCTGAGAAGTTTGGGAACCATGGTATGTGATAAAATTATGATAACAGGCTATGGGAATTTGGAATGCATGGGACATATGGGACACCTTAATATTAATTTTTTGTATGGTGATGTCGAAATAAGTATTCAGTTTTACTTTTTGTATCCAAGTTGAATATGACATTTTCCTCCTTTGACATCACTAATGCAGGCGACCGGCTGCATTAACTTGAGATTCCTGGCTGAGAGAACATTAGCTAATGGCTCAGTGATGAGCTATTAATCATAAATAAAACAGGATTTATTTCTGTCACTGACTGGCTTTTGAAGCCTGGTCCTGGCCCAGAATTTATTTGTATTTTTTTCTTATGAATATTGGGTCAGCACTATTCATCGCAATTGAATAAATATGGCAATTTTAATAGGTTGTAAAATATCCTGAAAACAACTATAAATCTGTCTCAGTGAGAATGTATTACAGTATGTAGGAAACATGCTAAGCCTAGACCTCATGTAATTCTTGCATTAGTTTAGAAGTTCATATTTTAGTCCTAGTCTCAAATGTTAATGCTCCTAGACATGTTTAAATAATATGTTATGTAAACTGATTTGTTATTTTAAATCTTTTCACAATTGCACTACAATGACAGGGTGGGAAAAAGTCAAGATGTTTTGCCTACCCCGCTTCGAGCGCTAACCTGTCCCAGCACAGTGAACGCCTCTCAGTTTCTCCTACAGGCGGGGATTGTACACACTAAACCTCAGCACTGGGATAAAATGGCTCATTGTGAAGCGCTTTGTGCTGCGATCCATTCACCAAAACTCAAGAGAGAAGGAATCGGGTCAGATGTAAATGCAGGAATTATCCGCGCAACAATGTCCAGGGAGTGGCCACTTCCGTCTGAGCGTGTAGGGTTTAGGAGGGAGGAAAGGGAGCAAGGAACGAAGCGAGTGAGTATATTTATGTATGCCAGGTTTAGTCAAAGTAAAAGGTTCACTCTTCTGAGCTTTTAACTGAGCTTTAAAGGATCTGTATCATGCTATTTTAGCCATTCCATTAGCCAAGTAAAGTATAGGAATCTATATGATATTGTACCCCTACCACTATGGAGCACTAATTTTTGTGATAAATATAAGTATTTTCTGGAGGTATTTTTCCAACCCGGAAGACAAAACGCTTGGATTCAGTTAACTCCGCCCCCTCTCTCCGCTCATACAGCTTTAGCAGTAGTAGAAATATATATATCACAGCAAAAAGTGAAGTTACTTCACAATGCAGTTATAAGGAGTTGACATGTGCAACACAGCTTTATAAACACACACACGCTAACACGCGTTATGATTGACTCACCGCTCTGGTCCATCGGGTGTTTTTATTATGGGACTCGCACTATTTTGGCTGATAGTCACTGAATCCCACTTCCGGCGAGTGGACTCTTCTTTAGGAAGGTTGAATAAAGTCCTGTCCTCGTTGCCAAACGCGTTTTTCTCTGTGACATTATTGTTAGGTGAGAAAAAAGGGCAGGTGTCCAGACTCCTGGACGAAGAAGAGCTTCTTCTGCTTAGATAGATAGATAGATTGATAAATACTTTATTGATCCCGAAGAAAATTGTGCATTAGTCTCTTGCTCACATTCACAGAAACAGAGCAGGATCTACAAAATTAAGAAGTTAAAAAAACACATTTAAAAGAAAGAATAAATACAAGAGAAGTTGAGGCACTACCAAACAATGCTCAAGACATTTCCCTCTCCTCCTCTGCTCCTCCCTGACGTGGCTCTGTTATAGAGCCTGATGGCACGAGGGACAAAAGAGTTCTTCAATCTGTCCTTGGAGCATCTCAGAGAGCGGAGTCTGGAGCTCACGGCGCTTCTCTGGTGGGAGAAGACCGAGTTAAGGGGGTGGCTCTGATTGGACAGGATTGCCATGATCTTAGAGAGCGTCCTCTGCTCTGGACCTTCTCCACTGAGTCCAGGTCCAGTCCAACCACCGACTGTTCCGCTTTGACGACACAACGGAACAAGTAAGTTGTTTACGAGGAGAGGGCGGAGCAGCTGCTCAGAGAGCAGGATTCAGGAAGATTGCAGAGAACTGCGTGAATGAAGCCAAAAAAACACTCTGGGGGTGTTTGTGACAAGAAAATAACATAACAACATGGTTAAAAGCTCCAAAAAGTCTATTGTGCATGATATAGTAGGACCCTTAATGTTGTTTCTTACCTGTAGGTTTTCTTTATTCATATCCTGACATTTAATGACATTAATCTCAGATGTCATGAGGTGGTGCCCCTCTGTGTTCCAGATCCTTCATCAAATCTTTTTTTTTTTACTATGAATTTTTAAAGGGCCGTGCATAATGCATAAAGCAGGGGCCCAAATGCATCCCTTAGACTAATTTGTAGTCTACGGCTCTGTGAGGAATTAGGATGCTACAAATATGTTAGGAAAATTAAGAATGAGTTTGGACACAACTAACCTTTAAATTTAATGGCTTCCTCTTTCATTGTTTGTGAAAAAAGAAGAAGAAGAAGAAAAAAGAAAAAGCTTAATTATAAGTGTTACTTCTTCTGTTGTTAAATGCACACAGTTAAACGTTTGACACCGACGTGTGGCCCTTCATGCTTGATATACTTGTATGCGCTCCGTGATGAAAAAACTTTTGGAAACCCCTGACATAAAGAGTGTAGAATAAACTGTGATCTAAAAGTGGAAACTTTCTTTGGAAGCGCGGTTTCACTTTTTTGAGACTTTTGTAGATTATATGGCTAAAAGTTAAATATCTGATCCTATTATTCAGTCCAATCAGCAACATTTTGACATTTTTCCTCTTTGCTGTAAAGTTTTCCCTCAAGATCAGTAAAAATGCAATGGCATTCCAAAATACCTCTTATTATAATAGCTAAGGTGACTTTTGCTAATCGAAATTGCTCTAAATAGTTAGTATTGTAAATATTTTCCCCCAATTTAGATCTCATCACATGTAATAATAACTTGTCCTCTTTTGGCACAGAGGGGCATGAAGCAGTTTAAATAAAGGTCGAAACAATATTTAGTTGTTAGCTATTAGAAAGAAACTATGATATTTTCTGACAGTAGCTTTGTAGCTTATATCCAGCTTGTCAAAACAAAAATGTCTACCTATCTTTGTTTATTTTTCCCTCCAACCTCAGCCTGTCGATACGTAGAGGCCCTCTAACTCGGATTAGCGGCTCGCTATCTGCTCCCATGGAGGCGGTTTTAAGAGCATCAGTGTTATCACCAGACAGCATCTCATCTCGGCGAGAGCCTGTGTGTCATCAGTAAATCCCGAGGAGTTCAGCTGTTTTTCGTGTAACAGGAGACTGAGTGATGGATGTGTGACAGGCAGGCAGACAGACGGTTGCAGGAGTGACGCCGCATCGACCCGCTTCAATAAGGGCTAATGAAGTATCGGGCAGTTCCCGTGTGCTTAGTGCTTACGGAGCAGCCGGCAGGACGAGCCAAGGCATTGACTTTTAGCGAGTGGATGTGTGTGAGTGCAGAGCTTAAGTGATTTACGCTATTCATTCGGAAGTCTGTTTAGAATAATGGATTAATACTGTGTTGATTCATTTTTTTGTGTTCTATCTGATACAACATGCAAACGGTTATTTTGCAATTAGAAATGTGGCACCTTTAAATATTTGTAATCAATTCTCTAGTTGTGATTTAGTTCATTAGATGTCGAGATCCTCCCTCTTCCACCACATATCCAGGACCGGGCTGCAGTTTAAGCAGAGATTTTCTAACTGCTCCCTGGACGCTTCCTCCAGCTCTCCCTGGGGACTCCTCCCCAGGGAGAGCAGTGTGTGGTGTTCCCAGTCCCAGCAGCATGTCCCGGGTTTTCGCCTAGTGTGATCAGGATATGCCCCCATACCATATGAAGTCCTGGAGGAAACCAACAAGCCATTTTTGAAATAGATCTTACCATATATTGACACATTTGCAAAGTGTAACGTTAACCCTTTTTGGTCACAATTTTTTATGATCACAAACACAAAAGTAGCGCCATTGTGCTGTTAGCAGGCTAGTTGTTAGCATCACAGAAACGGCTTTAGCTCTCTAAGCCTGTTTCTGTTAGCCAATGGGTTCCCGGTCCTGTTTGAATTGAGCGTTCTATCCCCATTGCAATGAATGGTACAGCCAGGCCTTATACATAAGTATGGCGAGGTATGATATGGCCGTGTTATGGCATTTATTTCATTTCGGTGATTTCTTTATCATTAACATATCATAAGATGATTTTTAGTGGCCATTGGATGTGTATCTGACCCCTCAAAAGGCCGAAACTTTGATTTAGCATTTAGCATCGCTTTTGTACGCTAATTTGTATCTAAAATAAAGTAATGTTTTAGATTGAACGCCGCTTTTCTTTTTTATGTCAATAACTACAGTTAAACTCTGCGTCGGTTCCTGAATGATGTTTAATAATATGTGGATCAATAAACTCAGTCGGACACATGTTTCGCGTGCGTTAGGAAAGCTAGTTTAGCGATACTTCTTTCTTTGTCTTGGACTTTTTCCGACACCTGTGGCACAGGGAGAAGATGTGTCATTTTCCATACACATCAATGTAAAGGGTTCAAATGTGAGACTAGAGCAGAACTCACGCAGGTGTGATATGACTGAGACCACTCAAGCTTATCTGGAAATAAACACTCCTCTGTGGTAATACTGAAGGATACATACCACAATCTATTGGAATATGAAATAGTTCAAGACTTTTGTGTAAAAGAAGATTTATGTTTAAGAAGGATTATGTCATGATGGCGGACGCTTCAACAGCATTTTTGTCAGTGGAAGCAAACAGTGAGATTTGTGCATCCAAAATTGTGTAGCCCTACATCCAATGGGACCTAGCTGCTCTAACTCAAATCTCATTCCCCGGTCGGTCCATCAGCACACTGCCCATAAATGGACACAGCAAGCAGCACACGAGCGAGAGGCAGGGGAGACACCAACAAGACGGAGGCATAGAAAGAAAAGGAAAAGATAAAAATAGTCCCGGTAGGAATGCTAGCAGAGATCGGACTTCGAGAAGGGGGGTGGGGGGGAAACCTGTCCCCGAGCCAAACCAAACAAAGGAACCATCAGAGAAACCTAGCCTCCGTGTTATCCTTGAGTGAACCCTAGACAGGAGTATGTCAGATTCTGCACTGGGGCAGGGTCAATAGTCTGAGGTCAGAGGTCAAAAGGCAGCCATGTTGTTAGCCTCCCCTTGAAGCTGTGACCTCGAGGCTAACAGGTGCGCCGCTCATTTAGCTTAGCGGTTATGGACTATTGAAAGTAAGCTACTGACAAGCTGGTAATGGTTTGATTGTGTTTTAGTTGGAATGTTTTTGTCTATCTGCTTGTTAGGCAGCAATATATATCACCAACATTTTACCCACATCTCAGTAGATCTCTAGTCACTTTGGGAACCCCTGCTGTAGACATTTGTTCCTGGCCATTTTTGTTGCCCAGCCGTGTGTGACAGTGGCTTCTTCAGGCATAGTTCGAATAACTACAAAGTCTCTCTTGAAAATATGTCAGCTGTGTGGCTCCATATAAAACCAAAGTGCAGTAAGTATGTGCTTTCTAAGAATGATTATTGGCCAGACCATGAAATTGTAAACTTCCATATACTGTCAAAAACCTCAATGCCTAGTTTCTCCTTTTAGATTCAGCACATAGTGTCTCCTTGAATGTTTTCACACAGTATGCATTAGTAGATCATTTGGCTCGTGTCCGTCCACTGAATGTGTGTCAGGCTTGAATTATTAAGGATTCACATGTTTGGGTGTGGAGTGCCCACTCTACTGAATGTCGACTGGCTACTCCAACAACAGACTGAGTTGGCAGACAGCAAGTTCATTTAGAGTTCACTATGGAACACATGCACCGATTTCTCTTGACCAGAAACCCCTGAAAAAAACGAAAAAAAATACCGAAATGTATTATAGGTCGTATGGTGCCAACTTATGAACTTTGCTGCAGTTGGTCCAGTCTTATCAACATTATGTGCCCAACAAAAATGAAGTATGCTGAATATTGACCAGGCTATTCCATTAATATTTGTTTACTTTCCTAATGATATGGGTATGTTCCATGATGACAACGGCAGCATTTTTGGGCCCAAATAGGCTTTATGCACGTTATGTTGCATCATGCAATGCAATAAAGCTAACTTTCTAGAGTAACGACTGTTTCCTGTCTGTGTTTTACTCCTATGGAGACTTAGCCTTGTCTCGTTAAAATAAGTGTACAGTATTTATTACAAAGTTTGTGACCGAAAACAAGCAGCTGTGGGATTATTACTTCAACATATTATAAACTATACTATACTTTGATTCTTTGATTAGTTTCGAAGCTAAAGGCTAGCGTTAATTTGACGCTAACAAAAATGAAAACAGCGCACCAATGTAAACACATTTTTCATGAATGACACTCCTTGACGTTCCTCCTTGACGTAGTCGCTGCCCTACAGCTTGAGCATGAGAGATCATTTCTACAAATAGATTGGCCAGCACAGAGTCCAGGCTTTAGCCCCATTGAGAATCTTTGGGATGTGCTGGAGAAGGCTTTGTGCGGTGGCCTGACACTCCCATACGATCTTGGTGAAAAATGATTGCAACACTGGACTGAAATGAATCTTGTGATATTGCAGAAGCTTATTAAAACAATGCCATAGAGAATGCTGAAGGCGTTCCAAAAAAAACAATAGCGTGTGACCTCTGTGGTGTAATTTATATCGCCAATTGTATCGTTATTGCAATATTTCTCTTTTATATCCAGATATAAACTTTAGGTCGTAATTTTCTGCCCTTGTGGAGGTTTATTTAAGAACATCTAATTAAAAAAGAAAATCCACATTTCATGGCAGCTCAGTGACATTGAATCTGTCTGACACTTTGATGATCTCGATGAGTGTCGTGGAGGCAGGCGAGTCACAGGAGAAATGTGAATTCTGGTCACCTGAGACTTTTCAAGGTTGGTAATTTTTTTGCGTTTCTTAGTCGTAAAAAAAAAAAGTTGCCTGCTCTTGACAGCCCACCACTGTTGTCACTGCTGCGCTCATCACCTGTGGTCTTTTGCCAGGCATGGCCGAATATTAATTGGAAAGAGAGACAATGCCATGACAGAGATGGCTCTATGGGGACCTCATTTGTCCAAGTCTTGCTCTCAACGTAGACGATATGTGTTATTATCTCACTGGAATTCAACTTTACACCGGCTTTGTGTTGTCACTTTGGACTTTTTTCCATCGCTGCCATTTTGTAACTGCTGCCAATTGAGGCCAGAATGAACTGAGAAGCTAGTTTTCGTCTGTCGTCAAATTATGCTATTCGAACAGAAGGGCCTCCTAAAAGTACACTGAACATGTCAAATTTGATACATAGAAATGATTTTGCTGTTTCGCTTCATGGCAAAAGTAATTTCTACTTAACACACTTCATTTCCAAAACAACATTAAACTAGCAATATTTAAGTCTATCTTTCGACGGGGATCAGCTGCAGAGTATGATCCACATAGGTAGCACAGCAACGTTTCCCTTGCTAAATCTTTTTTATTGAAAATGTGGTTCGTGGTTAAGACAAGATATTTATTTCAACTGTGTGAGTGCATTGCTATTAAATATTGATGCACACAAAGGCTGCTCGAAACTTAGTATTCGTGATTCAGTCTACAGCGTTTAATGTTGGAAAACGGCAATTTTTGTAACAAGTATTACTATTTGAATGTAACCATCATAAGTTCAATGTCTATATGATTGCAATTTGTCTTACTTTTAGCTTTTTTTCCTCCGTATTCTTTTCACAATAAAAATGTGTACGTCCTGTCCTTTATTGCAGTGGTTCTCAATAGGTGGGACGCAACATTGAAATAAAAAGGTGGAGCGCAGTTTGATTCTAACGTATGCGGACAGTTAGCAAGCTCGCTAACTTCTGTTCAATGTATTTTCCCTTTACCTGTTAGCCTATAGCCGTTAGCCTCTAGCCACCTAATTTAGTTGAGGTCAAAGCCTTTTAGAAATAATTTATGAACAGATCTATTTGGATTTTTACTTTAGATAAGAATTAGCGTTAAAAAAAATGGCATGTCCCGTTAAAGCAGTACTAAGTAACTTGTTTACCTTAATCAATCCTTTTTCTAGCCCCTTCTGGGGGTAATACAAGTGTTAATGGGATGATTGGGGGGTCTTTCATCTCCCCCCGGTGTCTCTCGCCAGAAAACCACAATTGCAACTTTCGCTGCTCTGACCCAGAGCACCAATACACACTAATGGAATCACGAAGAAGAAGCTAACAGGTTAACGGGCAAAGCTAACTGCGGGCTAGCGCCACTTTAGCACTATTTACAGCCAAGTTTGAGTGACAACATTTTTTATCCATTGTGTAACCGTGCTGTGTATGTACAATATCCCTCTCTTCCATTGTCTTTTCTGTCAGCTTAGTATTTATTCTCACGGACAATTATTGAGTAAAAAAACGCAACGTGCTACGACACCTGGAGTGGCGCTTATGGCCTCTAGGGGCAAGAGTTACTTAGTTCTGCTTTAAGTTTCTTCTTTTCGTGGGGTCGGCTACACATCCAATGGCCACGTCACATTTCACGTTTCTATGATTTAGATTCTTTTGGGACGCTAGACTATTTTCAGTGCAATTACTGTTGAAAATGTTTTGTTTTTTCAGGTTCAAGTCTTGAATAAACAGAACCATGTGAAGAAATTGTATTATTATATACTTTCGGTGCTAAACTAAATGTTTTTATTATAAGTTATAAGTATTATAAGTTATATTTAGTAATTGTTGGATTGTTGCTTGTCCCGATAAAATGAAGCCGCAGTAGTTGACAACCGCTGCTCTGTAGTCTGTTGTGGCTGCTTTACTCCTCCCACACGTTCACCCTCCGATAATCCCATATCTTTTAAGTGCTGGTGAGGCCTCACACCTGATTTCTGCATTGGACACGTCCACCAGATACTCACTGTCGGCATTCGTATGTGCTTCTCTCGATGTGTGAGGTGGGCTCCTAAGGGTGTACGCCTGTCTTTTTTTTTTTTTTTTTTTAGGTCATGCAGACAAGGCATCCCTCTAGTGCCAGAGGAAGTGAGAGAGCAAGAGATTAGAAAGGATGTCTCGTGCGAAGAGGCGAACCTGTTACCCCTCTGGAACAGGATGGCGTGATGTGTTGGTGCATCAAATATTAACAGAATAAAAGCTACCTGGTTTGTAGACTCGACTGAAGTGGACACAATGAGGCCTGGCCATACACTGGGCAGTCTGGGGCACTGCGTGTTAATGCATTTGGGGTGTTTCCTTGAGGGGAGGGTGGAGGATAGGACACACAACCAGGATATGCAGAAGGAAAACACATACGATCATTTAAAACGGACTCTTTTGAGGCCATACTCGTCAAAACATTTCCCGCGCTGATTAGCATGTTTGCCCTAACAAAGCTTTGTTCCAAGTTTCATTTTTACACCGCTGCCCTGGTGCAAAAGGAGGAGATGCGTCCAGTGCTCGCATTTTGTATAACTGGGTTTTATAACATCATCAAACCTAGGGGTATTTTCTAGGCACATACATTGTTTAAATTTATTCTACAAAATATGAAGACTAAGGAGTGTAAAACTTGACCAAAGCATAATATAGGACCTTTTGAAATTACATTCTCAAAATGTATTTTTCCTCTCAATACATTGGATGAAATTACTAAGTGACCCTGCTGGTCAAATTATTTGTTAAAACAAATAATTTGGAAATAGGATCAGGTGGCTCAAACAATAAAACTGTATCACTCCACGAGCATTAGAAATTCAGATTTAAAATCTCTGCTTTTCATTTCATACTGATCTCTTTTCGAACCTTGAAAACTAGAATGTTAAATATGCCTAAACATCTGGGATATCGATTTGAGAGTGCAGATACAGATGTGTCCGAGCAGATGTTTAAGTGCTCAGGTTTCCACTTGCCCCTGTCTGTGGGCTGCAGAAACTACTTCATTTCAACAAAAATAGTTGTTTCCTAAACTCTCATACCTTTAGTGGCCATATGTGTGACTTAGCTTCCATATTGAGCCTTTGGTTAATGTTTTGTGTGTGTGTTATGAATATATGCTCTTTTAGTTGCTATCCTATTCCTCACGCTTTTTATAGATAATGTTCAATGCATGCAGCTAGAAAACAGAGTGAGGGATTTCTGAAGTCTGTTCTGAAGTGAGTTTCCTCTTGGTGCTTTCCAGTAAAGCGATTTCTAGCTAAGTCTGACAGAGTTATCAAAATCCCTCACATGCAGTAGTCACCCCTGGCCGAAGTGGAGGTCAGCCTTGTTATGAACGTGTTATGAGCGTGTTGTGGAGTCGGTGTGTGGCGCAGCTGTTGCTTGCAGCCTGTAGACTTACGTTGTCAGCGTGCCTGGGCTTCCTATGTCAGTCTGTCACCACATTTCCCCCCCAGAGGACCACCTGCCGAGGGGAAAAAAACACTCTGCCACGACCCCCTCCGCTCCCCTCCCAAACCTCCTTCTGTCATCGCACATATGGACGCAGGACAATGACTGTATTTACACACCAGTAAAAAGATGACATTTGACCGGAGTTGGAGAGAAAAAATTGTGCACAAAAGATTCTGCATAGTGGATTTTAGCACAACGTGGCACAAATTGGAAGAGACCAATTGTTGGGCTAAGATTTGGTTCCTGATAACATGTCCAGGAGTACTAAAGGGCGCATTGTCAAAGCAAAGTAGGTAATATCTTAAAGAAGCTGGATGCTTTAACGTTGTAATTTGCGTACTACTCATATGCCATAACTTAATTACAAACCGTTTGCACTACACTGGATACAAGTGAGGCTGCTCATGTTGCCGTCTCCCTGCGGGATTGTGGGAAATGTAGGCCTATTGTTAGCGTGTGTAGGTTTAGGTTTCCAGTGAGTGAAAGAATGATGTCAGCATGTTTTGTGTGCCTCTGTGGTTGTTTTTTTTTTTTTCTTTCTTCCTTTTGGCCCGAGTGCGCTAAATTGTCTGAACAGTCACCTGGATTGTGACCCGAGCAGGAAGTGTGCATCCTGACCCCCCCCCCCCCCCCCCCCCCCCCCCTCACATGCACAGATCATGTCCTGTTTTTCACACTTCTGCACACTATGTAACACCTGGGACAATACTGTTAGCTATGATCTTCTCTGGAGGGGTAACTTGATTGGTAAATTCACCTATGCGTACGGACACTTCTTCAGATCTCGAGCCAGGATCGTTGACAAGAGGCCGAGACATTCTAAGACGAGCCTCGAGTTTGAGAACAGTTTGTACAAGGACTAAGCCTAACGTAAACAAAACTGTGTCTGAAAGGCTGACTTGCCATTGTCTTTTGCTTTAAGTTTAGCGATTTTGAAGCAACGCTTAATAACCCGTCTTGCATCCTCCTCTCCTTGGGCTGAAGTGCGAGTGTTGCTGACTTTGTACCACAGAGTCTTGCGAGAAACCGTCACACTGCGGTAGCCAAACAAGTTAGCGATGGCCAACATAAAGTAATTAGGCGGTTGCAGAAAAGCATGTAAGTAACACCGCGTTGACCTGATTATGACCCATCCAACAGTTACCCACAAATGGCGACCTTAGGAGACTGTGTGGATCGCTGCCGTTTGATAAGAACCCTCCAACCATAAATGGACACATCTTTATCTTGTTAACACCACACTGAGGCCAGGCGGGTCCGGACCTGCCCCGGGACTGCTAGAGCTTACCTAGGAACCATAAGCCACTGGAGCTTACCGCAAAAAAACAAACAAAAAAAACACACACCAAGATAACGGCTACCACTATTTACGCTCATGAAAGAATCCCAGGCATGTTTTCAACTCGGTAGTATTCCTGAAATGCTAGATAAAAGGAGCAGTGTGTGTGTGTGTAGGGCTTCTTTTTTTTTTTTTACTGCTTTGTCTAAAGTATCTTTTGTTGGTTTGGATACAGTAAAAAAAATTTGAATACCGGCACTTTAATGATACTTGGTTTACAATACCGATACTTGAACAATACTTTTTTTGATACTAAAATAGTCGTCTAGAACCAGAAAATGGAACAGTAATGTTAATCTATTCCGTTATTGACTATTCTTTTAAATTCATCTCATTTATTTGAGCTGAATCAATCCTTCTGTCCCTGCAACAGGCATAAAAATTTCTCTAAAGGTATAATATTTTTATCCCCAGTACTTGCCTTCAATACTTTTATTACTTTTATTCTTTTCAATACCATACTTGTATCGTTTAAAGGTACCCAGCCTTAGTCTTTTGTGGACATTTAGACCCTGGTGGCAATCAACAACGCGAAATCTGATGCTTGTACAAATGACTTGGTCTATAATGGCACGGAAAAATTACAATAATAGCTATAGGAAGGGGTTTACCTTGTCCACCCATCTTTATTCTAAATGGCAACTTGCAACTTGTTCAGTAGCCTCCATTGTTATCCCAGCAGAGCAATAAACATCTACTGCACAAGACAAGAGGATGTACCAACACAACAGAGCAACAGTCGGCAGCAGTACAGGTGAAACTCAGAAATTAGAATATTGTGAAAAAGTTTATTATTTCTGTGAAACTAATATATGATATAGACTCATGGCATGCAAAGTGACATAAATGATGCCAAGCCTTTGTTTGTGTTTATTTTGAAAATTAGAATATTTCAAACAGAGAAATGTGGGTCCTCTGAAATTTATAATCATGCATAAGTACTTAGTACTTGGTTTGGGCCTTTCACTTGAATGACTGCCTTAATGTGGTTGTGTGGCATGGATGCTGTCAGCCTGTGGCACTGCTGAGGTGTTATGGAAGACCAGGATGCTTCAACCGGAGTAATACGACATCTGAAGCCCATGTCCAGGATCCGCCTGTGTGTGGAGGCTCTTGATGCACTGACTCCAGCCTCAGTCCACTCCTTGTGACGGCCCCCTACACTTTTGAATGGCCTTTTCCTGACAATCCTCTCCAGACTTTCTGAGTTTCACCTGTACATCTCCATCGGAATGTGGCGTGTGAGTGAGTGGTTGGTGGTGTTCGGAGGCGCCGATGGCACAGACTGTGGTTGCCTCACTTCCGTCAGTCTACCCCAGGGCAGCTGTGGCTAATAATGACGATAGTGTAGCGCTTTGAGAAACTTGGTAATACAGGCTTGTAAAGCGCATTGCAAGTGTAAGGCATTATTATTATTATTAACCTCTTTGATGACAGTGAAGTCAACATTTTACAGAAAATGAAGATATGCTTAATTTTGCCTTAATTCTTGACTAATATCACATTGTTTCCTTGTCTATTTTTATGCATTATTGTACGTCCAATTTGGAGTCAAACAAAGTGAGCTGTCGTGCCAATATGCACTTTTTGTTCAATTCTCCACAGATGAAAGATTGCAGTCTGTTTCATTATTAATCCATCCAGATTGCCACGCAGAAGTCGGTCGGAGTGTTTCTTGTTTTGCCTTGTTGCTGTGGATCGATGGCGATTTTAGCGTGAAACAGAGAGTGAGGATTGGAGTTTAACTCGGTGTGTGATTCACTTCGACTCGCTCTCTACAAAATTCAATTCATTAGGCCTTATTAATTTGAATGTTGCATGAGACAGGCTGCCAAAACACGGGAATTTTCCCCGAAGAACAGCTATATTAAAGCTGGTTTGAGGTATGAGCAATTGTCAAGGCCGGGAGGGAATATTGGGATGTGAATTTGGTGAAATAATAAGCTCTAAATTACTTGCCGGGTGTAACAGTGGACATTTAGGACAGCGCTCAGACCTCCCCAACACCAATTTGCTCTATGTTGATAAAGCTGTTCATAAATGTTCACTTGTCACAGTTATTTGACTCTCAGAGATACCCAATTCGATTCAACTCTGCCATACCATGCTGCATTTTTCCTAATAAGCGAGCCCGGCAGTTTACTGTGCCGCTAATGCTATCGCTAATGACTAAAATCACAAGTGATATTTAGTCTGGGGACCGCTAATTCATTTTCTGGTAGGAGAGGTGTGGTTTACGATTGTCCAGAGCCGTTTATTGGGCGCAACGTTTTTTTTTTTATCCCTTAACAAACTACAAGCTTCCGTATGTCGAATAGCGCGTCATTGTTTTGCCGTCCCTCCTTGTTCTTTAATTGGTCCCCAAATTCATGCGAAGATTTCGGCCATGGTCCCCAGACTGCTGTGAAGTTCGAAATGATTCGAGAGCACATAGCAGTCTGGCGTTCGCATCTTTCTAAGCTTTGCTTTTGTTGTTTTATTCACACTCTGTGGTATCAGACTGCATCTCTGAATTTTAAACTTTAGCCTTTGTTGTCATCAGCTTAGACCATAAAAAGTCTCATAGCGTTGTACTTGTGAATTGGCTCATCGGTTGACTAAAGAACCTACAATTGATTTCATTTTAGCAATTTATCAAAATGTCAAACCAGAGGCGGCATCAAAAAAGAGACATAAGGTTAATAACTTTACTTTACTTTATTACTATTAGCGTATTTTCCCTGCAAAAAAAACATGACTCTGAATCAAACTGTTACTTTCAGTCGACCCAACACTGTAATAATAACACTTGAAATAAAACTGGTTATTTGACCAAAAATAGGAATGCTTTGCTAGCATTAGCTTAAGTGTAGCTTTGCTTTGTGTGTTCAAATCCAGCTGTGAAAATATGCAATGGTGAACCAAAATGTTACCTTCACAGCTTCAAGGACAGTCTGGCGCGACACTGTGATGACTACAACTGCTTTGTGTATTTTTATGCATGTGTGAAGTTTCAAGTTGGGATTTCAGCAGTCCAACTCATTCAGAAGTAAATATGTTGCAGACATTTTGACAAATTGTATGATCTCAAAAAAATTTGAAATCAAATCAAGAACCTACACAATTTGTCATTGAATCATGAGACACAAAAACTGCTTGACTCCACAGTTTGTGGCTAATGCTACTCTGTGCATGTATCTCCTGGAATCATCTGGGAATCCTGATGGACATTTACCATGAACGTAAAACGGCCCCCTCCCCGCCATTCAGATGAGTTATTATCTGAGCTCTGACTGTGTGGAAGTGTGAAGGGCAGTGTGCGCATGAATACCATGCTAGCACTGAGATAATGACTGCTCCAAGTGGATTGCAGTGGCGCACAGTGACACGGATAGGCTTTCATTACATTCTACTGACACCCCTCCAGGCTCCTCGCTGCTGCATGCACACACAAAAAAACAACTCCCAAGAATCAAGCTTTACACATGAGATGGGCAAACAGTGAATGAGAGAAATGTAATGATCACAGGGTAATGTATTTACATGGGAGAGAGTGAAAGATGAGAGTCACATGGAAAGGACAGATTAGATGACTTTTGGAGACTTTTATTTATTTTACTCATACAGTATTTGGTGCTCTTAACATGGATGCTATAAGGAATGAGAATCGTTTGCTATTGTGTTACCCGAGCCAGTCGCTCCTAATTTCTTTTAAAATGTAGTGTCTGGCTCATGGCAAATCAATCCTATCACGATTGTTTACATAGCGTGTCCTCTCAAATTTCTCTGCATCATTCAGAGCCAACTGTGTAACTGTTGATTTGACAAAGGATGGTGCTGTTTGTCAATCGTTTTTTAAATGGACGCACAATACATTTTACTGATTGGTTAATCTACCTGTCAGTCATGATCATCTGAATATGAGGAGATAACGTGAGATCCCAGACTAGTCTTTGTAACAAACAGTATGAGACTAGTCTGGTTAGGCAGGCTGCACATTAAAGGCATTATACCCAGTCAAAATCTGGGGAAAGAAGTTTTCTACTGTCAAAGTCGTCCTTCGGTATTCAACAACGAATCATAATGAGATGCAGACTGCATGCATCAGGCATACTTTTTTCACAGATTATACTGTCACAACATGCTCTTATGAGGCAAAAATAATGTTAACCTACAACAAAACAAAACATGACATTTTGAAAATGTTAGTGGCTAATTTTGTGCTAAATATTTGAATGACTACGACAAAATCATAACTGAGGGTCCCCGAGGAACATTAAAATGTTAATGAATTGTGCCAAAATGAAGGCCAGAAATGTCATTATAAAGCACGCAGGCTTTAAAATCTACAGTACTTTGAAAGTACTGTCACTGATTCACTATAACTTCAGTGAAAATACAAAATTTATGGTCCAAGTTTTGCTGAAATTTGTCCAGTCTTTTTAATAATAAATTTTTCACAAATAATATGTATCCAAATTGGTTACAAATCTTACGAGAAAAAATACTTAGATCTTTTACAATTGGGTTATTAAAATGGCATTAAAAACATTGAAGTTGACCCATAGAAACCCTTTGCCTCTTTGTTTCTCAGAAAGAAAACACAATAATATGATTGATTTATTTTCATAAATGATTAATGTTTAAATGCATAATATCTTCTTGCTATTCCGATGTATCTTTCCTATAGTGACAGTGATGACTTGGGCGTGAACCCCTTGGAACAGGTTGTTTTCTCTCTCTGCACATTTTCCTTCCTCCCTGATCCAGACGTCTGCAGCTGGACTCGTATTAGTGGTTCTAACTGGCTTTTTCTGCTTATATGGATCCTAATGGGCTCATCTAAATGTAAATGAGCGGTGTGACTGTCTGTCTGCTCGGCCCGCACCTTGGACAGCATGTTTTAGAAAGAGCCAAATCGTGTCACTTACCCAGCTCACCTGAGTTCACACCACTGACTCCGGAGCCGTTTTAAAGGCACTTTGAAGGGAAACATAGAAGGGAAATGGAGATGCTCGAGATGTTGAAATATGCATACAATTATGGGGATTAGAGTGGTGGCTTTGGAAGAGCCATTAGGAGTGACACTTTGAAATGGCTTTTAAGGTGCCCGCGTTTTCTTAGCGGATATTGAATAGAAAATAGCTTCTTTCCCATATTGGTGGCTTTAGCTATTCACATGTTTTGAAAGGAGGTGTATGGGAAAAATAATACAACTTCTGCTTTCTATGAGTATAATTCAGATGTGGTTCTCATGTAATCAAATGTAAAGTATATAAAATACTCTCTTATACTCACCTGCTTCCAGACTGATGTACTGCAATTCCGCAACGAATCATTTCATTCATATCTCCCCAAAATTCCCACAGTGCACTTTTTTAAACGACTATCTGACTGCCGCAGCTGCTCATGTCCCGCCCGTGGATTACTCCCGTTAGCGTGTCCGCTCGGACGGTCACATGTGGCCCCGTAGCAGATGCCGCAAAACCCAATCTGCACTGTCCATGCCGTGTAGGGTCAACAGAGGTGTCCCAGCACTTGCACATAATATACGCAGTACAGTGTGTAAATAAAAACTAATGCATTGTGGGTAATGCCGAGGGGTAAGGGGTCAGGGGTTCGCAGCTGCAGTGGGGCTTCCCCCACTGTTGTCTTAACTCTGTGGGAAAAGAAAACAACTTGATTTGGATTGTTGGAAATGCTCCCAGTACAGTTTGGAATATGCTAAAGATGCTATCGCGCTAACATGAACAGCAGGAACTGGCACTTCCTCTGCAAGTGAGGTTCCAAACGGATAAATAAAGTGAATTTGAATTTGAATTGAAGGAGCTCATGGGTTTTGGTCACATTTTTATTGATGCAGTATGTTTAAGATCTGTGACCATTCAAAAGCTTGTTTGAACTGGTTTACTGAGAGTTTTGAACAGTTTTACTGAGAGAGAATGAATGAAGTTTGGCGCTTGAGAAGGAGTTCATTTTTGGTAATTTCGCACATGACCCTTTAAAAAATGTATATCAGACAAAAAATGTGATGTTTATGTTAATACAGTGCACATACAAGAAGATATATCATGCAAAATCTCCTTTTTATAGCTTTTAACTGTGCTCCCTGTAGCATTTTCACTTCATGCATTCATTCATATACTGTATCTCAAGCTTGCTCACCTTGGTTGTTTCTTCATCTACTGCTGAAGTGCGCTGATCTATATTTCCTGGATTTGATTTCAACACCAAGCTGCCCGTCACTTTTTAAAGCCCTTCATCCATCAGCGTACCCGTTCTGCGCTCAATGTGTGTTCATGATGGTCGCATGGATTTTGCCAGCATGCCGTTAGCTGAAAGTGAAATTTTTGTTTTACGATGTGACATTTTCACTGCTGCCTGCAGAGGGCGCTCCTGGCAGATTCGAAATCCTGACCAACCCAGTTTCGCCTGTTCTTACGGTCTTGTCTTTTTCTACAATAGAGAAGCAAAAAAGGTCCACTACAGTGACATAAGTTTTAAAACAATGATGCCATTAGAGCGAACAGCCTTTTTATTTTTGAGCACGTCTGAATATATTTCGCTAGATGTTGAAAGCAAGGTCTCCTCCTTTCCGTTTGATATGACAAAACGCCGTCCTCTCTCCAGACTCATTACAGCGGACAGCAGAGTGGAAAATCAACTTTTTATGTAAACTCTGAAAGGTTTCCGATGTTTCTTTTGGAAGAGGACACTGTTGCCTCTCCGCTGGCCAATTACTCAGCACAGGCGTCCTCGAAGCCGGAGACTGAGAATGCCCTCCGCGACCCGCTTTTGTGATTCCTCATAATGATCCGCGCTCAGCTGGACTTGAATAGGAAACATCCATATATGTTTGATTTGGGCACAGGTCTGGGCTGTGGAACAATGGGGAGAGGTGATGGAGCGTCGGTGTGCGCCCCGAGGAGCTTCGCACAGCGGTTTAGGTGGTTGTGAGATCATTATTGGGCTTTTATTAATAGTGGACCCAGTGTCTGAGTGTCCAGCTGGGATTTGAAGTAACTTAAGAATTACTGGGGTCTGGGTAAGTGTCCTCCAGTTGACGGATTCGTTCCAATGCAGTAGTTCATCAGTAGTCTGCAAGAGTGTAGAACAGGTATTGAACTATTACAACAGAGCGGGTATTATGTTGTTTTTACAGGTGTTTGATATTAGGCTAGGTATTGCTAACAACATGATAGGTATCCCAATAGAGAGTTCACGATACACTACGCATTGCAATTCAAGTGTAATTATAGTGTTCTCATAATACAAGATATATTCTGAATTTTAAGAAAAAAGGATCTTTTAGGTGGTTTTTATTATACTGTTGTTTATACGTTCAGATTAAAGACAATGGTTAGACAAACATTATTTGCGTATCCCGATACAGGTGCCTCGATACAATCACGTATTGTCATTGAATGATATATTGATTACAGCCCTAATGTCAACCACATCTGTATCATCTTACACTTTGTTGGTTGGAAAAGCAATCTTGATTAAAAACAGCTACAACGAGTTATCCAGTAGTTTCACTTCCTGATCCGCCAGGTGAGCTCCCATAAAAACAGATTATTCAAAGATTCAAGATGCAAGTGGGTCGAAACATCTCCTGGTATGATTTTGATGAAAGAAAAACATTGCAACATGGAAAGTCGATTTAGCATAATATCCCCCTTTAAAGAGGCTAAGTGGAGTTTGGCAGTTTTGTGCTCGCAACTGCCCCCTCAGGCCAAATGCGTAACTGCAGCCTCGATGATAAGCTCGTGCATGAGGCGCTCAGGCTTTACGAGCACCAGAAATAACAGTCCCGTCCTGGTCAATTTACAGATTTGCAGGCGTGACTTCAACTGAGGTAAGAAACGTTACTGTTTTGTAAGATATTTAGACCAAATCAGTTTGAGTGTATATTTTCCAAGATGTTATACTTGAGCAAATGCAGCAAAGTGAATCGAGTGAAGAAGCTAAGTAATACAGATAAACAAATAATTGACGTTTGAAGGAGGAAAAAAATAAAACTCGTATACTTTGTATGCATAAACGCAGGCCTAATTGTAATAATAAAATAATTCCACTGGTAGAAATGCTACTAGGAAAAGCCTAAATCGTCTCTTCAATTCCCTGGGCAGAAAGTTAGCGTAGCTAACTCGTAAACTATATTGTAAACGGCACATGTCCACTTTTTGTACTCGTGTCACTACTTATAAATCCGTGAACAGTCAGGCTTATTTTGCGGCTAAGAAAAGCTAACATTAGCAGCATTATTTTTGCCATTGTAAATACAGCACCATTACCTCCGTTACTACTCATGTTTTATAGGTTCAGCACAATTACTGTTATTACTGACACTACTAGTCTGCTACTAATACTACACAACTTCTCTGTAGGTACAAAACTATTAGATCAACTATGGTAACGTGCAAATATTATTTTATGGCTTGTTTCAGTGAAGTTTGTACAACATGCACGGACAGTCAGACACCGTTGTTTTGAAGCATCAACACTTTTCCCCCACGTATTTACTAATAATTTCTTACCTTTCAAGCAAAAATAAGCTGCAGGTCTTTTGAGAGATTCTCTCAACATTTTCTGATTGTTACTCAGTTTCGATGGTGCTTGAAGCCGGTCTCCTCTTATTCTCCGCTAAATCCATCCTTCCGAAGTTACCACTCGCTCGGCAGCGTCAGTATAGAGGAGATACAGCTAACGCTACAGCTAACGCTACAGCTAACGCTACAGCTGAGCGTGAACGCGCATGACATCATTACACATTACGCTGTTCGCTTGTTCGCCCCTAATATAGACTATTAAAGTGACTTTACAGGCATATAGAGGCAATCACGGTGAAAAGGCCAGGGCTCATTTACGCATTGCTGGAGCATGTGTCAGGAATTTTCAAGAATTTTTACATTTGTATACATTTATTTGTGGTTAAACTTATGTATAGTCCCTTTAAAGTGGATTTCATGCATAATTGAGACGCTTTTGGGCACCTCCGTAATTGATATTTTATGTTTTCAATTTGAAATTTTGGAAAGATGGTGGACACATTTTAAGTGCAGACCTGCTCAGATTGGGTCCGTTGATGAATTATTACAATTTTATGTTCAAATGAAACAATTAGACCTGCCACAATAATCACCTGATTGACTAATCGTTCAATAAATGCCAAACAAACAATATTGGTTGGGCTTTATTGTCTGTACTCTTATTTGCATTTTTTGTTCTTAATTTGCACTTGTATTACATTGAGCAATATGGCTAAGTACATTTAGGAAAAAAAAAATAAATATGCTTAAGAGTTACCTTTTCTATGGCATAGAATTGTCTTCAATAATTGTTTATTGCCATATTTACAGATATGTAAAGATCAGTTTGGAAAGGTCAATTCCTGTTTTGTTTTTTAAAACGTAAAATGTAATAAAAAAAATAATTCGAGCCAGATCCAATGAATTTTTTGATCAAGGTTTACCTGAGACTGGTGTCTTTTTTTGTCTTCTTGTTTTGTTCTCCCTGTAGAGTATCTGTGTTGATTATCACCGAATCCTTTCCCTGCCACTAAAAACATACGTTAAATCCTTCGATGCTTTGAGTCACCGGTTCATGCAAGAGTCATGAGCTGTTGAAAGAGTAACCTGCTGTGTATAGTTTTGGATTGACAGGAACAAGGAGAGTAGCCTGCAAGATGCACGGATAACATGCAAACTCAACACCGAAAGCTCTCCGCACATCTGCTCCGCACGTGCCTCCAGTTGTCATCCCCTCTCCCTTCTTCTCTCTCATGCTGTCAGCCATGTTTGTTTTGGTCCGGGGGCCTTAAGTGGCTTGGGCGCTCACTTTTGGGGGGAATTTCGCAGTGTTTTCTGAAGGGCCTCCAGAAGTCTATTGACTCCCTGGTCACGTGACCGCTATAAAAACCAAGCGGACTTCTGGAACCCATTGTGTGCCAAAAACAAAGAAGAACAAGAAAGGGGGAAAATAGTTTGTTGTTGAGCAGTGGAGGAGTAAAAAGGGAAGGATTTGAAAGCTCACAGATTGAAGCCACATTGTTTTAGCAGCATGCGTTGGTATTTCCTCTGCACAGGGTGGAGCTGAGAGGAGAGAGACAGACGGAGAGAGTTGAGTTTAAAGGGTTGCTGTGAGGTAAAATATAGGTTTGGAGTGAAAAATGATATCTATGTTGTGTTTTTGGGGGGGGAATTCCTTTTTTAAATATCTGGAAATGACAGGCACAAAGTCATACTATACATAACTTAAAGGCATTTTCCCTTGTACTGCACGCCTTCAGTGGGGTTTGGCATGTCACATTTCATTCACTCCACTCTCAGTGGTGGTGAGCTGCTATTGTAGCCGCAGTTGCCATAGGGTTAGATTGACAGAAGCGAGGCTGTCAATACTCACCATTCATGTACTCACACACCGTGTTCACGTCTCCTGACAGTTTCAAAGTATTCAAAGTATTTTTGAATATATTTCCCATTTGTTTGAAAGCAAGTTATAAACATTTAATCTTTAGGGCTAATATATTGTTCCTAATTGTTGATTTTAAAGCAGATATGGGAAAAGTATTGGGGGTTTTGCAAACTTTCCAAAGGGGCCAGACCAGTTGCGAATTTGGTTGTTGAAAACAATTTGAATTCTCAAAACTAGACCGTAATCGCCTAAACAGATTAAAAGAGCAACAAAATAGCTGCAATTGAAAACATGGGTGTTTGTTTTTTTCCCTTTTTGTGAAAAAATATATTATTCTGTATTTAGGGTTAAAAATTAAAGATTTGAAATTAGTTTTAGGGTTTTAGGGCTTGGATTACATTTTGCAATACTTGACATAATATAGCTCAGATTTAATGTTTTTGAAATGTACAAAGCTTTTTAGGCTTTTTTAAAGCAGTACTAAGTAACTCGTGCACCCTAGAGGCCATAAGCGCCGCTGCAGGTGTCGTAGCATGTTTTTTTTTTTTTACGTATTAATTGCCCGTGAGAGTAAATACTACGCTGACAGAAAAGACAAAGGGAGAGAGGGATATTGTACATCCAATTACACAATGGAGATATTTTTTTTTCACTCAAACTTGGCTGTAAATACTGTTTAAGTTAAGTAGCACTAGCCCTGCAGTTAGCTTTGCCCGTTAGCATTTTAGCGTCTTCTTCGTGATTCTATTAGTGTGTATTGTGCCACCGACCCGGAGGCAGGTAAGTTGCAATTGTGGTTTTCTGGACAGAGACACCAGGGGGAGATGAAAGACCCCCCAATCATCCCATTAACACTTGTATTACCCCCAGAGGGACTACAGAAAGGATTCATTAAGGTAAACAAGTTAAGACCTTCCAGACATAAAAAAAAAATAATAATATAAAAAATAAAAAGCCATTTACTAAAAACATTTGCCAGGGATCATTGCTAAATAAAAAAAATCTACACATTCATTATCTCAAAAATGTAATATTTATATATTCAACCTTTATTCCCTAAATAGCCAATGCATATCTTATACGAACAGTCAAATTGAAAATAATCCTAAAAAAGCTCAGGTAGCATTAGAAACACCTAAGTATAAACTGTCATTGTTCTTGATTCCAACTCCCATTGGCCAGTGAATTACCTATATTTTTGCTGATCTCCACAATGGCTCACGTGCTGTAGCAGATGAGGTCATACATAAACAGATTGTGCGCATGTATTTAAAGCCAGTAATGCCGTACAAATTATGTCATTCTTCTTGTGTCTAGATTTGACATCCTGCAGTTTTCCCATTTCAAATCCACACTTTTGCTCAGCATTTGCATCCATTTATGACATGATTATTGCTTTATAAACCTATGTCGGTGTTAGTCACAGTGCCGAGTCTGGCCTCTGGTGGCATTAATCTGTCAGATTATGAATATAGAACTAATAATCCTCTGTTAAATCCCATGACATTATCCTTTGGCATGTTGCTGTCTCTTCTGATCATGAGAAATGCTGTCATAGTATACATGCGTAGAGAGAAACGCAATACAGTAAGCATCCTGAACATTACGTTTTTGTGTCATAAAAATGTCAAGTCCGGTTTTCCTCTCATGTTGTTCCCTGACAGTCTGCAGAGCCATGTATGCAGAATTTTAGGGGATTTTTGTTGCTGTCTCACCCAATCATATCATATATCAAATAGCTATAGAAAGATATAGCTGGAGGGGGCCAGGCTATTGGGGTTCTCATGCTTCCCAGAATAACCATGTGGCCCACGCTAAACTGTGGTTGACTATTGTAATAAAAACATTTAAAAGTCTTGTTTATTACCTGTTTTTGATATTTGACCTACTTATAATGAAAAATTCTTTTTTTCAAATGCAGTTTTAAAATCATACTATAGAACATTTAAATAAATACAATAAAATATAAGCCTCAACTTTACCCCGGGTGCTTTTATTGGTAAAATAAGATCCTCTTTAGATCCTCCTCCAAATGCTTGATTTTGATAAACCAGTGCAAAAATAGCATTGAGTGAGTTAAATAGTGCTAGCTGAACGTTCCATCCCCATGAAAATGAATAGGGAGCCCCGGTGCCCATGGTAACAAATAGGGAAGTATGTTTTGTCCTTTTCATGGCATTTGTATGATTTATGTTATTTATCAATAACATATAAGATTATGTTCAGTGGCCATTGGATGTGTATCCGACCACACCAAAAGCCGAAACTTTACTAAATTTGAGTTAGCATTTAGCCCAGAGCACACTTTTAGACGCTAATTTGTATTTAAAGTAAAACCTCAAAAGGTCTGACAACAGCTGAAAACATCTGGATTGTTAATAATTAGCAATGTTTGGTGGCTAATGCGAACGGCTATAGGAAAAATGCAGGCTAACGGACTAGCCAACTTGCTAACTGTCCCCATACGTTAGGATCGAACGCCGTTTCTCCTTTGTATTCCTATGGTGTAGCCTAGCGAGGGGAAGGGTAGTCATGAAAATCATGTTTTCAGTCTTTTTAGTCATTTTCTGGTAGACTATGAGCATATTTAGCGCACACAAATAAAGTCACGTCAAAATCGGGGCCATTATGAGTGTTTTTTTCACAGCACATTGCCCACTAGAAGTGAAAAAGACGGCACTCAAAGCTAGCGGTTAGCTTTAGCATTATGCTAACGTTAGATTTTTTTTGTCATTCACTGTTTTTAGTACAAATTTGCAACAACTGCTAAACCACTTTACGTTTACTTGGTAGAAAATATATCCACATTTCAGTGTTTGTTGAAGTAGTTGTGGAGTAATAGGTGTTTTCTATTTCGAACGTGATAATTTATGGACGTAGTGTTCTTTACTTTAAGATTCAACCTCGAAATCCTCTTGTGCCCTTACTTTAGGAAACCATGGCTGGCCTAGGTGTTACATTCTCATACCATAGTTGGAGTCTGTTGTGCATGTTTTAGCCTCAAACTTGGTAGAGAAGCCCGCTACCCACTGCTTAATTAATCTATAGTGGCTCTATTCTCACAGCCTAAAAGCATTATTATCGTAGCCATGTCCATATCCCTCTTCCACCCCCGCAGCTGTTCGTGTGCAGCTTTCCCCTGAGATCACAGAAAACTCACTTCCTGCTTCCCGTCTCGACTGGAGCGCAATCAAAGATGGTCGCCCGCCTGTGTTTTTGTGAATGGGAGCGAGGAGGAAGGAGGAAGTGCGACCCGTGGGGCTTTGTGTTTGACTTGGAACAGAGCTGCAGCGGGAGATCAGTCGGACTCGGTGTGTTTCTGTACTTACGCCACGATTTATGCTATTTGTGCATTTCTCCGGTCGTATTTATAGAAACATTTGTCCACCAGCTGTGGATCTGCCAGAGTCATCAGATTGTAATCAGTTTTACTTCCTCTGCCTGGATTCAATGTTCTGAAAGTCCAAGCTAGTTCTATTTCATCGCAGAGTTTAAGCTTTTTTCTATCTGTTACATATGAACTCATGGTGCATTTCAGGCTAACTGGCACAAGTGCATAACCTTTGCATAATGTTACCTCTGTTTAAAAGCCATCTGTGCATGTTTTGAAATGAAAGAGAAAAGAGACAACACAACAATGTCTGTCCGGTCTTTTCGTTATACGTGGCCCTTGAGTGACTTGTGCTTTGAAGATGCTTCAGTTACAATTCAGAATACACTCTGGCCAGCTAGTAGCCAAGATGATTATTCAACACAGTTAAAAGATTAAGAGAAAATCACTGGGGGGCAGTGGCGCAGATGGTCGTCTCATGATCGGAAGGTCGGGGGTTCAAATCCCGCCTCCTGAGGGTGCACGCTGTCGTTGTGTCCTTGGGCAAGACACTTCACCCACCTTGCCTCCAGTGTCTGTGTGCATGGGTGAGTGGATCCTTTGAGTGCCTAATGTAGGTGGAAAAGCGTTATATAAGTTGAGACCATTACCATTACTTTAGTTTTCTCTAAATAAGATAAGATTGAACTTTATTGATCTCACAATGGAGTAATTCAATACACTGTATATACAACAATATTTGTTCAGACTGATAAATCCAAAGATGTGGAACTGCCTAGTAAAGGGCTGGAGAGCTACTGGTAGGAGAACAAGAGTGTGCTGGGACCTCATTTCGGCCCGGGAGTTTTATGCACTTTTTATACATTGGTCACTACTGCCTTTCATTCTTTTATTTATTTTTTTGTCTCACCTTTATTCTCCCCCACTTACTCACGCTAACACTTCTTATCTCAGCCAGACTGCACCTTCAACTAACTCGTAGGGGTGTTCAACTTATCACTGCTCTGTTTCAGTTCATCGTCCGATGGCATCTCCTGCTACAGCACAATGAATGAAACGTGATGCAAAGCACGAGGCGAGAGTTCTTTCTGATTTCAACACCTCAGTCATTATTTAATCGATTTACATGACAAAAAAAACGTTTGTGTCACTTTATTTATGATTATGCTTTATTTATTTTTTCTCACGGCCCAAAAGCACCGCGGCCCACCAGGAAATGTCCCAACTCTCCCGATTACGCCAGCACTAGCCACTTACCTTCCGCCATGTCGTTGGCACATGGGTCTTATTGTCCTGCCTGAATAATAATGGTGTAGGACCTTCGCATCATATGTTGTAAGTTATAAAACAGGAACAACATTGATTCTAGCTGAAGTGATGCTGACAGTTGTTGGGCCTATTCCCCTCACACTGACTTCTTTGTGTGTGAATGGGGTCAAAGGCCGTTCTCGGATGGCTGCTGTTTGTTGCTGGAGCGTCAGTCGATAAACCAGTCCGATCCTAACCGTCAGGAGATGACAGAGGTGCTGCTTGTAAAACACACGCACTCACACACACATACACACATACAGGCACACTGTTGGTTTAACGTCTCCTCCCTCAAGTCAAAGAGGAGGCGACAGACTGACACCACCTCACGTCTGTACCGGGGGAAACTCCTGCATGACTGAGAGCATACACAAACAAATACAATGCCGTGTTGTTGTGCCCAGAGCAGCTCTGGAGGCTCTGCAGACATCTTACAACACTTTGATGCCTTTATGTAGTCTTTGGAGTGAAAGACTTAGGCCTAGTTTATTATTAATTTGCCATGTGCTTGTGTGGGAGAAAATTGTATCGGAACAACCATATGATGCTGATCCAGAGTGTGTTTTTTTTTTATTAACAACTCCAGATTTGGTATTGCTTTAACAGAGCAAATGTTGACTTTATTGTATTAGTTAATGTTGTTTGCGATTTGCTATTTTTTTATTTATTTTTTTGCATTGCATCGAGCACTATCAAGAGTCATTAGCCAAGTCCAGCAGCAGCAAAATGTTGGTACACTTTGGAGGAGACCTCAGCAGTATTCAATATCAAAGGATGGCATTAGCTATTTTGAGAAGCGTTAATGTAAGTGCTATCCTTTACACATCCCGTAATAGGCCGGTTTGTAGTGGGCTTCAATCACTTCTGCTCCTGTGCGGTGGTGGTCGTCATATTTTCTGCTTACAAGCAGCAAAGAGACTTGTTGTAGCAACAACAAGACTTTGTTGCTACTAGTAAGGAGTTTTGATAAAAACATACTCCAAAGATAACAAGAAAGGGTTCTTGTTATCTTTGGATTGGTTAGAAGCTAAGGCTGAAAGAACACATTTCACTGTGAGTGTAAATCATTTCTGCAGCATTGAGTTAAGAAGGACTTAATAAGCTGATATTGTAAAGAAAACAAAAGTAAACAAGACAATAAAAGCTTGTTTACTTGTAACTTACAGGTTACGGCTAAAATGCCTATTTTAGCCATAAAAATCTGCCATTTTAGGATTCGGTTTATGAGTTATGCATTTTCAAATCTCAAAGTTGACTGGAGAGTTTACAGCCTATATGCCAGTGTGATACCTCATTTGAAAGCCAAGACCTTCTAGTTTCTAAAACTGTGTGTGAGATCTGTGTGGGGGGACGGTGAGTAACTGATTAATATCTGATGGGCCATATGACTATAAAATCCCTTTTGACATTGCAGTGGCTTATTATGACAATGCCACAGTGAATGACGCTGAAATCAAACCTAAAGGTTGGTTGGGCAGTGTGTTTTGTGCTTTACACACATTAAGGTGCATAGTCTTTTGATAAAACATATTGTGATCGAGTGCTTTTCTCTTTAATGTAGCTCTTTGTTCAAACCAAGCCCCTGGAGATCCAAGATGGCAGTGTATTATTTTTATAGCATGTGCTCATTGGCACATGTTGCCAGAAAGAAAACTCTGCTGCCACGCTTTGTAGTTTGTCATATTAGTCGACTTTATTGGGTAATGTGAAGTGCTAACTGAATGGACCAGAGGCCCGAAACAACACAACAGAAATGCAGCCACATTTTGTGCTCGGGCTGGGCCATCTTTTGATTTCCAAACGAATGCTTTGATCACTGCACTACCGTCCACTGCTCACTAATTGATGTATGCCATATTCTCCATATTCTCGATCTCGAACTACAAGGCCATTGGAATAGAGCCATGAGCTCCCACTTGGTCATGCTGTACATTTCAAAGAGATATAGCAATAACTACAATGGAGTGGATCGGACACATGACATTGAACAGTGCACTATTGACCTACATGTTTGAGTGAGTCACCAAAGAATCACAAGGCAAGACTTTCCTTTAACAACTCTGCTAGGGATAAGCTAATAGTTTAAATATGCAGGTCTGACGTAAACGTTTCCGTGATTCTAGATTTTCCTCAAGAGACAGGCACGGAACAGTGGACATTATGTCAGTTCCTATACAAGTCCAATAAAACGATACAGCTGGACATTTGTTGATATTGACGGCAGACGGAAAACAATTCTCCTCCTCACAGGGCCAGGGTTATCAACTGAAGCCCCACTAGATTGTACACAGGCCTGGGGTTATACCCTCCTTTCCCTACACACTTTATAATGATGTAAAATGTCACTGCTGAAATCTTAAGTGTTTGTGCACAGAATGTTAGCAACATGATGCTAACTTCCTAGGGTAGCGACTGTTTCCTGTCTGAGTTGTATTCCCACGGATTGTTATCCGTATCTTGCTAAATAAAATAAATATGAAAACAAGTTTGGCAGAAAACTTGCAGCTGTTGGATAATCACATACAATATAAAACTTTACTCAGGATGTAAATACTTCAAAGGAGACTTCTGTGTTTGAGCCTTGAAGCTAAAAGCTAACTGTAATTCGACGCTAACAAGGACTAAAATAGCACCACTATTTGAACACATTTTTATGAAACAGACTCATTTCACACTCACTCACTTCATTTTGACATTTTCATCCGATTTTAAATCCTATTTTATTTTTTATACGTTAAACTGTGGACAGTAAGTTGTCCTTACCCTACACTAGCCAAAAACATTACCTGCACAGAGCCTACTCCACTTTGTCAAAAATATGTCTGGCAACTAGACGTCTGTACGTTTTTATTTATTTATTTTCATTATCATCTGACACTGCAAGATATAAGAAAACATCTAGCTCTGTTGTAACTCCATGTGGTGAAGTGCAGTCTGTATCCCGCCTCATGCAAGTCAAATGTTAGCCTTCCGCATGCAAATGGGACACATGCAAATCCCTGGCATTCTCTGCCAAAATATTTTTAGCTTCAAAGATAACAAAAAATGTCCATGGCATTTTGATGGATAGTTCAAGGCAACCTTCAAGATGAGAATGTCTGGAAATCCCCTGTATAGAGGCCAGTGGTTTTCAGATGACGTCACACGGACATTTGGTCGTGTTAATATCAGTTTGTGGAAATCCCTTGTAAGAAAAGCGGATTGATTGAATTTGACAGACTGAGCCGCTTTTGTTTCACAGTCTCGTCGGTATTAAATGGAACTAGAAACTTGCAATGGCTGAAGCCATTGCGATTGACTGCGGAACAGATCTAATGTGGAATTTAGCTGAAAAATGCTTGAAATCCTTGAAAAGGCCTTGAAACTGTTAAAATACTTGATAGATATTTGAAACTCCATAAGTCCTTGAAACTGTTGAAACCTTGAAACTGTTGAAGTCCTTGAAACTGTTGAAGTCCTTGAAACTGTTGAAACCTTGAAACTGTTGAAGTCCTTGAAACTGTTGAATCCTTGAAACTGTTGAAGTCCTTGAAACTTTTGAATCCTTGAAACTGTTGCATTATACTGGTTTACATGTAAAAACCCCTATTAAGTTGCATTATACTGGTTTACATGTAAAAAACCCTATTAAGTTGCATTATACTGGTTTACATGTAAAAACCCCTATTAAGTTGCATTATACTGGTTTACATGTAAAAAACCCCTATTAAGTTGCATTATACTGGTTTACATGTAAAAACCCCTATTAAGTTGCATTATACTGGTTTACATGGAAAAACCCCTATTAAGTTGCATTATACTGGTTTACATGGAAAAACCCCTATTAAGTTGCATTATACTGGTTTACATGGAAAAACCCCTATTAAGTTGCATTATACTGGTTTACATGTAAAAAACCCTATTAAGTTGCATTATACTGGTTTACATGTAAAAACCCCTATTAAGTTGCATTATACTGGTTTACATGTAAAAAACCCTATTAAGTTGCATTATACTGGTTTACATGGAAAAACCCCTATTAAGTTGCATTATACTGGTTTACATGTAAAAAACCCTATTAAGTTGCATTATACTGGTTTACATGTAAAAACCCCTATTAAGTTGCATTATACTGGTTTACATGTAAAAAACCCTATTAAGTTGCATTATACTGGTTTACATGTAAAAACCCCTATTAAGTTGCATTATACTGGTTTACATGTAAAAAACCCTATTAAGTTGCATTATACTGGTTTACATGGAAAAACCCCTATTAAGTTGCATTATACTGGTTTACATGTAAAAAAACCCTATTAAGTTGCATTATACTGGTTTACATGTAAAAAACCCTATTAAGTTGCATTATACTGGTTTACATGTAAAAAACCCTATTAAGTTGCATTATACTGGTTTACATGGAAAAACCCCTATTAAGTTGCATTATACTGGTTTACATGAAAAAAAAACCTATTAAGTTGCATTATACTGGTTTACATGTAAAAAAACCTATTAAGTTGCATTATACTGGTTTACATGTAAAAAACCCTATTAAGTTGCATTATACTGGTTTACATGTAAAAACCCCTATTAAGTTGCATTATACTGGTTTACATGGAAAAACCCCTATTAAGTTGCATTATACTGGTTTACATGTAAAAAACCCTATTAAGTTGCATTATACTGGTTTACATGTAAAAACCCCTATTAAGTTGCATTATACTGGTTTACATGTAAAAACCCCTATTAAGTTGCATTATACTGGTTTACATGTAAAAACCCCTATTAAGTTGCATTATACTGGTTTACATGTAAAAAACCCTATTAAGTTGCATTATACTGGTTTACATGTAAAAAACCCTATTAAGTTGCATTATACTGGTTTACATGTAAAAAACCCTATTAAGTTGCATTATACTGGTTTACATGTAAAAAACCCTATTAAGTTGCATTATACTGGTTTACATGGAAAAACCCCTATTAAGTTGCATTATACTGGTTTACATGTAAAAAACCCTATTAAGTTGCATTATACTGGTTTACATGTAAAAACCCCTATTAAGTTGCATTATACTGGTTTACATGTAAAAACCCCTATTAAGTTGCATTATACTGGTTTACATGTAAAAACCCCTATTAAGTTGCATTATACTGGTTTACATGTAAAAAACCCTATTAAGTTGCATTATACTGGTTTACATGTAAAAAACCCTATTAAGTTGCATTATACTGGTTTACATGTAAAAAACCCTATTAAGTTGCATTATACTGGTTTACATGTAAAAAACCCTATTAAGTTGCATTATACTGGTTTACATGTAAAAACCCCTATTAAGTTGCATTATACTGGTTTACATGTAAAAACCCCTATTAAGTTGCATTATACTGGTTTACATGTAAAAAACCCTATTAAGTTGCATTATACTGGTTTACATGTAAAAAACCCTATTAAGTTGCATTATACTGGTTTACATGTAAAAAACCCTATTAAGTTGCATTATACTGGTTTACATGTAAAAAACCCTATTAAGTTGCATTATACTGGTTTACATGTAAAAAACCCTATTAAGTTGCATTATACTGGTTTATATGCGGGAATCCCCATAAAGTTGCATAATTGTGGTATAATTGCAAAAAATCCCTGTTTTGTTGCAGAAATTGCATAAAGCTGTAGAAATTGTAGAAACTCTGAACATTGTAGAAACTCTGAACATTGTGGAAACTCTGAACATTGTGGAAACTCTGAACATTGTGGAAACCCTGAACATTGTGGAAACTCTTAACATCGTGGAAACTCTGAACATTGTGGAAACTCTTAACATTGTGGAAACCCTGAACATTGTGGAAACCCTGAACATTGTGGAAACCCTGAACATTGTGGAAACTCTTAACATTGTACAAACTGCAGAAAATGTGGAAAAAATGCTGAAAACGTTGAATTTGTTGAAGCCCCTGTATAAGTCAATGGGAAAAATCGACCGATTTTTGTCCGATTGCGGAAAAACCGGAAATCGCTGAAGTCCCAAAAGTAATAGCAGAATTCTCTTAAACATGCGGAACGTTTTGATGTATAACTTGTGGAAATCGCTGAAACTGTGAAAGCTGTGAAAGCTGCTGAAAATCAGGAAAAAGACGGAAGTTGAATAATAATAATAAAAGATAAAGAGCTTGAAAAACAATTATTGACTGCGGAAAGTTCCGCAGTCAATCAATTAAGTTCAGATTTCTAAAGATGGGAGGAACAGTGTGTGTTTGAAAGGTAGAGAAGAATGTATAGAAGGCATAGTCATATTCAAAAGTTCTGTTGTTCAATTTGTAACTTCCTTTTGTCTCTTCTCTATCTTTTACAAACTTTTTTCTTCTTTTACTGGATCACACATCTGAATCACTGACGTCTGCTCGGTCAGATGGACTGGATTAACTTAATGAAGTGATGCTCTTAACAAACTCGCTCAACAGACGCCTTCATTTCCTCTCGTCGCATGTGGTCCGATATAAAAAACATGTGAAAACTTGAAGGGCTTGTTTAGGAGCATGTGCCCGACCATACTGTTACTCAACCTAAGCCTGACGGGGGTCTTATGTTTTTGTGTCCTTGGACAAGACACTTAAAAATGCACACTCCAGAACAGTAGATGGCGCTGCGCAGTTGTACTGACAAATCCCCGTTGTGTTGCCGTATAAAGAGGGAATTTGAGCACAATTTTATTATTTTTGTAGCTGCAAAGTTAACTTTTGATTTCAATGGATTTGTACTTTCTTCCGAGTATTTCGCACTGCAAATACTTTAGTACTTTCATTTAAGTGACAATTTGACTGAGCAACCTTTAGGTTTAGGCGCATTGAGATGCCTTGTGTATGAAATGTGCTGTATAAATAAACATGCCTTGCCTTGCCTTATTGGAGTAGCGTTTAACCTGTCGTGAAGTGTGTTAAAAGTTTTGACTTTAACACAAAGTACATGATGCGCTTCTAGTTAGATTTTGGCCTCTTACAATACAAAGCTCCTACCACAGGCTCTCAGTCGGCCAGTATCAGTGCCGTGTGTCATTGTTTTGAAGTGAGAGCCGCCTGTATTTACTCAGCACTTTTACAGCAGGTGAAAGCAGGTGTGCGCTCCCCTCAGCAGTTGTGCGTCTGTGTGTGTGTGTGCGCGTGTGTACTCGTGTGTGTCGTATGTGCAGCAGGTGAAGTGTGACTCAGCCCGGTGTAAACAGAGAGCTCACAGTCTCACGGGGAGAGCCCGGCAGGTGCTCCCCCTGATAACTGCGGACCGCACCGAGGGCGACTGTTTGGGTTTCAGCTGATGTTGTGGCTTGAAGGAAAAAGCGAGATGCTAGCAACGCGAAGGAGTGAACGGAATAATGGAATATGCATTTAAAAAGAGCCAACATTTAGGATCATTGCCATTTGACAGGTGACTGAAAATAGAGCTGCCAAACCTTTAGGAATCTCATGCATTTTAAAGTTTCCAGTTTACTTCCCTGTAGGATTTGGGCTACTGTGCATGTATTAGGTTGATGGCAGAAATCAAGAGCCCCAGTTAAACCTGCCTGGTTGGGAAATTTATACCTGGCACATTCCTGCTGTGAGGCAAGAGCAGACTAAACTTACTATAGATTTAAAAAATCAAAACCTTTTTAGCCTTACAAGAAACACCTTCCTAGAGTAAGAGGTTTTCATGCTTTTAAATGCGGGCCCAACCACTCACTGAATTAATTTGACAGTTTTTAAATGGTGAAAGAAATTGTCAAAAAACTTTACTGTTTTTACTGAGTCGAGTGGGTGTATACAAATTAGTGTAAACATATCAAGCAATGTAAAAGGAAATATACAGTTGCTAAGGGTTACAGTGTTGTACAATTTATTTTTGATTAACCACTGCAGAAATCATCCTCTTGCTTGACATTAGACATTTTGTGTGACGCCAACTACATATAACCTAGACAGTATGGCTTTAATATGAGAAATCAATATTAAATTGAGAAATAAAGTAAAGTAACGTTCCATTTTGCTGTTGTTGCATAAAAGCCGTGCAGGTTCAGTGAGAAGATAATGAGTGACATGTAATTTGGTTTAAACTATAAGTCCAGTCCAGCCGTCCAAGCCCTCCCTTTCCCTCCATCCCTGCCCTGTGTATTGTGTTCTGTGCCTGTATAAGGTAATGGGAGCCCCTGGTATGTATCGTGCCGCAGCTGTGAGTCTAAAATGTAAACTATTTGGCCAAAACATGCATCAGTCACTCTCCTCTCTTACACAACGGCCACGAGAAGACCTCAGCAAGCTGTTTAGTCCCATGGGGAAAATCAGAAAATCTATTAGCATATTTTGTTTAACATTGAGACTGATGTGTTGAAAAAAAAAAAAAATGGGCAAGAAAATGCCCCTGGAGGGATACCGTAACTCTTTGCCAGAGCTGAAAGGGGGCAGGTGAGGGTTTGAGTGTTATATATGCTAACAAATTATATGCTAACAATCAGTTTCAGAGAGGTATGTCTTCCCCACCTCAAAACCAATCTGGCTTCTGGAAGTAAAATCACCATTTCATTTTCACATAGACTTTCAAAGCATTCCCAAGAGTTTATGAAATTGTAAATTCTGTGAAATACCTTTTTAACTTTTCAGTTTGTAAGCGTTGGATAAAAATTCCCAAACTGAATACCACGCCGTTTATGAGCTCCAATTATTCTTTTCAAGTCTTGATCGAAAAAATAAATGAGTAATAGAAATGGATTATTTAGTTACTGAACCAAAAGCGGGTTTCAAAAGAGGATTAGACTTTTCAGCACCATCGTCCCTGAATCTAACTCGGGACCTTCAGGTTGTGACTTGGCTTAAACAGGAGAAATGATGCCTCTCACTGAGCTGGTGATGTCTTTATGTCTGAGCTGCAGTCAAACAGAGGGCAGTCTTTCTTCAGTATGTATGTTATCCGTCAATAATTCATGACACGCTCCAGTATATAGGGATCTGAGCTGAGGTCAATGAATATTTCACTCACTGATGCAAACAGTGTTTAAGAGGGGCTTGGTCATATAGAAAAAGAATAATGGTCCAATCAACGTTTTGAGCTTTTAAGCGTGTTATAATGTCATATCCAATTGATCGTTTTCACACTGTTATGCGACGCAAGCTCCAATTCAATTTGCTTGTTGTCAATTCTAGTGCGTGAAAAGCACATGCGGAAAGTGAATGTCATCCATATTGCAAAATCTCGTCTTCAGTGAGATTTAAAAAAATTTCCTTACACATCCTAAAACAAAGTGCATTGTAATGGACATTAGCAAGAGTTCCATTTTAGCCTTGCTTTGGTCTTCATGTTTTACACAATTAGAAAATATTTTAAATATATCGCTTTTTTCTCATATTGTCCAGCTCCATTATTTAAGTCCTTTCCTTATCCAAAGCTTAAAGTGCTGTTTTTAAAGTAACAATATCTTCAACAGACGTCTTCCATTTAGGCCATGTCCACACGTATCCTAATATCTCCACAAACGCAGATTTTTCTACAACCATATACAAAACGATCTCTGTCCACACCGTAGATTGTTTGCAGAACTGATGACGCAATGTTCCATCTCCATGTGCTCATTTATTGGTCAAACTAATAATGTTGCAACGGATACGTGCAGCTTGGAGAAATAAATATCCAAATATTCTGTCCACACCTGTCCATTTATACAGCGTTTACAAAAATATCCAAAGCAATTACTTCATTTATCAGCATGCGTGTGGCCAGAAGGCCTAAACGCAGACAAATACCTGTGTTTACAAAACAGGGCAATATCAATGTTCAGTTCTCATGCCTGTGTAGCTACCATTTTTAGTTTTTGCAACAGGCCGTTTGTGAACCTTTAGTTGTGTTGTTTTATTGTGGCTTATAACATAGAAATCCTAGCATTATCGTTAGCTATCTGACAAATGTGTACATCTATTAGCCAACTGCTTACCGGACCTGTGTGCATTGAACGTTCTATCCCAAAGCTAATATCTGGTGAAGACAGTCTCTATATTAAAGTAGCTCATGCTGAGCTCATTTCATAGCATTTATGTAATTTCTGTGGTTTTTCCTTCAGTAACATATTATAAGATGACATTTCGTGTGTATCTGACTCAATTAAAAGCAAAAACTCAACTGCATGGCATGTAGCATTTAGCTCAGAGGCCACTTTTATATACGCTTATTTATATCTAAAGTAAAATCTCAAAAGTTCTACATTATTAATGATTTTCTAACTAGGCTTGGCCTCACCTACATATGGTCAATGGTTGATAATGCTAATGCTAACAGCTATAGGAAAGGCTAATGAACTCTAACAAGTTTCCAGTTAGCCAGTTGGCTAACTGTCTGCATACGTTTGGTTCGAACAGCGCTTATTCTTTTTTTCTACGGATTAAATCCTGTTTTTTGTCATATGTAATGTAAGGGGCAGTCTTTACCTGTCAAGTGTATTTTCCATGCACTTACCAGAAAATAGCAGCAATTATTATGGTTTGTGTGTGTGTCTTTTTTATTAGTTTTTAATTTTGTATCCATTACTTGCAAACATTTTCAGTTTTTGTACTGCTATAACTACTTTGTTTATTTAGTTGAGAAATGGACTGTGACGGCATAAAAATACCTTTTGTTTTCGCTTGCGGTGGCATTACATTTCAACAGCGTTATTTAAAAATCAATACGCGTCTGTCTCTCGGCTCTATTTACCTGTCTTGTGCAATAACATATTAATTTCTGCTGGTCCATTTTCCATTTTGACTGTCCAGATAATATAATTATACTCTCTGATTGGCCGTCTCCCTGAACGACAGCGGATCTGTATCAGCTGTTGGAGTGATTGATATATTAATTTCATATCCACTTCACTCCTAATAAAATCTATATTGCACTGTCAAAAATATCTGCGCAGAGACGGCTTGCTATATATCCATGTTTTACATGAGTTAGAATTGCTGTGGCAGGATATGCATTAAAGCCATTATTCTTCAGGGGACACACAATGGACCTTTTTGACATTTCAACCATGTTATAACGTCGTTCCTCTACTAAAGCATACTTACTTGGAGTATTTTGCTTAGTAGGTTGGTTTACATAATATCTTCAAGACAGACCAGGATAAATCACCATACACGAAGGGGAATACCACAGGGATCTGTACTGGAACCGCTGCTGATGTAAAAATGTTCAGTGCCAATTGCCAACTTTAGTAAGAATTTCCTGGATTTTCATGCCATAATAAGTAAAACCATGAAGTGTTCTCTTATGAAATAAAAAATAATAATGCTGATGTGCCCAAAAGCAGATTTAAGTTAAGTTACACTTGATTAATCTCTGTAGAGAAATTTGTTCTCTGCATTTGACCCATTCTCAATGTCGCTGTGGCAACCTGTCGGAGTAATGAGCAGCCAGTGTGGGCCCGGCGCTCGGGGACCCATCTCCAGATGTGGAACCAGGCTAATGGTCAGAAACACTTGAGCGGAGAATTCACCGATTGTACATGTTTTAGTGGTAGGGGAAACCGGAGTACCCGGAGGAAACCTACGCAGACACAGAGAGAAACATGCAAACTCCACACAGACGGGCCCCGTCCAGATGGGAAACGAAGCCACAATTATGCGTGATATGGATATAGACACTAATACACTAACGTTGGTTATTAAGCGTAACTACACAAGGAGTCTTGAAAAAAAATAAAGGAAATTGAGCTTAACAGAGGCTTTGAGGTCCGTGAAAAAGTATTTTGTTATTATAGACTTGCTTTAGAATGACATCGACACAACCGAGCTAAATCTAGGTTAAAAGCTCTCCAATCTTTAGCCTCATAATCCTAAATATGTTACTACACTATCTAGATCAGTGACCTGAATAAAATAATATAAATTCCACCTTAATATTAAAATAATTTGTATTTCCGCCTCAGTTTTGTGTGATTCAAGCTTTGAGGCTGACTAACAACAATAAATCACTGCTCTAAACACATGCAAAAGTATTAATCTTTTTTTTTTTTTGGGTTTGTCTTTTCCAGGTGACATCACACAGAAGGGCTACGAGAAGAAGCGCTCCAAGCTGATTGGCGCTTATCTGCCCCAGTCGCCAGGTAGAACTTGTTCAGTCATAGTGTGTATTTAATAGGCTCGTAGGAAAGTATAACGTTTCTGGGTCAAACAGAGCTTTTTGTGTGAGATTTGCCGAGCCCAGGGGGGGGATTTGTTGTTCCACAGCGCTGTTTCAAACCATCTGACTAGTGTAATCTAATCAGTTAGTGGGCACATCACTAAAAATAACAGCATTACAGTTCACTATTGTGTTTTCCCAGTGAAGCATGTGACTTTATACGACTGCTATCTGGCACTTAACCTATATCTGTGCCCCAAAATTGGATTTAGTCCGATAGGCAAGGACAGGATTTAGGATGTGGTTTCGTCAAACACAAACAAAGACTTGCGCTATACGTTTGATATTGGAATATGAAGAAGTGCAATAATATACATCGCAAAATCATCTTCCATCTGACTGACAACCTTAAGAAAGCGCCGCTAAAGTGACTTTTAGTTATGATTTTCCTAAGTTAGCCTTTGTTTTGTCCCGTTTTAGTATTTTTTAGGTTGATACAATTGGTTGAAAAAATAACACTGTTTGCGAAAGTCTATGTTCGTATCTCGCGTGGACGTCTCGCCCATTTTACTCATTCCACACGTTTTACACATTCCCACTAAAGACAGTGGCATGGCCCGGGCACATCAATCTATCAATCCTCAAGTAATAAAACTAATTGTGCAGTTGGAAGCATTGTAGGGCCGGGCCACTCCTCCGACAGTGCTCCTTTTGTCCCGAGCAAACGTAGCAGTCTCTCCATTCCATCGGCCTGACGTGACGCAGGGCCCACGCCGCTGCGACCGGCTCTGTTTTATATTAAAGTAGGGCAGTTTGATAACTGCTGACCCGGTGTTTGCCCTGCTGTCGCTATTGACCATCGGACAACTGGGTTAACCGCAATGAACAAATCACAAGAGCTAAGGTTACTTTTTTTTTTTATATTTCCACATGATATACTGTATAGTCTTAGTAAAACATGCTAACCCTGCCCTATAGGATTCTTGTTGGCTTTTACTGTAGGTTAGTACGGATCTATTTCTCACTCATTGGTGGTAAGCTATAGCAGTTGCATACAGTTTCATGGAGCTTCTCCCACTCGGACAAAGCACGGACCGGATTTTGGGCATTTAAATGATATGAGGCTTTTTCAAACTGTCCTTGTCACAAGTTCAGATGTTTTAGTCCCTTCTTTTCATTTCTTTTAATGTTGTATTAGTCAAAATTAGAATTTTTATTCATCAACAAAAATATCTGAAGGATTTTAGTAATAGTTTTAGTCTCATTAACTACTTTTGATATAATGTTGATTAAAAAACAATATTACACATTAACATAATACACTGCCTGACCAAAAAAATAAAAATATTTGGTTGGACCGCCTTCAGCGTTGTTTACGGTCAATAGACCCAGTGTTGTGTTTATTTTTCACCAAGACTTTGTATTGATGATGGGAGATTGAGACCACTGTGCAAAGCCTTCTCCGGCACATCCCAGAGATTCTCAGTGGGGTTACAGATCTGTGAAAAGGACGTCTCCTGCTCCCTGAACCACTCTTTCACAGTGTGAGCCCGATGAATCGCCCGTCATTGGTGATTTTGGTCACACGCTCTCCATCGGCGTTCGTTCAAAAACACACCTGGAGTAGTATTACACTTCATTTACACAGTTTTTGGTTATATTGCGTCATATGAATAACACAAAACTGTTCTGTGCTCAAAGTGTGTTCAACGCGTTGCTAAGCTGTTTGCTGCAAGTGGAAGTTTGTACTGTGTCCTTTCCACTGCTGCCTGCGGGGGGAGCTCCAGGCTTGCTCCTCACCAGCCCTAACCTTTGTACTTTAGATCTAATCCTTATATAGACTTTATTTCAAATTCTAAAATGTAAAACTTCAAATCCCAAAGCCCCATATGGTATGTCCTCCTTAAAGTAACATTTGAATATCATTATTGCAATATTCAAGACAATGATCGGAAATTGCTTTATTTTTTACTGTATGTCGCAACCCTTACGAGTGTGCCATTTGTGGCAGAGCAAACCAATAAGAGTCCTGACACGGTACAATAAAAGAACAGCGCACCGATTCATCTCCCCTCACCCGCGGGGGAACTCTAAAGTCCCGCATTTTCCCAGAACGGTCGTATATCCATTGCAGGAGGGCCGGTATATGGTCAGATAATCCACTTTGAGTTTTCCTCGGGAGTTCCCCAGCGTCTCCGGGCCGGGATGGTAGAGCTAATGAAGACAGAAGGCACAGGGAGTGCGGAGCGAGGCGTGTGTGTTCCCGTGGATGTCCGTAACACGGGGCTATCACTAACAGACTGCATCGATCGGTCGGACGGGGGGGGGGGGGGGGGGGGTTCGCATAGGTGTATGAAAAAATACAGGAAATTGTGCTGCAATCTCAACACCTCAGTACAAGTCTGCCATGAGCTCCCAGAGTTCATCGCTTTGCTTACTCTAAAGTAAAGCGGTTAGCTTCTAGGACAACTTTGCTTGTTTTTTTGGCTTATCATCGTTAGTAATAAGTTCACCGTCGCGTCAATCGTTCATAGCAGTAAAAACAGATCACAAACATGAGCCATATTCTTAAAGGGAAACAACAGCCTAACACTTTAGTCGCGATCCAATATTTTATCACGATACTGAGGGCCTGATACAATGGTTATGGCGATACCATATATTCCAATACACAACATATTCAAAGTAATATTTTATATTATGTCCCAAATGAATTGAATGAGAATGCGCAAGTCGAGTTTCCAAAATGTTTAAATCACTCTGCTATTGATTAACCAAGCACATTTTCTCCAGTTCAGCTTTACCCAAATCTAAAAGCTTACAGCCTATAGGCCTGCCAGAGCAACACCTTATTTGAAAGCTAAGACCTACAAAATCTTGTTGCCATCTTTTCATTGCTTTTATGTCACGTTTTCATTTTCGTTTTAGTCACATTTTCCCACTTTTTTGAAGCTTCTTGAAGCTTTTTTATCATGTTTTTATTGCTCTTTTGTTTTGTTTTCATCCTCGTTTATTTTGACACTTTTTGAAAGAAACTTTTATTTGGAGAAAATGTGCTCGGTTAAAACATTTTGAAAAGCGCAAATGGCAAATGAAGCGTTTTAAAAGTCTGTTTTTGTTTTGTTTAATCCAATCAGCACCAAATCTGGTACTAACAAAACTATCTGTAAGTCAAAACATTTTTTTCATAATCAATACATAGTTTCTGATACAATACACGCATCACAACAAAGAAGTATTGCGATATATTGCAAAACGATATTTTGTCCCAGCCCTAGTGAATAATATGAATGGTTCGTCAAGATGTAAATGATGACATCCCTTTGTCATACCTCGTATCAACTTAAAAGTAGGGTGTAGTATGTAAACATTTCACAAACAACCTACAGTATCAGTGTCACCACAAATAAACATCTACAAATCGACTTCATGTATCCACAGTGCAAAATTCTTTTAACATGATGTGTTGCTTATGTACAGTACTTTTTGTCTCAAGCCATGCAGATTTGGGTTGCCACATCCTCTATGTAATACCCGCTGGCAATGAGTCTAAATATATAATTATGGAAACCCAGGACCAGAGGTGGTCAAGTAAATTTGAGTATTTGTACTTGAGTTTTATTTTTGTTGAGAACTTAAACACTAAATATCACTCCATTACATTTGAAAGATAAAGGTATGACTTTCTAGTCCGCTACTCCATGTGTTAATTTAAAAAAGCTAGTAATGCACACTCCAGACCAGTAGGTGGCGCTTTGCAGACACGCTGTCAAATGTCACAGATTTACAACAAAGAAGAAAGTTTGTCCCCGTCGTGTTGCCGTACAGACGGGGAATTTGGGTGCACCTTTTTATGTTCTTCAAGCTGCCAAATTATTTTCCCCTTTGTTAAACTGACCTACACTTTTTATACTTCAGTACTTTCCCTCAAGTATGATTTTGACTGGACAACTTTTTTTGGAGTAATATTTGACCAGTAGTATCTGTACTTTAACTCAAGTAATGAAAGCCAAGTACTTTGACCACGCTGCTCAGTATATCTTTATGTTTTGTACAAAGTAAATATCAACTGCCTGCTGCCCTCTTTGGTCGAATCTTGGTCTCAGTGGTCCTAACCCCTCGTGTTCTGTTTTCTGTCCAGTTTCGGGGTCTGAAGTGGCCGTGGGACAGGAGAGGAAGACGCCGGTCACTCCGTCTTCATCGTCCCGCTACAACCGCAGGCGCTTATCAGGCTCCCGGGACGAGCGCTACAGATCAGGTACGACCCGCTGCTGCTGCTGCTCTGGTGCCTGTGGTGTCGGACTTTGATGAAGAGGAGCAGAATGCAACAAAGCTATAGTTTTACTTTGTTTATTGAGCCTGTTATGTTTAGGGCTGGGTACCGTTATGGTGTGAGGTTTAGGTGCTACTGGTATAGGGTCAGGTGATGTCCCCTTAATTGACGTTAACAGTGAATCATCTTGATAGACGATGATATCGGGGGGTGGGGGGTTTGGGGCGTGCGTGCTCAGAATGAATGGTATTTTCACAGACTAACACGTCGCGTCTCTGGTAGGCTACTTAAACTAGCATGCATATGTTCAGACTGCAGGCTGAAACGACCCGATTCCAATTATTCTTTTTTTTTGCCCCATGTGACCTGTATCTGATCTTTTGCAATGCAAGACATAAGTCTGAACGGCCAGGTCGCATTTATATAACCTACATGCCATCGATGCGCTACAAATACCATTCATTCTGCTGTAAAGTAGACAGGACTGGGGAACTACACGTGCACTTGTTATGATGGAGTCAGCGTGGGTGAAGCCGCTCACCGCTCTCTCCACGGCTGAGATCCAAAGCGCCGCGTTTCTAGTTTAAGACATCGCTGTCTCTGTATGTCTTACTTCTTAAAATGATTCGGTTATCGATGACCTCGCTCCGTTGGCTTCCAAAACGTTTACATTGCCAGATCAGCTGCGCTTTTTTCTGTTTACGTCCTCAAACAGCAGAGCGCCGTGCTGTCTACTGCGCATGTAGACACATTCGCGCCGCATCCCATGCAAAAAAAAATAAAAATAATAATAATAATAATGTTAAAATAACGGAATTGGGAATTAAGCCCTGCAGTCGGCAGTGCTTTCCCTGCAAAGTGTTTAGTTTTACTGGGCCTACAGAAGATCAGTGCGCGTTTCTGACAGGAGGGGGCGTGGCATCACGATGGTGGCTCTTTATTTTAGTGTAACTGTGATCGAGCCACAAAAATGTGACCAACACATGTCAAATAAGTATAACAAAAACAAAACACAACTAAAAAGGAGGAAAATGACAATCAGAACGAAATGGAGCCTAGATGAGTTTTGTAGGTCTTAGCTTTCAAATGAGCTTACTGGCTTGTAAGCTCTCCAGTCGAGAAGCTTTTAGATTTGGGTAAAACTTGGAAAAAAAATGCATTTGGTTAAAGGATCAAAACAGTTTTTCCCAACCTACTTCAGTGACCCATATTTCCCCAGTGGATCAACAACCCCGACATCCTTCTCCATCTCCTGTGTTTCAGTTCAGCACGACGCCGCATTACAGATATTGCCGATGCGATGGCTATCTTAGTGGCTGGCTAGAGACTGATCATTTCCCTCATGGCTCAAAAGTCTGTTTCAATCTCCTCCCTTTGTGTCTTATCTGCCACTTCATATCCCGCAAAATCTCTTTTAATTGCCGTGACGATTAGCTTCGTTAATCACATTGCTTTATTGTGGGCTGGAAAAAAAAAAAAAAAAGAGATTGATAAAACTTTGAAATTTTCCCCGACAGCTCCTTCCTCAAACTAGATATTGAGATAACTTTGGGGGCTTACATTAGCATATCAATAAGACGCTATTTCTTTTTACTTGCTTTCAAACCTGCGACGTATATTAATAAGGAAATCTGTTGTGCTTTTAATGGTAGAAAGTTTGTGCCCGATCACTTTATAGCAAGCCTTTGGAAGCAGCTAATCATGCAATACGTGACCTTCGAATAAGGCGATAAGAACGGCGTTTGGTCTAGTTCCTTTTTTTCTTTCGTGTTCACAGTGGGTAAAATTTGGGCCAAAATGTCATAGTTTCATTTTACTGAGACTTCCGATGGGGATTGAACGGGATTATGGGACTTTTTAATTTTAGATAATGTTCAAAATTTGGAAGGATAATCTGGAGAAAGCTGCATTTGATCTGACGCAGCGCAGTAAGATAAAAAAGGTGGGTAACATTTTGTGGCTAGAACAAAGAACGGATTCAATTAATTTCCAACTAATTCTGGAGGAAAACATCGCACCGTCTGTGCAGAAGCTGATGTTGAAAAGGAAATGGCTTCTACAAATGGGATAATGATCATAAACTCATCTCAAAATCCACCGTTGACGACCTCAAGAGGTGCAGTCTGAAGACTTGAGCAAGACACCCCAGAAATCTCTGAGTTGTGGAACACTTTTGTAAGGAAGAAAGGGCAAAAGTCCTTCAAACTAGCATTGGGGGACTCTTGGCTGCCCGAGAAAACATTGCAGGGTCCTAATTAGGGGTGGGAACCTCTGGGTACCTCACAATTCGATACGATACATGTCTTACGATAACGATTATCTCACAATACGCCGATACTGCGATAATCGATATATTGCACAAAAACAACCTACGATACATCACGAAAAAAAACACTTTATTTTTACCTACTACATATTATTCATCACTTACATTTCTTTTCATGTGCTTTGTACCCAGTGTGCGAAGTGCGTGGGGGGATCCGACCCCCCCGATTAACCCATCAGACCCCGGGGCCCGCTTGAGGGCGAAGGCAAACGCGGTAGACTAGAGCAAAGATGCAGACACAAGCGCACTCTTGGCGGCAGTGTATGTGAGCTGGGCCAGTGGCACTTGAAGGGCCCATCGGGCAGGGATTGGGCGCATTGTGCAGACTCAGTATGAAAATACTGTCAACATAGACCTACTACACTACCACAATTTAGGTAAAGTCATTTGCTGACGGTCCCTAAATGTGACCGGCCATTAGTCTACGAGCGTTAGCTACTTCCCCGTGTGTGTCTGTCGGCTTCACAGCCGCTGCAGCTCCCGCTCTGAAAATCTGCCGAATATCGAACCAACTTCACCGCAGTGCTGGGCCGGACATTATCATCAATCAGCTACTGCAGAGGTTCGTTTTTCTGCGTGAAATCAGTGAACTTTTCCCGGATATCCATGAGTTCTGAACAATGCGACTGATGATGCCCGTCATATCTGTCAAGTGTCCCATTTTGGCTGGGAAACTATCGTATTTTGCCTCTCATCAGTCACTATGGCCACGACATAGCGGTCATTTTCAAAGCCAAAGACATTTTTAAAGACCTAGGAGTGCCATGGCTCAGGAACTACTGAGTGGATTGGACCAACTCTACAATGAAAATAACAGAACAGCAGAGCGAGGAAACTGAATTTCACCACAATAGTGAGCGAGTTTGCTGAGCAGAAGGCACGCAAAGTTTACCTCTGATGTGTGAGCTTATTACCACAACTGATCGGCTTATCGAGTTGTGGTGGCCGCTGTGCCATCATGTGTCATGATGATTGTCATTGTGCCTGTGTCACTTGTTTTTGGGCCTTGGGCTGTAAAGTTAGGCTCTGTGGGAAGTGGATTTATGCACACGGATGGGTCGAGATAGCGTGGGTTGGATGGAAGGGAGGGGGGACGGACATAGGGACCCCCCCCCCAAATATTGATGGGTATTTCGCACACTGTTTGTACCCCTTTTTCTGTGTCTATAAATGATCCCTGACTTACACACTGAAAATGGGTCATTGATCTCTAAGTGACTTAATTTACATTTAAATAAACAAGAAACCACAGTCCTATTTCAAAAGAAGTAAATCAACCCCAAATTAATCTTTATAAATATATATATAATTAAAAATAATTTATTTGTGTGACAGTGATTGGTTCAAGTGCTTAAAACTGTAATACTGCCCCCTGCTGTCCTGACTGAATTCTTCATTATTGACAGTGACGTGCTGTGAGGTTTGTTGCTGGTGAGGCACATGCTATTGACTCCCATATAAAGTAAACAAAACTGCAGGAAAAAAATGCAATTTGCTGTCTCTGGTATTCTCTTACTTTGAAATAGCATTCAATAGCAACACATTTAAACATAAAATACATTCTCACGATATTGCAAATAAAAATTAAAACGTGACCGGGACTCGTACCCGCCCGTCCAAGTGATAAGTTATTGAGAATCCTGATGCGCCACGCGGGCGGTGCGTGATGGTGGCAACATTTTCAGGATAAAGACTTGTCTACAGCATCCATAAAATGTCAGTCTAATTAGTTTTCCATTTTACTTACTCCTTTACGTTTAAACCGCCCCATAAACCGTGCAGAATAATAAAAAAGACTGGTTTTACACATGTAGTCCACATGTTTTGTAGAAATGTGTAGCGCTGACACAGCGCCCCCCTCGTATTTTCAGGGCAGTGCATTGGAGGCAAGCCTCACTTCGGGCCTATCAAAACGCGATTTAAAGTCAAATGAACAGGTTTAATAAGTGGTTCTTATGTCTGATTCTTTATCCAGGTGATAGAAAACCAACGCGCCCAACAAAAACCCATTTACAAATGTATTTGTATCGTGTAAATATCAACAACTGATAAAACATTTGGGCATTTTTTTAACCACGAGATTGATTAAAATCATAGGAAATCCCTATCATCTTAAGAGAAGGCATTTGTTTTTATAAAGTATATTGTATTTTTTATTTTGGCCTGGCCTCACTTGCCTCCCCTGACCGCACGTCACTGATTACTGAAGAATCAATATTGGCCTCTGTTGACTGTGAAATCAGTGGAGCACGGCTGCCTTGTTTTTATGCATGACATCGCTCATTAATATGCATGACCTCATCAAAAGTATTGATATCGGAATAAAAAGTATCGGTATCGTATTGTCCTGCAAAATATCGCGATATATATATCGGAAAATCGATATATTGTCACACTCGATATATTGTCACACTCCTAGTCCTAATGTTTTTTTACCTTTTATGTTTTTATTTACATTTTAAAAATGTAAAAAGATGAAAATACAACCTGATTTTTTGTGAAATGCTATGGGAATGTATGATCTATAACTCAAACGTTTGTGTCCTGCTGTATATAAAACATTTGGCCCCTTATAGTTTCGATTTTATTATTAATTTTACAATACTTTTCAGATGTGCACACAGAAGCAGTGCAGGCGGCGCTGGCCAAACACAAAGAAAGAAAGATGGCCGTCCCAATGCCGTCCAAACGAAGATCTTTGGTTGTGCAGACGTCTATGGATGCATACACTCCTCCAGGTAACTATGGTAATGTGGTTATTATTTCCCGGTTATTTGTCATATCCTGGTTATGATATTTTTCTGGCGGGGTTAACGACAAACAGGGTTAGGGGCTAACTTTAGTGATGCTGCTTTTTCAGACATTTCTCTTCAAACAGTGACAAGATCTATCCAAGAAAGCACTTAGAATTATAGAGCTCTGCCAAAGCTTCAGCGACCGATGTGAGAAGTGGAAAACAAAATCCAGGGCAGGTTTGCAAAAAGGCCCAAAGTGAACGTTTAGTCCGAGAGCAGCGCTGACAGTTACTTGAGTTATCCCCGAACAAGAAGTGATTGTTATGTAAAGTTTACTGCAATGTTTTCAGGTCAGGTGGGATCTACAGTCGCTCTCGGGACGTTTTGTGCTTCTTCTGTATCCGTTTCCAAAGTTCACACGTGCTCAGTACATCAGTGGTGAGAAACCAGGAATACTGCGTTTACATGGCACAGAATCCTGGAAACTGTGGCAATATCCCAGTGCGTTTATGTGCACTCAAGTTTACCGGTTATTATTGGTAGTTTTTTTAATATTCTGCTATTATCTTTGGTCATATAAACACAGATTTTAGAAACCCAAAAACAGCAAGGTCCCGGTAATGACACTGCTGTTCACACGGCATGTATACGCTATTTCACGGTTATATGAACCCACCATTTCTTGCACATTCATTGTAAATAAACATTGCAGAGTTGGAGGAGGGAAGAGTGAGGTTTTATTCTTATTTTATGAGAAAAATGGAAGCAACGCACACCAAAAATAGTCTTCGAGGTGCAGATGTAGGGGAAAATAAAAAATAAAAAAATAAAAAAAACAACATCGCACACTCATGAGCCGATGTCCAAATGTTTTAATATTAGTGATCACGTTTCGGCATTAGCCTTCATCAGATCTTTCTTTTTTCTTCTTTGAAACAAAGTGTATGTGTATTCTTATTTTAACCATAAAAGAACTAAAAGTTTTGAATATTTTAGAAGGAAAGAAGCATTGTAATGCGAATTTATGTAAAACAGTTGCTGATCGTTTGAAGGCTGCTGGTTATCGGGCACGGTCGAACAGGTTCATTCGCTATGGAAAACCTTGAACAATACCAAAATTCTATTGGTGAACTCCAGCCGCTCCACTCTCTCCCTCCAGTCACAACTTTAACCTCCTCCCAGTGCTCCCTGGTCCACGTCGGTGGCAAAGACTGACCCAGGACGTGTAAAGGTAATGAATTACCCACAATCTGCCGCTGCTGTCGCCTGCTCAGGATGTAGAGGATGCACAAAACATTTGGCCCAAAAGATGGGCATTCAAAAGAACAAGCCCCAAAATAAGCCATCGCAGTAAAAGCATATTCATGCTTTTAATATTTTCGCCGTATTGTGCTCAAAACTATAATTTATGCGCCTGTGCAGATGTAGCCTCAATACGAGAAACCGGGTAAACGATGGAATTGAGTTTTCCCATTTCTCAGTGCACTTTAAATCTCCGTTAGTAACCTGGATACTCGAGTGCATGTAAACACATTCACTGAGGTCTCACAAAACCTTTAATCAGGGCGCCACTCGAAAAGCAAACATACCCACTGACAACATTTGACCAAATTATTACTTTTTCTTCTATAAGTGTAAACAAATGTAATTGCAATGCAGCACACAGTTTCCCACAAGACATATGGTCACTAAAGGTCTACATCTTCATATTCCCAAGCCTGCAGCAGGATACAAGTCCCCAGAGTGTCTGCGTATCGAGCTAACCGTGTAATTTAGTGCTGGCCCGTGTAGGTTTCGGACACAGCCTCGGTCGCCACCACAATAAACCGTAATCACTGTGCAGCACACTGTGGAAGGAATTGTTCTGGGCACAGTAATTGTAAACATGTAACAGTTTGTCCAGAGTATTCTCCTTTGGGACGTCCCGCAGCAGGTCTGGCCTCTCTCTATGGCGTGAGAGAATAAGGCGTGAGGGCATTGTTTCCATGTCTCTGGTGCTGTCTAATGAGAAAGTTGATTAGAGTCCGTCCACGATGCCACTTAGCACTCACAGAGCTAACAAAAACAACCTGGTGCTTGTTTGGTCTTTTCATTGGAGGGCAGGCTCTGTACTCGCTTTGCTTTTGTTTGTTTTTTCTGGTAGGTAAGCAGACATTTGCGGGAAAGGTTGTTAGCATTGCCACAACGATAAAGCTCTCATTTACCAACGCTAATCTAAACGTTGTGAAGTGTGTCATTATAAGGGTATTGCGATATAGTATATTTCCCAGGCCTAAGTTACTAAGCCTTTAAATACACTTTTTATTCTTCATTACACGTTTCTACTCTTTCTGCATTTCTTGTTTGGTAAAAGAAAAAAACACACGCACAAGAGCATTAACGCCAAAAGAGATAGAAAAACTATGATTGCGAAAGAAAACAAGGTATGCAATGAATGTGTCGGAATGTCTCAAATTGGAAAATCGGATGGAATCTGCGAAATATCTCAAATTGACGACAAATTCTTCCAGTAAAAATGGTTTATGTCGAGCATGCCAACCTTCACCGCTTTGATGATGACAACCCACTGTCAGCTCAGCGTCATGCACGTCCCATTTATTTCGCTATGTGTTCTGGAGAGTCTGGCGCCCCACTGTGACCACAGAATGCAGCCCTCTATACATCATGACATGTTTTAAATATACCCGGGACAGAAATATCATCGCAGCCTTTTCACATGACGTCTGATTGTTGACGATGTTTATGGCAGCACCACAGGCAAAGCAGGCAACAGACAGGCACGTATTATAATGACAGACTGTTGTCCTGGGACCGAGGAGTCCGCACTCCGACGGACTGTTGATGTGGGCCTCGTTTAACTCCATATTTATCATGTAAAAAAGTTTTCCTTTCTTCCATTTTCAGGGTTCTAGAATCGGGATATTAGGAATGCAAAGGAGTGAACGGCAACGAGGTTAAACTTGACTTTCCTGTTCGATCAAGGTTTGAAAACATGAAAATTGTGTACATGGCCTTTAAGTCACTGTCGAAAGTTGTTTGAAAATGTGATTTGGAAACAGGAATCCCATTTGATTTAGACACAAGCCTCGATTGTAAATGCATACTGTGGTTTAGCTGTTAGCGTGCCAAGCTTTTTTTGTCTCACATAACCTTTAAGTCGTTCATTTATACTCCGAGTACCCCCTAACTCAAGGAGCCTGTCAAAAAGTTTATGAAGTGGTCAATTATCCATCCATCCATCTTCTTCCACTGGTCCGTTGCCGGGTCGTGGGGGCAGCTGTTGGAGCTGCCCAAATCACATTGCACCAGCCCCTATGGCTCCTCCTGCAGGTGGTGGGTCCACAGAAGGACGGCCTCATGGTTCTAACCGGGCCTGTTGGTCTCTCATAAGGGGCTTCTGAAGTGGTCAACTAAACTCACAATTATTTGGGATCAGTGGAGTGTTATGCGAAAATACTCTCAAATTCAAGCCTTTTACTGAAAAGCATCGTTAAAGTGATAGTCGGTAAGTTTAAGTGTTTTACTAATTCCATGGAGTGCGTATAATTATCCGTCTGGGCCTGCAATTTGACGTAACCACAGTAATCTTTAAACAAAACAAAAAAAATCTAAAGTCTCTCCCATTGATTACCTCTGAAACTAATCAGAATCCCTGGGGCCATTATTTTGACCAATGAGACGAGCTTTTTCTGTGAACCGCCCTGTCAGCTCCAATCTGAAGCGAAGGGGCAGGGAGATTGATCATTTACTTTTGAAATGTCTTTCTCGCTCTGTTTATTTGTTGTGATGAGAGCGAGGGGGGGCTTGATTATTAACTTTGGAAATTTTCTTTCTTGTCATTTTGGAATCTTACAAACTGTCACTTTAAAATTAACTTTCCTTTAACCTCTTAACCGAGCGCATGTTCTCCAGTTCGGCATTACCCAAAACTGAAAGCTTTTCGACTGGAGAGCAACAGTGTAACGCCTCATTTGACAAAACTAATCGGAACGTTTTTTGTCACCTTTTTGTTGCTCTTTAGTCACTTTTTTGTTGTATTATTGTTGCTTTTCAGGCACGTTTTTGTCGCTCTTTTGTGGTTTTTGTTGCTTTTTCATCCTCGTCTTCGTCGCTATATTGACGCTAGTTTTCAAGAAGCTTTTAGATTTGGGTATTGCCAGTCCCGGCGTCAAGAGGGGGCGTGAGGGGGCGTCGCCCCCTCACGCGGACTGTCCCGCCCCCTCAGTCAAAATCAGTAATTTTTTTATATATTGTTTTCAGTCTATGATGTGTTCAAAACAACCCAAAACTTGGAAGAAACTGCACTGACTCTAATGAACAGTTTTGGAAATTAAAATTCAGAGTTTCCAGTGGTCCTTGAACCCATCACGCACCTCCCTACTATGTCATCAGTGCATCATCCCGCAATAAGGAGTAGCCTGTAGCCAGCAGCTATATTTTCTGTTCAAAATGGACATTCGCAAATGGCTGAAAAGCGACAAACTACACTATCGGTGTCCCTGCAGCCTGTGTGCAGCTTTCTCATACAATGCACACACGACACAAACAGCTGATGTTTGATAACACAGCACGTCTGTGTCTCTACCGCTTCATTTCTCCTCCGGTTTCAAAACCTGACTCCAAATCCGCAAAGATAGGCCGTGTTTGTGAGCGTGCGAAAACATGTGCGTGTCCCTCATTGGTCAGGGGTGTCAACAGTGTCACAACATCGCAGTGCAAGGCTGCTACGAAGCCTTCAACTTGGCTATAGTTCTATCAAATGGAGATAAAAGTCGGCGACACGAAGAAGCGGGACGTATTTCAGTGGATTTAATAAGAAAATGAGACGCGCTCCAAGATGGAGGAGGCGGAGGAGACGGCGGAGAAAGCGGAGAAGCGAGCCGCTAGCGGCGAGGTGAAGCTGAACAGTTCGTCTCCAAACTCAGTAAGTGCCGCTAAACTCTGTTCGCGGTTGAAATGTTGCTTGAAAAGGTGGTTCTCGTCAACGTTTGGTGATATAAAGTTGTGCTGTTCGTGTGGGAATCGCTGTGGCCATGAAATGAGCTGTTTGTGCCGCTGTTTTGACAGAAATGACGAGGGAGGCGCGGCGGTGTTTTTCCGTCTTTATTTCACTTTATTTCGCTTTCTGTGTGTTCACTTCGAGGACGGTAAAATCACCCACGTTTCTCCTGTGCGTCCAAAATCGGGCTTAAAAAATCAAACATGTTTGATTTCCTGCGACTGTAGTCCAGTTGCGTCTGACTGCCGCCCACACGACACGATTCAAACGCGAGTCCAGTCGTGCCCCCCCCCCGCACTACAAGACACGACTCTGTGTGACTATAAACACGACTCGGGAAGACTCGGCGCGACTGAGAATTGTATCAAAATCGGGCATAAAAATCGTGTAGGGTGTGCTGACCTTAACGTCGTCGCCCCCCCTTGGTTTTCAGCCGCCCCCCCTTCTGTACTGAGCTGGCGCCGGGACTGGGTATTGCCAAACTGTAGAAAATGTTAAGAGGTTAAAAGTCATATTGAAATACTTCGCTTCGTTTTTTGAAAATGAGATCATTCCATGCAACCCTTGCTAAGTGTTCAAGTGCCTCGAAGGGTCCCTGTATCCCTGCTTGGGATACACTCACTGCTAAAAGTAAACATTATTCCACCGCCATTTCCTAGTGCATCCCCATCGCAAAATATTTGACCTTTAGAGTTTGACTACCAAGTAGGCAAGGCAAGGCAAGTTTATTTGTAGAGCACAATTCATACACAAGGCAATTCAAAGTGCTTTCACAGTTGCATAAAATTACAAGAAAACAGATCAAATCAATCATTAAAACATCCAACATAAAATTGATCAATTACAGTAAAAGGCAAGAGTGCAGATAAAATACTTTCAGTTTTCATATGCACGGGTAAAAAGAGCAGTTTTCAGCCTGGATTTGAACATTGTCAGAGTTGAGGCCTGTCTCACATCCTCATGAAGACTGTTCCAGATTTTAGCTGCATGAAACTGAAACGCAGCCTCACCGTGTTTATTATTGACTCTGGGAACCACCAGGAGACCCCTCCCTGAAGTTCTCAGGGCCCGAGATGGTTCATACGGCTCTAACATGTCAGAGATGGACTTTGGTGCTAAACCATGAAAAGACTTGTACACAAGCAGAGCTGTTTTAAATTCTATTCTCTGAGTGACAGGAAGCCAGTGCAGAGACCGGAGCACTGGACTAATATGGTCGTATTTCCTGGTTCTTGTCAGGACTCGAGCAGCAGCGTTCTGGATGTTCTGCTGCTCTAACAGCTCGTTTAGAAAGGCCAGTGAGCCGCCGTTACAGTAGTCTAACCTGCTGGAGACAAATGCATGGATGAGTCTCTCTAAGTCTGGTTTTGACACTATTCCTCTGATCTTAGCAATGTTTTTCAGATGATAAACCACCAGGCCTAGGTCCAGATCAAATCATGACTAAACCAGGTCTAAAAATAGACCTAAATTGGACTACATTATGTCCATTTGTCTCACACACTAACTTTCTACTAAGATGGGGATCCCAGTGGCACACAGCTGCACAGGTCGCCTCCCCTAGTGCTTTGCTGTCACTTCTGAATGACAAACCAGTGGGTGGCAAAGCACTAAAAAACAAAAACGTCTACATGCCCTCGACAGGAAATGCCCGAGGAGATACTTCGGGGCACTACAGCAGCTTATGGGGAATGGAAACATGTTGCATACAGTCAAAGCAGTGGGAACGCAGGAGAGAGAGACGGCGGGAGCTAATGGCGAACGGCTGGTGTCTGACAGAGGAGACGACTGCAGTGTCCTCGACTGAACCTGTCTGCACAAAGTTAGCAGAGAGAGAGGGAGAGAATGGATTTGAAAAGGCAAGATGAGAGCGTCTGTGAAAATACAGCCGTCTAGGCGTGTGTCCGACTTAAATGTTGCTTGGTGTTTTTTATTGTCAAAAGCAATGTGGCCAAACTCTGGCATTTAAAGTCCCGAGGGTGTCAGCAATACTAAAACATTTCCATTTAGAGCTATACAGCAGAACTAGCATAATAACAACCAGCCACCGCATTGTTACACAGATACTGCCAATGTGAGTACACCATTGGTCCTATTGCATAACTTCATGTATAAAAACATTATGTAAATGCCCTAATAATAGTAAATGAAATAAACAAACGGCTATATCAGTTTCTGTATGTACCTGTATATTTAGATGAATGACAAAAATATGGTTTTGTTAAAACTATGTAACTTCTCCATTACAAGTATCAGAACAGACACTTTAATAGGTCAGGCCTCACCTCTGTGGTCACCCCCCAGTGGGATCCACCTGTGAGAACTGGGTCACTCTCTGTTCTTCATATCTTCACATCGCCAGGCCGCCCAGAGGGTTATGGTAATGACATTCACACAGCAGGCCGTTCCCTAAGGCTAAAGAACAAAGGCTAGCTAGCTACAGTAGATACTATATACTGTAAAGTATGTTATCCACAGAGGAGAACTGGATGATGCCACTACAGCAAAACAATAAAATAATAATAATTCTATTGCCAACAATGTTTGATTAAAGCAAAAACTATAATTCTTATGAGCCGTTAGCATTAACACATGTTAGCTCGGAAGATGCTACTGTTGCTAACTTGTAAGTTAGACCTGTATGTTTAGTTGGGTTTCTCTCTGTTAATCGACACATTTTCTTTCTTTTTCTGTCTCAGTTGGTTTTTCACATGACAAAAACATCACCTGCTGCCAATTTGAATAATGGGTATCATGCAAATAATGTCAAACTGATCCTCAAAGCTCCTAACTGCTCTTTTATACAGAATTTCTCACTTGTTTACTGTCACCGAGAGGCAACAGGAATTACTACAACCACGGACTGCACAAAATGTAGCGACATCTCAAAGCATCAAAGTAGTTTTATTAAATATTTTGCCTAGAATGCTAATGAATGATTGAACAGGTGCAATATAAAAAGTCGTCTGGCGACTGAAACATGCAGAGTAAATGTATAAACTGTCAGTGTGTAATATGGAAGTGCTGAAGGCCTTAAAGGTAATTTGATTTAATAATGTAATTGCAAACATTTAGAGATCGATATTGATCAATTTCTGCCAACTTTAAGTCCATGGAAAGCTGTCTGTTATGCACCAATATGGCACTGACCATAGAAATAAAAAGGCAAATCGGCCTTTGATCCTAACTTATGCGGACAGTTAGCAAGTCAGCTAGTCCACGAGACTTTTCACAGTCCATTAGCCTACTCAATGTATTTTTCCTATAGCCATTAGCATTAACCATGAATCATCACAAATCATGAACGTTCCAGATGTTTTCAGCTGTTGTCAACCCATCGACCATGTTTAGGTCAAAGCCTAGTTAGAAATCATTAATCAATGTATAGACCTTTTGAGATTTTACTTCAGATACACATTAATTCCTCTATCATGCTAGTACGTTAGGATAGCTACGGTATCATCTGTGTCGTTTCGAAATACACGTGTGAAGTGTTGCATTTTTTGAGCTGTAAAGGGCCAATCTGCAAAATCTTTTTTGGGCTTTAAACCATGCAAAATTACAGTCTGGATACCTTCACCAAACCTTCTCTGTTCCAATTTTAAAAAGTTGATTTATTTTACCTAATTTATTATCCTAATACTTATTGTTTTGTCCACAGACACATCCTCTGGTTCCGAAGAGGAGGGCAACGGGGACGAGGACGGCCCAGAGGAGAACACTGTCGGCGAGGGAGGCGTCGGCGGCGATGGGACGTCCAGCCTGGGCACGGAGCACTGGGCAAACCGCGGCCTGCACCCGGCCTCCTCCAGCACCACTACGGGCTCCAGCGCGTCCTCCTCCTCCTCGTCGCGGGGCAGCGGCGGCAGCGGGGCGGTGGGACGGCTGGCCGACGTCCTGCAGCAGCACGCTCATGTGGCCGCGCACCTGCACCGACAGAGGCTGCACCGGACAGGTCAGTGGGAGAACACGGGCTCGAAATACTCTTTTGGTTAGAAAGGGAGATCTTTTTAGGCTGCGTTACTTTTTATCCCTCAAAACACTTTTCAACTCTTTAAAATATATGTGATCAAGAAAATGTCAGTCAACAGCATTTTCTTTGGTCAACACGGCTTCAAAATCAACACTGATCCATTCCCTTTCATTTCAACACCTTGTTAGTGGTCTGCACATTTAGCCACCGCTGCCATCCTTAAAACATTATTCAACATAAGATATGTAACGATATTCTGTCTTCAAATGAAAACTAAATCCGTGTGCTGGGGAGAAATTCCCCCCTCTGAGCAGGTTTACGGCGGGCCTAATGGGATTGCCACTGCTTTGTTTGCAGCGAGTTGTGTCGCAGTCACACGGCGTAACTCTTTCTAACATTACTTTATGTGCTCACCTCCCGCTGACTCCATTTCATAGTGATTTCAAGAGGCCCGGCGAAATCATATCAGCCCTGACAGAGTTTACAGTCCGCTCTGGAAGTTTTCTGCAGTGTAGTCAGCATCTTTTATATAGCAGAGATATAAAGTTGTTGACAATGGAGAAAAAGACTTTGGGGAGGTTGACGGCAAGTTTCTCTGTACTGAACTATCTATCTATGATTTTTTTTTTTAAATGTTACACACATTGTAGATCAAATATACCCTCGGATTTGCAGATAGTGGTGTTGTCTTTACCATACTTATTAATATTACTGGCTGTTTGCAGAAAACCACTCGGCCCCTCCGGACGTCACGGGGTACACCAACAACTCGTCCTCCTCGTCAGACGGGACGCAGGTGGACCGCACGCCCTGCCCCGCCCACGCCGCCCACAAACACACCCCCAAGTACGGCAACGCGGAGCTCATGGAGACGGGAGACGGTGAGAGGAGCCGTTACTGTACTTTGGCTACACGATATGAGAAAATAGTAGAACATTTGAAAACTGTGTTTAATATTGCGCATTGTTTTTGTTAAAGGTCAGTTACTTGATTGTGATATCACCTCGCGACATAAAAATGAACAATTGAATGAAACAGGGCCACTGTGTCTTTTCCTGCAGGTGTTCCAGTCAGCAGCAGAGTATCCGCTAAAATCCAGCAGCTGGTCAACACTCTGAAGAGACCGAAAAGACCTCCGCTCAGAGAGTTCTTTGTCGATGACTTTGAGGAGCTCCTTGAAGGTACCTGCTCCACCTGGTTCTATCGACCAAAAAAAACATATCCACACCTTACACTGACTATAGCTTATCATTATTCTCTTTGTCTTCAGTCCAGCAGCCAGACCCGAACCAGCCGCGAGCCGAGGGGGCTCAGATGGAGCCATCGCAGGGCGAGCAGCTGGGGGTGGTGACCAACTGGCCCCCCTCCCTGGAAGCGGCCCTGCAGCGGTGGGGCACCATCTCCCCGAAGGCCCCCTGTCTGAGCACAATGGACTCCAACGGGAAACCACTCTACGTCCTCACATACGGTACAGTGTTGATGAGATTCCTTTGACCCACAAGCTCTGTGCATGAAATGGCTAACTTTCTGTGGGCCAGTGTAGGGTAAAGACTACTTCCTGTCGATATCATAACATGAATAAAAAAATAAATTAAAAAAACTGAAAACTAAAAAGAAATGTCAAGCCAAGTCAGATGAAGCTATTTTAACATTTGTTCACGTCAAATTAACATTAGCTTTTAGCTTTAAGGCTAAAACATTGACAGTTATAAACAACGAAGTCTCCTCCAGTGAAGTTTTTACATCTGAGTAAAGTTTTTAATGTCACAAGTTATTAGCCTTGTCTCACTGAGATGAAAACAACAAATCTAGCAACTGTTAATTTATAATTGCTTACAACATATTCAAAACTTCACTGGAAGAGACTACTGTGTTTATAACTCTTTATTTTTGATTGATGTTGAAATGTGGACAGGTCTTTACCCTATCCTTGCCAACAGGACGTTTGCCCAAAACATTCCTCGCAGCCTATTTTTGAATAAGTAAAAATGTCCATAAACAATGAATAACATGCATGTTTTTAACAGATTATTAAACAAAATAACAGCTTGTACAAAAAATATGACATCACACTGAATAACAATTTTCGTTTTGAATCTGATTAATTTATTGATGATCAATCATACCGGGTAAAAGTTCCCCCTGTAAAATACAAGCATTACAGTAATTTTGTTGTATCTATAATTTCAAATTACCCTCCAAAAACATGCAGTTTTACTGTGAACGGGTTCGCCTCTTCTCAGACCTGACTTTGCTAGGACCATCACCAGCTTGTTTCCATGGGGATGCTTTATTTTGATTACCTTAGCACTGTCGTAGTCCTGTTGATCTCGTGTGATGTAGAAACGAATAACCTTGAATGTTTCGCAGTGTGGCTTTATGCAAGGACTATGTCTCTTTACGGTTTCACTTTTTTCCCTCATAGTTGAAATGCAGACTTTCTGAGGTCAGTACTTAAAAGGCATATGGCTCTATCTTCCCCAAGTTAACAGTCGTCCCGCTGTGAAGGAGGAGTTCCCTATGGTCTTCCCTAATGTGCTCAGCTCTGTGTCTGACTCCTATTAGTGCAGCGCTACAGTCACACTGCGGGGCACTGACATGGAGTATTGCACTGCTCCGGGATACAAAGTACACGGGATCTAGTTTGAGCTGCGTAGTGCCCGGGTTCAGCATGTGTGAGTTCATGCCCGTCTGTATGTTTGTAGCTTTGGATTGTATAATATGTGTGAAAGGAAAAAAGGTCAGTAGTTTTCCTCAGGTAGGTGGACACTCTGGACAATTGAAGATAATGTTTGTTGTCCCCTCCTCGAACCACCACCATAACGTGGTGGAGGGGTTTGAGCGCCCGAATGATCCTGGGAGCTCTGTTGTCCGGGGCTTCGTGCCCCTGGTAGGGTCTCCCATGGCAAACAGGTCCTAGGTGACAGGTCAGACAAAGAGCGGTTCAGAAGCCCCTTATGAGAGACCAACAGGCCCGGTTAGAACCATGAGGCCGTCCTTCTGTGGACCCACCACCTGCAGGAGGAGCCATAGGGGCTGGTGCAATGTGATTTGGGCAGCTCCAACAGCTGCCCTCACGACCTGGCAACGGATAAGTGGAAGAAAATGGATGGATGGATGGATGGATGGTTTGTGGTGTGTGTAATATTCCCATGGACAGTTTGCCGCATCTGGCTGATATAAATAAACATTCAAACAGTACATGGCAGAAAACAAGCAGCTGTTTGATAATACCAATAACATATTTAAAATGTTACTCATGATGTAAATACTTCACCAGGGGAGAGTTCTGTGTTCATGACTGTTGCTGTTTTAGCATTGAAGCTAAAGGCTAACGCTAATTTGACACTGACAAATGTTAAAACAGCACCCCAATCTGAAATTATTTTCATGAAAAACTCTCGGCTTAATGTTTATTTAAGTTTCCTTCTGTTTTATAAAACTTATTTTGTGTTTAATATGATGTTAAAATGTGGACAGGAAGTAGTCTTTACCCTACACTGGCCCACAGGAAGTTAGCTAAAACATTCCATGCACAGAGCCTATTAGGATTTGATTGAGGCCTGGTGCTGCGATTGTGGAAGTAGAATAGTTGTGGCATTAGGTAGGGCATGTTGAAATACTTACTTTCAATCTTGCATACCTTACTTTTAACATAGAATGGTGCAAATTTGTCACAATATTATAACTGCTCCCAAAGTTTATTGTTTGTACAGATTAAGCCACGCTCCAACTGATGTTTTAGTCGTTATTTATTTTGTCACAGCCTTTTCTTTTACTGGACCTTCGACGAACCACCGTGAAAAACTATGAGCAAAAACAATATATTTGTCAATAAAAATTAAACTTAAAAGTAAAAGAAAACATCCACATTCATCATAAATACAAAATACATACCGTGTGCGCCTTCTGCACTAACATTTAGGAGTGGTTAGAGTCCATTTTCAGTCCGTTTTTGTTTCCAATTGCTGTCCGTTTTCGTAGCAACTTATTTGTGTCCGTGTTCTTCAAACACCGGAAACCGTCTGTCTCTATCCAATTAAACACGTGGTTTTGCGCTCTGCTATTTACTTAATCGACCACAAGGGGTCACTAGTGCAACACAGGTATGGCATAACTATTGTGGATAACTAACTTAAATTACAATATAAACAAAAAATAAACACATTTCTTCTGCGACAGCTACAAATATTAAATCTGCATAAATTGTACTGTAAGTATTTGGCAACAATATTGGCAAAGCAGGAGAGTTAAGTTAAGTTATAACCATAACTTTCATGTGTTCAGAAAGTTGAAAAGGCCCGCGTAGTTCACAACCAACATCAAACGTGCTTGTTATTTACTGTAGTATTTGCCATTTGAAATGTTGGTGTAAATCCTCATAAGTCAGCCAGGCTCCTCGCTGTGGAGAATCCAAATCTTTCCTGTGGCGCCTTTGAAACTGGGACTTCATCCACACACGCGTTAAGTGTCGCTGCAAATCATAGCACACAAGAACAGCCCGCAGCGTCGCCTCTGCCATGTTTGTTTTGATCCTGGAATCTCGTTTGGTCGTCTCGCGCTGCACAAATCTTTCCTGAAAAATTGAAAATATGTGGCGCCATCTGAATTTTAAGCCTGTGCCTTCAAAACAAGTGTGAGAATAATTGTTGCGAAATTTGATGTCAGGCTTTTTGCAGTGGCAGCTTTGTAGGTTTATCATTGCTAGTTGACAACTTCCCTTGCGACTTGAAACGTAGTGAATTTTTGAAGCAAGGTTTTACAGTTGTTCAAATTGACAAAATATATCCGCGGATGTACATCCTTTGGTGATCCAGTATGCTATATTTGTGGCATATGCAGAGCTTCCATATAAACGGAACTGCTACGGTGTATGTGGTATTTCCAAACAGTGCAGAATGGTATCGTTGTAAATCTATGTGAAAGCCCTGGGACACGGCGAGTGCAGTTAAATCACAGTGCTAACGTTTGGCTCTGCGTCAGGCCCTTATCCAGATTGCTCCAGTCTGCTGCTGGGAAGGGGCTCAGACTTCTTCTCTGAGTTATACTTTTATACAATGGCACTGCATGGCTTTTGGAGAATGTTTCTTGGAGACCTCAGTAAATGTTCACAAAACGTAACTTATCCATGTTGAAGATGGCCAACTAGAAACTCTTGTGCTGGTGTTCGACAGTAAAGTGCTGCCTGACGTGCTAGGTACTAAAGGGAGGATGGTCGTAAAGGAGATGTAACACACACAATGTACTTTTTTGAGCTTTAACCATATTGCAACATTGTTCCTTTAGTATTTTTGATAAGTTCACAAAGGTTTTGAGTTGTCTTCTACTGCTGAAGCTTTCCTGTCTGTGTTTCCTAACAAAACGGCCTCCCACCCTTTGAAGGCTCATAAAGGGGGTCACTTACCAATGTTCAAAAGTGGATCGGCTGTGATTGAAACATTTTTCACTCACGGAGCATTCTCTCATACTCTTAACAGAGACAATTTGCAATGGCAAATCAGGTGCAACACGCCCACAAAATGGCTATATTCCAGCTGGCACTCACTCTTTAGCGACCCCCAACGTGTGTTCATGAAAGCACCATACATTTGCCAGCATGCCGTTAACTGAAAGACTGTTTCTACTGCCTGCTGAGGGCACTCCAGGCCGATTTGAATTTCTGACCCAGCATAAGTAAAAATAACTGCAATTGTCTCCCAATGGATAAAGATTTTGTGCAACAACAAATAATAAAATAATAAAATTAGGTTTATTATCTAATTTGATGTGCCAAAATACTTGTTCCGTTGCAGCCATTTTCTGCGAGCTTTTGTTGGAAATATCACGATTTCCACATGACTTTATGTTTTGTTTCACATCATTTATGGCGTCAGTGAAAATAAATCAGACTTTCTGCTCAAACTCAGGTACTCACAGCACTCAAATATTTTCTCCGAGTACTTTTTACGTGTACTTGAGTAAAATCATTTGAAAGTAACGTTACCTTACTTGAGTAAATATTTTGGCTACTCTACCACCTCTGATAGCATGTCCACTTTAAAGACAAAGATGCAAATAGCAGAAGTCAACTATAAAGACGTCATTTTAAATGGATCTAGTATTTTCCAACCGATGAAGTGTAAGATATTTCCTGATATTTACTTCATCCCGTCACGCTGAAGCCCTGCCATGTACAGTGAGTACAGGGAGTATAGTGTTTAGTGTTTAGTTGTGATGATGATGATGCTGCTGATGATCGCGGGGCTCAGTAGGCCGTGAAAGGCCTCCCTCAGCCCCGCAGCCGCTCGCACAGACAACGGCGTGAGTTGAATTTCAATCCCGGCGCGCGCCCATCTCTCATTCCCGCCGCGTCCGCCTCCCTTTGAAGCCTCCGACAAGGACACACTTGTTTTGTTTCCCCCCGGTCTCCGCCCACCACCCTCAGGAGCGCCACCGATTATTTCTTTTTTTTCTTCCCCCCCCACTGCCCCCGAACTCCACTGCAGATAACCCCCGTATAATCAGAATGATGCCAGAGCGATGGTTTGCACGTGGGATAATAGTGTGGGAAGGATACAGCTGGTTCGCCACAAGGTGACTCTCTTTTCCATCCATCCATCCATCCATTTTCTTCCGCTTTATCCGGGGCCGGGTCGCGGGGGCAGCAGTCTCAGCAGAGATGCCCAGACTTCCCGATCCACGCACACCTCCTCCAGCTGTTCTGGGGGGACCCCGAGACGACACCAGGCCAGCTCGGAGACATAGTCCCACCAGCGTGTCCTGGGCCTTCCACGAGGCCTCCTCCCAGTGGGACATGCCTGGAACACCTCCCGAGGGAGGCGACCAGGAGGCATCCGGAACAGATGCCCTAGCCACCTCAGCTGGCTCCTTTCGACGTGGAGGAGTAGCGGCTCGAGTCCGAGCTCCTCCAGGGTAACTGAGCTCCTCACCCGATCTCGAAGGGTGCGCCCAGCCACCCTGCGAAGGAAACTCATTTCGGCCGCTTGTATTCGCGATCTTGTCTTTTCGGTCATTACCCAAATCTCATGACCATAGGTGAGGGTGGGAACGTAGATCGATCGGTAAATCGAGAGCTTTGCCCCCTGACTCAGCTCCCTCTTCACCACAACGGTCCGATACAGCGACCGCATCACTGCTGACGCCGCACCGATCCGTCTATCGATCTCACGCTCCATCTCCATATATTACGTATATATCTATTACCCGCCCTCCCCCAGAGCCTCTGTTGTTCCCTCCATCCCCCTCCCCATCCTTCATTATCTGCGACAATCATCAGCAGAAGTCATTTAAAACAATATGGAATTCAGCTCGACCCGGCCAACCGTGATTTTCCTCATCTGTCACTCGGAATTAGGAGAAAGCTCAATCTTTCTGTGCGCGGCAATAATGAACAAAGCCGACTCCGGAGCGTATACGAGAGAGAGGGAGAGATCAGATAATGTTTAACGCAGACAGAAGCCCCCGTTTAAATGGGTTTTTATGGAAATACGATGAGAATTGTTTCCTGGAATTGCGTGAGGGTCGGAGTGCGGGGAAATTAATAGTAGTCGATTTGCAATAATGACTGCACTTGAGTCAATGAGGGGAGGACTGGTCTGACAAAGGCTCGGTCATCACGCAGTCTTAATGCTACAATGCAGTACAATGCAACAGTCACGGCAGACACAGGGAACACAGGCAAAAAGGTTTTAATGGATAATAACGGGGCTGGGTACCGTTAAACGATACCAGTCTGGTATGGGGAAAAAAAGTTTAGGTACTACCGTTATCGGAAAAAAAATCTTCAATCCATAGATCCAAGTTTCGATGCTGTTGGTCCAGAGACGGCATTAACCTTTGAACCTCCGCCTGAACCGAGCACTTTTTTTTTTGTCCAAACTGGACCCAAATCTGAAAACTTCTTGAAAAAAGTGTCGAAAAAATTTGTAAAAAACAAAGATGAAACCGCAACAAAAGAGCAACACAAACGGAGGGGGAAAAAAATCTATGAGTAACAAAAAAGCGATGGAAGAAAGTGATGACAACATGCCAACAACGCGAAGAAAAATATTTAGCTCTTAGTTTTCAAATAAGGCTTTACACTCGGTTAAGGCGGGAGGTTAAAGGAAGTGACTTTGTTGTTTAAGCTCAAATAAATTATTTTATCCCAATTTTCCCCCTATGTTATTCAAAGATTTTTTTTTGTGCCCAGTGTTTGCCCCATTATTCCCCAAATTTTTTACAAACATTTTTCTTTCTTTTTTTTTTTGCCCAATTTATTCTCAATTTCTTTGCTTATTTTTGGGGTGTGTAAACGTTTTGACAGGGTCATTTTGGTATTTGATTTTGTGATGGTGATCTGAAATGAGTTCACACATTTTTTTTCCACAATCAATGGCTTCACAACAGTTACATCAGTGACCATGGGTGAAAAAAAGCGTTTGTGTTTTTCATTCATAATCTTTGAGAAATGGTAAAAAAAAAAAACACCAGGGTGTGTAAACCTATCAGCACAACTGTATATCCACATCCATTCCCATTTCTGTGGTGTTAATCCTTTCACGACATGACCACACGTTGACTGTAATTGTGTGTGTTCGCAGGTAAACTGTGGTCGCGCAGTGTGAAGGTGGCCTACAACCTGCTCCACAAACTGGGCTCCAAACAGGAGCCTCTGGTGCGGCCAGGAGACCGGGTGAGTCTCACTGTAACATCAACGACGTGAGGGTTTGGCTTTGGATCACACACAAAAAACATCGCACATTCACAATTTCAAACTAAACCTAACCCTAATCCTAACCTTAAAGGGATATTTTTGACATTTCCTAGTTATCCAGAGTGTTGTTGATTTTTGGATATACCGTACATTCTCTAATACTGGCCTGTATTCCATTACCGGCCGGGTCTCTAACAGTGGCCGGGTTCGTAGCTGGTGGAGGCAAATAAAAACCGGTCTCTAAAACAGGCCTGGGCTATTATTAGAAACTATAGCGGTAGAAATATTTCCCATGTTGGGAATTCGTCTCATACTAGTGTAAACGATAACTCAAGTGCAGGAAGTAAACAAACGGGATCCCAGGCCGAGAGAGGGAACGTTGCGGAGTGGAGCTGATCCAAGCGTAACTTTGAGACAGATTTGGCCACTTTTCAAACCTTCTGGGACTATTTTTGGAAACAGGGCAAGCAACAAATGTAGTGTGACCCTCCAGGTTTTTAATAAAGTCACCATCGCGTCCTCAAAGCTAGGGCGGGGCGATATGACGATATTAGAGCGTCATACGATCTCCAGAGCTCACGATCTGTCATTTTTGTGGGATCGTTTAATCACGATTCTAAGCACTTCTGCACAGTTGACTCTTTTCATTGTCAGTGAAGCAAAGTCAAGCCACAAACTTTCTGCTACGCAATGTCAGACGCTAACGCGAGCATTTAGCAGCGAGCCGCTCCTCTAATGTGCGATCGAGTGTGTCCTTCGTCCTTACAGTTCTGTCAGGCGCCGCATCCTTCTCATGTTCAATCTAAATCCTGGACCGTGCTCACAAATGCGCTGTTTATCCATGTCTTTGAAAATATAAAAGTTCTCCAAATACACTGTGACTCTGTTTCTTGTCAAGTAGCTAACTGCTTCCGGTTTACCTTTTACACAATAAAAGTCACTGCATGTTATCGCTTTAGTAAGACTCTTATTGTGAAAGGGTCGGACAGCGACAGAGCGTCACATCAAAGCAACTTGACGTCATGAGAGAGACGTCTCAGAAAAGGTGCCCAACAGCAACAGACACAAACATCAAGCCTTTACCAAACTTACTGTTACTCTTTTACTTTTATTGTCTGGAGTTTTATTGTGTTTTTTAATGTATAGAGTTAGTTCTAAGTCTATATTTGCTGTGTTGATTATCACAAAGTAGAATAAATTAGTGCATTCATTCAATCTTTTTCTTCTTCCGTGTGTAATTAGGCCCGAGCAACGGACACGAAGTGCCCGGCGAGGGACTAATTAAAATCGTAAAAAAAAAGGGAAAACGCAAGAATTCACATAGCAAACGTGGACCGATACACAAGTAACAGGTATCAGGAATTAGTGCTCCGGGAGGTCTAATTTTGGGTGGCGTTGGCAAGAGAAAATAATAAAAGATGGCTCAGTGGCGCCCCCTCAAACAGGCAGTTTACATTGAGTCAATGAGAGCCCGGTGGCAAAAAATGTCATCGTACAAAGGTGACACTGGCCAGGGACATAGACCACGTCAGGACATGTCAAAAAATGTATTATGAGCCTGGCCTAAACTCTACAGGAAGTCGGCCATCTTGGCCCAAACCTCGAACCTGCAAAATCGTACCTGTTGAACTTGTGACCCCTGATCCCAGAGTTTTCAATCAAAAGCTTCAATTTTTGGCCAAAATGTCCCAGACCCATGTGGCTTTCCAAATCCTCATTTCAATTTTGGAAATATTATTGGGCGTGGTCATGACAAGGCCGCAACTCAGAGGCCATTTTCAACCAAATTCAAAGTCTCATATCTTTCACAGACTTTGTGGGATTGCAACGGACCCAATACGGCGCACGTGCACATTCTCGAGCTGGACCTAACCATGTGCAAACGCAGCCACTATGGCCAAAAATGACCCACTGGCGCCCCCTTCAAGGTTTTTTCTTGAAAAATTCGAATCAAAAAATCGGGATGGTATGGAGTTGTGAAAATAATCACACAGGCCTTCCCCGTCATAGGGATCGCGTCCGCCTTAGTGTGAGCCTTCCGAAAATGTATAACATGTGGGGGTACAAGTAACCAGTCCACTTATACAGCCTGTTCAAGTGTGAGAACAGCGCCACCTGTTGGTTTAAGCTGTCTTTTAAGTGGCTTGTAAGTGGCCCGCCAAAAGTGGCCCGCCCATCCTCCGTGGAAATAGCCAGTGTTCTTCTTCTGGCAGCATGTTGGCCTCTGTCAGAGTTGCCACTGTCAGAGTTTCTCATGAAAATCGTCAATTTTCCCAAATACCCCCTTTATTCACAAAAGCAACACTTTTAGACTCATACGTAGATATACTACCCCTCTGTGACAGAAAGAAGCTTTCATTTGGACGTGTTTGCCTCCAAATTGAGCTTTTTTGGACTTTACAGTCATAGGAAGTTCACTTAGGCTGTTTCCTGTCCGTCTCTGCGTGTTCCTCGTACTATGTGGCTCTCACCAAAGTATTCCATTATCTTTTAAGAGTTCTGCTGAGCTTTTGTGTAAGCCCGTGTAGCTCCATTGGTAGAGTGCAGGGTTTGCACCGTCATATTGCCGGTTCAATCCCCACCATGACTTTTTTTTTCTTCTTTTTTTTTTTACGCAGTACCTACTGGGAAGAACCTGAATCGACGACTATGCTCCCACCCTCATTAAAAACAGGGGGAAATGACCCTCACGTTGTACCACATGCAGTTTCATAAGATATTTCACATTTCGGCTGCAAAATAAATCTGCTTGTGTAGCTACATGGGTAGAGTGATAGGTTCCCAACCATGGGATTGCTGGATCAATTCTCACCTTGACTCTTTTTTATTTTATTTATTTTTTACTCGGCAACTACTGGGAAGAACATGCATTGGCGCCTATGGTCCCACCCTCATTAAAAACTGTGAAAATAACCCCTCTCAACAAAATATTGTTTCACCTATCAAGTACGCTGAATGTCCGAGGCATCCTCTCAAATGTTTGTCCCCCAGGCAAGTTTGCTCTAATTATAAAATGATTCAAATCATCTTGGCTCTCCGTTTTCTGCATATACATGAGCTTAGTGACCTTTATAATAGCAATCCAAGGTCTTCTCATCTGTACCTGCCTTAGCTCCATGGGTAGAGTTCTGGACTCACAATCACAAGTTTGCTGGATCAATTCCAACTTTGACCTTTTTTTACTTTTTATTTGTATTTATGTTTTTATTTGATTTTTTACTGGCCACCTACAGGAAAGAACATAAATGAAACATGAAATGAGAAAATGGAGGGGGGGTGGGGAGCATGACCGGAAATGACCTCTCACTTGTGCTAGGACCTACTTTAGAGAATATTAGCCCATATTCGTCCCATCGTGACATAGAGTTATAGCTCAGTGATAGTGTGTTGGTCTTTGGTGCAGTAGGTTGCCAGTTCAAACACAGCTTGCATACTTTTCTAATGCTTTCTCTTTTCACATGGGCTGCTGCACTCTGAGCCTGATACAACTCAAGAATGAGCACCAAGTTATGTAGACACAATTATTTAATTGTCCACTTTTCTACGTTTCACTCCCCTTTTCCTCTTTACTTACTGCTTTCTGTAAATATAAGAGTGCAGGATGTTTCATAACATTGATATATACGTTTAGTTTGTGCAGTTTCCTACAGCTTGGCTAGCTCTATAGGTAGAGCACTGGGATACCAATCATGAGGTTGCCAGTTCAAGCTCAACCATGGCTTCCTTTTTTTTTTATTTTTTTTTACTTTTGTAGTTTGGACTGGGCATCTACAGGGAGGAACATACATCAAACTCAGGGATTTAGAGAAAAGTAGCCCACATCAGGTGTACTTCTGTATGGGGTTATTGTTTACCGGTCTCTGGTTCAGGAGGTTACCACTTCAAATATGACTTGGACATTTTTCTTTTGTTTTTTCTTTATTTTTTGATAGATTTACCTAAATCACAATCTCATAGTGCACAAGCACAACGCTTCCGCTCAAAAGTCAATTGGGATACATGTGCTGTCTCTCACTAGTCCCAATGTATACAGATGGTCTTACTACAGGTTTGGCAATATTTACTGAATCATTTTTTAATCAAGGCAATTTCGCGTGCGTGCCCACAGATTTGAGTGGGTGATCCAGGCCTGCAGCACCTGGGGCGAGAGTGAGGCCGGGGTGTGACGAAGGATCAGGCGAAAGTGGGCCGCGTTAAGGAGCAAAACAGACCGGGTTGGGTGTAAGGCCGAGGCCAGAGCAGGTTTGGGCGAGAGCGGGCAGGGGCGGTCACAAGTGGGGGCATTCGCAAAAGGGGGGGCGGGTGCAAAGGGGGGCGGTCGCAAGGGGGGGCGGTCGCAAGGGGCGAGGGCCTTTATCGCCGCGAGCGGCTTTAATTCCAGTTATTTTTGTTACTATAAAAAAAAATTGTGATAAAATCTAAATCGGGAGTTTAATTCAAAAATCGTGATATTCTATTTTGATCATATCGCCCACCCTTACTCAAAGCACATCCAGCGGCTCTCCGTGTGCAGGTAAGTCCCAAGCCTCAAAATAACTCGTCTAAACTCACCTTTTACACGAGATAACAACAAATAATCCGGTCCGCGGTAAAAAAAAAGAAAAAGAAAGAGAAACCTGCAGTGACATTGATGTCACTGTTCCGCTGACAGCAGCGAAACGCTTCCTGTTGTCCCTACAAAATAAAAAGTAAATGTTCCAGCCGCTGGGAGAGTGTTTGCAATGTTAATTAATTAATGTACCTAATATTTTAGGTTCAAATGGACACAAATCTCGTTTTTCTTTATTCTACTGGTCGTCCGTTTTTCTCAAATAGAAATAAAGGCCTGTCTCTAATTTTGGCCTGGTTCCAATAAAGGCCTGGTCCTCGATGCGCTTGAGTAAATAAAGGCCCCGGCCTATATTGGATAATTTACGCTATATATATTTTTTAAATTCATGCAGTCCTTATATTTGAAGAGTCTAGTGGCGCTAGGCTAGTGCAAGGCTAGCACATTTGTACGGTAACAGCTAGCCTGCATTTAAAACAGTCTGACCCACTCCACAGTGCACCTGAGGCAAATCACTTTAACTTTAACTACCGCTATAAATGTCTGTGTCGATAGAATAATTCTTGAAATATAACTGACCCTGCATCACATGAATTATTGCATTTTGAGGGACTATTTTCTAGCAGATCACTCCGCCGCGGCGTAGCTTTTTTTTTTATTTTTTATTTTTTACATTGGTGCAAACTTTTTTTTTTTTTTTTTTTTTTTTTTTTTTTTTTACATTTTTATGTACAAAACAAATAGAGCAATAGTATTAAGTCTGTTCAGATGACATTGTTAACAGGCAATAAAATAACAAAAAAATAAAGCAAAGTACTGAATAGTATAAGAGGTTGGATTTACATACAAAGGGTTATACAGTTCTGGGTAGTTTACTCAAAAGTTCATAAACAGATTCATTACCATTGGTACTTATATATTTTAGGGATTTTAGATAACTGTCAAAGTCAATAAGGAAAATTTTAAAGTTTGGGGATGATTTAAGTATCCTTTGTTTATGAATAAAAAATTTTGCTAGACAGAGGACCAAGTTATAACACAATTCATTGTTCTTGTTTTGAAGAAGAGTTCCAAAAGTTATATTGTCATTTGAGATGAGGTTTGGGATTTCAATTTGCCGTCGTATCCAGTCCTGCAAGTTCTTCCAAAAAATTTGAGTCTTGGCACACTCAAAAAAAATATGATCCGTCGTCTCCACATTGTTCTCACAGAACGTACATGTATTATCATCAATATTAAAGCGTTTTTTTAGCAAATCTTTTGAGGGATAAACAGCATTCATAATTTTAAAGTGTGTCTCTTTGGCTTTTGGTTGAATAGGAAGTTGTAAGTACAGTGTTCTTAGTTTATTAATTGACTTTTTTTCAAATTTATAAATAATGTTGTTTTTGTTGATCTTACCAGGGAATAAATTTACCGTAAGGCATTGTCTAATGAATTGATTGGAGCATTTCTTATCCATGAGAGATATTCCATGGATTGATATGGTACCCAACTGTGGATTTATAGGTTGTTCTTTCATTATGTTTTGGGTTTGAAATATAAATTCTTTTGGAAATGCTTTCAAAAGTTTTGTAAATTCAGATTTAGGAGGATTGAAGTTGTATTTGATACAAAAGTCTTCATAATTTAGGAATTCACCATTTGTTTTCATCAAGTGCGCAACAGACCATATATTCCTATTCAACCATTCTTCATAAAACAGTGACTTATTTCTATGAAGTATGTACCTGTTATTCCACATTATAGTCGAATGTGGTGAATAATTATGCACATACAGTAGCTTCCAATACAATAATACTTGCTTGTGGAACTCTGACAGTTTAATGGGCAATTTGTTGATATTAAAATCAGACAAGAGTAATAATTTTAGTCCACCTAGTTTGTTGAAAATAAATTTTGGGATACTATACCAGAAACTATTAGAATTAAGCCAAGCTTTTAACCAGTTTATTTTCAGTGTACCATTAAGGCATTCAAAATCTATTACTTTCAAGCCCCCACTGTTTATGTCCTGGACCATTTGATCTTTTTTTAAATAATGTGGCTTATTTCTCCAAATGAAGTTGAAATTAATGGTATTAATAGTTTTTATCAGGTTGTTTGAGACGGGAGTACTACAGGTTGGATAAATTAATCTCGATAGACTTTCCATTTTCGTCAAGTAAATGCGACCAAATATAGAGAGATCCCTCTGAAGCCATATGTTTAATTTAGATTTACACTCAGCAAGTTTATTTTGGATGTTCATAGTGAGGTTGGAATTACAGTCTTTTGATATATATGTTCCCAAATATTTAATTTCTGATTTAACAGCAATATTGCATACTTCCTTTAAGTGTGTGTCGTGAATCGCAAGGAGTTCACATTTCTTCAAATTTAACGTTAGCCCAGAGGCATTAGAAAAATGTTTGACCTTTTCAATAGCTATTGGAATTTGTTTGTGATCTTTTAGGAAAAGCGTTGTATCATCCGCTAATTGACTGATGATTATTTCTGTACCACAGACGTCTAATTTATTAAGATCCTCACTTTTTTTTAGGTAGATTGATAACATTTCACTTACTAAAATAAATAAACAAGGCGATATTGGACACCCTTGAGGAATGCCAACCGAGATATTGAACCTGGGAGTGGTTCCCTCAGGTAATAAAACACAGCTACTGATATCCTTATATAGACCTCTGACTAAATTGGTGAATCTGACTCCAAATCCGAGATGTTCCAAAACTGAGAAAATAAATGGGTGTTCCACCGAATCAAACGCTTTATAGAAATCCAAGAAGAGGATAAACCCATCATCACTTATCAGATCCCTATATTCAATAATGTCCATTACTAATCTAATATTGTTGTGGATTGACCTACCTTTTAGAAAACCAGATTGTGTTTCCGCAACAATATTTGAGATTCCAAATTGAAGACGTATCTTAAAAATGTAAGTTAGAAGTTTATAATCTGTATTTCTTAGAGTGATTGGTCTTCTGTTTTCAATAATCCTCTGGTCTTTATCTGCTTTTGGAATAGAAATTATAACTCCTTGACGCATTGTAGGAGGGAGACAGCAAGATTCAAAAATGTCTGAGAACAGATCATAAAGTAGACCCTTTATATCTTCCCAAAAATGGCGATAAAAATTCCCAGTAAGACCATCTGGACCCGGAGCTTTGTTCAGAGATAAGCTCTTTATCGCTTTGTCCAACTCTGAAGTAGATATATTGTTATCACAGGTTTGTTTAAAATTATCATCAATTTTGGGAATATGCATTTTAATACTGTTCAAAAAAGCATTGCAATTTTGTTCTGAGAATTTTGAGGTATACAGATTGTTGTAAAATTTAAATATTTCTTTTGAGATTAAGTTTTCATCTGTAGTCTCTGTATTGTCTATTAATAAAGATTTTATGGTGTTTCTTTGTTGTCTCCGTTTTTCTAAGTTACAAAAGTATGCAGTATTTTTTTCCCCTTCTTCAATCCATTTAGCCCTTGATCTAACAAAGGCTCCTTTTGCTTTCTGAATATACATTTCATCTAATTTTGGTTGGAGATTTCGAATTTTCTGTTTATCGTCCTCAGTAGGATTAGGTTTGTTACAGTAAAAATTCAGCTGTTGTACAAGATCAAGTTCCTTCTCTTTAAGTTTCCTTATAATTTTTTTGCCAAAGGATATAGAAAATTGTCGAACCTTGTATTTAAAGAATTCCCACTTCCGCATTGGGGTATCTAGTTCTTCTAAATCCATAACATCTGAAAGAATGGATCTTATACTTTCACAATAAGTTACATCATTCAAAAGACTGGAGTTAAATTTCCAATATTTACATGTAGCCCGTGTTTTGTTTTGAGGTTTTAATTGTAAATATATAAGACTATGATCAGTCAGAGGCGCTGCAGAAATATCAGAGCTGATTTCATAGGACAACAACTCATTTGCGACAAGCCAGTGGTCTATTCTAGATTTATAATTTGAATTGAACCAAGTGAATTTAATTGTTCCTGGGTTGAGATGACGCCATGCGTCCACTATGTTTTGATCAGTACAGAAGTTATTAAAAACAGTATTTGGATGACTTGACGTATATTTAGTAGGCCATTTATCCATAAACTCATCTTGCACAAGATTAATGTCTCCTCCGATAATAACATTGTTTGTAGAATACGTTAGCTTTAGATGGTCTAGCTGCAGGGCTATTTCTTCTAGCAGCAATCTGTTTTGACTTAAAGTGTTGTATCCATATACATTTGTTAAAATTAATTTAAAGTTACCTATGTCGATAATAAGGATTATCCAATGCCCGTGATCATCTTTTAATTGAGAGATTACTTGTCCCTGAAAGTTTTTCAGTAAAACTGCTACCCCTGCTGACCTTGAAGTGCCATGGCAAAAGTATGCTCCATCCCCCCACTGTTTAGTCCAAAAAATACGGTCCTCAGGCTTGGAATGAGTTTCCTGTAATAGTATTATATTTGCATTTTTCCCTTTACAAAACAAGAAAAAACTTTTCCTTTTAGTTATGTCTCTTAACCCCCTTGCATTGACAGAAATTAGGGATAAATTACTTTTCAAACTGAACATATAACAGTAACAAACAACAAGGTATAACCACCAATAAAGCAGAAAATGGGTGTGTTACCTTACAGAAAAAGAGCAAAAAAGTAGCAAAACCCTGACTGCAATATGAACGCTAAAACTCACATTTTGGGATTCAAGACCTGTGATAAGTGCTAATTAAGGCATCACTTTATGTCCATTGATGTACGCGTGTCTTCCCCTGTAGACCGCCTTCTGCCCAGCCTTTCGTGCCTGCTCCACTCTTGGCCACACAGCCAGCCGCGCTTCTCTCTCATCCTTGGTGAGGTCCTCCGCGAATTTGATGCCGATGTCTCTGCAGACGGGGTGGCCCTTGGTGGCACGCCAGAGTTCCTCCTTGTGGGTTCTCAGTGAAAACTGCATAATGATCTGTCTGGGACGGCCATTGAAGGCAACGCCAAGGCGATGCACAGAGTCCAAGATCAAATCCATCTTCTCATACCAGTGTGGCAGGATCTTTATGATGATATCGGCAATCCGTTTCCGTGTGTCTTCATCCTTTTCTTCTTTCAGCCCGTTAAGGCGCAGGTTCCATCGCCTTTTGTATGCCTCCAAATCATCCGTCTTTTTCTCAACGCGGGAAAGTTTTTCAGTCAGATTACTGTTGGTAGACTTCAGTTGTTCAATCTCTTCGGCCATCTCTTTATTCTTCACTTTCAGATCTTTGATTTCACCACTGTTAAAATCAACTGCTTTAACAAGGTTAACGATGGCGAGTGTATTTTGCTTCAGGTCGCTTCTGAGCTCTTCAAACGATCTCCTTAGACTTTCAACCGCAGCTAGTATGGCGCTGGTCTCGGCGCTAATGGCGGGCTCTTCATTTCCTTTTTGCTTTTTGGGAGGCACAGGAATTTTACCTGGCGATGTTAACACATTCTTGGTCCCCTTTACATTGGTCTCCATAGCTTCTGAGCTGGCATAATCGTGAACTAGCAGCGATTTGTTAACTTTGCCGTTAGCTTTGCTGTTAGCCATTTTGCCATTAGATGGTTCTGCTTACAAGGCTTACTTGTTTGTCTCGCGGCTGGATAAAATCACAGGTATCTTGGATAGTTCTTGACTTTAGATGTTAGTTTTCAGTAGTTTTGCGCGTCATTTATTCTTACATCGATCTTTTTTCAGGGTCCGCTACTCAGAGCTCTTCACTGCTCAACCGCCCGCTCCGCCATCTTGCCCGCTCCCCCCGCCGCGGCGTAGCTTACAACCACAAAGCTGATGCTGCTCATAAGTAATTTTAAATGCAAAATGGTAAAATTTATTCTATTCTCTTATGCACTAGCCTAGCGCCACTGAACTCTTCAAATATATGGACTGCATGAATTAAAAAAAATATACATCTCCAGAAATCAACAACACTCTGGATAACTAGGAAATGAGGAGGACCTATGTCAAAAATCCTGAAATATCCCTTTAAGGATAGTGGAGTTTACAAAAGGCGTTTTATTGAGATTAACTTCGATTAATGTCGAGGGGGAAAAAGGGGTGGTGACGTCATCTCCTGTGGAGGTCTGGAGCTCCACGGATCACATGACTCTGCATCGGCTGCGATTAGACCCTCTTGAAAATATGCCCAAGGAGACAAAAAAGAAGCAACAAAGCAACAAAAACTTGACAAAAACATGACAAAAAAGAGACAAAAACACCACAGAAACACATAAAAAATTTTTCGATCACTTGATAGGCCTTAGCTTTCACATGAGACATTACACTGTTGCCCTCCAGTCGAGAAGCGTTTAGATTTGGGTAAAGCCGAACTGGAGAAAACGTGTGCAGTTCAAGGTGGGGGTTAAGGGGTTAAAAGAAGATACAAGAAAATGTATTGGAATTTAAATTGAATCCCTTTGCACATGTCAGCATGAGGCTTTTATCACTTACAGATGTATTCACCGTGGTGCTGTGTGATAAAACTGCTCCAAGAATCACAGTTCATTCATAAAGTTACATGTACGTTATTAATGATTACATACAAACCTGATTTCCCCCTGCAGTGTAAACAAGGCCTCTGTAATAACTCGTAGTGTAAGTCCTTGAGCCGGAAGGGACTTTTAATTACAAGCGGGCGAATTCCCGAACCTGCCTGATTCTCACTTTACTGCCCCGCGCACACGCTCCTACGGAGGAATGTGTCGGTGACTACAGAGGAGGCTAATTAGCGGCGGAAGTGATACAGGAATAGTTGGAGCGTGGCGTACGTTACACGAGGGCTGAGTGCCGCTCGGGGAGACACGGGCTGGTAGCAATCAGATGTGCCGTGGATGCAAATTGATTTTTTCCGAACAAAGTGAATGGGAAATGTGCTGACAGTGCGGTTTGGACTTATTTGTGCATATTTAATAGAGAATAAACAGAAATGTGATTCAACGATTCAATACGTTTTGGTGTTCTAAATCTAAATATACAATAAATGCTCAAGGGGCGATGTTATGCAAAATCGTTGTCCCTTGTCGTAAAGTTGTTCACCGTCTACTTCTGAGGTGCTCTAAAGGCTCTGTTCCACCTGCTGATGTCATGAGGTGGAGGCCAAAGTCCATTCAGATTCACCAGACATTTCACTACTCAAACTGCCCACACTACAAAGCAAGTAAAGCTTTTATTAGACATTGTTATTACTTTGAATCCTTTTTTAAACCCATTTAAAGACATAACAAGAAAAGAAAGTTCAAACTCTGAGGTGAATGATGAGGTGAAGATAGATTCTAACGAGAGACATTTTAATATATACTACGTATACAGATTTTTGGGGTCCGATACCGATATGATGAGAGTTTTAAAGGCCAAATAAATGTAATGTATTTTTCCCCAACAGACTAGTTAAAAATGTATTACTGTAGTAAAGGCGTATGGACGAGCACTAGTATAGACTTACCAACATTTATAGAAAAACTCTATTTGAATACTGGAAATAGGTGACATAACATAACGACAGACTGAAATTGTCTTTATGTTTGTTTGTTGTTGCTTTTTCTTTTATTTCAAGACTATTTATATTGTAGATTTTCACTGAAGGAACGTGTTATGAATGAACACATATGGAAATATGTTTTAAACAAAAAAAGTTGGAATAAGATTCTTCAAAAAGGCCGCCTTTTGCTTTGATTACCACTTTGCACACTTTTGACATTTTCTCAGTAAGCTTCACGGTGTCGTCACCAGAAATGGTTTTAACTTCACAGAACTCACGAAGCTCATTGGGAAAATGCCAAGAATAAAGGGCAGCAATTTAGAAGAATTGAAAGTATAAAACATATTTTGAGTTATTTCCCCCTTTTTTTTTTTTTTCCTACAAAATTTCACACACACAATGTAAATAGTGTTGAAAATAAAGAAAAGCAGATACATAAAAAGTGTTTCCAAACGTTTTATGGGTACTGTATATTTAGATGAAAAGATGAAGATGAAAAGGAATGTTCTCAAAACATGTGAGCAGGCGCTTTCTCCTCTGTGTAAATCTCTCTGTGTCCACATATCTCCATATAAACCCATACATTATGTAGCAAAGATAAAACAATGTTTTCTCTTTTCTTCTTTGGCATGAAAGCATTAGTGATCCAGGCATGCCGACACGAGCGCTGTTACTGCTTTATTGCACACTTATTGCACTCCGGTGCTCCTCTCATCACACTGTAGCCCGGCACGTACAGTATATGGAAGCTATTAGCCAGCACTTTCTGTTATCACGACACGCAATCGGCGCCGACTGCAGATAGAGTAACATGCTACGTCAGACAGGCAGGTCCAGTCTGGTCCTACTATGTACAGGACAGAGAGATGGAGATAGGCAGGAAGCAAGAATGCCACTGCACGCTCAAATGTCGACATAATGGGCGTAGATAGTGACTTTGGATCAGTTTCACTAAATCAGATTTGTAATACATCGTGCAATCAAGTCACACGAGATGTCCTTCTGTAGTACAAAAGGTGATGGACTGTCATTTTTTACAAACATTCTGTTATCATGTTAACTGTCCCATCTCTAGGTGGCGCTGGTGTATCCCAACAACGACCCGTCTGCCTTCATCACGGCGTTCTATGGTTGCCTTCTTGCCGAGGTGGTCCCTGTGCCCATCGAGGTGCCACTCTCCAGAAAGGTACGTTTTTACGGCTTTCTTTTGTCGCTCTTCGGCTTGGCTCCGCAAAAATAAAAACATGAATGGAGCTTTGTTAACGTGTGTCTCTCTCTGTAGGACGCAGGAAGTCAGCAGATCGGCTTCCTGTTGGGCAGCTGTGGGGTGACGGTGGCTCTGACCAGCGATGCCTGTCATAAAGGATTGCCCAAGAGTCCCACGGGAGAGATCCAGCAGTTTAAAGGTAACGCATCAAAAAAAAACAGCAAAGTAGATGACTGAGTATTCATAATAAGAGAAATCATATCTGTGGAGGTTTTCACACTGGTTACGTCGACCTAAAGGGGCTCAGTGTGAATCCAACCACAGCACTATGGGCCGAACTAAACAGCTGCACCGAGAGCAGATCCTCTTGCACTCTGGAGCGGAACGGGTGTGGTGAGCAGCCGACCTCAAGCTAAACAAAATTCGCCTTCATATGTGAGGAACATAATTATTGCAAGGAAAGACTTGCTTCCATGTAGCCTTTAGAGTAGAGTCAGAATTCTGGAAGAATCAAGAACAACAACTGTAATCGGGAGCTAAAGTACGTCCTTTTGTTTTTCGCATATTAAAGGACCTATACGGAGTTTAAAATGTTGAAGTTAAATATTTTCCTCCCCCTACACGTTCCAGCCATGTCCTAATGTGTAGAATGAGCCCAGACCTGTTCACCACAACTGCCTCTAAAATCCTGCACTGTCACTCAAAAAGTTGTTAATTCGGGTCCGAAGTGCCGTCATGCACGAGCTTAATATAGAGACTGCAGTTACACGTAAGACCTGAGGTGGCAGTTGTGAGTATAAAAATAACCAACTTGCATTTAGTCCCTTTAAGTAGCCATGTGCTCTGGGTGCGACTCAGCTCTTCAAAGTAATACAATAGAACTGTTAATCAATCAATCAATTAATCAATCAATCCTGGTGCATTCTCTTTTCAAAACAGTCAACTTTCTAAGTGCTCATAATGTTTTTGTTTAATAATTGTCCTTGTGGTGAAACTCCTCTTTGATTTTTAGGGATTAAAAACTTGAGAGAACAGAAAGTTGATTTTCTTAATACGCAGTAAGTGTTGTAGTGTATCAAGTTCTACCAGGAACTCGCTGTCCACCTCGTGATCTTATGTGTAATAAATATGTTTAATGTTTTAAGCTAATCATCACAATAGGAAATGAGTAGTACAGAAAGTACTAGCACTTGCAACTTCAGGGTAGCAGAAACGACGTAGCCACATCGCTGCCACAAGCCATTGTGTTTCCATACAGACAAGCCATGAGTTCCTCTGATTGTTTAATCCATGTCAATCACAGCCATCTGAACTCGGGTAGATAGGAAAGCTTCCGGTCATTTATATAAAATAGGTTTATGAATATAATGTCAAAGCATTGGAAACATGGGCTACTGGAACAGATTGTTCTTAGAAAGTCCAGACTCCAAACCACTGGGGTATGTCTGCCATGGATCATACTTGTTTGAATCATTAAATGGACCGATACCCATTGTAACGTACACAAAGACAGACATGCCCATGCACGGTGCCCAGCGGTCGCCTGTTCTCCCTGATGGACGCGTTCTGTGATGGCCGCCGACAGTTGGAAGGACTAATGGACACAGAATCAGAGAGAGGGAGAGCAGCGGTAATGTGGATCAATAAAACAAACGCAAAAGACCGGGACCAACACGCAGAACAAACGCACGCCGACAGATGGAGGTGAGGAAAGAGAGCAGCTGATGAACAATAAATGTGTGTAGAGGTGGAAATAGCAACACAGTCCGGTTTGGCAAGACGTGTCCTGGCTGGATAGTCGCTGCAGCTGGTCAGGTTTAGGTCCAGGAGCAGTCAGTTGAATACCTAGATTTACTGAAAGGTTTTTTCATCATTGGATTACTTCTTCCCGGACGATATATTCCAAGATGACTTCAGGGTCATGTAGTGAAAGAGCGGAGACATCGTTTTCACAGCAGTGTTAATTTTGTAATTTAGCTTTTAGTCCAGCTTTCGTCAGAGTTTTAGGCTTGTTTTAGTTCGCAAAACTGTCACGTGAATCTGTTTTTATCTGTCCTCTTATACTATTATTTCATTCAAAGAAATTTCATGATATTGCTTCTCCCACATGGACCTGTTAATTTGACAGTGAATCTAGATGATATGAGGCTCAATCAGTCACCAAAATATCTGGAGATTTTAGTCGTAGTTTTAGTCACTATGAACTACATTTAGGAACAAGCTCTAGTCTGTATCATCCACACAAGGTCTTAGTGAAAAATGTATGCAACGCTGAAGGAAATTAAGATATTGCTGAACTTTGATCCAAACAATTCCATGTAGAATGTGTGACGTGATCAAAGCTGGGGTCCAGGGAAATTTTATCTGGCAGTGTTCTGTTGCTGTGTGAGAAACAGGCTTTTGACTTCAAATAGTCACTCTGCATTGAAGTTTTTTAGCTTACTTCCTGTTGGCCAGTGAAGGGTGACGCAACCTCCTGTCCAACTTATTTATTTACTTTTACATAAAACAAGATTAAAAAACAGAGGGGAATTTAAATAAACCTCAAACCAGGTGTGTTTCATTAAAAAGGAGTTCAGATTGCTGTTCTGTTTTGTCATTTGTTAGCGCTAAATTAACATTAGCCTTTTAGCTTCAAGGCTAAAACACATACGTCTCCTTTATAATTGTATTTATAGTAGTAATCTGATGGCTGCATGTTTTCTGCCACACTCACTTTAAATATTTATTTAATTTTATTACCTCTGAGACTTCTGTTGTTTATAAATGTAGATGTTTTAGCCTTGATGCTAAAGGCTAATGTTACTTTGACGCTACCAAATGTTAAAAAGGCGTGTTTATTCATACAGTGCATTTCATACACAAGGCAACTCAGTGCGCCTTCGCTGAAAACATTCTGTGTATTCAATGAGTTTAGGTTACATTGAAGCTAGATGTGTTTTAAATTGCTTTAAAAAAAAAGTATTTGTAATAATGGTTTAGGTCTAAAGTCAACACGCACAAATTGTATAATGATAAAACGAGCAGGACCCTACACCGATGCCTCTCCCTCTGTCTGTCTGCCTCCTCCACTCAGCAGTGTTTCATTAGTACTGAGTGCTCTTTTATTGATTGGCAGACTCATCTCATTCACAGCTGATTGTTTCTGCGCTGGCACGACTCGCTCCATATTAACTTCTCACTGCCATGTACGTCGGTGTAAAATGCTGTAGCAGCTCGTAATACATGCACAGTCCTTGGTCTCTGTTCTAATTTTTATTACACATTAACACTGCACTGAATTGTACCAAAAGTAAAGCACGGAATTTTATTCCAGCGGGCATTAAATGTAAGTTTCTGTTGCAAATAATATCCCTTATTGATGTTATTTATTTAATAAGTTAAGTGGAAATGCAAATGTTATGGTCAAAACAAACTAACAATTTAATCAAAATTGGTAACTGACTTTATTTATGTATTTATAAATACATATGAAGACAGTCTGGCCTATCAATCGCAGTTTGAACGAGAGCCAATCAAACACAAAGCGACCTACGCTGTAAAAACACTGGATTGTATCTTGTTTTTAACATGCGTATTTTCCCCTGTTGCCACCAGTGGGCGTTCTACGCAACATATGAAATCTCTAAAATAATATTTTCTATGGACACACGTGATATTAAGTAATAACATGTTAACTTTCTGGGCTCCCTCTGCTTTTTATACTCAAGTACAATGTTAATGCTATTTAAATGTTTTGTTTGTCTGTGTTTCCAGGTTGGCCCAAAGTGCTGTGGTTCGTCACTGAGTCCAAGCACTTCTCCAAACCTCCGCGAGACTGGTTCCCTCTGATCAAAGATGCCACACAGGACACAGCCTACATAGAGGTAAGTCAGAAAGTATATCTCTTATGTACTTTAAAGTGGGGAGAACCTAAAGGACATACTCTGGGGGAGTTTGCCTGCTGCTTCCTTTGCAGCCAACTAATGGAATGACTTAGTAGATGTTAATTCAAATTAAAAGCTTCAAAGGCAGGGTATGTACGCTTTTTTGCACGTATTTCATGAACAATATGTATCGTGTGTTCCGATACATAATGTTCAAATCTGCTATTGTGTTTACTGATAAAAATTGTAATGTTGATTTATTCCCAATTTTTGCTGACTTCCTGTTGGCCAGTGTAGGGTAACGGCTACTTACTGTCCACATTGTAACGTAAATTAAAAAGATTTTTTTTTTTTTTTTATGGTATTGTATTGTAGTGCTATTTTACTATTGGCTAATGGCTAGCGTCAAATTAGCGTTAGCCTGCATGTTTTTCTGCCATGTACTGTTAGATATGGCTAACGCTCCATATGAATAAACAGGGACAGGAAACAATCATTACGTGATTGAAAAAGTGGTTTATGTTTACTTTTTTCATTATGGTTCTTGTGACCAATTAGAAAGCACAATGAGCCCTATGCTATTATACGATTTTGTGGCTAAAACCAATAAATAATTATACAGACTTTTTTCAACTTCCACATTTCTATGACCAGTTCCCAAACAATTCCTAACCCAGGTCCTAATAGTGAATCTGTGAAAATGTGAGTTTTTAACATAGTTTTGTTTGAGGAAAGCCAATACAATATAACATGTGTGTGCTTTTCTCCCTCCAGTATAAAACGTGTAAAGACGGCAGTGTGCTGGGAGTAACAGTTACCAGAGTCGCGATGCTCGCTCACTGTCAAGCCTTAACCCAGTGCTGCTCCTACACAGACGGTGAATAGAATCTGCCAAGTTCATATTTGATTCTTCTGACATTTTTATTTGCAAAATCTTAAATATATTAATCTTTCAGCCGAGACCATAGTGAATGTATTGGACTTTAAGAAAGACGTGGGACTGTGGCACGCCGTCCTCACGGTGAGTAACAGAGAGCCTCACAAAGCAACTGAGACTTTCTGCACATCAATAGCACGCGGCACGGTAGCACAGCGGTTAGCGCTCGTGCTTCACAGCTAGAAGGTCCGGATTCGATTCCCACTAGGGACGGAGCCTTTCTGTGTGGAGTTTGCATGTTCTACCCGTGTCTGTGTAGGTTTCCTCCGGGTACTCTGGTTTCCCTTACCACTAAAAACATGTACAATAGGCCAGGATGAATGTGAGTGTGTTTGAGAGTGCGCATGGGGGACGACGGATGGAAATTAGCTCATACACACAATCCGGTGTGGCTTGTTCACACCGGATTGTGTGAACAAGTAAAACAAATAATAAATAAATTTTAAAAATTGAGTTAATTTTGTGTAACTGAAATGAACGCTGCCTTTGATGAATTACACAGAAGAAAATATATACAAAAAACCTACATTAAAATAATAATAAGATGTAATATCTTTGAGCTAGTTAGTAATAGACATTTCGGGCTATGAGAGAAAAGCAACTTTAGACAAAGCTGTTATAGTAGTCATAATATTTGATACTATCTTCAGGTCGAGATAGCCCTACAGATTCAAGTTCATAAAGATTAATTCAAGGAATACAAATCCTTAAATGAGTTTCAGCTAAAGACTGTAGTAGTTATGAAGTGTTTTGTCTGATGTCTTTTATTTTGCCAGTTATATCGTTACTAATATTTCTGTTTTATGTCATGAGATACATTTTAGACCACATCACCCTGTCCTCATATATGGACACATATTGACACATTAACCAGCCCCAGTCATAAACAGGCGCTCTATGTTTTCTCACATTGCAGAGTGTGATGAACATGATGCATGTGATCAGTATCCCGTACGCCCTGATGAAGGTCAACCCTCTGTCCTGGATCCAGAAGGTCTGCCTGTACAAAGGTACTGGAGTCACCCATTTTGGACACTTTTTTGGGGTGTATTTTTTCAGTCAAATATTAGAGTATTTGACTCAATTGGACATCTCCTCAAGACGATTGTTGAACAGTGTGCAGTAAAACACTGTCCTGTTGTGTGTTTAGCGAAAGTGGCATGTGTGAAGTCGCGGGACATGCACTGGGCGCTGGTGGCTCACAGAGACCAGAGGGACATCAACCTGAGCTCTCTGAGGATGCTGCTGGTCGCCGACGGATCCAACCCCTGTAAGAGACACTGACACGGGGTGCCTTTGGACATAAGTGGAACAATGCGGGTCGGAAGAGGACATACTTTAATTATTATTTCGTAAACCAATGTAATGCCGTAGATATTAGGGCTGGGTACCGTTAAACACTACCAGTACGTTAGCGGAAATTCTTTTTTAGGTACTACTGGTATCGAAAAAATGAAAGTATCGAAAGCAGGAACCGAGAAAAAATCTTCGCTCTTTAGGTCTAAGTTTTGATGCTGTTGGTCCAGGGACAGAATTAAAGGTGACTTGGTTGTGTCAGCTCCATTTCCATTTTTTTCCATTTCCCCATTTATTAATTTTTTACAGTTTTTACTTATTTTTGCCCAATTCCCCCCCCCCCCCACACACACACACACACATTTCTTGACATTAGAGATGAACCCAATATTGTAAATTTGCATATCTTCCACACATTATTGTTTGCTGATTCTACACAACAAATATTTTAGTATAAGTATCGGATAAAGTATCGTTAGTATCAGTATCGACATTTTTCTTCCGGTACCCAGCCCAACTAGCGAATATCAAACATGCACCTGACACTGTTGTCTTGCTTGTGTATGTTCCTGCACTGACTCTATTGATTTGTGTAATATATGTAATTATTGAAAACCTTTCAAACACAGCTCAAGCATTTCTTTCATCCTGTTGTCTTGCTGTGTGCAGGGTCCATCTCCTCCTGCGATGCCTTCCTGAATGTTTTCCAGACCAAAGGCCTGAGGTCCGAGGTCATCTGCCCCTGTGCCAGCTCCCCAGAGGCCCTCACTGTGGCCATCAGAGCGTACGACACACTACTAGCGTACTACAGCTATTTCACTTTTCACACAGAACTCATTAAATCTATATTCCTAAGGCATTCCCAACATCCCCATTCTTTGCTGGAAATGTACAGTTATTATGTGTTGCTACTTCCGTAAAGCACAGAAAATTGTAATGTTCACAACAATTAACGGTGGCTGAATGGTTAGTGCTCTTGCCCTCCATGCCTACCTCGTACAAAGTTTAAAGGATCTGTATCATGCTATTTTAGCCATTCCAAAGTAAAGTATAGGCATTTATATGATATATTGTACCTCTGCCACTATGGAGCACTAATTTTTGTGATAAATATAAGTATTTTCTGGAGGTATTTTTCCAACCCGGAAGACAAAACGCATGGATTCAGTTAACTCCGCCCCCTCTCTCCGCTCATACAACTTTAGCAGTAGTAGAAATATAAATACCCCAGCAAAAAGTGAAGTTACTTCATGATGGAGTTATAAGGAGTTGACATGTGCAACACAGCTTCATAAATGGCTAACACGCGTTTTGATTGACTCCACTCTGGTCCATCGGGTGTTTTTATTATGGGACTCACGTTAGTTATAAAAGTTAATCCACAGAGCAGGATTCAGGAAGATTGAATGAAGTCAAAAAACACTCTGGGGGTGTTTGTGACAAGGAAATAGCATAACAACATGCTTAAAAGCTCCAAAAAGTCGATTTTGCACTTCAGCCAGACTTTGATACAGTTCCCGCTAATACGATGTGTCGTGGGTTAATAACTTTGTCCAGGAAAAATCCAGAAACGTCAGTTAGATTGATCCCTTTTACTGCACTGTAAAGACTACGTTTATGAACCCGCGCCACATGCCGAGCTGAGCGCGCTTTGAAATGAGCGGTCGAAGCCTCTTCCATGTTGGGGGCGGAGGGCGTGGCCTTCGCTTGTATATATTTTACATTTCCCAGACTGTGGCAGGCGGACTGCAGGGGTACAGACGACGGCCAATGAAAGCCTCGCCCTGACGTACAGCTCGTACGAAACGACCACATTAAACCTCCTGACTTCACTACGCCGCGGCTTCACTGCACTCAACGAGTCCTGCTCTTTCATCCCGACCCCAAATTAACATGCTGTAAATCCACGTTCTAGTGAAGCACAGGAGTACCTCCATAAAGTCAGTTAGGTCATGTAGTAAAAAGGTTATGAAGGTGGTGATTAAGTGTTTATAGAAAAAAAGAGGAACAAAACAGGGGGAAAAAGAAAATAATTTGTTTTTCATATACACCTTTAAAAAATTCAAATATGTAAAGCAAAGACAAATCTAGCCCAGTAAAGAATGTAATTGAATAGCCCTGACATGAATGGTTTGCTGTGTCTAAACTCATTCCTAGCACTTTTGCAACATCCCAATGCTTCACGGGGATGACTTTATGACCGCATTTCACAGCTTTCAGGGGCACTTCTTAAGGTCACTGCAGCGATAATGCCAATTGCCTGTTAGTTCTTGAGCGACAAATGAGATTTATAATTTGATGCGCAGTAACTTTTCAAAAATGTTGACCAATTTATAAAAAGGAGGACCGAACACATTGCACTAACAGCATAAGGAATAGGGCCTGTAAAGAAGAAGTTTAAATATCCAAATTAAAAATTGTGTTTTATGTTCATGACGTGTCCTATTGCGAATTACTGGGTTTCGAAGTGGACGAGTCTGTTGAGCCTCATAGAGTTTCCAAAAGTACTTTCAAAGGTTTCATACAGGACCGCTAAGCATTTCATACGGATACCAATAGGATAGAAAATGTCCTTGCTCATTGGAACGCCTTTATTTTGTTTCCAGGCCGGAGGAGGAGGACAGCACCCCCCCGGGCCGAGGCGTGTTGTCGATGTCCGGTCTCAGTCACGGGGTGATCAGGGTGGACTCTGAGGAGAAGCTGTCTGTGCTCACGCTGCAAGATGTGGGCTTTGTCATGCCCGGAGGTAAGGGGAGATTTACATGACTGGATAAACCTGGATGAATTGGATCAACTAAGTAAATTGTAACTAAAACTCAAAAGTAAGTTGTAATTGATGAGGACTCAAACCATGAAAGGATTTTTCTTGATATTTTCTTGAACTGATAAAAACAAGTACATACAAATGTGCATTAGGGAAAGCCTCTACAGTCCGACTTTGGGGAGAAGTCTCAATCCGACCCAGGTCCAACTGACTGAATGACATTTGTTGTCAAAGTGAAGACGGGTCATAACGGGTACATAGATGTAGGAATAACTGCGTAACTCTTTCTTTCAGCTCTCATGTGCGTGGTGAGGCCTGAAGGCCCTCCTCAGCTGTGTAGGACGGATGAGATCGGGGAGATCTGTGTCTGCACCGCGGCTACAGGATCCTCCTACTACGGCCTCTCCGGGATGACCAAGAACACCTTCGAAGTGAGTGGCCAATTGAAACTGCTGCTATGCGGATTCTTCTATGTGCTAAATCGCATAACAAACCAGAGAGGATTTGCAGGAGGTGAAGCATTTCATATTCTCAAGATCAAACAAATGTTAATCCGAGGCGTTTGGCAGCGGTTTTTAAAGTACTGTATGTGACAGAACACAGCGCTTGTTTGCTTGAACGCTTGATGCTAGTTTTCTCTTTGTGTAAAGTTCTAACCTCATCTAACTTTGTGTCCAGTTTAATTTTGGCTCCATAAGACTTTGATGGCGAACAAATGCAACCTATTGACAGTTTTTTTTTAAATTGTCACTTCAACCATTGTCTATAGCTCGGTTCCATTTCCCATGGTCCTTTGCGTGTGCCAGGTGTTCCCGTTGTCCAGCGCGGGCTCCCCCGTCAGTGAGGCGCCCTTCACCAGGACAGGCCTGCTAGGGTTCATTGGGCCGGTCGGGCTCATCTTCGTGGCGGGGAAGATGGACGGGCTGATGGTGGTCGGGACGCGGAGACACAACGCGGACGACATCGTTGCCACGGCGCTGGCGGTGGAGCCAATGAAGTTTGTTTACAGGGGGAGGTGGGTTACATGTGTTTACATGTCTGTGGTGTGTGTGTCTTTGTGTCATTACTATCGAAGCGCCTCCTGCTCGTGCCAGAGACAGGCCGGGCGCCCCCTTTCCACAACCGCAGACCCCACATAATTATAAAAATGTATTTCAAACTTACATACAGAATTTAGATTTTTTTTCTGCAGATGTCGCCCTTTCTTAGTCACATGTGATGGACTTTTACCCTTTAATTTGCTTAAGTTAGACCTGGCCCTCAGACCATAGACCGTAAATTAAGGATGGCCTCCTCCTTCCTGAAGCCTAATAGGAAATTGGGGCTGGCTCCAGAAGCTCTAATGGACTTTCCATTCAAACATTTTTGCCCCTCTTTAAGTCATCATTGCACACAGGCGTGTCATTCTGACCTCCACGTGTTTGTCTGAACACGCTCAACTTCTTCCTATTTGTTTTCCCCTTTTAATATTATTTTCACCCCATTCTAAATATAGAAGCTGGCTCCAAAAACCTAACTCTGGGCCCCCTCTACACCCCAAATTGGGAGCCAATGTGATAAATTATATGAACACAACCATTACAGTATCATTTGTATATGACTGTTTCTCAGCAGTAGGAATAGTAATAAATAAAAAAAATAAAAAAATAAACTGTTTCTAAGACTTCTTTTCAAGGTAATGTTTGTAGGATGCGCTCTTCAGGCCTGATTTATTAAGTGTGCGGGCTCAAGTGCAAACAAACCGTTGACATTTTTGTCTTTCATAAACACTTAAAGGCTACAGCACAAACTCATTTACATATCAGAATATATGATATGTATGCACCCCTAATAATTAAGTAGAAATTATAGATACGAATATTAGTAAAGTTAATATGAACATGTTATTTCATACTTGGGGACATGAATAGTAATAATGTTCAAAAACGTGGATAGATTTTTTAAGTGACAACAAATACATGAGTACTTTCTGAATCCAATGTACTGCTGACTAAACGAAGATAAGATGGAGAATTATTTTTGCTTTTAGAAACTTCAAATTCAATAGCTTTACAGCGCTGAATATGGCAGCGCCAATGGGGAGAGTCAGTCGGAGAGTAATTCTCATGACTGTTGCCTCTGTGATGCAGGATCGCCGTGTTCTCCATCACGGTGCTTCATGATGAGAGGATTGTGGTGGTGGCGGAGCAGCGGCCCGACTCCACTGAAGAGGACAGCTTCCAGTGGATGAGCCGCGTGCTGCAGGTAAGACTTTTCAAGCGCTAGGGTTAGGGTTAGGGTAAGTTAACCCTAATCAGGATATAATTAGGGTTAATATTTTTAGATCACTTTTTAATGTATAATTTACTATATTTACCTATAAGTTTGCAAATCCTGTTTGTGTTTTCAACTGAAACATTTTGGCTCAAAAAGAGTAATTCCATCTATGTGACTTGATACAGACAAGACGGTAATCAAATTTAAAGAAGTGAATCTTATATAATCTAATACATAAATCATGAATCTAATTGTAATGGCAGAGCCCAGGAGTCTACAATTGTACATATAAGTACAATATAATATAATCAGGATGTGTTTAGGGATGTGCAATATGACGATATAAAAACAAACTACAATGTAATCCTCGGACAATCTGCTTGTTTAGAGAGATTGTTATACTCAGACACACACCGTCTTGCGTGAACTCACAAAAGAAGCTGATAACTGAATGAAACTGCTACTTGTTTTGGGTGGAACGCCCCTGAAGAGCCTGTATGTCGAGGCTAGACATAGTTGTCAGTGGGAGAATATCTCGTGTGCTTTATATACTGTACCAGCCTTGTTTATGGACTCGCTTTCATGCTCTCCCCTCGGCCCGAACTCAAGGCACTTTCTCATTTATACGGCAGTAGGACGCCGGCTCTTACTGGGAACAGCTGTGGCTCATAAAGCTGAAAAAGCACAACATTTAGAATTCCTTCTTTTCTCAGTTGAACAACACAGTTAGGTAGCACTGGAGAATATGGAGAACATGAAATAGTCGATAACAGTGTTAAATATTGCAATTGGCATCAAATTTTGCCAAAAAAAAAAAAGAAATAAAAAAAAAAGGACCAAAACAAGACTGAAACTTGACTAAATTAAGAAAACTAAATTTGAAACTAAATCTCTTTTTAGCCTCTCATGACAGCTAAGTTTTAAAGATGTGGTAATCAAATGATTTTCTTGCAGTAGAGTAAACATCATTTGACGTCATAGATCTGCATTGTAAACGCGACATTTGTGAAAGAAAAACCAAATATAGTGCATTTTCCTCCGGCGCGAACCAGGAAGTCAGGTGCTTAATTAGCACAGCGTTAGCAGTGACGGTCCGCCCTGTTCCCGCCTCAACTCTGCCCCGCTGTGACCTACGACTTTCACGGTTCGACTACGGAGTAAATCAGGTAGCGCAGCTTTAATGTCAGAGTAAAAAAAGTAGACCAAACTCACCCTTTACGCTGCTTATTTCTATAGACGTTTCGTCTGCTAGCAAGTCAGAGATTTCCACCAGCGCGGCGCCCCCTCGTCTTTCATATTTATGTCAGTAGTTTCAAATTGATATCTATAAATGCCCTAGATTGAACCCCAGTTTTAGTAATAATTTCACCATAATCCTGTCTAAATCGGCACTGATTCCTTGACAGTTTCTTGAAAACATCTGGACCTTTGGCTGACATTCTTCGATAGCCGCTGTGTGCCATCTCTCGCTCTGATCTCTAGGGCTTATCTTTTTGACATAGCGACAGTAAAGCCTTTTGAATGTAACTTTAGGAATAGGATTACCTTTATGCATGTTACTCTAAATCCTTCCCATTCCGATCAGACTAGCCATGTACTGTAGATCTTTATTATCAGCCGAACAAAGCCGCCCGCGGATCAGATGGCCACATGCCCCTTAAATATGAGACTATACTGTGACATATGCTGCGCTGATAAGATCGTCTGCTTCTCGAAAAAAAAAAGTCAGACTTTTTACCACTTCAATCACAGCCGATCCCTGCATTTCGGCAGCGTCATGGGCTTTGTTGTTTTTTTTTTATCGACTTGTCAGCGATTCTCTCTCTGCTCTCTGTCAGAGAGCACCGTGGAACCGACTGGAGCTATGCGCAGCAGCTGGGGGCGCTTAGATGTGGAGCCGTGGGTAGATTTGAAAGAGATATAAAACATAAAATGATAATGTTGCAATGGTTTTATTGCATTGTGGCGCGGCTCGTATTTCTACAAAGCAGCGTTGTTGAATTATGTAACGGAGACTTGCAGCGAACGGTTGCCATTTCTCTAAAATACACGAGCAAAGGATAATCTATCAAAGGGAGCGTCGTGATAAATTGTCAATTTTACGCAGTTTTTCTGAAAGTTACCTGCTCCAAAGTAAAACGTCATTTAAGTCAAGTCATTTTAAAAGCCTAATAACGCGCACTCCAGAACAGTAGGTGGTGCTGTACAGAAATACTAATGATATCCAGTGTCTCACAGCAAGGGAGAAGATTTGTCTCATTCTTGTTGCCATACAAGTGGTGCATTTGAGCTGTATCTTCATGTTTGTACTTTTTACTTTGAATTCTTAAGTATTTTTTACAATAAACACTTTCACTTAAGTAAAGATTTGACTTTTATTTTCATTGGGGTAATATTTGACCTGTAGTGTCTGTACTCAAGTAGTAAATTCAAGTACTTTGACCTAGCCTGGTCTTACCATACCCTCGTACTCATTTTGTACAGAGGGTCTGGAACTACACAATTGAGCTCCGTTTTCAGGTGGGAGTGATGAACTCCTCTGAAACGATTGGATCTGTTTTCAAACTACAACCAGCAAATGCGAAACGTCACCTACAACATTCAACTGGGATTCAACCGATGAAACGCAGCCACTGGGATCTGACCCAGACGTACATGTAGGGAAAAGATAATTGACCGGAGTTTACGGATGGCAAAGGCCGGGCTAACTTTGACCTTTTTTTAAAATCGTCTTTACCTGGTTTCAGCCAAAAATGTAGGATTTTGTCTTGTTTTGGTTGAGTGTTATTCCCTCGGTTGCACTACAAGTAACATACGAGATCCTGTCTTTAAAGCAGAACTACGTAACTTTTGCCCCTAGCGCCACTGTAGGTATCGTGGCATGTTGCGTTTTTTCTTTTACTCATTAATTGTCCGTGAGAGTAAATATTACGCTGAGAAAAGACAAAGGGAGAGAGGGATATTGTACATTGTTCCACAACCCAGTTATACAATGGAGATAATTTTTTTCCGCTCAAACTTGGCTGTAAATACTGCTAAAGTGGCGCTAGCCCACAGTTGGCTTCGCCCATTAGTCTGCTAGCTTCTTCTGATTGTGATAAACCCAATAACAACGTTTAGCAAAATGTTCATCCACGAACTGAAAGCTGTAGACACCCTACAGTCAGGACTTACCTTACATAAACCTCAGAAATGTGAGCCAGAAGTGATTTTCTGGACAACTGAGAGCAGTGAGGGAGATGTTTTCCATTAGTGTGTACTGGGGCTGCTGGGTTGAAGGCAGGGAAAGTTGCAAGGGGGATTTTCTGGCCAGAGACACCAGGGGGAGATGAAAGACCCCCCCCCAATCATCCCATCAACACTTGTATTACCCTCAGGGGGACTCCGGAAAGGATTTATTAAGGTAAAAAAGTTACTTAGTTCTGCTTTAAATAGTAAAAATTGTAAATAGTCTCAACTTGTATAGCGCTTTTCTACTTTCGTCAGGCCCAAAGTGCTTTACAGCAAAGAAATAGTCACCTATTCACCCTCTCATTCAAAAACCAATGTACGCAGACACTGGAGGCAAGGTGGCTGAAGTGTCTTGCCCAAGGATACAACAACAGTGTGCACCTTACAGAAGCTGGAATTCAAACCCCTGACCTTAAGATCATGAGACGACCCACTATACCACTGTCTCTTTACTCATCAAGCGTGTTTCATAAATTTAGATCAGGGGTTCCCTAACTTTTCACGCCGCGACCCCCAAAATCACTCAGCCAATAACTCGGGACCCCCTTCTGTAAAATGTAATTAGCATTTATAATAAATTAAGGAGCAAAACATTTAAAATCTGGTTTAATTATGCTCATTTTGATACTGTATTTTGATATTTGGCTTCTAAATGGCTGTTTTCCAATCAAAAATACATCAAATTCAATGTCAGAATTTTCTTTTTTTTTTAAATACCCCCACTTTAGTGTTCCGGGACCCCCCACTTTGGGAACCACTTATTTAGATATTAAAACATAAAATGCGGTGCTGAGGTAAAGCAGATCAGAAGCCACAATAATATACGTCAGCTTTGAACATATTCTGGACATAAAAACAATATCTGAATTGTCGCACTCACTAACATGGCATTTTGTTGTCATTTCCATTGTGGTTCTCCTCTCCAGGCCATAGACGGGATCCACCAGGTGGGGGTGTACTGCCTGGCTCTGGTGCCGTCCAACACGCTGCCGAAGACCCCTCTGGGCGGGATACACCTGTCTGAGACCAAGCAGCTCTTCCTGGAGGGGGCGCTACACCCCTGTAACGTGCTCATGTGCCCCCACACGTGTGTCACCAACCTTCCCAAACCCCGGCAGAAGCAGCCAGGTACTGTTTACAAGCCAGGCCTTAATGTTTTCAAATGAAGATGCAGTGCACATTCAAAACAACTGAAGAGAGAAAGAAAACTGTGAGCGGCTAATACTAGAATAACGTGCATTTCAGGACTTGTGTGTAGAGGTCTAAATTACAGGTTTATCAGGTTTTATACAGGATGAATTTTAAAGGGGACAGGTTTTTTGTTTCAGAGGACCAATTCCTAAATAATTGCGACCTTTCAATTTGTAATTTGATTTGCTTGTGATTAAGGGAATTGTCCTACTGCTCCTGCTCCTCACATAAAAAGGTAACAAAATAGCAGCAGTTATGTATTATCTTTCTTTATGAAAACATTGGTGTTGTTCACCCATTTTATCTGTGTATGTCAGGCTTAGTCATGTAGCCGGGCCACATTTAGCCCCCGAGTTCTAGTTTGCCTTCTGCTATAGATCTGTCTTTCTCTAACCATTACGTGCACCTCTGGTGATACGTGGAGGTGTCGCAGCCTTTTTTTTTTTTTTTTTTTTACTACCATCAAATTCTCTTTAATGTATGCGCTTTGTGGCGGTACCAAGTGGTTTGAGCATCAGGGAAGACCTCACACGCTCGAGAGGAGCATGGGGTGTGTCAGAGCAAAGCAGAGAGAGGACAGTCTGAAAACCCTTTAGCAGTGTTTGCTCCAATTTCCTTACGGTTATAAAGTAGCTTGTTTTTAGCAGAGAGCTTTTGTGAAGTTAACATAAAGCTGCTGCATGACTCTTCACCTCAGCTGCTCTCTGCAGCATCTCTACACTTATCTACTGTATTTTAGTTTTTAAACAGAATCGGTTACAAAATACAAAAATGCACAAAACAAAGAGAGTAAACCTGATATCTTGGGTACTTTTTGTCTCGCTTCTCATTTATTTATTTTTTCTTCAAATATTGATTGTACCTTTGTTTAAAGAATATGTGCAGTCCTAAACTTGATTAAAAAAAAGACAGCAGCAATGATAAATGGCAGTTTATTACTGACTGACTATTTCACAATATAGTCTGTTACACTCGTGGTACTTCAAGACCCCAAAATGTTTTTAGGTGCAAAATTAGAGAACCACAATGAAATGTTGAAATTCAATCATCAAATGAGATATTTAGTTAGGATAATTATGCTCCAATATTTATTTCTATAATTGAAAGTGTGTGATTTCATTTGGTCATGGATGATCTGCGGGGTCATGCTAATCCTAATCTCCTGTTTCAGAGATCGGCCCCGCGTCTGTGATGGTGGGGAACCTCGTGTCGGGGAAGAGGATCGCTCAGGCCAGCGGCAGAGACCTGACGCAGATGGAGGACAATGACCAGGCAAGGAAGGTGTGTGTGAGAAAGAGGGACCCTGGTCTTCAACACTAGCATTAGCATTAGCATTAGCATCATCACAACCCCCTCACTCACCACATCCACAGCACCTCATGTCATTGTCTAACATGTCATTTTCTCCCATGTGCTACTTATATTCTATAAAAACGGATGCTTTGAGGATACCTGAGTAACTATGGGCCTGAGGCGGGGTGTATTCTGGACAGTTAGAGGATTTGTAAACATCAAGAAAGAAACTGCTGAATGTAGTTTTCTAAACTAATTAGTTAAAAACATTATGGAAACATAAAATCTGAGAAAACTTGCAATATATTTTTTTCTCTTGTTTATATCAGTAATTTACAGCAACATTTTCAGATTGATATCTTTATTGTGAGTGAATGATCTTTCGTTCACTCACAATAAAGAATGGAGAAATGCTCTCAGTTACCTCACTTACTGTCTGTAGCACCAGGAAGATTAGTCATAATTGTGGCAAAAAAATAATAATCTATCTCTTACGGTCGTCATTCAAGGTTAACTGAAATCATACTTTCTGATTATGCGCAAACAAGGCCGCTCATCATCATGTGTACAGGGCGAAAAGAAATGATGCAAACACGAAGGGAAGTCCTTCCTTTTAATTTTCTGAAAACGTTTGCTGTCGGAAATAGCCGCGACGTGCACAAGACCGGACTCGCTGTGAAAAGCATGACAAACATGGGATCTCAATTTCACCACGCTAATCTGTTCCGTGCAAATGAGTTTATGACGAGAATACAAAGATGCAATCACTTTTTAACTAAAAGAAAAAGTTGATTTTGCGTAAAATGGGGCTTTTAACAGCGTTTAGAAATAATTCTGAATATTGTTGAGCAAACTTTTATTCAACCCATTTCGCCCCATTCATACCAGTGCTTTTCTATATTCATCCATTCATTTCTCAGCTCGTGTGTCCTGTGTTTAAAGCTGTTGAAACCAGGCCCTCAGTGTGAGTGGAAGAAGCCATTATGAAGCGCTAATAATGTGACACAATGGTTTTCGAATGTTGTTTTTGAAAAAGCTTGGTATTATTCACTTTAACATCAATTCTGCCACGTGTAAACGACATCCAGGCTTGAAGCTGTTTCTCACTAACCCTCCGTGCAAACAGCGAAGAGACGATTCTTGAGTGTGACAAGTCGCAATCATTTTGATTTAGTCTGTCCAATGTGAATGTGAAGACTGAACCAGGGCTAAACCGGGCCCAGACCAGGATTTAAGCAGATCTAAAACAGGACTGGCTCTAGATTAGGTTGGGAATATCCAAACCAGGACTAAAGTGAGCAAAAAACAAAACAAAAGAGACACTTGGACACAAGAGGAACTAAAATTGGACTCAAACTGAATTAAAAGTTAATGAGACTAAAACTATGACTAAAATCCCCAGATATTTTCGTCAACAAATAAAAACAACTTTCTGTGACACAGTTTCAATTCACCGCCAAAGGAACAGGGCTGTGTTTTGTCCATGTGGGAAAAGATCCATGAAGCTGTGAATATGATTAAATACGTCTCAATACAATAGTATAAATGTAAAGTTGACAAACAATTTCTGTAAAATTTCCATAAACTAAAGCTAAAGACTAAAACTGAAAAGAAAGGGCACCGCATCATGACATCAGCAGGTGTAATAGTCGAGTTAAACGTCCCAAACTCGCCAGGACGTGCCTCTTTAGTTGTGGTAAACCTTCTGCAGTTTGTAATAGGCGGATTTTGCCGTGAAAGCAAGTGTTTTGTTTCCCTCCTCGCTGGAGTTGACCTGGCGGACGCAGCTGTGGCGCGTGTAGTGCTTCACAGCGCTGACGATATCTGATCCTCTCTCTATTAGTCTGTGCGACTGCACTGATGTGGATCGGAGGAGTGGGACAGACACTGGGGCTTTGTGAAGGCCTCGCTGATAGCACTGGCCACTGCTCTCCTGTCTCACCCTAACGGGACCACAATTACTTTTACTTTTACTTGTATCTGGAATGGATATAAGAGCATGTAAGGGCTTGACCTGTGTCTAAGGAGCTCATCTGTGTGTGTGTTTAGTTATGATCCACAAATCCTCTTTTATAATGACACTACAAAAATAAAAGCATGCTGGGTTGCCTGTTTGGACTCTTGACTAGGGTGACCACCCGACATCGCAGAAAAGGGTTGACATTGTAAAGCTTTAACCTTTAAAGGGGTGGTACTGTGAATAATCACCCATAATACCTTAAAGGCCCCGTAACTGTTGTTTTTATTTGTTTTTTTCCCATTACAAACAATGAAAGAGGAAGCAACCAAATTAAAATGCTAGTTATGATCCAAACTCATTCCTAACTTTTGTAGCATATTTGCAATTTTGCAGAAATCTTCAAGTTCATGAAATTGCAACAAATGCTTTCTAATTAGATGCACAGTGTTTTTACCCACAAAAGTCGGCGTTTATACTAGAGGGAGGACAAATCAAATTCCAGTCCACTACAAGAAGAAAATCAGGTTTAGTGCCTTTTAAGTGATAATCTGTGAATTCAAATGTTTTACAAATGTAATGGCATGCATTTAAATGACTGCCTTGGTCTCAAATTTTACGTAAGTAATATTAAATAATCATATTTTTTCCCTTCCCTTTGCCGATTTCAGCAACTAATCAGAATCCCCAGGGCTATCGCTTTCACCAATGAGACGAGCGTGAACCAGCCAGTCAGATCCAATCAGGAGGGGAGGGGAAGGAGATTGATCTTTAAAACATTTGGAAGTTTATTTATGCTCTACTCATTTTGCAACCCAGCAATTGCTGGGTTGCAACATTACACTAACACAAGTCGTAGCTCAAAAGAAAATGTATGAATTACAAAAATGATAATTAATATCAGTCACTGGGTCCATGATCTCTCTGTACAAGACCAAACATTTCCTAAAAAAAAACAAATAATTTTTCCTGCATATAATAGTATTGGCCTTTGGAATGCTGTGATGTCACCTGCAACCCAGCAATAGGGCCGCTGCATTTTAAACCCCCCTCCCTGCAGTCAAATTGACCGCCGCGCCGGTTCTATACGATGCGTTTTAAAACGCGATTATTATTATTTTTAAATAAATAAATATACCCAATATGTGGTGGGCGGTGTTGATTCTGTGGCGGTGCGCCACAGAATAGTCTATGTGTGGGAAACACTGGTGTTTACCCCCAAAAGCATCAATTTTAAATTATCATGTCTCTGAAATTCAGCTAGCATTAGGTTGCACCATATGCAGAAACAGGAGCCTGTATTTTATATTGCTTTTATATTATTAATATTGTACGTTTTTTCGGGGGGCATTTGGATACGCTGGCACTAAGCCGAACTTTCAAGTTTCAAATTGAAATGTAACGTCTAGTGGGACAGTACAAATTGGACGACAAGTTCAGATGCAGTGGCTGCAGACAGTCTCTAGGCTGTCAGACAGACAGGGGCTTCATGAATATTTCAGCACTTTCCTCAGAGTAGAATCACAGCCGGCGGCGCACAGCCACGGGGAGCCGCCTTTTTAACTTTACATGTGTGGACGGAGGGCTTCTTAAACATGTATTAATGCGTGAAATATATTAAGGGGAACAATCTACTGTTAATAATCATTAAATAAAACAATCTTGTTTTTTAAAAACTAATGTGTGTTGCTGTGGGTGACGGATAAAATCAAAATGGCCGCTGGGTTTGAGTCTTGTCGTTTGCAGACTTGCTCTGCTTGGTTCAGTCGCTTCATTAGCATAGAAGTAAGCCCCTGTTCTCTGAGCCGATAAGAGCACCCTCTTTTATAATCAAAACTGCAAGCTCCAGTTGAAAAAAAGTCAGTATTTTGGATTCAACGTGTACTTCTAACAATAGATAGAAAAGTATTTGCCATTATATAAATAATACAGTCCGTTTAAGTGCTATTGCTAGCTAGCAGTTTGTTTACTAGCCAACTAGCTATCTTTGTATTTATCTTATTGTGTTGCTTGTCAGTTGTTGGTTAAAAAGATGACATGTGTTAAAGCTTAAATAAAGTAGGAGCCCCTGCTCAGAGCTTTGGGCATAAACCACTGCTTTAAGACAAAAATTATAGACAAGAATTCACTCTGACATTTGTTGGCTAATTTGGAGAAAAGCAACAACTCCCACTGTTTTTTTCCACTGCTCTAACTCCTTCCACAATGATCTCTCTTCTGTTATTCATGTATTCTGGTTCACATTCTGTCAGCGTGGTTGCTCTGACTTTGTCTAACTTCCCATCTCTCTGTTAAAGTCAATGGTGTCTGTAGCTGCTCCTTCACGCTCCGCAGACCTTCAGGGATGACGAGAGTTTGCACGCAATGAAAACATCACTCCCCTGCGCCTGTCGTCTCACATCCACTATTTCATTAAACTGGCATCGAAGTCTCGCTTTTTCTACCCGCTCATATTCGGATCTCTAACTATAGGCTCATGGTCAGAATAGACTAGCCGTAGGGGTTGGCCTATTATTCTTTATAGTGAAATCGTTTTTAGTGACCTTTGTTTTTTAAAGTTCAGCTTGTGATCGAACTTGTACAAACGGAAAGTCCTGGGATCATGAAATGAGATTTCACAATGTGAGCCCAATGAATCCTGGCATTGTCATCTTGGAATAATGCCTGTGCCATCAGTGAAGAAGAAATGTATTGATGGAATAACCTGGTCATTCAGGATGTTCAGGTCGTCGGCTGATCTCATTCTTTGGGCACAAGGGGCCCGATCTAGACTTTTGACCGGGCCAAACTAAACGCAGTAAGTGGGTTGAACGGGGGCAGGACAGACACCCACGGCCAATGTCAAAGTTATAAGGTGTACATTATTGTCCCCGTAGGGAAATTTGTCCAGTTATGCACAACAGTGGTCCCTCGCCGAGCTTTTCTCAGACGGCAATGCAAAAAATCATCGGTCTCAGTAGTTCCCACTGGTTTCTAAGCTTTTTACAGTGAGTAATACATAGGGCTGAAAAAACTAATCAGTGAATTGACAACTAATCGTTTATTGAGATAGTTGACAACTATTTTAGTAATTAATTAATCGTTCTCTAGTAAATACAGACTCAAATAGTGCAAAAATGACATGAACATTTTTTATGGAAACTTACTTTGTTTTTAAAGTTAGGGTATGTGGTGTTTTGTACATTTGAAAATGTTATAAATATCTGTCTGCGTCTCAAAACCTGCCTCCAAAAACACTCACTTTAAGTTTACTCCATCAACGTGTCCTCAAGCGGCACCACTTTAGCTTTATGTGATAAAAAAAAAAAAAAAAATTTTCATACACCATTCACAGCCAAGCGATTAATCGTAAAAATAATCGTTAGTTGCAGCCCTACATATTTAATCATGACGCCCGTCTAAAAGCTGTTAGCACGTTTGTATAATCCGTTCCATAATAATGTGTTGTGATTTGTTTTACAGTTCCTGTTCCTGTCTGAGGTGCTGCAGTGGAGAGCTCAGACCACTCCTGACCACGTCCTCTACACTCTGCTCAACTCCAGGGTGAGACTTCAACTCTGTCGTCTTGTGACAGTCTACTGAGTCTACTAACTAAAATAGCAAATACACAAACTAACCTATCGTCTGGTGGATGGCTGGGCCTTTAATCAGTGCCCAGAAGACCAGCCTAAGACATGCTGAGTTTGCTGGCTAAAGTGCCGGCTCCCTGTATCCCTGACAGGATCCTCTTTTCACACCTAAGGGCACAATATGTGACATCACAACTAAAGAGCCTATAGTTTAAGATTGAGGTGGAGGGCAACTGAAAATTCCATGGCTGTAACTAGGGCTGAAAGATATATCGTTATCATACTGTTATCGAGATATGGACATTCAAAACATTCAAATCGAAAAAGCAAGTTAGAAACAATATAGATTTTCATTGATAAAACTGCACTCTTTATTATTAAGTTTTTATTTTTCTGAAAAATGCTTGGTTTTCACCTAACCCATAGTTATATCGTATCGTGTCAATATCGAGATATTTGGCATGAATATCGAGATATGAAATTTTGTCCATATCGTTCAGCCCTAGCCGTAACCATTGTAACGCTCAAAATGCAGATTTCTAGTCTTAAATCATTGCTAATTTCTCTGTAATTCCTGAGGCCAATTCACATGAAAACTGTCACAAAGTTCAAAGTCATATCTTCCAGCACATATGAACATATGTCTAATTATTTCCTCACAAAGGCGTCCAAAAGTAGAGACAATATTCAAAAACATGTGCTTGATGTTGGCCAGTAGAAGGGAATTTTAGCCATAAGATTCACATGTCAGGTTTGTGAATCCAACCACTATCAAATGATGATCAGAGAAAACATTTGGACGTTTTATTTTTGAAAATTTCTTTCAAAAACTGTTTCTCTCCCACAGAGTTGTATTGGCACCTGCCCTCCAACTGAAATAGAATTCTATAACGTGAACGCAACCTATAGGCCCAAATGGCCTTCCCTCTAAACATCACAAAAGGTGATGTTTGCATGATCATCCGAGGCGCCAATTGGGCGCCTGCATTTACATCTGAGCAGTATCACTCCCATGCCCATGCTGTGATTCTCTTTCATGTGCTAAGAAATTCCACGACAGTCACATTTAGACACACTTTGGTGTTGACGTTGTGATATTTGTTTGTTTCTCTCTTGTCATAAGACTCCACTGAGCCCCCTGTGTTGATGTGTTTTGATCGCAGGGCGCCATTGCCAGCTCCCTGACCTGTGTCCAGCTGCACAAGAGAGCGGAGAAGATCGCCGCCATCTTGTCTGAGCGCGCACACCTGCAGGACGGAGACCACGTGGCTTTGGTTTACCCTCCTGGTAAATTATCATTTCATTCACTTTGATATGTGCCTTAAAGGCCATGTACACAATTTCCCCTGTTTTCTAGAGGAAGCTATTTGTTAGTTGTGGTCAAAACTCATCGATTGTTCGTAGAGATGCGTTTATAAACACGTTTCACAACTTTCAGAGAGCAGAGCAGCACGCCTTGATGAATAGCTTGACTTTTCAATGTAAATATGTATTGCTAGCCCATCCCGATTTTAATTATTAGGTTAAGTATACCTCATTCGTGATGCCAAAATGTATCTTGTCGGTAACTAATCACCTCAACATGTGTCTCTGTTTGTATTGTCTTTGCATTTAAATTATCTCATGAATACATTTCCTGTCTCCTCTCAGGAGTGGACCTGGTGGTAGCGTTCTACGGCTGCCTGTACGCCGGCTGTGTCCCCATCACAGTGAGACCTCCTCATCCCCAGAACATCACCACCACACTGCCCACTGTCAAGATGATAGTCGAGGTAAACTAAACTGCTTTATTTTATAAGCAGTTTTATAACCGTTGAACACCTTTGATTTCTAGTTTGGTGCTTTATAAGGTCAGAATAATCAAGATGTATTGGCAATTATGGGTGGACTATTTTGATTGCGGCTAACTTTGCATAGTATCTCAGGGAACTATCATCAAAAATACAGTTGTGTTGGATAGAGTTGCTGCTCCCTATGGAGACCTATCCAGCTGTGGTTCGAGTATCAAATTAATAAGCTTGTGTGTGTCCATATTAGGTAAAGCTGAAACAAAAGATAACATGATCTGGTTATCATCTATATTAGGAGCATAGATGCTATTGGAATTACTTTATTCATAACAAACGGTACTGTCTTTTTAACTATAATAGCCGCTCCTCTGCTTTTAGCACTAAAATCTGGAGGAAAACATAACAAAAAGAAAAAAAAAATACAGTTGTGTCTTGTTTTTGTTGTTGCAGGTGAGTCGGTCCGTCTGTGTGATGACGACTCAGGTCATCTCCAAACTGCTGAGGTCAAAGGAAGCCACCGCCACAGTCGACGTCCGCACGTGGCCTCCTGTTATAGACACTGGTAACACGCTCAGCGGATAGCAGCATTTACCGAAATACAGGGGGGGGAAAATACACGGTGGCTCATTTTTTTCTTGAATTTCTAGATGATTTGCCAAAGAAGAAGCCCCCTCTGCTGCACAAGCCGCTGAACCCGGACACTATGGCCTATCTGGACTTCAGTGTGTCCACCACAGGCATGCTGGCAGGAGTCAAAGTATGTCCTTCTTCAAGTCTAATGTACAGAGTATACACAGACCCCTATGAGCTGACGTTATCTTCGTGTATTTACAGATGTCCCACAGCGCCACCAGTGCCTTCTGCCGCTCCATAAAGCTGCAGTGTGAGCTGTACCCGTCCCGAGAGGTGGCCATCTGCCTAGACCCCTACTGCGGCCTGGGCTTCGTGCTCTGGTGCCTCTGCAGGTCAGGACCACAGCACTGACTAAACATGAGTCAGCAGCGGGCAGCAGGAGGTTCTGCGGCACACACTAGACTAGGGAACTTTGGAATATGAGAGAAAGTTTTCTGAAAAGTACTTTCCTTACAGGCTTTTTTTTTTGTCTTTGTCTAAAGGTGGTACGTAATTAAATATGCGATGGCGCAGACTGGATGCCTCGTTTCCGTCAGTCTACCCTAGGGCAGCTGTGGCTACATTAGTAGCTTACTACCACGAAGTATGGAGTAAATATATAGTGCAATGTAAAGCGTCTTTGAATTTCCAAAAAAGCGCTATATAAAACCGATGCATTATTATTATTATTAATTGAAAGCACTAAGACCAAGCGGTTATTTTTCAAAAAATAGAAAAGTGAAAAGTGGGGCGTGCATAAGTATTCATACAGCATGACTTAATACTTTGTGGAACCCCCTTTTGCTGCAATAACAGCAGCAAGTCTTTTGGGGTATGACTCTACAAGATTTGCACATCTAGAGACTGACATTTTAGCCCATTCCTCTTTACAAAACAACTCAAGCTCTGTCAAAGAAGGAGAGCCATTTTCCACAGATTTTCAATAGTATTTAGGTCAGGACTTTGACTGGGCCATTCTAACACATTAATATGTTTGTTTTTAAACCATTCCATTGTAGATTTAGCTCTGGTCATTGTCCTGCTGGAAGGTGAATCTCCGACCCAGCCTCAATTCTCTTGCTGACTCTGTATTTGGCTCCATCCATCTTCACAATGTTCCCAGTCCCGCTAAGGAAAAGCAGCCCCATAGCATGATGCTCCCCCCACCATATTTGACACTGGGGATGGTGCACTCAGGACGATGAGCAGTGTTAGGTTTGCTCCATACATAACGTTTTGCATTTGGGCCAAAAAGTTCAATTTTTGTCTCATCTGACCAAAGCACCTTCTTCCACATGGTAGCTGTGTCCTCCATATGACTTCTAGCAAACTTTAAACGGGATTTCTTATGGCCTCCTTTCAATAATGGCTTTCTTCTTGCCACTCGTCCATGAAGGCCAGATTTGTGTAGAGTACGACTTATAGTTGTCCCATGTACAGATTCCCCCAGCTCAGTGGCAGGACGTCACAGCTCCTCCAGAGTTATCTTGGGGCACTTGGTTACATTTCTGACCAGTGCTCTCCTTGTTCGGTCTGTTAGTTTAGGTGGACGGCCCTGTCTTGCAGTCATTAGGAATGTTTTAAAGGCAATTTAATGCACTCCGAAAATGCTGTATGAATACTTATGCACGCCTCACTTTTCTATTTTTTGTAAAATAACAGAATCATGTATCATTTTGCTTTCACCTCACAGTTGTCTGTTACTTGTTTGTGAACTTTCAGTAAAAAATTCTAAATAAAATCTTTACGTTAAACATGACAAAATGTGCAAAAGTTCAAGGCGTATTAGTACTTTCGCAAGGCACTGTATGTTAATTCAATTGTAACAAGTGACTTTCTCCATTGTGAGATCTATTAAGTCTTTACTCTCAAATCAAGAAAAAGAGATCTCATTAGACTCAAATTAAGGTTGTTGTTGATGTTTTTTCTTAATTTAATATAGTTTAGTTTAATTTAATGTAAGTATAAAGAAACTCGACCCATGGACAGATTTCTTAAAATGAGCTTCTCAAATCAGAGGTACATTTACTTATTTTAAATTACTTTTTGAAGTGTGGCCACCATTGCTGGTGTCTGAATAATAAAAACATTTTGCATTCAATACTAGACGACATTAGAAAATAAGAGATTATGCTGTATTACAAATAATTCATTTTCAACAACAGATCTGTTACAAAAAGACATCCTCTCAGTTAATTTATCATCATCATTCAATGTCATACATGTTTTTGTTGTATAAGTATAGTTGTAGTTGATGTTCAGTATAGAATAAAAATTATACTGGCTCTTTGACCTAATCTGTTCAATTTTCTATAATTTATTCAAACCATGAAGTATATTTTTAATAGGGTCATTTATATTAGTACATTGTTGTAGGGGTTTCAACAAAACACAAACATGTTCCTCATTTTCCATTGACAGCGTGTACAGCGGTCACCAGTCGATCCTCATCCCCCCGTCAGAGCTGGAGCTGAACCCCGCCCTGTGGCTGTCTGCGGTCAGTCAGTACAAAGTCAGAGACACCTTCTGCTCCTACAGCGTCATGGAGCTGTGCACCAAAGGCCTGGGCCTGCAGACCGACAGCCTCAAGGTAACTACACAAAAGTGGTTTACCGCCAATATATAACAAAATATCTATAAATAGTTAGCCCAATTGTTAAGTGCATCCTCTATTGTCGTCTCAGTCTCGGGGAGTGGACCTGTCCCGTGTCCGGACGTGCGTGGTGGTGGCAGAGGAGCGCCCCAGGATCGCCCTCACCCAGTCCTTCTCCAAACTCTTCAAAGACTTGGGCCTGCACACGCGCGCTGTCAGCACCTCGTTCGGCTGCAGGGTCAACCTGGCCATCTGTCTGCAGGTATGGAGCCGCTGCACTGATCTCTCTGCTGCTGGAGTCTGGCTAAAACTGGAGACGCTTCCTCTGAACTTACGCTTGAGAAGTCCTGTTTCCCTTCTGCATCCTATTTTAAGTCTTTTGTGCATTCCATTATATATTTGCACTGTATTATTTTTCAAGAAGATGAAGCAGTGGTGCTGAGCGTTCACCAACTGGATCTGGGTCATAGATGCAGGTCTATATTTTGTAACGTAACATACTGAAGTTGTGAACAAATTTCCCACTCCATTTTTAGTAGAGTTTAACGACTAGATTTGCAACTGTACCAATTTAGGCTCTTTCTTCACAATCGGCAAAAAACACGCTATAGACACACAGTTGTCTGCTTTTCTTTCATAAATGCTGAGTTTACACAATATGGTGGCAAAATAAATGTACTCAACTACAAGAAAATACATTGATTATAACTACTTTAATTACAAAACACAAATCACTTGCATTTCACAATGTTTGTTGATAACACTAGCTTTTATACATTAACATACACCCTTTGCGAGACAGATTTTTGTTGTTTATTGGACATTACCAAAATAATTGCAGTCTTTTCACTATGGCTGAATAAAGAGGTACGCTACAAGATCCAAAACAAAACTGATAACATAATAGATCAAAATAAATGTATGAAACGGACATCGTAAAAAAAAAAAAAAAAAATTGGTGTCTGTTGTAATTTCTTCTGATTTGATTTTGAAGCCACTTAAACACCAACCAAACAACCACATTTTTAACAGTGATTGAACAAATTCCATCTTACACTTTTCTGCTGCCAGTTTCCTGTTTTGTCGACTAAAAAGTTCACATTAACGCTCACATAAACATCTCTGACGCTCACTGTTATGTTTCATTCCCATTGCTTTCTATCTACTTCCTGGTTTTGTGTTTAACCCCACCCATATGTCCTCACACCGGATTTTTTTTGTCTCCGCCCCTCTTTCCTTTTCTTTCTGTTGTGTGGTCACTCGGTCCGTTGGCCGTTGCAGCCTCACAGGTTGGGGAAGCTGGCGGACCAGGTAGGTAACACCACCTGACCCCCCTAGTGACGCTTCTGACTGTTCGACAGCGATCTTGGCCTCAGGGTGTGCGTTGTAATCATACTTACATGTGGAAAGGGTAGAAGTGGGATGTGTCTACACTGATATGATTGATCAATTTAATTATAAACATAACCCTAAAGGCTCCAGACTGAGGGCCAACACAAATAATATCTGTGCACGGAATGGCCCATCCATAGCAACCTGATGCTAACTTCATATACAGTATATGAAGTTAGCATCATGCTGTGTGTGTTTTTTATTCATATGGACAGAGCCGTGACTCCCTGAAATAAACATATATTTAAGCAGTAACAAGCTGCTGTTGGATAGTTACTTACAACATGTTAAAAACATTTCTCAGGATGTAATTATTTTAGCAGAGGTCAGTGTTTCATTCTTGAAGCTAACGTTAATTTGACGCTAACAAATGGTAAAATAGCACCGCGGTGTATGAACTCATTTTTGTAAAGCACAATTTACGTTTTTTTCCCCAGTTTTATAAATCCTTGTTTTATTTTTAATTTATGTTCAAATGTGGACAGACTGTGCATGCAACGTTTTTGGCTAACTTCATGTTGGCTGGTATAAGGTAACTATTTCCCGTCCATGTAATTGGAAAGTAAAATTAGATTAAAAAACAGAAGAAACTAAATAAACATCAAGCCGAGTGCTTAAAAAAATGCTCAGATTGTGGTACTATTCTAGCATTTGTTAGTGTTGAATTAGCATTAGCCTTTAGCTTAGGGCTAAAACACCTATATTTATGAACATGGAAGTCTCCACCAGTGAAATAGATATTATATAGCGTTTTTCTTTACATAGCATTATTTATTCACTCCATACTTGTACTGTTGTAGCCACAGGTGCCCGGAAGCGAGGCAACCAGTCTGCTCCATCGGCCCCTACGACCACCACCAACCACTCACTCACTCACTACATTCACTTGGCTTCCTGGTCTGACGGGATCAGGCAGAGTAAAGGTGTAAAGTTATTAACATTTTGTAAATGATTATCCAATAGCTGCATGTTTTCTGGCACTTACAGTTTAACTTTCTGAGGTAACAACTGTTTCCTGTCCTTGTATGTCCTATGGAGAGCTAACCTTGTCTCGTTGAAATAAATAATTATTATACAGTATGTGGCAGAAAACATGTAGCTGGCAGATCATCACTTAAAACATGTACAAAACTTAGCGACTGATGTAAATACTAAAAGGAGACTTTGATGCTCATAACATGCGTTTTAGTGCTAAAGGCTAACTGTAATTTGACACTAACAAATGTTAAAATAGTGCCACAATTGGAACTCATTTTCACGAAAAGCAATCATTTTGACGTTTGTTTTTTTTGTTTGTACTTTTTAAAATCTTTTTAAATGTTATTAGTGGACAGGAAGTAAACTGGCTAACAGGAAGTTAGCCAAAAACATTCTGTGCACAAAGCTTATAACATATGTAGCACTGAAGTTGTGGATTCTGTTGCCATGCTGTTACAATTTGTATCTTACAGATGTTATACAAAGCAAGATACAAATTGTTACCAAGCCAAATACAAAGAAGGTTTCAAGAACGTAATGGTCGTTATGAATTACGTGATGAATTAAACTTCAGGCCTCAGAAACATAGCACAACTTTGAAAAGTTTTAATCTGACAGTTAATGGGGTACAATTGTGGAATAAATTGGAGATGGGTGCTTATAAGCTCTTGCTTCGGCACACTCCTTTTGAGCAAAGTGTTTGCTGCTCAAATAAACAAATAAACTAAACTACAAAAATATATAAAAATGCTGTTTCTATGCTGTGACATCCCCTGCATACCCTCTATTTGTCATGTTACTTTGTCCATTGTCAGGCACTGCCCAAATCAAATAATGAAGAAAAAACAACAATCGTTCCAAATTCCATTTCAAACATATCAGTGTGGACAAACCTGATGAGGATCCGGCTTGGAAGCTAGCTAGTCATTTGGGAGCTGAAAACATGTTCTTGGGGAGTTCACGGGCCTCTGAGTAACACTTTTGATCCCATTTTGGTGCAGTCGTGGAGAAATGTACCACAAGGGAGTAATTCTACTCAAGTAAATCATGCTTAATGTTCTTTTAAAACAATCAATGCTTGGCGAAAGAGTGAGGGGCAATGAAGAGGTGCTACAACTGTATCTCCCCTTCCTCGAGGAGATGGTGAGGCTGATGTTTGTGTTGCTGTGGTGGAGATTCACTTTGTTTAGATGAATTTTCATAATTTCATCATTCTCTGTGTTTCGGGCAATAAATAAAAGATAAAAGGATCTGATTTCCCCCCCACTCTCTCCTGTCGAAATCTTGGCTGCATGTTTTCCACCTGAGCTTTCCGGTTTGATGGAGATCCGCTGGTCCTCTGCTCTGGTGGTGTGTGTGGAGCTAGTGCACGCTCCTGTAGATGCACTGCAAGCCTGTAGAAGCTGATAGCTAGAGGCTCTCTCATAGTTTTTTTGTGTATGGAGTGGTTGTGAATAATACATTATTTTGTTTTTCGCAGGGTACTTCCGGGCCGGACCCCACCACAGTGTTTGTGGATATGAGAGCACTACGACATGACAGGTATTTAGAAGCAGCTCAGTGTATCTGTTATGATTTAAGGTCTCAGCATCAAGATAAAAGTCTATGAAGAACAGCTTTGAATATTTGGGTGCTTACAGAGGCTCACACTCAGTTAGTATTTTTTGACAGGACAAAGAATTATAACATTTTATAGTTAAATAGGGAGCCATTTATTATTATTTTAACAGTTTACATTTTACCTGAGTAAGAAACCCCCTACTTATATTATGGACAATGCTAAATTTTTAACAGAAACATTGCCTTGTGATCAAGTAAAACTTGCGTACCCCAGCTATAAGCATTCAACATTGTAAAATGTGTTGCCACCCCCAAAAATTAATTATCCCTGCTTGCCACCCCATGAATTTCTTTTTCTATATCCGCCCCTGCTACTAACACACTTATACAAGGACTGATGATAGTCTAATATTGAAGAAATGATTTACAATTGTGTCTGTTCAGGAAAGTTTACAAACAGCTTAAAGTATATACCACTCACTCTTTGCTAACAGTTATTGATAATCAGTTCATTGGTATTCCATCATTAGTTCATGTTTATAAATGCTTTCTAGGATCATGGCAATAGACTGTTGTGCAATTCAAAACAGAACAATACAATACGTGTATTAAGATCCTTCATCTTACCAATTGTTCTAAGCAAATAATTAATTTGTTGTTTAATGCTCAATTTTTATTGTGAATAGTGCAGTGCTGCCGCCCCCTATACGCTGATAACGCGTCTCCGAGGGGCACCACATTGAGGCCGATGTGACTGAACGGCATTGCACCGTATTTGCGCCGCTGTTTCATCAACGTAACTGATTACAGAAAAAACATCCCATATTCAATGAGAAAGAGTTCTGTGGCCAAAGTGACCGATGATATAATTACAACGCACGTAGGAGACCTCAGGCACGGCCCGCTCATACAAACGAAGTAAATTCACTCCAAACCTAAATCCAGATATCCTGGCAAAACATAGTGTCATGTAGTGTTTTCTGGAGCCTGCGCTCACGGCGGCAAATGAGACGGGAAAGAGGGTAAGGCGCAGAGAGGGAAGACACGTCTGAGCTCATTAACTTTAGAGATGATTTCATTTATGCTTTAGTAAGGCATTTCACTTGGATGTCATACTTAGGTCTATTTTAGAACATTTTTAGACCTGGTTTTGTGAAAGGTTCTACGGAATAAACACGTACCTTCTTATTGGCTGATGGATGATGCAGCCGTGAGTCGAATGAAACAAAACAAATTACCCAGTAACACTTCAACATCCACTTCAGCCACAGGTGGAAATAACAAATACAGTAAAAATAGTTTGTGGATTTATGCCACACACAAGCCCACTTTTTTCCCCACGGTAAGGCTGACAGTTTGGTGACTGTAGGTGTTTCAAATGCGCCCGGTGACTCATTCCAGCGTGTGGAACATTGCAAGAGTTCACCAAAGTGTCACACTAACTTAACACCCCACAGATTCCTATTTTGACATTCTGAGTGCACACGTCAAACTTGGCAAAAAAATAAATAAAATGAAATTCCCTGTAAATTTCAAAGCTCAAGGCAATGTCCGTGACAGTTTTTCAGTCTCCTTTCACGTGTCGACTGTCCTGTCTGATCAAACGTAGGGGTCAAAAAAAGAGAGACAGGATGACGTTGGAGCTTTCTGCATTTAAATATTAAATAATTGTTAAGTGTTGTTCAATGTTTCTCCCCAGGGTTCGACTGGTAGAACGAGGCTCTCCTCACAGTCTTTCCGTCATGGAGTCAGGAAAGGTGTGTGTTTTTCAATAGGATAAAATCACAAGTCGTTTATTTACAGTAAATGATCTTATGATGTTGTGCGCTCAGATCCTGCCCGGCGTCCGCATCATCATCGCAAACCCGGAGACAAAGGGACCAATGGGAGAGTCGCATCTGGGCGAGGTTCGAATTCTGTAATGATCATTAAAGGGGGCGTGTCATGTTTACTTTAGTTTACTTAGCTTTTGAAAAACTTTGCACAAATATGTCATGATTTGGTCACGCTTTATATGAAGGTGGTTGTTATTACCATACGGCCATTATTAATTGTAAAGATATTATTAAGCTGCTCATTATGAACTACCATGCTAATAGGCCATTAATAATATGCTTATTCTAACCAGATTACTAACGCTTATTAGTACCTTATCAATACCTAGCAAGCACCCCTGAATATAAAGCGATACCCATGATTTTAGTTTTTTTTAAATAATGTAAAATTTACTGTTTTGCAGTTTAAACCATTTTATAATGTTGTTATATGTGAAAGATCAGAAAGAAATCAGATTACACATAAATGAATGTATATCAGATTATATTTCTTTTCATGATCTGAGAACTCTAGAAATCAGATCACGATCAGATGTTTGGTCTACGTGTAAATGTAGCTCCTGTTTTATCCCTATACGGAGAGTAATTCAAATTATACTGTAAAATATCAATGCCTGGGTACTCAAAACAATGCCTTTAAGCCTCAATTATTCACAATATGTCCACACTGACAAATGTCATTTAAGAAAAGAAAAAAAAAATCAGCATGGCTCTTTCCAATATGAGGCGAACAGCCAAGTAATTACTTAAAGCGACACTGTGTAACATTTCACCCATTAAATAGAATTAAATATAAGAATTTATTGTTTTTTTATTGTTGAACAATTTCAAAAACATGACCAAACATGTTACTGTTAGTGGCTCTACTCTCCTCAGACCTGACTGAGAGCGGGATGTCTCCAGCTCGTCTCCATCCAGATGTGGACTAAAGGCAGCCAAATATGAGCTAAACAGCTTAGGTCCTCATCCAAATCCATTCTTTGATGTATCTGCATCTGTATCTGCATTTTCTGTGTGGAGCTGGTCATTAGGAGCATGTTTTGTAGTGGCAATAGTAAAGTCCAAAATGTTACGCAGTGTGGCTTTAAAAGACCAAAAATGAGTCTGATAAAGATATAATGTATAGACACACTTTGACATCCTGTGGGGAAACTCAGTCGCCACACACCAACGTTGGTCCTGAGGAAGTCATTTGACAAAACATTTAACGCCCACAGTGCAATTAGAGATTTACGTTGTAACGTAATCCGCCCCATTTCATCATCGGTATATTGTGCTCGCGGATCCACATGACAGTGCCCTTGCGTGTGTGCAGATCTGGGTGCAGAGCGGGCACAACGCCAGCGGCTACTTCACCGTGTACGGGGACGAGGCCCTCCAGTCGGACCACTTCTGCTCCAGGCTCAGTTTCGGGGACACTCAGACGGTTTGGGCACGGACCGGATACTTAGGCTTCCTGCGCCGCACCGAGCTCACCGACGCTAACGGAGGTAACGGCCGAGTGGTTGAAGGGGGAGTGGATGAAAAGCAGTTTGTGTCAATGATTTTGTCCTTTTGTTTTCAGAGCGGCACGATGCGCTGTACGTGGTGGGGGCGCTGGAGGAGGCCATGGAGCTGCGGGGCATGCGCTACCACCCCATCGACATCGAGACCTCGGTCATTAGGACGCACAAGAGCATCACGGAGTGGTACGCACGTGACGTAGCATACAGTCAAACTAAACCAAACGTTTTATGTTTACACCTTTGGTTTCTTTGAATGAGGGAGGAAGCATTTATTGAAACAGATTAAGAACCCACCCCAATACTGCAGCATGTACTTTATCCGTGCATGTTTTCGATTTCTAGACCTAATGTTTTCCAGTTCAATACGCACTAAATAGAGGAAAATACAAGTACTGATTTTATTATAAATATTTTTATTGTAGAATAATATCTACAAAAAGACTAAACAAATGTGTGTTCACTGTGATCATTAGGAGCATGTTTTGTGTTAGCAACAGTGTAATCCAAACGCCTTGATCCTTTAGCCTGGCGCAAGGGCAGCCTTGGGCGTTGGCGCAGCTGTGATCTTGCGCACACACAGCCATGCGCTTGTGCTTTCACCAGAGGCCTGAGGGCGTCGCTTAGGGAAAAAAGCAGCGCTTGCTTCATTCCCTTTGCTCGGTCTTCTCTAGGGTGCACTTACACCTCCGTGCCCAAGCGCCTAAAGCCGCTTCAGCGCAGTTCGTTTGTGTAGTGTGAGTGCAATCAAACCGTGCACAGGCCCAGCTCGGTTCTGGACTTTGGCCTGCTTGGAGAAGGTGGGCCAGAGCGTGATAGGGTTGCTGATGCATCACAGATAAGGAGACGTTATATTATGAGCGCCTGCATTTGTCACTGTAAAAAAGTAAGAAAAGGTTGTACAGGTGCTTGTCATATAATTCAAATATCATGAAAAAGAGCATTCATTTCTGTTATTCAACTTAAACTGTGAAACTAATATATGATAGGCTCATTACATGCAAAGTGAGATATGTATAGCCTTTATTTGTTATCATTTTGATTATTATGGCTCAGCTTGTCAAAACCCCAAATTAAAAATCTCATAAAATTTGAATATTTTGAAAATGGACTGTAAGCCATAATCATCAAAACTATAACAATGGCTTGACATGTAATGAGTTTTTATCATATATTAGTTTTACATTTGAAGTTTTCATGATTTTCTAATTATATGACTAGTATTTACAACGTGTGTCAGTGCCGCTGAATGAAGAGAGTATCAGCGGCGGTCGTCGTAATAAGCCTCGTCTTTCCATTTTGCATCGCAGCTCCTCGTGATCAGCTCAGTCCAAAATCCAAGATTGGAGCACATTTCACAAACAGGACGCATAGCAAACTTTCATCAGCCCCTCCAAGAATCCTGCAACTGTAGCAAGAAGAAGCGATCATTTCACAGCCAATGTGACAGGTTCTGATCAATGAAGTCAGTTTTATTTGTTAAATATTGGCTTTATGTAATATTGTCCTCTCTCTGTAGACACCAGGACATTTCCTAATACAGACCAACGTTTTATGCCTAATGTCTGTTCACAGTTGTTTGTCACGGGTGCCTTTTTAAAGCCTTGTGGATACTCAGTTGCCAACTTTGTTCTCAGAGAAGTGATTCGATTGATCACAAATGCCCGTCTGTGTCCAGATGACTCAACGTATCGGACGTTGTCTTGTCTGGAGGTCTGGGAGCTCCTGCTTGATTCCCTCTGTGTGTTTGTTTTTTGCCAGCGCCGTGTTCACATGGACCAACCTGCTGGTGGTGGTGGTGGAGCTGGACGGCTCGGAGCACGAGGCGCTGGACCTGGTTCCCATGGTGACCAACGTGGTCCTGGAGGAGCACTACCTGATTGTGGGCGTGGTGGTGGTGGTGGACATCGGCGTCATCCCCATCAACTCCCGCGGCGAGAAGCAGAGGATGCACCTGCGCGACGGCTTCCTGGCCGACCAGCTGGACCCCATCTACGTGGCCTACAACATGTAACGACGGGCGGACACGTGTGAGGCGTGTATCGAACGCCACTCGTCCAGGGGAAGACTGGGCTCGTGACAGAAACTGGAGGAGAACGTGGTTCCCCTCCCTAAATGTACTGCAGCGCCAGATTATGACGGATGTGCAACAATCATGGGAGAGAACGGCAAGCCTGCGGGGGAACAGGAGGCCGAGCGTTTACGTGAACCTTTGGCGGACAATGGTAGCAAAGATTGTGTTTTTAAACGTGTCATATCTTCATACTGTTCTGTTCATGTATTTTTACAGTTTTACCGTCCGAAAATATGGCTTAAATGTATGTTTTAGTTTTTTTTTAATATCCAATATCTTTTGATACAAAGCGGAAAGGTACGAGACATTTGTTTTGGACTTTTTACATGGACTGACCGTCCTGTTATCATCACAGTCTGCTACAGCCGTTAACTGTTTTATCATGTAAGTATGTACAAACGTCAAATGGGATTTAATTTATTTTGTTTCTCTGTAAAAAAACAAAAAAACAAATATATGAGGACACATTGGAGAGTGTGTGTCTCTTGAATATCAATTAATATAAAGAAATGCATTGGATCAAGGAATCATGGAGCTGGAGAGTTTTATAAGTGAATATGAAATGGATTTTATATGTGTCTGAGGTCGGAGAGGAGTTTAGTTTCACTTTTCGCAACCATTTGCTCTTTTTTCATTTCTGTTCTGGGAAAATGAGGGGAACGTTACCTAATTAAAAAAACAAACATGGCTGTGTGTTATAAAAGAAAGTAAAGCCCGAAGCAGAACAGAATGTAGTGGTTCTGTGACCTCTAGTGGTGGACGAAGGGAATTACAATGTTGTGATCTGGGTTAAAGAGACAGAGTTTTAAGTGTAAATGTAATACAAATGTAATACTCGCGTTTCCAATGACGGCAGGCATAGGCCGCTATTTAGAAGACCGATTCACGCTACAGGGGGCGCTATCTTAGCGAACAGAGCACATTTAACATGCGTGGTGATGAAAGCAAACTGCGTGTAAAGTTCCTGAACAGGAAATAGATTTGATTTTTTAACTACAATCTCAGTGTGGTGAGTTACTTTATTCAACTTTAAAGAATTTTACAATTGGTTTTGCTCAAATCAATTGGGCAACTGCCACACATGTCTCAAATGAGGTAGGCTTTATATCCAGTGAGTTAAGCACTTGGTTAGAAGACCTACATCGCCGGTAATCTTAACTTAGGGTGACCAGATTTTCCAACTCAAAAACTGGGACACAATTCGGGAATCTTTAACGTCTTTTCCCACACTGAATGGTAAAACTATAAATGTCTCATGACACGCACTGATTCGCATTGAGGAGATGCTAGATTTCGGATTTTTTTTTTATATGGGTTTATACTTACATGGGCCAAAACATTTTTTTATTTTCAAGTGAAGTTTGTTTCTTTGGGCACTGTATTGGCCAAGAACTGGGACAGAGACTGAGTAAAACTGGGACAAATCAATGGTTTTGGAGAAATCTATTGGGACGTGGGACAAAGGACTCAAAACCGGGACTGTCCTGGGTACACTGGTACATCTGGTCACCCTATCTTAAATAGACAATGGATGGGTAATGGATTGTAGCTTTACAGTTAAAGATGAGATGAGTTTTTGGAGGATGTTGTGTCTTACCAGGCAGGCTTTACCTCACAGATCAATCACACAGGCGGGAGTTGAACCCAGAGCCTCAGTGAAGTCGACACTTTTTGCTCAGATTATTTACAGACTTCTGTTCAGAGGACACAGTAGCGCAGTCGGTCGAGCACTCGTGGTTACTGCAGTATGATAACTGCCATGAAGACTGGTGGTGGCGGCAGTACATCTCGGGTGTAGGAGGCGGGGTCGAGAAGCTGAAGGTTCTGGGTTCCGACTCCCCCCGCTCCAACACGAGATGACCAGGATACACACAGTGTCAAAGCTTCTGTCCTCCCGGTGACTGCGGGTCTAAACCAGCTGCACACAGAAGAGTCTCTACAACTGCGAGAGGGGTGTATGCCAGCGCAAAACAAAATAAAGCAGCCGTTTTGTAAGTTTCTTTATATTATTAAAGTGTGATCACAAAAAGACCACACGCCGCTGGTCAATCACTCAGGCCCGACTCAAACCCAGAACCTTACGGATGGTAGAAAAACTTTTGAACAGCCATGTAACATAACCACTGGACCCGGAGTGACTTATCACAATCATGTTGTTCAGATCAATTGTAAATAAAGACGCCTGGTTTGCGGTGGCTGTGTAGCTCGCTGGATGGAGCACTAGGTCGGACTGTCAGATCGCCTGTAATCAAAGTAGTGAATTCAAATCCCGCTCACGCACACTATAACCCGGTCAAGTGGAGACATTGGATATTAGTTTTAAAGAATAATCTTATGTACATTGTAAAGATGTTGTGTCCTGTAAGACATTATTGAGAAACAACAGAAAGACACTGACCAGCTCCTCCAGGTGTGAGTGACTTTCATTGTGTGGCAACATAACCACAGCACGTTCCAGTGTCACGTTTGGGTTGATTTGTGCTTACGTTTCTTAGTGATTCCGTGTGAGAAATGCCTTATGAAGACTGGTGGAGGTGGCAGTACAGCTCAGGGTGCAGGAGTGTTGTTCGGGAGGCGGGAGGTTCTGGGTTCAAAACAAAACTCCTCTTACAAATACTGTACAAAGACGAGTCAAACCTGTATCAAAAACAATCAGGGACTGTAGTGAAAACAGATGAGAGGTGCCCTTTAAAGAAACTACGGTGGGGCGGGACCTTCAGATGTGGAATGTTTTGTGTGTTGTATTTTGAAAGAAAAAGCACTTTACAGCGATGTCCCCGTTTAATATAAAATGTCTCATTTGAGTTGACAAATAAAAGCTTCAGCCTTTCGTCGTGGTGGTCAAAGTACTTGATTTTGCTACTTGTCAAATCATTACTTAAGTTAAGGTACAGAAGTAATTGCTTTAGAAAATAATAAAGTATAGTCAAAGTAAAAAGTGCAAATCATTTTAAATAAGTGTTGTGAAAAATAACTAAAAGACAGAATTAACATAATGTAAATCATCCTTACAGCAACACGGCAGGGGCTAACCTTGTAGCAAAAAAATGTAGCCAACTATACTTTTTACTTTTGAGCTTTTATAGTAGTAGAGTAGAAAGTATTATATTTATCTTTCAAATGGAGTAAAAATTCTCAACACAAATACTAGTAATGCACAGATCCTCAATAAATCTACTGAAGTACTAATTAATTTTCTCCATTACTGATGACCTCTAGCCATTTGATAGAAAGAGAAGTGATAAAGTCCTGAGTGATTAAAAGTCCAATCACATTTTTATTTTATTTTTTGGTCACCTTAGCATTGTATTTTCCCATCCATCTTCTTCTGTGTCGACTAGCGGATGCGCCCGGACGTCCCGCTCCCCAGACAGTGTCTCCAGTTCCAAGCCGTAACAACCTAAAGCCATTTCACCAAAAACATTAAATGAAATGAATTCATCAAGGCCAAAATTGACGTTCCTCATGGGTACATTTATTTCCTCCATGTTAGCACATATAATATATTTATATACATATTGCTAGCTAAAGCATCGAAAAATGTCAGGAGCATAGAAAACGTTTAAGTCACGATGAACATTTACATTTGGACAGATTAAAAAGTGACCGACGACCGGTTTTGAGATTTGGGGAAATACATTTTGGGAGGAAAAATAAAACATTTTCATTGTCGTATTGCATTTCTCGATTTTTTCCCCCCCACAAGTTTGAGGGGAGAGTCACAGAGGTTTTGACATGCAGTTAACCCCTGGTGTGAGAAAGTGTTCGGACACAGTCGTGGCTGGATGGACAAATATAAAATCTTTAAACCACAAAGGCGCGTGGACAATTTAGGTAACGCAGCTCGACAACAAAAGGCTGCTTATTTGTGTACACAACATAGTTCATTACAAAAAAAGTGTCTGTTTGAATTTGGTTTATGAAATAAAAAGCAATTTACATTTTTAAAACGAATACAAAAACATGAACAAAAGTAACATGGCCAGAGACAAAGGGCCAAGGATATGTACAGGATCAACTTTGTATAAAATGAGAACAGTCATTCCATAATGTCTTTTTTTCTTTTACGTGAAGTGCAAGCCATGAAGAACAAAAAGTCACCTTATTGGAGGAAAATGTAACTGTGAAACATGACGAATTTATTGTGATTCTGCCATTTTTACCATGTTATCGTAAAAATGTCAGAAAAACAGTAACACCATTTAAAAAACAAAACAAACAAACAAAAAACTGCTAAATAAGATTTGACTATACTGTAACATTCTCAGTTTTTCCTATGTTGTTTTTCAGACATTAACCATACTTAATGTAATTCGAACATGTTTGCCATAATGTCACCGTAAAAATGCCCGATTTATGGTAACATTCCGATAAAATAAAATAAAAACAGTACGATAAAAAAAAAAAAAACATAAAAACACCAGAACATGTCATCGTAAAAATGGCAAAATTATAGTAACACTATGTAAAAAAACAAAAAACTCCCATTTTGTCATTTTTCACGCATTTACCATAGAGTTAATGTAATTCCACCACTTTTGCCATATTGTTACTGTACAAATGCCAGAATTACGGTAGCATTACAATTAAATATAGAAACGAGCTACAATATACAGTTTAATGCAACTTTTCTGTTTTTTTCCATGTTATTGCTATTCAGGCGTTTTTACCGTTATGCTTCTACAAGTCAAAAACTTGAAAAACAACATAATATTAATGAATTTCAGACATTTACTGTAATGTTAATTAATTCTGCCATTTTTAACACAATGTTACCGTAAAAGAAAAGCCAGGAATACGGTGATGTTATGGTTAAAAAAAAGGCGAGAATGTTCATGCATTTTTCTTTACCTTAATATTAAATTCAGACTATTACGGTCATTTTTTTTTCACCGTAACATTACTGTAATTTGTGTTTTACCGTAATTCTACAGCTTAACTAAAACCTATTTGAAAGAAAAGTAAAAAAAAATTTCAGTCTTCCTGCAATTAAAAGAACCCGCGCACTATTCAAGCATTTATGGTATTTCACTTTTGCGTGACAAAACAGAGCAAATTCTTAGGTGTAAATGTGAAAAACCTCTGTTTAGTTAATCTTCATAACCGAGGAAAGAGTTTGCAAAGAAATAGGTCCAACTTTTTACCATTTTTACAAATCCATTGTTTTATATTGGTCCATCCGCTTTCTGTTTACCGTGTCAGGATTTTAATGTAATTTTTTATTTGTGAAAAAGTGAATTTTTGGACATGCATTCAACATGGCGGGCATGGGAACATAAAAAGACAGGCACTGACCACCAAGTACAGCATTAGCAGTGAAAACATCTCATAGCTAGTCACTTCAGAGGAAAAACAAATAAAAACGCCACTAGAAAAATGACATAGACGACTGTTTGAAAATATACATGGTTTTTCATTACTTTTTTGTTTGTTTTTGCGCTTTGGGAGAGCGGAAGAAAGAGATTGTATTGTTAGACAGTAGAAATGAACAGACCGAAACATAAGGAGTCAGAATGAAGGTAGTTTAAGTTGTTGCTTTTTTAAAGAAAAAGAACATTGGGGACAGTTGGTGTGATTATATCTTTAAAAGGTCAGGGCAAAATGTTGGAAAACTAAAAGACAAAAACACCCAACACACGAGTCTGACAAAATAATCATTATATTTGCTTTAATTGCGTAATGTTTCATGCACATCTGCTGTGAATGGGGCTGCACCAATTTGGGAAAATATTAAATTTTCTAAGAAGTATTGTGACTTTTACAGAGTGTTTTTCAAGAAAACTCATAACTTGTATTTTACTCCGCTACAATTGAAAGATAATACTATTTTTCAATAAAAGTTGGCCACATGTTTTGTCCCCTTTCAAGTTGTGGCGGAGTGCAGATGTATCATCAATGCCAATGAGTCGTGACTGGAAATATGTCCACCTCGTGTTGCCGTACATGTGGTTGGGCATTATATTCATGTCTTTGCAGAGTTACATTTAAAAGCAGTTATTTAAAGATGCGTTATGTAACTTTTTATGCTTTCCACCCCAACGGCCTCTTGTACGCTCCAGGATAAATTGTTTTCAGGGTTTCTGGTAGGTTCCCAATGCTGATTGAACAATTTCCATAGTAAAACCTATATTCCATTCCAAAAAACAAATAAAAACCCTAAAAAACAAAAATTACAAAAAAAAGAATTAAATTGATCCTGGGGCGTCAGAGGCCACTGAAAGGTCTAATACGCAATAATAATACATTTTTACCCCACATAAATATTACATAATGCACCTCTAAAAAGTTTACTCTTAAAAGTCTGTTTAAATGTTTTAAATAGATTGCATATAGTTTGACGCAACATAAGAAATATAAAAAACGCACCGCCTGGACAGATGATCAAAGGTTAAAACGTAAGCTCATGGCTAGTTAATAGTCTCCACAGGTCCGGTCATTTCTACTGTCTGAGGTCATTAAAAAGAATGCAGATTTTGGGGTAAAAGAAAATGAAAATAAATAAATGATCCATTACAATCAGTATAAAAAAAAAAAAAAAACTCCTCCAGTCTATGCTTCAAAACCGAACTGTGCATCCGCTTGTTTATTGGAGCCATAAAATGTGGAAGATCCGTTTTGTCGCGACCCTGTTTCCAATAAGTGACTAGAAAGTTTAGGTAGGACGATTAAAGGTGCTTCTGATCGCAAAAAGGAGGAAGGAGGAAAAGTGAATCGCATTGTTCACCGTATGTTTTTTTCTCTCGTTTTTTTTCTTCTTTTTTTTTTTACAATTTTTTAGAATTTTTAAGAAAGCAAAGCTAGTGGAAGGCTAAATAGTGCTAATATGTTCAGATTAATGGCATTTACAGTAAGAAAGGGTGATCTCTTTTTAAAAATTCACATAAAATGTCTTCAGTTAATGCTCGTCTGTTACGGCACGCTTAAATAAACACATTTCTCCAACAGTCGTTCGAGCGGATAGAGAAATCGGAAACAAAACAATGGTTATATTAAATATTAAAAAAAAACAAAAGAAGAGAAAAGAAAAGAACAAACTGCTCTTTCTACGCAGGAGTCGTTGGGTCCTGACAGTTTGTGGAGGATAGGAAGGGGAGATACAATGGCGTGCTGCATTTGAGGGTGTGTGGGTGGGGCGAGGGGCGGGGCCTGTTCATCTCTTCCGGCGGCACGTGCGTTTGTGGTCGGCGTGCCAGTGCTCCTGCTGGCACTTGATGGAGCAGTACGACGTGTTCCAGCAGCAGTGGTACATGGCCTCCTCCTCACAGTTGTAGCACTGCGCACACAGAGGGAACAGTTTACTTCTACACAGAGATTTGATATTCAGACACATCTCGATCTTATTTAAAGGATTCCCTTTCCTTGGTTTTTCAGTTCCTCATTTGCGGCAAATGACTTCTGTCCCTTTATGTCGGCAGAAGGCGGGTAAGTTGTGCTACAAAGTGGGAGCTGGGTAAAAATGAGCACGCACCACGGCCCTTTTGAATTAGTTCAGAAATGCAAGATTGGGATCCAAATGTTTTACAAATTCAATAGTGGGGGTGGGAACCTCTGGGTAGCTCACGATTCGATACGCGATACATGGCTTACGATAACGATTATCTCATGATACGCCGATACTGCGATAATCGATATATAGCACAAAAATAAACATGCTACTTTTAACCTTTATTTTAACATACTATATATTATTCATCATTTACATTTAAATAAGAAACCACTGTCCTATTTCAAAAGTATCAACCCCAAATTAATCTTATTTACAATTATCATTAAAAGTAATACATTTGTGTGAGTGTTTGGTCCAAGTGCTTAAAATTGTAGTGCTGCCCTCTAGTGGCAGCACCACTGAATTCTTGATCATTGTTGGCCTCTATTGACTGTGAAAACAGTGGAGCACCGCTGCCTCATTAATACGCATGACGTCGCTCATTAATATGCATGACGTCATCAAAGGTAGCTATATCGGAATAATAAGCATCAGCATCGTATCGTCCCGCAAAATATCGCGATATATCGGAAAATCAATCCTATTTAATAGATCGTGTATAATTGACCGCCCGGGCCTGACATTCAACATAACGTAAAGTCCCTCCCCTTTGCTGATCTTAGGCACTAATCAGCATCCCCGGTGCCATCACTTTGACCAAAGAGACAAATGTCTGCATATTGTGTTCAAGATGCTCTGGACAAAAATAAATGGTATGGAAATTGAATGATCAAGCTTTAACACAAACATAGAGCATAATTCTGCTCGTTCTGTAGCATGGATATGTAAATGTGCACGTGTTAGACTGACCCACTGTTTCTTCTTGGTCTGGGAGATGAGCTGCTTGTGCTGAGACACTAGTTTCTTCACCTCCTCCACCAGCTCCTCTTTGCACTTCTCCTTCACCTGTTTGCACTTCCTCTCCACCTCGGCCTGCGCTCCACTCAGGGCTTTACTGACGGCCTGGCGCTTCTCCTCCTCCATCTCCGCCCGCAGCTGCCGCACCACAAACGTTAGGTTAGACAGACGATAAAGACGAAGACACAAATGTGTTCATGCTATATTGCAAACTGGAGAAAACTTAATGGTGCTATAGGATTGTAAAAGTCCACATTGACTCTCTCTCCAGACCTTTTCCAAAGCTTCCCTGACGACCCGCTCCGTCTCCCTCTTGTTGTCGGCCTTCATCATCTCCTTGACGTCGTTGAACACTTTGGTGTACTTCTCGTGGCACATGTTTTGGCAGGCCCCGGCGTCGCTGTTGGTCTGCGTGCCGCGGTGCAGCGTGCGCGAGCAGCTGCCACCGGCCTTCTTGGTTTGAGTGGACACCGACAGTTTCTCGGGCTGATGGGAGCCCGGGGACACGGGCACCTCCTGACTGGAGCTGACCGCCTCCATCTCGGGCTCCGGGTCCTGGGATACAGAACAGTGCAGAAAATATGAAATGGTAATGTTTCCAGGTACAAGTTGAAGGCGAGGGTGCAGTGGTGAACTTACACTGGATTCATCTTTGGGTTCAGCAGATTGAGTTCGACGACTCTTCTTGGCTTTAGGTTCATGGCTGCTTTTGAGCTGGAGGAGAAAACAAACATCAAGGTTTATTTTATAGACCACAAAATAAGACAACGGGTGACCAAAAAAATGAACATGATTATACATATTATGACATTAACGCACAATAACACAGAGGGTCCAGAGAGCATTTTAAGATTAAAAAAGGCAACTGTTTTTTGTATAATTTTCATTGTAAAACAACATTTGTAAAATCCAGATAAAATCAAAAGTAACAGCTTAAATGCATTTTATCAGCTTGATTTTAAATGTTTTGATGTCCTCACAGTTATAGTTAGGTCATCTCGGCCACTTCCGTGACCGTGGAGAGCGGAGGTTCGTTTCTCAGTGGATTTGTCATCTATGGAGGGTGAATGAAAAATGTAGCCCCCATACCCCTCTCAAAAATGTCTTTTTAGAGCCCTAAACCCAAAATATTAAGGCGAGACACTGCAGGTGAATTGGGAAAAAAAAATTAATGTAGAGATATCAATTTGAAACCTTTACTGAACATTACTGATATGTATATCTGTCATTTTATGTTTTCATATAAAAATAAGGCATTTTGTGCATGAAAATGGTCAATATTGCCTATATTTCCAGCGACAGAATCTAAATAATGGATCGACCCAGATGTATGGTTTTATTTTATTGACATATTTTGGATCCTGTTTAGTTTTTTGATAAACTAATCAAAAGTGAAATCTTCGCCTTGTTTTTTTTGGGTTCAAAGCGGAATAAATCAGGCTTGGAGTAAGATATTAAAAAATCCCTCTGTAAACGTCTTAAAAATCTTGTTAAGTCCAAGGCTGGAAAGTTTGGAGTCTGTAGGAGCTACTGTAAGGGCTCACCCGATGCATGAGTGGAGGACAAACCTCATTCAGACATTAACAATCTCCCTAGTACTAATCCGAACAGCTCAGCTCACAATCTGGTTTCTCACTACAATAGTAATCTCCAGAACCTTTTGGACACTCATGTTCCACTCAAAACCAGACATGTCTCTTTCACCCGCACCCCGGTTCACCCCTGCCCTCCGTCAGCTCAAAGCCCAAGGACGACAACTAGAACGGCTATAGAATAAAACTGGACTCACTATACACTAAGAAATGTACAAGAACCATATCACGCAAAACAAGGACAATCTCTCTTCTGCCAAACCCGCCTACTCCGGTTTAATTTACTCCAATCAACATGACTCTAAAACGCTCTTTCTCTCCTCACCCATATCACAAAACCCCCCGTCTCCTCCCCCGCCACTGACTTCTGTAACTTACTCATGTCCTCCTTTGTCACCAATATCCATCAACACCTGATCACATGTGGAGCTGCAGTTTCTGGAGTGGACTCCTCAACCCCCCACTCATCCCTTACAACTACATTTTCCAGCTTCATCCTCCCCTCCGTCCAATCCATTTCCCAACTTATTATCAAATCTAAACTCTCTCCCTACCGCACTTGTTAAATCCTGCCTCCCTTCACTTGCCCCTTTATCACCACCAATATCATCTTATCTCTGTACTGTCCCGCCTCATTCAAATCCGCCACAGTCACACCAATCCTGAAAAACCCCGGTTTGGATCCCACCGACTTAGACAACCGTCCCATTTTAAACCTTCTCTTCATCTCCAAAATACTCGAAAAATCTGTCGCCGCTGAACTCCATAACCATCTCATCACTAACAATATCTACGAGAAGTTTCAATACGGTTTTCGTCCCCATTTCTCACTCCACTCTCCTCGACAGACTCTCTTCCATTGGCAGAACCCACACGCTCCTCGCTTGAAAGGTGCCGCATGCGCACTTGGTACAAACCTCCAGGGCTGGTTTTCTCTAAATTATCTAAATTAAATTATCTAAATTATCTAAAAATGTTCCTCCACTCATGTATCGGGGGAGGGCCTTACAGTCGCTCCTACAGACTCCAAACTTTCCAGCCTTGGACTTAACAAGATTTTTAAGACTTTTCCAGAGGGATTTTTTAATAGCTTATTCCAAGCCTGATTTATTCCGCTTTCAACCCAATAAACCAAGGCAGAATTTGAGTTTTTACAGATTTGTTCACTTATGATTAGTTTATTAAAAAACTAGACAGGATCCAAAATCCCCTCTGAAAAAATCTGTCAATAAAATAAAACTATACATTTATATCGGAGTCGATCCATTATTTAGATTTCGTCGCCGGAAATATAAAAATAAGGCCTTTTGTGAAAATGGTCAAATTGCCTATATGAAAATATAAATGTTCAGTAAAAGTTTCACTTTTTTTTTCTTCCCCTATTCACCTGCAGTGTCTCGCCTTAATATTTGGGATTTAGGGTCTAAAAAAAAATGCACGCATTTTTGAGAGGGGCATGGGGGCTGCATTTTTCATTCACCCTCCATAGATGACAAATCCACTGAGAAACGAACCTCCGCTCTCCACGGAAGTGGCCGAGATGACCCAACTATTAGGGGACCCTTGCTTTAAAAGAAACTCTTAAGATACTATTGCAAGAAATGACAGAGGGCTCTGTTCTTAGACTGAAAAACACATTGTGGTTTTTATAGTGAGATAAACTCCGAGCCACAATTTTCTGTTGTTTTCTATGAACCACTTCCTTTATTTCAGGGCTGCAGATTGAGACCAGATTGGATGAACAAACACAAATGTATTAAATAAACCAGTGCGACCCGTCGGAGCTACGTGTATTTGTTAAAGTTATATTCTTTTTATATCAATAGGATAATATATCTTACTAATATATGGCGCAGTAACTGCGAGGACTCAAAGTCCCATCAGCCCCTGTAGTGGGTTTTGACTGTACGACAGGACACCTGTGTTTGCTCTGCCTTGTATAATTGGAACACAAATGAATGATTGAGACTTTTATATGTACTGTATATAATTTTAATTCCCCGAACGGATTTGTTTGGTAGAAAAAGGCAAAATAAAGCACAAATAGAATGCCCTTAAATTAATATTATTATTAATCATTTGATGTATACAAAATATTCGGCCCACCGCACAACCTGACACCAAATGAGTTTGGCACCACTCCCTTAATAGTGCAGGGCTCCATCCTTTTCTCTTTCATTCATTGTTCAATTATGTGATGATATCAAATGTTTGGTTATAGAAAATTTAAAAAGGAAAATGGCACCAATAGTGAATGTATTTTAATATTGTCATTGAACTGACTTTTTAGTTAGTTTTTGTTAAAGCAGTCTAATCAGTTGTTTTAAAGTCTGATTTCAAACAGCATCTTAAGAAATGGAAAATGTGATTTTTATTTTTGCCTACATAGCTACTTTAATTAATTTAATGGTGCTGATTTCAAAACTCAATGTTGCCAAGCCCAATTCTTGAGTTAACATGATCAAATCGGTCATCAAAGATGACATCATTGCCCAGTTTCAGAAAAGGCCATTGTTGCACTCACATTTCCTTTTTTGTGTTCAAACGCTTTTTTTGTAGATGTGGATGATAAAGTCAATGTCAGTGATCATAAATCAACACAACTAAAGGTTCAATCAGATGATTTTAATACAAATTTACAGGCCATTCTGCTTCCACTGTTTACTGCCCTCAAATTAGTAGAAATAGATTTGTTCCAATTTCAAAACACAAAGCTAAATATTTTACCATAAATGGTCAAATCGGTCATCTTAGATTACTGATTGATGACCATGTGAACACAAGAATTAGGCTTGGCAACATTTTTGTTTTTTAAAAAAAAATCAGTGCTCTTTAATTAGTAAAAGTAGCCATGTTGCCAAAAATCAGACAGAAATACCCGTAGGTCCGTTTTTAAGCACAGTGTTTGAGTTTTCCCCCGGCTGTAAGCCGTTTAGACCTAACTTTATTGTCTTCCAGTACTCACATGTCGGACCTGCTCGTTGCTGGTGGAGGAGATGCTGGACTCGCCGTCCTCTGTGCGGGTGCTGCCCTCTTCCTGCTGGGAGCGACTCTGCGGCTGGTGCGACTGACCTCCTGTGTCGTCCATCTTGCTTCTCCAGAGGCGTCCCTCTCGGAGGAAGCGCTGGTACATCTCCAGCTCCTCACAGGCCTTTTTCCAGCCGTTACTGCGCTTCACCTGCAGCTGCTGCACGCTCACCTTGATGTCCTGGATGTTGTCTGCGGGGATCCACGCCCTGGAGAGGAACAACAAGAGAGAACACGTTTATCCACCACCATTTAATGAAGTTAAAAGATCATTAATAACACAATTTACAAAGAAATAACACATAGCTACAGCTGTGTGTATCATGTCCTCAAGATAGCAACATTGTGCTAACTGCTTCTTGTCCTTGTTATGGCTATGGGTTAGCAATATTCAACAATCATGCAGATGATGGACAACACTTACGACGGTCTAAAAACTTGACATAAATGTAAATACTGTACTGGAAATACTTCTGTGTTCGTAAATTTAGTCAATTTAAAGTTGAAGCTAAAGGCTAACGCTTTGATACTAACACACGTTGAAGGAATAGGCCATAGTTTTTCCATACTGAGATATGTTCTTACCTGAGCTTAGACGAGTTGATGCGTACCCGTCTGGTCTTTACGCGTGCGCTCAGTCACACAACACGACCAAAGATGTTGTTAGCATTTGGGCTCTCCCAGCATATTCCTATAGCTCCAAACGGGGGTGAAGTTGGAAGCTACCACGCTCTTACACGGGCACAAAGACCAGACAGGTACGTGTCAACTCGTCTAAGAGCTTAAGGTTTTTCCATATCTCAGTATGGAAAAACGGTGGCCTGTTCCTTTAAAAGAGCGCCACAATCTGAGCACATTTTTAGGTTTATTTCAATGTTCCTTTACCGTGAATTTACAAACCAAATGTGGACAGAAAGAAGTCGTTACCAGACGCAGGTTAAAAAGAAGTTAGCCACAACATTCAATGCACAGATCTTTTTGCGCTTATATGTGCAGAGATCCGTTATAGGCCAACGGCTAGCTCTCAGAAAGTGCTTAGAAACTGACTCCAGGAAATACCTTTGATTTTTTATCAGTAAAATAGTTAAATTTCTTCCACAAAAAGTTCCACACGCAGACTCCCTGCAGTTAATGAGAAAGTGGCTCCTAAAGCGGGGAAGTTTATGAAAAAAAATTACATTTTAGCCTCTACTGGCATTTTTTAATCCGATTATTTCAAAAATTATAAAGACCACAGACTTCAAATGTTACAATAATAAAGACAATACTAAAAATATCCAATATGTGGAAAAAGAAGGTGGATAGGAGTGCTAGTTTTTAAGAAATAACTTTTGAAAATATGCCTTTTTTTAATTATGCGTCCTATTGAAACAAGCACACTATGGGACCTACTATTTCCACATATAACATTTTCAGATTAGATTTTATGAACATAAATAACAAATTGCTCCAGATACGTTTCAAACATTCTTTTATTTTTTGTGATTTGGGGGTTTATAAGCATCAGATGCAGATCAAGTGTAGTTGGCATATGGACAAAAGCTTGACTTCAGTCTTGCCCGTCAGATCCTGTAATTCATTCTAATGTTCTAAGTTCTTGTAGTTAGGGTCCCGTGAAGACTCTTTCTGATGTAGAGTGTAACTCCTGAACTACAGTCCTTGTTCAAAGTGTTTCAGCGACACAAGTTCACTATCATTTCTCAGATTAGACGGTGATCTCAGGAAAATCAGCTTGAATCCTTGATGTCAGCCGGTCAGATCTGAAATGAAAAAGTACCGTTAAGTTTAATTTACAACTAGTTCATTGTATGTTGGTGGTAAATGCTTCATATTCCAATTAGTTTTTTTTAAATTATTATTTGTTACATTGCATGTACAGTTTTGGGGCCCATATGAGTAGATTATTAATACAAAAATAAAGTCTAGTATCTGGGATGATTGTGGAACTGTGGAAGAGGTTTTAGCTTTTCTGAAAACGCATCCTCCTTCCTTTTCCTACGCACCAACACTCGAAATGCGCATTCCCTTGAAGGAACATTCCTAAACAGACCACGCAGCAGGAGAAGTGGCTTATAAGCCTTAATGCAGACTCCCAGGTGTGTGTTACACTAGAGAGCAGCCCCATGAGCAACACGCACCAAACAATTTCAGTTCCATGTTTATTTAGAAGTAACATTTTACAGTCATATAGATATTTGTTAATGAAAAAGAAAGCACAAATGAGACCTAATATAATTTCATTGGCAAGTTTGAAGAAGCGAAAATATAATCTAAATATGAAAAATATGAATCTGATACTCTAAGGGGAAATTTCCAGGTCAAAGTATTATCAAACTTGTGAGTCTTGTAACAATAGTCATGTCACTGTAAAGGGACGCGTCTGTTCTGTGGGATGAGGGAGAGTCCGTCCGAAAGGCACAGCTCCAAGTCTCTACTGGAGGACCAAGTTATAATTTGATGGGGGAAAAAAAATCTTACTTCTCTGACATTCATTTAGGCCAACTCAATAAATCTCTGTACATCTAAATGCTTGACTTGATTATAAGACGGTGAGAAACAGAAATATACATTTACCTGTAATCTGAATGCTCATCAGTCATTCCTCTGTTGTCCAAAGTCCTTTAGACAATCACAGAAAATCTTGTATGTGGCCACAAACGGCAGGATTCTCCCACTGTAAAAAATACAGACAAAGCACATTGTAAGTTCTTTGCAAATGTTTAGCATTTTGTAATGTGAATCCAGTTGTTCCGAGCCCTGGAGGATTCATTCTGAATTTCCCATGAATACATACCTCACTCTTTCAGGTTGAGTATTAAAATGAAGCGAGTCTATGCTTTACAGCACCAGGCATCCACCGCAACATCATCTTTTCATCACGTAGTTGTCCTGGAAATGAAATAAGCAGACTCAACAGAAAATAACTACAGTAGCAGGCCTTATGTATCATGCAAAAGTAACTGAACTGATATTCTCCATTTTATGAATCATGGACTTTTGAGTGGATTAAGAGACTGAAAGGGTCAGTGATCAACTCGTACCGAAAATACTTATTCCACCAATAATAAAATATAAACCACAGATTGTAAAAATAACAGAGCTGTTCACCAGTGGCACTCTTATATTTACTTCTATGATTGGTTTGTACATTATTATAACAACTTTTGATACATATAAATGTCTTCATTCTTAAACGGCGCTCAGAAGCTTTTTGCTTCAGCCCACTCCTTTTGAGCAGAATGTATACTGCTCAAATAAACAAATAAACTAAACCCATTGTTGGTGTGGCTAACTGGTAAAGTTAGTTTTATATTATCATTCATAAAGCAAATCAGACAAATGGGAAACTCCAGAATCAGAACAAACTACGAATTTTCTTCGGGTCAAACGTGCAACATGACACAAAAACACTTGAGGTACAACACGCGTGTAGCTTCCCCTCTACTGAACTTTATCATTATTTGTATTGACATTAGGCTACACAATAAATAAGAATGTACTCACGAGTAGGACAGCCACCCGGCTGCCGTTTTAGGAGTCTTTGCCTGGCATAGATCTGTTGATGTCTTTGAGGAGTTTGCGGGAAGTTTCCAGTTCATTGTACTCGCTGTCCAGGGATTAGAACAGGTCTATGGGCGATATCCACTCGTTTGCTTTCTTCGTGAATGTTGCCCACGCTGATCGAGTTGTTCTTGCTGCAGAAATCTAAAGTTTACCTTCAGAAAGCAGGATTTTCATTATGATAGTTGCTAACAGCTGCACTGTCTGGGCTGCGCTGTTTACTTCTGGGTTGCGGTGTCAACGCGATGCGCTGATTGGTCAGAGCTAGGTCAGGTGACGCTAAAATCATATGCACCAGAAGAAAATAGTTCCTATTTCACGCTCAAATTTCTCAAAAACCGCAGGGTTTCTGCGTGTGGAAACTTTATTTGACCCCTTTGGTTTTATATAGTTTCAGAATATATAAAGAAATTGTATTTCTGATTTCCTGGAACAAAATTTCATGCTAGAAAAGCTAGCCAATGGCCTATTTGTCCTCCTCCTTTCTCTTTCTCTCTTTTCCCCTTTTTGTCCACTACTTTACCGGAGCGAAGATACATTCCTTGTCACATTCAGGATGTGTCTCTTTCATGATTTTTTACTTTAAATCATTTCTTCAAATTGGTTCAGCGTTTGAGGAGCTGCACACGTCCATGCTCTCGTCACGGGAAGCCCACAGCTAACGCTAATTTGATGCTAACACATGTTAAAAGAGCTCCACAATCTGAGCAAACTTTAATGTTTATTTCTATTTTCTTTTGTGTTCAATCTTCCTTTATAGTGAATTTACAAACCAAATGTGGACAGAAAGCAGACATTACCAGACACAAGCCTAACAGGAAAATAAATAATATATATTTTTAAATGTTTATGGCCTTTGTGATTAATTAATTAATCGCAATTAATTACATTTAAGCGTAATTTATTCAGGGCTGTATTTATTTTTTAGAGGTATATTTTAGATTCTTCCCTGTATTTTTCTACATTTTCAGTTATTTTGGTGGAGACGTGAGGCCTGTGTGATCCTTTCAAACACTTCATATAAAACAGCAGTTTGATTTATTTTGGTGAATGGTCTTTTTAAATAAGTTTATGTCGGTGAATAAACAAGTTTGACAGTAAAATTGTTTTTGGCTTTCCGTCGTGTTTGTCCCAAAGCAACATCTGCAGGAAAAAGGAAGCTGAAAAAAGTGTCTGTGAAGTGAAGTGTGATTTATTTCGATTGCACAAAACCTTATGTAATTAATTAATCGTAATTAATCAAAAAAAGTTAACTAAATTATTCCTTATTTTTGTTTTATGGTTCAGTAGATAATTATAGAATTGTGTTCAGCAAAAACTTAAGTCAAACTAATGTCCCTTGAGGATACAACCACAGCTGTGAATAGCTTTTATTAAGAAAAGTATTCTTATATGGCATTTAGATGGCTTATATGGACAAACTATGATTAATAAATTCAACTTGTGTATCATATAAAAATGCAAGTGTGAACAAAAACTAAAACACACAACAGCTTATTTGCTTAACATATTTTGAACAGCATAGCACTGATCGAGTGTATGTTGGACAGACCTCTGGTGTTGGTGTCCAAAGAAGCGCACGTCCGCCTGGTTCTCCTCCCGCTGCAGCACTTTGGCCGGCCAGTAACCAAAACCCTTCATTTTGGCCCAAACCAAGTCGTGACTGGGACTCTGGACAAGTCACAGCAAATACATCATTATCATTTCAGAAATACAGCAGAAGGAAGTAAGTAGGGAAGGTTTGCAGTACTCACACAGGGGTAACAGAACCAGTTATCGGGCCGGGCGTTCGAAAGGTAGAAACAGTTTTTACACAACAACAACTCATTCAGCTGTAACAGAGAAGCCGACACAAGAGCGATGAGTTTGTTGACCAGCTAATAAGAAAATTAAAAGATTAAACAAAAGGCTTACCTCGTGGCATGTGTCGCTGTAGAGCAACCGTGCGATTTCAGCCTGATCACTGTGAACTGCAACACACATTTAGACTTACAAGCATCTGTTACTGCAGGGGTGCCCAACACGAGGATCGCGAGCTACCGGTCGCCCACGCAAACAGAGTCGATCGTGTTGTCCAGTCACTCCAAAATGGCCGTGCATGCGTTTGCCACTGGACTAACGCACACGACGACCAAGTAAGTTTGTCGTTGTTAGATGTCGTGTTGTTTCGGGCTCTTAGTTTTAGTCTTTTGGACGAAAATGCTTTTTAGTCTTAAGGCTCATTTATGCTCCCATTTTGTACATATTAATGCATTTATGCTTCCACACGTTTAAACTGTAATGTCAAGCATGCGTTATTGAACGTTACCACCAGAGGGCGCTGGAAAGTGTACCCAAACGGCAAATGAAGAGCTGGGGCCAAAACAATATGGCGCCATCCGCGGTGTTTTTGACACCACATTTACTTAAGTATAGTCAAGAGAATGAGGCGACAGTTTAGTTTATTTGTGTATTTGAGCGGTAAACATTCTGCTCAAACGGAGTGGGCCGAAGCAAAGAGCTTATAAGCGCCCACACCCAAAATGAATACAATAAAAATGATCATTTCACAAGGAACATAGTGAAACAAAACAAGGAAACAACAGCAATGGTTCAAATCACTTTTAGACGTTTAGCCGTTTGTTTTGCTTCACCAGTTGAGCTGTGCAGTAGTGTCCCCAGTGGTTAGCTCATGTACTGTTACGTTGCTCTGACTCTGGATAAATAAAGAGCCTGACAGAGCGCACGGAAAGAATCACGCAGGAGACGGACACAACGCTACGAACGGAGAGCATAAATGAGCCATTTCAGTCATTTCTATATGTGATCGTTTAGTCGACGAAATCTCAAAAGGTCTAGATTTAGGCAGTTTCGGTCAAAAGTATTAGCGTTTCAACAAATTAATTTAGGTCGATATGTGTTGTAAAAAGCTAGAGCACAATAGGCAGAAATGTCATGCATTTATATGTGAGCAGAGCTTTTCCCTACAGCGAACTCTCTCCTCGCCCTTTGATCATCGCTTCAAGGTTGTTTATTAACGGCACGTCTGCACATTCCCTCATCAACATGCTTTCTGTGTTCATACGCTAATGTATTTAATTAGAAAAAAATAAAATAAAACATCTTTCCTAAGAAAAGAAAAGTCTATGATGTCGCTGTACTGCATTCAATCGCTCGCTCAGACTCCATGGGAGTTTCAGACGGCGGCTCCGTTACGTTACTCGTGCGTGTTCTGCGTCTTCGCGCTCAAGCCGAGTGTGAACACCTGACATTTTCTCACATTTTTGTCTCATCTCGTCAACGAAAACTCCTAAATGTCTCGTCATGTTTTAGAGGCATTTTTAGCTCGTCTTCATCGCATTATTGTCTTGAAAAAAGGGACGTCAATGGAATATCATCATCATCATTATTGATCAATAACACTGGTTAGATGTCGAGCTAAAGAGCAAAAATATAAAGTGATAGCGAGCCTTAATTTAGATTCATTTTAGGGCTAGGCCCTAGAGTACATGCAAAAAACCAGCTGCATTGATGACATGTCAAATTGGCACATTTAAAAAATAAATAAATACAATTATTTGTCCTTCATTTATCCAAGAGAGAAACATATCCTGAAACATTGATACATTATCGCAAATATTGTAGGCTGCATCACGTTGAAAACGTTTTCTCTTCACTGTACACATTATAATTTAATTTCATTCAAGAGGTCATTTTTAAATTGTTTTAATGTTCAAGTAGCAAAACCTAGGCCTTGCTGATTCTGAAAGTAGCTCGCAAGCCGAAAAAGTGTGGGCACCCCTGTTATAAAGCAACTTTAATCAACATCTATTGAACTCACCTCCATATAAGATGGCAGTGTTGTGAACAATGTGCTGAGCGTCTGCTTTAAACTCCTCGAAATTTTTATATTTGCCTTCAGACAGGTTCTAAAAAAAGAAGGGGGAAAAAAAAGATTTGTTGTAATCTGCTTGCAATGTGATGGCGGTCCACTAGGTGTCAGCGTGTGTTTAACCGAGAGCCGTGATCGAGTGGAGATCGCTTTATTCTACTGAAATGAGGAAAGGGTTGAGCATCCACAGTAACTGTAGAAGACGGTCTCATGCACAGTGGCAGCAAGACCTTTTTACTAGTAGAGGAATAAAATGTATTTTGTCCTTCAGAATATTGTAAAAACAGACATTTGCGAGTAAAAAGACTTTTGTGTCGTTTTACCGACTGAACTGGTAGCTTAGTCATTGTTGTTTACATTACCGAGACAGTAATGCTCCATGAAGGTTATGAAACGTGCTTCTAAACTCATCCCCGTGTTAGGAATGAGTTTGGACCATGTCTGTTTAAAATATATGCATTCACTCCTTTATTGTTTATCTTTAATTTACCAATGACAATAAATACATCACAATGACTTTAGAATCTGTTTATCTGGACATCCAACCTGTTAAAAATGTGACTTTGTTTTTGTAGTCGACCACAGAGTGTAGTTATATTGAGATTGCAAGTGTTTAGTGTTTAAGATGTTGCTGACACATCCATATCATCTATGTCAGAGATGTCTTTATCTCGTCCGCACCAGAGCTGGAAAATTTAGCATCGCTGATGAAACCTTTTGGATGAGAGATGAAACATCCTACACTTCAACTACAGAGTACTGCAGATGACTCAAGAACCTGTGTCGTGTTTTAGTTTAGCCCCCTTTAGTCATCTTTCTCTAAGAGAAATGAAATAAAGTTAAGGATAAACTAGAGATGGGCAATATATCGTCTACGAGATAGTATCGACAATGCTGTTTGATAAACTCGATATTGTAAATTTGAGTATCTTCCAAAGTCAAGAAATGGGGAAAATCTTGAGAAAATTTGAAAAAATCAATAAAATCAATAAATAAGTGAAACATTTTCGAAATAGTAAGAGACAATTTGGGAATCAGTAGGAGAAAAATTCGGAATTACTTAAACATTTTTTTTTATAAAATGTGTAAATTGGGGAAGGGGAAGGTAAACAAATGGGGGAAAAACTTGGAAAATAAAGTGGAAAGTGTCTGTTCAGGACAATTATATTTTTGAGCAACAAAGCAATGGAAATTGTGAAAATATCGCTTTATCATCATCATCATCGAGAAAGTCCCAAGAAACATTGAGATATTCATTTTTGTCGCCCTGCCCTAGGTCTGGGACTATTGTATTGTAAATGTCTATGTCTATTGTAAAGAGTCACCCGGAAGTTACCAGGTTATCCACCCGTGTTCACTTTGAATTGGTCTAAAAATCCACGGCTGTGCGGCGCAATTTTCCACAACATTGATCTTTAAAAGCACAATTAATCAAATTTTCTTTCTATTTCAACAACAGCTCGGATTGGATCATCAAGAGCGCCCGTGGCAACCCATTAAAAAACAAAAGTGCAGATGGCAGCATGTACCTCCTGAATGTTGGCCACGTCCAGAGGAGTGTGGATGAGCCTTTTGTACATGGGATGCTTGGTGTCTTTGCCTTTCTTGTGTAGGTCCACAGCCTGCAAAAGCGGAAGAGAGCATTTTAATGAAGTTAAACACAGGCTTGTGTGGAGAGTAAGGACAGCAAGACACTAAGATGGGTTTGAGTGAGAGCGAAGAAAGGGTCATTATCAGATTTAATAATGTGATTAAGAGAGCGTCTAAAAAGGCCGACATTTCATAAGATTAGACAACTTTGTTTGCTAAGAAATGTTTATTGACTGCTATGACAGTGCGTACTTACCCTCTCTTTCATGCGCTGGACAATAAAACGAAGATATTTGCACATATCCTGTTTGTTGAGGTTCTTCTTTTTACTCCCCTGAAAGAAGACAATTCAGTCAGTTGGACAGGCAGTGCTTTGGAGTTCATGGCACAAACTGTTCAAAATCCTAAAATTGCAGCTTTCCCATTACCTGTCCTACTAATCTTCTCTCACACAGGGGCTATATCCACATTAAGACAAAACGGGCATAGTTTCAAAAGTGTTCTCTATAAACACGGAGCCAACGCAGTAAATGTGTGCGTCCGTATGAAACAGCTGCGATTCATCTGCCAGGCCTGTGTGTGGCGCTGTGACGCCTTCACAGATAATAGAACAAGACTGTAGATGGTGCATGCGCAGTCGACGTTTTGGAAAGTAAACAGTAATACGCCGTAAAAATGAAACTGCTTCATGGATTTATGATCGACTACAGAGGAGACGATGAGGTGAATTTAATCTAGTTCAGACTCATGGGACTACAGCAGAAATGCCGTCAGTGACCGCAGTTTCACCGTTGATCCATAAACACCGACTGAATAGAGGCCAACTCTGCAGCAGAGTTCTTCTCCCGGTCACCTGTGACTCGCGGTGGAGCAGAGGAGCGGGGTAAAACTCATTCGATTATGGACAACATGCACAACTCTGGCATTGTGAGTTTATCGTTTTAGTAAAATCTGTGTAGACGCCGTAACAACGGAGCCACGTAAACGGCGTTGTGAACATGGACTGCAGTTGAATCTAGGGCGGTCTCGGGTCGACCCATGAGGCGCTCCAACATGTGTGAAAACGCCGTAAGTATCCAGTAGTTTCACTTTCTGATTTTTACTAGATCCCACTCTAAGCCCCTCCCACCTGCCCTCGTATTGCTCCCCATCGCTGTGCAGTTGTATGGCCCCTGGTAAATCCGGACGCTAAAGTGCGTACCCTGCAGATGGCGCACTGCCAGTGGGAGCCCCCGTCGCGCGGCCTGCACTCCTCCGACAGACACTTGAGGTGGTAGACTCTGAAGCAGTTGTCGCAGCTCAGGACGTCCCCGCCGAGGTGACACTCGAAGCAATACCAGTCATGGCTCTCCGTCTCCCAGTCCTGTAGCGGGCACACAGCAGAACGCCGAGCTCGGGTGACCCCCCCATCAATCCGGGAGGAGGACGGGGGGGCGGGATTACAGAAGGACACCCTCTTAACTACGGCTACTTGCTGACAGAGGTGCATTCACGCAGGCACTCGTCCAGGCATGCGGCAATACTGCCCTCAAAGCCACTGCGCCGGAACTGACCACGAGACTCAGCGTCACAAACAGGTGAAAACAATCACTTTGTGTATTTGAAATTTTGTGCAATTGATTTTGAAGAAATACTGCACAAAAGTCTTAAATTATTATAATTTCTCAAAAACTGACAGTTTTGAGCGGGTAAATGTATGACTTTTTCCCCTCCGCTTCTAAACAATTTAACGTGGGACAGTTACTGCAGTTTGGCTCTGAGTGGTAGTAGAAGCCCTACACTACAAGCACATCCACACAAAGTGAAAAACCTTTAACTTTATTATGTGCTGTAAGTAGATATGTTTTATAAGCGTCTAACTTCGACATGATTTTGTTACATTTAACAAGCTTACTGAAATGAATAAAGATATACTGAATGTTGAATTGAAAACTACTCGTGTCTGGAATGTGGTCAGTAATGGGCCTAAGCGCTCCCACTGACTGGTGATTGACGGGCGGTGAAGGGGGGGGGGGGGCTGGGGGAGCTGGCAGCACTTGAGGCATGTCCAAACTAAACATGTGACGCGGCGTATCTTCAAACGGAGCAACTGTGTTTGGGACAGAGGCCAAGTTGGACACGAGATGGAGACAGATCTGGCGCTTGTTCCGCAGCTCCAAAGTCCTGTCATTGCGAGTGAAAACGGGGGCAGTGAGAGCGGTGTCAAGACACGGAATGAAACGTGTCCGAAAAGAGTTCAGTGGGAGACGCTTTCCTCTTGTGGAATGTTGTTTGTAATTGAAGTGTTTGCGATATTGCCACAGTTGGTTCAAAAATGGATGGGATCTTTATTAAAGGCTAGTCTTGGAGCTTTTAAAAAAAGAAACAACTCGGATGTCCAACTTTAACCCTTGTGTGGTCCTTCAATTTTGCACCCTTTAAAGACCCTAATGTAAAAAAAATTACACTTCCAAAAAGAGCCTGAAAATTACCACATATTCATATTTTTTTCTGCTGCTTTTAAAAAAAAATCCTTCAGTGGCTTTTGGACCATTTGGATGGGCTCCAGTGCTTTCGGGTCAAAATGACCCAAGGACCACACAAGGGTTAAAGGCACACTGTGTAACATTTTAGATAATACTGCTGTCAATACAAACCATGCTCCTCATGACCAGCTCGAAACAAAAAAAAAAGATGTCTTGTGTAATCAAAGAATGGCTTTAGATGATTGAGGACCTAACCTGTTTAAATCTCAAATTGGGCAGCCTTTAGTCAACATCGCCATGGCGACGAACTGGAGACATCCCGCTCCCAGTAAGGTTACGGTCAGGTCTGATGAAAGCTGAGCCGCTCACAGCAATTGGTCATTATGGGTATTTTCTAACCATAAAATTATCTGTACTAAAATAAATGCTTGTATTCTATTGTATTTATTAGGTGAAAGGTTACAAAAGTGTGGCTTTAAAGTCAACTGTATCGTTGTAATGTTTACATTTTGACTTTTATGAAAGTTTAGTTATTAATTCATATTAAAAGTTCCTTTTTGTGTTGCATATATAAATAGCATCAGATAAAGGCGCTTTACAGCCTTCACCTGAGGCTAAACTGTCCAACGAAGTTGCTGGGAGATGGTTATCAGCGTGAGACTAATGTTCAAGTAAATATTTGGGAAGTTGACCCAAGGACACAGCACAGAAGCTCTGGGAGTAGCCACACTCACACTTTTCACTACTCTTATATAGCTCTATATATATATATATATATATATATATATATATATATATATATATATATATATATAGTCAAATTATAGGTTTTATTAGGTCACAGTTTTGACCGGGTTTGCTAATGAGAATGGAATTTTAATTAATTTTTCTCATGTCATGTAGCTTTAAAGTGAGAGTGAAATTTCAAAGTAAACAATCAAGTTCCTCCCCTCGTCTACTGATTGGACCAGAAAGCCACTCCTAAGTTTGGAAACTTTCAAAAAGAGATGATCAAGCTCCTCCCCTTTCTCTTCTGATTGGCCAGTTCACAGGAACGCTCGTCTCATTGGTCGAAGTGACAGCCCATGGCTCAAATGAGCAACGGGAGGGGCTTTAGAAAAAATATTATAGTTTAATATTACTTACAATTATACGCAATCTATTAAATGTGTAAAACATTTAGACTTACAGACCATCCCTTTATACGCCAGATCAAGACATGTTTGAGTGCATTGTAGCTTTGGCTATGAGTTGATTCATATTTGTGAACGTTTCTGGGGCGTAAACCTTATCGGAGCAGGAAATGGAGATTACGATCAGGATTGGCCTTTGGTAAATATTGATTGCTTGATAAACACAATTGTAAGTTTAATCGCCTTTCTGTTGTCTGTTTTAGGAGGTGAAATTCATATTCAGTTTCTTACAAATTGTGAAACGAACAAAGAAGCATGCCAGAGTTAAGAACGCATCAACACACACGCGCCTCTCAAGAGACTACAGTACATCTACCACAACCAGTGTGTACACACACACACACACGGATGCTCGCCAACTACCTGCAGCGTGCTCGCATTGTTTCGGACTTCATTTACGCAAGACAAGCTCTTTAATTAGGCAGCCACTTGTTAATCGGAGGATTGTAAAAGAAAAAATGGGGTACTTTCCCAAAGATGGCGTGTTAGCAGCATTATTCGAACAGGACTTGAAAAGTAGCAGCGGACCGTCTGACGGCATCTTTCTTGTCTTTCCGTTGCCTCTAATGACACCAACAAGGAAACAGTTCCCCGCAGAATACGATTTATATTAGAACAAAGTGACTGCTAATTACCTAGAATCAAACATGTCCGTTAAACAGCCGTACATCTGCAGGTTGGTAGCGAGCACACGATCAAACGTCACCGATCACTTCGGCAAGAAACATGGCCACAGCTCAGCAACGGACTTTCGTGAAGCTTTTGCACCGTCTTAGTATAAAAAGCATGGACTCAAGATTTGCAAACGTCCATCAAGCAGAGCAATGCCGGGAAATTTCGATATTCAAAAGGAGTTTTGTAGAAAAATCTTGCACAATGTCTGGGGAAAAAACTACAGATGAATGTGTTTTAGAGGAGAGGTTCTTAACTGGTGGCTCGTGGAACCATCAGTGGGTCGAAGGTCTTTCCCAGGGAGAATTTCGTTCACTATTTTCTGTGTTAAAATGACTGGGGTTGAGTTGTTTTGATCATGTTCATGTCTAAAAGCTTAACTAATGCTCATTCAGCATTTTGCATTATATATATATATACACAACTAATTCAATTCTTATTTGGGTCGCAGCTTGTCATACTGGAGTGATGGTGGGTCCTGAAGCCACACCAGTTGAGAACCAGTTTAAGAGCCTAATTTTAGTATTTTCGTCAAACATGTGCAGTGAAAATAGTCGAGAAATAGTTTATTTATTTTTAAGAAATGTATATTTTATAATAATAATTTTATGCCAGTTTGATGACTAATGCTTGTCGGCCATGTTGCTAATATGATGCCTTCCACAGGACAAACTAATATCCACGTCTTTGCAAACTAGCCAGCGATATTCTCTGTCCGTGGCGCAGAGCAGATGGTGTGTATCAAAAAGATTCACTCAAGTCCTCGAGTGCACGGCATGTGGCGGCCCTTGTTTCCACACAGAAGGATGTTTGTCAGTCAAAGGGAGGAAGGAGGAGAAATAACCCCGGTTCGTAGAAGGGGAACAAAGCCGTGCCTTACCTTACTGCACTCAGCTTTAGGGTCCTGTGATTGCAATGATTCAGAGAGCAATGTTTAAAGTCCTGCCGCCAAAGCCACGCGTCCGCCATGGGACCCGGCCAAAAAACACACTTTCAGATGTTTTAAGCATTCTTTACGTCAGACCAATCAACAAAAAGTAACTCTTTTGTATCTGTTTTGCTTTGAGAAATAATAAGATAACTAAATCCCTCCCTAGATGTGACTAAAATGCGAGCTGAGCTAGCGAGGCAGCATCGGATAATAGCTAACGTGGGAAATAAAGGAGCCATCACAAAGCTGGGTTCATTTGAACAACACTATAACCATATTTGCTATGGCAGCGACACAGAAGTAGCATTGTCTAGTCTTATTTTTCTAACATTAGGGCTGCACAAATGATAGTTATCGATTAGAAATCACTATTTTAATGGTCACAATTAGCATAGCGTCAAGACAGCAATTATTTAGATAACATTAAGTCTTCAGAAAACAAAAACATGTGGTCACCATAAGGATTTATTGTGTTTAAAACCTGGAAACTCTGTGATTTAGACGTCCATTAACATGTTCTCAACAGCATGTGATTCACAAATTAGATGCTAACGCTTCTGACTTCATCCTAAATTAGCTTTGTGAACTGAATCTTGATTTAAAAACCTAAATCAATTGCAGACTTAATCCTGGGATGTTCAGTTAGTATTATTTGGGAGTTTTTACTTTCTTACATCTTGTTTCATCAGTACATTTGGTCAGCAATGGTAAATGGTCTCAACTTATATAGCGCTTTTCCACCTACATTAGGCACTCAAAGCGCTTTAGCAAAAAATATTACATTGTAAAACAAAATAGACTATGACCAAATATTTCAGATAAGAAAATTAACACCGATTATGAGTTGAAAGAAAGCGCTGTCTATGTACTAAGTACAAGTTATGTTTAGTTAGTAATAGTCATGCTCAACAATAGTAGCATAAATGTTTCCTAATTGTTTGAAAATCTTTAGTTTCAGCTAAAAAAGAAAAAAAGAAAGTAATTTTAGTAATACTAAAAACGCAAATATAAAAGTTGGACTTCTTCTTGTCCACTTGCCTCTTTGGCCTGTTGCTGCTGCTACAACGACAGATCTAAGCTCTTACCATCTCGTCCCCGGGCAGCCAGTAGCCCTCCTGCTCGATGCCCGCTTTGGAGCCTTTACAGCCCACAGTGAGGGTCTCCACCACCAGGCCGTCCTTCACAGCCAGACTGAGCTGACGCGCCGTCTCCTTTGGGTGCATCCCGAACACGCGGCTCAGGTACCTACCGGAAGAAGAGGGGATAAGACAGTGGACTTCATAACTATTTGCATTTGGAATCATTAGTTGGTTTGTCTTTGTGATCAAATCTGTTAATGATTAGTTTTTGAATAGACCACTTCCACCACCACTAATAAACCAAGGCTTGAAATAAACTGCATTTGATCGGTTCATCAAATTCCCACTGGGGCAGAAAACGACATAAACAAAAGTCAAAATCAATGCATTGTGTGGGAGTCGGTAACGAGCGTGAAACTTCAGAGGTTAGAGTGTGAGCCTCAGTAATGCCTCTCCACATTGCTCTGGCATGATTCCAACAGCCACCTCTGGTTCGGCTGCAGTGAGAGACACAACAGGGTCATGTTGGAGCAAACGCTGGCAAACGTCCATAACAGAGCAGCTGGCAGTGGGACCAGGTGAGTCAGTAACACCACAGTTAGACGAGGAACATGGTCCGCAGGTACAATACTGCTGATTGGGGGTGGCCGATATCGCAAAACATTCATATCGCGATTTTCTTTGGCCAAGATCAGAATATTGTTCAGATGAAAATACTGTTCGTATCAAAGTATCGTTCAGATCAAAATAGTGTTCTGGTCATATTATCGTTCATCTAAGAATATCGTTCAGATCAAAATATAATTCAGAGCTGAAAACTTTTAGATCAGAATACCTTTCATATAAGAATATCGTTAAGATCAGAAAACTATAAAAACAAAGTAGGTTTGCATTAAAAAAAAAGATTTTCATGTCATTTTTGCTCTATTTGAGTCTGTGTGAACCAAAAAACGATTAATCGATTAAGAAAATAGTTGACGATTTCAGTAATCGATTAGTCTTTGATTAATTGATTAGTTGTTTCAGCCCTAATCAGAATATCGTTCTTATCAGAACATCGTTCTTATCAGCATATCGTTGAGATCAGAATATCGTTCAGATCAGAATAGAATTCAGAAGTGTCAATAATCAGTTCATGTGCACACCGTCTATTTCTTCTAAAAAGTCACTCTTCACTCTGATTGCTTAAATCCCCCATCACTCAGTCAGAGCTAGGGCTGCGCGATATTTAAAAAAAAACCTGCAATATGCGATACAGGCGTGCAATATTAATGATTTCATAATTATCGCGGAGGGGTTTAAGCGCCTGAATGATCCTGGGAGCTCTGTTGTCGGGAGCTTTGTGCCCCTGGTAGGGTCTCCCATGGCAAAAAGGTCCTAGGTGACGGGTCAGACAAAGAGCGGTTCAGAAGCCCCTTATGAGAGACCAACAGGCCCGGTTAGAACCATGAGGCCGTCCTTCTGTGGACCCACCACCTGCAGGAGGAGCCATAGGGGCTGGTGCAACGACCCTGCAACGGACAAGTGGAAGAAAATGGATGGATGGATTTCATAACAATGTTTTGCTTGAATGTTTGAATGTGGTAGGTTCCTTTCCAGCATTTTTTAGCAAAATGTGTGAAAACATGACCAGAAAGAAGCTAAAATTGAACTAAATCGGGCAAATTGTTACTAAAACAGAACTTTTGCACATTTATAAGTTCCATGCATTATTTGTATTGCGAGTTTGCAAAAGGCGTGTTAATCTCAGTTGGATGGAAGATTTAAATCAGGGGTCCTCAAACTACGGCCCACAAGATGATTTAACCCAGCTCCTGACTTGTAGAGCACAAATCCCTGTGTATGTCACACAAAAAAGTACGTCTCTAGCCCATTCCTTTGCGGAGTTATGATTTTTTTACTAAATAACCGGTATACTCATTCCAGCCACTAGGGGCAACTTCAATAAATAAAAAGGAATTCCACAAGTGTCCAGCAAGGCCACTGACATAAGAGATCAGGATATAAACAACACATTATAGCCACGTGGTAAATGAAGCTTACCACCACAGAGTGTGGAGTGAATGAATAATGACTACTGTGTACTTTGAGAAACTTGTGACACAGGCTTGTAAAGCACAACAGAAGTGTAAGCAGTTATTACTTTGGTCACATTACGCAATGAAGTTTTATGTGAAAATAAAAATAAATGGAATACCTGTGGTAATTCAAAATAAAACAAAGTGTGAAGACTTGATTACTATTTTTGCAAACCACTATAGCTAAACAAATATGTGCCTGGAATCAAGTTTTGATCTTGTGGATATAGCTGCGGGGATGACTGTGCCAGGCTTGTAATCTCTACTTCACAATGAGGCCTGCTGCATTGGTCTGGGTCATACAATTCTATGTTATAGCCAACCCGGCCCGGCCCCCCAACACAGTCAAGAACGATATTGTGGCCCCCAGAGAAAAAGGTTTGAGGACCCCTGTTTTTAAATGATTTTGCAATTTTTTTCGGCTTCTCGCGATACGGTTAATGCATCACCCGATATTCCGAAATGATTATTTATTTTTGCCATATATTGCGCTGCCCTACTCAGAGCTTGATGAAACAGATCAGCAAAAGCAGTGAGTGGCGAGAAGTCTCTGTATTTGAGAAAAGAGCTGCCGTAAACATAAAAAAACACTAAATCACGACATTGACAACCTCGCCAAAACAGCAGATCGTCAAGGAGATCCGAACACGATTCTGTTTGTATTGTCACATCGCCCAGCCCTACTGCCAATATAACTTAAATTCATCAAAAATAACCTAATCCAGATGGTAAATGCCAAACAAGACACAATCAGGTAACCCGTTCTGACGACCGAGAGTCTTCTTAGTTGTGTGAAAAGATGCACCTCCTCGGCCGTTCTTTACTGTCTGCTCTCACTGTGGATCTGTTTCTACTTTAATTAAATTATCCAGAACTAGTGGGGACAGACAATTCATTACTTTGTATATATTACACAACAAGATAATTCATTTATTCTGTTGTTCTTTTCTAAATACCATTTTCCTACTGGGGTACAGGTGAAAATACTGTTTTTTGATCAAGTACCACCATAGATTCATGATGTCTTTTTATAAGATTACATCTCTTCCTTTTCCATCCAGTAACTACCAGTCGTTATCCTGTAAATAGCACAACCCAGAAACAGACTCACATTGCCGTTTTAAAATATTCAGTGCCATTTCCAACATCTTGCTGGCTGAATGAATGAACCATTTGTGAGCGGGGAACAGCTCATAGTAATAAGTAACACAGATTTGCAAAAGGACCTTGGTTGATATTCACTGTTGAGGGTAGGCTCCAATGTCAACAGCCTCTCAGCCACAACGGCGGTTTGGGGAAATAAGGTGGTGGTGGTGGTGGTGGTGGTGGGGGGGGGGGGGGTTTAAGCGTACATTTGCCGCTTTAGTGTAGCCATGACGACAGCCTGGACTGGCGCCAGCTCTCGAGGTGCTCCGGCTGCGCGTGTACAGGACGTGTTAAGTGCTTCGTTTAAGAGCTGCCGCTGTGGGCGCGGTGAATGGGCCGTCTACAGAGTCATTCATCACAGATATCGGCCTTCAGTTCATCAGCGGCAGCAGGCGAGGGCGTTTGACGCGTTTAGAGCGATTTAATGAACTAAATAAGGCAAACTCAACAAATGCTCCAAGTGGGAAACCTTTGTGGCTCATCTCCGTACGCATCTCCACTAGTTTGCGTGGGCACCATTGATTAGCTGGTGCAATACCCATATCGCAAGGGCCGGGCAAATAATCGCAATTTTATTGGAATTGCTATCTCTACTTTGGTCAATCTCAATAATTGTCATGGGACTTTATAATCTTCAGGTTTAGAGCCATTTCTTTGGAAGAAACAGCACTTCGTTTTGGATACAATGGAAGATTTGTGTGTGCTAAATGATACTGGAGGAAAACATTTGTTTTTGTTTGAGCTGAGATTTGTTTAAACGGTAACTAGCTACGTATTGTATAATGTATTTATTTATTAGGAAAAAATTTGCTGGTTAAAAAAATAATGTTTTGCTAGTTAAGGCTACACTTTGTTGTCTTCCGTATATGACTAATCATGACTCCTTTTCCTTATTTTCCACTGAGCTAAGTTTGAGGTCTGAAGGTTTAGCAGGAGTGCTAGCCTATTATATGCATTTTAAGTTCAGAAACCTTGGAATTTGTTTTTACAGCAACTTAAACTCTCCAACTCACTCATTTTGGCAAATAGTGTGAGTGGCATGGGTTTGAATTGTTTTGATTAGGTTATATTTCTAAGATAATCAAAGATTTTTGTGTTTACTAAGCATGAAAAAATTCAGTTTGAAAGCTTTCTAAAGGAATTGGAAGCCTTTATGTGTTCAAGTGTTGGCACGTCAGGTTTAGTGGTGGATTTTCTGCCCTGCGGTCGTGTCAACCAGCTTCAGATAATAAATGCCTGCGTATTATCAAGAAAGGGCCTGTACACTTCTTGGATGTTGAAATTTATAAGGTGGTAATTATCAAGCCAATATCCAGAAAACAAACAAAACTTTAGAGGGAAAGGCTTTGATACTGAAATTAACCCACTTGTTTACATTAGTAATCCAGCTGCTGTGTGACAACTAGTAATCACAAACTTCAGGTAAAGTGAATAAAGACATTTGAAATCTGCGGCAAATCGGTCTCGTCTCTGTTAAGAGCCTTGATGTTAACTTCAATGATAACTATACTAAACTCAACTAAACTGCTAATGCACTCCACAAAAGAACTTACTTGGAGATGCGGTCCATGTTTGCGATCTGTTTCTGGTTGCGGACGACTTCGATGGCGGCCCACACGTACTGGACCACTTTGGGGTCCGCCTGCCTCCTCCTCACCACACGAGACATGATCTCCTTATTCATCTCAGCTGCACCAAGAACAAGACAGACCCATTTACAAATGGCAACACTTACAAAAGAATAAAAATTATATGATGAATATAATCTTTCACACTGTAACTGAAACTGATTTAAGACTAAAACAAAAGTGCAAAAAGCCTAAAATGCCAGAGTGGATCATAGCTTTGATGTTCAAAGCACAACTTTGCCAAAAGAACAGGATTGTCTGACTATCTTAAGAAATCCCAATCCAATTTCATGGGGTCTTCAATAAACCCATCCATGAAATTCAGGGTGTCACTTTTTTCAATAGGAACGAAAAGCTACTTTGGTTCAAAATGGGATTAATTCAGAATGGCAGAAGAGAGAGTACCTATGCTGGTACACCCGAATAGCAAATTCTTAATTTTACAATTTCAGAAAGGAGCTCTAGTCAATTCAGCAGCTCACACTCTGATCATATTTAGCAACAGACAAAGCTGCTTTTAGATTATATTGACTCGCTGCTTCTTCAACAAAGCAATATTTTTTCCCCACACGTGTTTAAATCAGCACAAGCTCTTCTTTCTGACCGGTTTACATCCCTAACAAACATACTTAACAGTTACTTTGATCAATAATACCAATCCAACTTCAACCAAAACAACAGAGCATTGTCATTATTCACACTAAAATATTCTGATGCTAATGTATTAACCAGTAGTGACTCTGCAGCTAAATAAAAAAATCTCCACACAGCTGTTCTGACTGTTAACAGGATTCTGCCAATAGCCTCAACAAAGCGACTTCCCGTCGCAAAACAAAAATAAACACAAGTCAAATTCCAGTAACAGGATTTCAGGAAAGTCTTGAATTTTAGAATAAGAGCTGATAACAAATACAAGAGTCGTCCAACACTTCTTGATGAAGGCATGTTGATTAGAAGGTGATAATCCATTCCATGTGGCACTGGGAACTTTTGCAGAGATCACAGGACACTCTCCTTAATCTGTTCCTGTCCCCACTAACTCAATTATACAGGTATGAGAGCAAACAACTGGAGACACCTCTGTGGACATCCATCCACCACAGTGTGTTAATTCTTAAATGTATACGTTTTTTTCAGGTCCTTGAGGATCATGATTGTGTTGTCATCACAGCATCAAATACTCGGTTGATACAGTATTAAACCAATGGAAATATTACACTCAAAACTAAAACAAATTTAAAAAGCACATTAAAGTGTTTTTGATGATCTGGTGGTAGTTGTTCCCCTGTGCATTTTTTTTTTATTGCTTTGGCTAATGATAATAGTGCATGGAAGCTAATACGATACGATCCCAATTGAATACCACAAATCCAGCTTTTTCTTTTTTGTTAACTTCCGATACACTGATACTTAAGGTTTGAGTAACTGGCTTGCTTTGAGTGAAAAAGTGAGTGGTCATCTTTCCAAACAATATGTTACGAATAGAGTTTAAAAAAATATATAGAATCTGAAATAGAAAACATTCAACAAAACAAAGTTCACTGCCACACTTCTCTGCTCTTAATATCATTGATTACATGACACAGGCTTTTGATACATTCACTGTGGTGTCAAACGGCTTCTATGTCGACGACAAATCCAGTATTTTGCGTTGTAAAGTCCTCAATTAGAATATTACAAAGAAAAGCGCCAGGAATCTCAGATTTCTAAATACAAATGCTATTCTGATTTTGAATTCCTCGCAGTTGTGACTACTCTTTCCTGGTTCTACACATCTTATATTTTCATCTCGTTTGTACCCCTTTGATCATTATGAATTACTATCAAATACAAATGGCTACACATCCTACTGTTCAAAGTGGCGAACTAGCCAAAGCAATATTTGGCTAGTTGACGAGTGTTAATGACTCTTGAACAACTTGTGGTTTAAATCTGTCTATTTAAATGACACATAAGATTAATTGAAACATATTTCAACGATTTACACAGCCAATGATAAGATATGATACTTAAACCATATTATATACACTTTTTATGCCGGCCTACATGGTTGTTATTTGATTTATTATGACTTGCTCACATTTGGCGCAAAAAATGGACTTCAGTCTAGCTACAGTCTGAGGGCTGGAGCCAGGAATAGATGCATTGCCTTTAGCTTTTACCACAACTACAGCGCAAAATAAGGCCAGGGCACTTCATAAAACTGCATCTTAACATATCGTAGACCACAATTTATACTAAATATTACACGTCAAAGAGTAAAATTGACAACAAAGACACGGGGGACACAGGGTTAGCTGTCTGGTTAGCTGCTAAGCTTCTTTGCTAACGTAGGTGCGAATAATAAAAGGCACAACATTGACTCGAAACAGGCAAGCTAACACACCGATTACTACGTAAAGATAATGAAACATTTGGAAATATAGTGCTGCATGTTAAGACTGTAAAATAAGATGCGATACTGTAGGATCGTTAGGCTTCTCAATGCTAGCAAAATGTTGCCACACGTATCGAGAATACAGCCTGGATTTCAGTCTAATTCAACAACCAAAATAATTCTGATAAAATATTTTAATAACCAGTTTTGTTGTTAATGTTGTCAGAAGATAGAAAACCCCCACAAAACCAGGGGCCGCTCGTTTGTTTTGGAAGGCGCCATGTTCACAATCCTCCATCACGAGAAGAGTGGAGACAAGGCAGCTGCGGCTAGCAGCTAAGCTAACACATGCTAACTGACGAGCTAAGCCAGTCGCGGCGCTGACCTGGAGCTCGCAGCGGGAGAAGGAGGCACTCACCTCGGGCACAGTGTCACCAACACGCGGCGCTGCGGAGAGTCAAGCGCGGGACCGCTTACATCTGGTGAGTTGCGGGCAGATCGAGGCTTTAGATGGGGCTGTCTGTGTCTCCAGCTGGCCCCCCCGTTAACGCAGCGCTGGAGGTAAACAGACGGAGAGACAAGTACAGGGGAGAACTCTAGTGGTGGAATCCGCCTCACTGCAGCTTCACCCCGGGCTCACCCACCGCCAGCACTCCGCCTACTGTCTGAGCTGCAGAAGACACGCAGAGGATTGCTCCGCTTACTAGTCTGGTGCAAAGTTTTACACGCCTGGCACATTGTTTTTACCAGAGAATAGCAAATGGAAATATGGAAGGCCCTATATCTGATTTCTTTCTGATAGTGGAACCACATTTGTTTTGTCCTTTGTTTACTCAGGTCTGAGTATTTGTGGGAAAAACACATCGAACAAGCATGTCAATTTCATGAAGTTGCAGACTTGTTATGTAGCTTTTTTTGTGCGAAAGTGACCATTATAAGTGAACCTGCAAGTTGTGAAATGTATATAACATCGTGAAGAATTGGGATGCGACAAATATTTTAGGAAAATTAGGAATTAGTTTGGACCACAATTAACATTTACATTTTGTTAGTGATGGGCGAGTGAAGCCTTGTAACACTTCTAGGCTTTCCAGGCAAAAAAAGTCTTGTAAGGGTCGAAGTCTCAAAGCTGTTTCATTCTGTTTGAACACTGACCTCTTATGGCCAGACTTTATAATTGCGACTTCTCAGAAACACGACTGAATCACCAACACAATCGTGTGGAAGAGAAGTTTCAAACAGGCGTGTGGCGGTTTTATTATTTGCGGCCTGATATTGACGTTTGAATGATCAAATCAATCAAAGGCCGATGAATAAGTTGTAGAATGACGAGTGGAGTAATAACGTTTCAAATAGCCTTTATTTGTGGCTGTAAACAAGACAACATGAACAGGCTGCTAGACTGGTGTAAAACTCACTGACAGACTTCTCCGCGGGCTCTCACCCCGCCGTCGTAACACAGGTGCTACCATAAAGCAGGTGTCGTAAAGAGATGCAAATGTAAACAATACTTTAGTACATTATTATATGACATCTCCCCCTTTTCGAGTTACTCTTCCTTTATACAAAATGACTATGGCAATAACATTTTAAAGCAAAATCACAGTACCTGTCAAATCTGTATATTTTATGTCTGCAAATATTTCGATATCTGGAAAGTCTTAGCAGTAATCAAAATTAGTAGTATCAAGAACAAGGTTTCGCATATCAACTGGAAATAAATTCTTATGTAAAATATACCAGCATACTGAAATCCTTTAGCTGCAAATATAACCATAAATGTATTCAAAACTTCTCAAAATAGTCCATTTCAAAATCACACTTCAAACTTCAAATTAATTTAGTCTTTATTATCCACCCTGTCCCCCCCAAAGGCCATATTGTGCACAGAACACAACAAAGAGACTATAGGTCCAGTCTCTTAACGGGTTTGCACACACGTCCGGATTTAGTACGGACAGTCATTGGCGCTTCAGCAGGTGTGTGTGCGTTGGTGACAGCTTGAGTAGGAACAGAGGGCGATGTCTCTGAAGTGGAAGAGCCTGTAGATGGAATAGGCTCCACCACGGTGCTCTCAGTAGGTGGAGGTTGGACAGCAGAAGCAGGTTGAGGAAGATTATCCATGCGCAGATGACGGCGGTTGCGGCGAAGGATTGTTCCTTGTGGCGTCTGCAGAAGGTAGGACCGTGGGGTAACACTCTCTTTGGAAATAACTGCAGGTGTCACCCAGGTCTTTTCCTGATCCAGTTTGGTGAAGACGGTATCCCCTGGACGTAGAGGAGGAAGGGGTCTGGCTCCATGACGACGGTTGAAGTAGAAAGCTTGCTTAGCCTTCTCTGTGGCATCCTTTTGCATAACAGTCTTTTTGTTGGGCCACTTCGGCTGAAGATTTTTCTCCAGAGTGGGAAGAGTTGTGCGAATCTTTCTCCCCATGAGGAGCTCAGCGGGACTGACTCCTGTAGTGGCACAAGGCGTTGACCTGTAGCACATGAGCGCGATGAGCGGATCCTCCTGCTTAAGGATTTTCTTTGCGGTTTGCACTGCTCTCTCCGCATGGCCATTTCCTTGGGGATGGTGAGGACTGGACGTGACGTGTTTGAAGTCCATCTCGATTGCAAACTCCCGGAGCTCTGCACAGGAAAACTGAGGTCCGTTGTCACTCACTACCTCGTCAGGAATGCCAAATCGGGCAAACGTCACCTTCAGTCTCTGAATTACTTGAAAGCTTGTGGTGGACGGTAGGTGAAGTATTTCCAGGTAACGTGAGTAGTAATCCGACACTATGAGATAGTTATTTTTGTTGTACTCACAAAGATCCAGTCCAATTCTTTTCCAGGGACGGTCCGGTAGAGGTGTAGAGATAAGTGGCTCCTTCTGCTGAGTGCGTTTCTGCTCCTGACAAGCTTTGCATTGTGTTACAGTGTCTTTGAGTGCAGCAGAGAGGCCCGGCCACCAAACAGACGAGTTTGCTCTATCTCTGCATTTTGTGAGTCCTTGGTGTCCGGCGTGTATTTTCTTTAGAATCTCAGCCCTTTCCGACTTGGGGATGACGATTCTGCCGCCGCGCACGACTAGTCCATTGGTCTCTGACAGTTCATTCTTTACTTTCATGTACGCTCGGACGTCCTGTGGCACTTTGTTTTTATATTCCGGCCAGCCATTTCTTATGAATCCGATGACAGTCTGTAGTTCAGTGTCAGTCGCGGTTGCCGCTTTAATACTGTCCATTCGGCTTGGAGAGGCTGGGATGCCCTGCACCACAGTGGCTATGTAACATTCGACCTCACTGTGTGTGTCTGTTAGCTCGCTGGTGTGTGAACGTGGACTACGTGACAAGGCATCTGCAACAACAAGAGTTTTACCTGGCACGTAGACAGCCTCTGGTTTGTACCTCATGAGCCGCATAAGTAGACGCTGACATCTCAGGGGTACATTGTCCAAGCTTCGGTTATTCACAAGGGGTACTAGTGGTCTGTGGTCAGTCTCTAGCTTGAACTGATCCAAGCCACACAGATACTTGTCAAACTTTTCACAAGCCCACACACTGGCCAAACACTCCTTCTCGATCTGGGCGTAACGTGTTTCAGCCTCAGACAGGCGTCGGGAGCAGTAGGCGACTGGTTTCCACTTTGCTCCGTGAAGTTGAAGAAGTACTGCGCCTAGCCCGTAGCTGCTCGCATCGGCGGACACGGTCGTTGGCTTTGCGACGTCATAAAAGGCGAGAACTGGTGCTGTTGTTAGCATTCTCTTGATGTTCTCGAAAGCCGATTGCTGAGAAGGACCCCAGATCCAGACGTTTTTTGTCTTGAGAAGCTCGTACAATGGTTGGCCAATCGTGGCAAGGGCAGGGATGTACTTGCCTAAGTAATTTACCATGCCGAGCACTCGCTTCAGTTCTTGTACATTTCGTGGTGGAGGCAGCTGGCTGATTGCCTCAATTTTCTCGGGATCTGGCCTTACCCCAGAGTGGTCGATCAGGTGACCAAGGAAACGCAGTTGGCTCTGTCTCAAGGAGCACTTTTCTTTGTTGAGCTTAAGGCCAGCTGACTCGATGCGACACAGCACTTTGTCCAGACGAGTGTCGTGTTCTTCCATGGTGGTGCCATACACCAAGATGTCATCCATGAAGACCTCTACGCCCTCTAAGCCTTCCAGAGTTTCCAGCATTTTGCGTTGGAATATTTCTGGCGCACTTGTGATGCCAAAAGGTAACCTCTTGAAGCAATACCTTCCAAACGGTGTTATGAACGTTGTTAGCTTACAACTGTCCGGATGCAGGGTGATCTGCCAGAACCCACTGGCAGCGTCGAGGGATGAGAACACCTTGGCACCGCTCAGTTTGGAGGTTATCTCGTCGGAGGTTGGAAGGATGTAGCGTTCTCGTTTTACAGACTTGTTTAGTTTTGTCAAGTCCACACAGATCCGGGCCCTGCTTGTATGCTTCTTCAGAACCGGGACCATGGGAGCACACCATTCAGTTGGTTGTGTCACACGTTCGATAACACCATTTTGCTCCATTCTAACCAGTTCGTCTTTCACCTTTTGTAGCATAGGGAAAGGTACGCGGCGTGCAGTGTGCACAGCATAAGGCACTGCATCTTCCCTTAGCTGGATTTTAACTGGTTCAGTCTTTAGAGTGCCATGTTCCCCATAAGGTTGCAGCCCGTTGGCATTGGTTGAGATCTCATCTACCCTTCTCACAAGGTTCATCTCAACTGACAGAGTACGGCTCAGCAGATTGTTGACTTTGTGTCCGCGCACTACATACATTTTGGACATGTAGTCTTTGCCTTTGTAGCCTACAGTCACAGTGAAGCAGCCTAGACACAACAGTTCACCTCCTGGGCTGTCGAGAGGCAATTCGGACGGCTGTAGCACCCTTTCCTGGGAGAGAGTGTGGAATGTGTCTTCGTTCATAACACTGACATCAGCCCCTGTGTCAATCTTGAACTCGACCGGGACAGAGTCAACTTGGAGCATCACAGTCCATGCTTCACTTTTGCTGTTGTTATTGCACACTGAGCCCAGGAAGTAGGCCTGCTCACATTTCTCTGTTTCTGTGACTTCATTAACTGACCTGCCGCTACGACACACTCTGGCCCAGTGCCCCATCTTATGACAGTTGTGACATGTAGCCTTTGAAGCTGGGCACTTTTCATCACCCCTATGCTGCGATTTGCCACATTTCCCGCACTTTCTCTCAGCCTCTCCCCATTTTCTGCCTGCATTTGACTTGCCTGGTTTGCGTTGTGATTTCCAGTTTGTGTTTTTATTCTTGTACCGCACCTCTTGCACCGTTGCTGCGTCTCCTTGCAGTGTTACTTGCGCCGCGACCTCCTCAGATTGCCTCACGGTCTGGATTGTGAGCGCCAACGTGAGATCCGACATTAACTGCAGTTTGCGTGAGAGCTCTTTATCTTGGATCCCGACCACGATCCGGTCGCGTATGTGCTCGTCTCTGGTCGCCCCAAAGTCACAATGCTCGGACAGTTCGTAGAGCGCACGGATAAAACTCTCCGCCTTTTCCCCCGGCCGCTGAACACGCTGATGAAAACATGCTCTCTCGTGGATCACGTTCCTCCGCGGGAAAAAGTAGCCATCGAACTTAGCCAGAACAATCTTTATGTCATCCTCGTCTTCGTCCTCATCAAACGCGAATGACTTGAAAATGTTCTCAGCCTCAGCGCCCATGGCATAGATGAGACAGCTCACCTGCACTGTACCATCGTCTTTATCCAATTTCGTAGCGATTCTGTACCGCTCAAACCGCTGTTTCCAGTCCGGCCATTCTGTCGGCTTGTCAAAGGGAAAGTTCGCGGGTGGATTAAACTTAGCCATGGCGCTTAATGTTCGTTGTTTGTCCTTTTCACGGCGATAGTCCGGTCCGGGTCACTTCTGACACCATGTAGAATGACGAGTGGAGTAATAACGTTTCAAATAGCCTTTATTTGTGGCTGTAAACAAGACAACATGAACAGGCTGCTAGACTGGTGTAAAACTCACTGACAGACTTCTCCGCGGGCTCTCACCCCGCCGTCGTAACACAGGTGCTACCATAAAGCAGGTGTCGTAAAGAGATGCAAATGTAAACAATACTTTAGTACATTATTATATGACATAAGTCATAGTCATTTTCTTTCTAACATGGTTCTATGCTTCACGGAGCTCCAGTGTGCGGGGCCGACTCAGTCGGCAGGTCATCAATGCGCAATGTTTTTATTTCATTTAGGCAGAGCTAATTTTGCACCTGGTCAGCCATCCATGCCTGCTGTTTTTGTACCTTTTCAATAAGCAGGAGTTTAAAGAATAGGAACAGTGGTGCAGCCTGGTGCAGACACTTTCACCACATGAACATGGTTAAATGGGAAAATGGGGGAAATCAGGTACAGGGCCTCTTAACCCCCTTCTAAACTTAATGCATTTTCTCCAGGTCAGCTTTACCCATATCTAAAAGGTTAGAGTCTATAAGCCAGTGTAACACCTCATTTGAAAGCTGACCTACAAAACCCATCTAATCAAATCTTTTTCCTTGCATTGTTGCCGTGTTGTTGTTCCTTTTTAATTTATTTTTTTACATTTTTGATATTCTTTTGTTACCTTTACATCACACATTTTTGTCACATTGTCATTACTTTTTGTCACTTTTGTGTCACATTTTTGCTCTTTTGTGACTTTTTTGCTGTGTTTTGTGTCACTTTTTTAAAAACTTTTTTATCGCTTTTTTAGCATCCTCGGTTTCGTCTAATTTCTTTGCTATTTTGATCTGCGCCACAGAAGACATGCTCACCAACAATGTGTTCCATAGAGACCTGAAGTGTGAGAACGTCTTGGTCCAGCCCAGTGACAGTGGTGACCGAGTGCGCATCGTGGACTTCGGCTGCGGGAGTCCACTGGGCCCAGTTTACAATGAATACACAGGTGAGATGTCAGGTTTTTTTTCTGATATTAAAAGTCAAATATTTAACAGCAAATTGTAATTTAAGTAATATGATATAAATGTTTTGAATGGTTAACCAGCCCATACTAAAGTTTATGTCTGCTTCTCCTCAGGAACGTTCTACTACGCTCCTCCGGAGTACTACCTGGAGGGATCATACTATGCTAAGTCCACGTGTGTCTGGCAGGTGTGGGCGCTGCTGTTGGCCGGGCAGAGTTTTATCACCCAGGATTATGTGAAGAAAAATCTCAAGTTCAAACAGCGGGTCTCCAAAGGTATGTACAGACGAAGGAAACCATTCAGCCATCTTGATACCAAAAACTTAAGATGTGTATTATGATTCACAATCTAACTTGGAGCCGAAGCCTTTAGAAAGACTGAAACCGCATGAGATTCTGTCCCATCCCTGGTTTTAAACTAACCAGGAGCTTAATGCTTGACTGAGGAATCTTGGAAAGTAGTGTGAAGATCTACACATTTGGCCAGTCAGATGTGACTTGATCTGGGTGACCAAACTAACATCTCAATTATTTCATATTGCATCCTTCGTAAGTCCCTAGGTGCCTCAGTCACAACCTGGAGCGAGGTAGGCATGGTGCAAGGGTGGATCTGATATCACCAAGTAATTGAGAGTCCAGGGCCAATGTCAAAGCTGTTTTCCCAGGACCAACATTGAAATACCGCACCAAACGTCAGAATTTTGTGGAAAAGAAAGCAAAAGATAGCTTAACCTCCTAACCCCTGCTTTCAACCAGAGCATTTTCTCCAGTTTAACCCAAATCTAAAAGCCTCTTGACCTGAGAAGCCTAAAGGCCAGTGTAACGGCTAATTTGAAAGCTAAGCTCTTTCCTAATTTTTGTTGTCACGTGTTCGCCATTGGCGTCACATTTTCGTCTCAATTTCGTTGCGTTTGTTACATTTTTGTTGCATTTTTGCCGAATTTTCGTTGCGTCTTCTTCACATTTTCATTGCGTTTTCTTCACATTTTCGTTGTGTTTTCTTCACATTTTCGTTGCGTTTTCTTCACATTTTCGTTGCGTGAGATTGAATGGGTGACTGGTTCCTTGATATAAAGCGGTTTGAGTGGCTAAAGCAGGTAGAAAGGCGCTATAAGATCTGCAGAGCCCCTTCTGTATTCTCAGAATAGCTATTTACAAGGTCAAGTGCACATATCAAGCACTGTGGGGATAATATCACCCAGGTACCCGCTGTTACTAACCAGGTTCACAATCTACATACAAAGGAGAACAAAAACGGCCAATCTGTCCTTCTAGTATGTGAACAATTTTTGAAAATCATATATTTGTGTCATAAACGGATTGCAAATACAACATGATAAAACATGAATGTTGTCTGATCTGTGTTGTTTGCACGTCTCACATTTGCAGAGCCTGTCTAATCTGCAGGTACTTAAACCCTTGTGGTAGAATGTATGAATTACAGTTACTGCATATCTTAATATGTGACTGAAGATATTTTACTTTTAAAGTAAGCTAAAGATAACAATTCCATTAAACTACTGTTTCTGTTCATGTGCATCCTTTGGTTATCCCCACATTAGGGCTAAGGTTACCTGACAAAAGGTGTAAAGGTGTTTTTTGACAATGCTGAGCACTCTGCGCTCAGTGCGAACGGGAGCAGCTTTTTGTTTGCATAATATAATCGCTACATTCTTCGTATAGTTTGCGTAAAAAATGTAAAACCTTAAAACGGAATTTGAATAACTTAAAGTTCCACTTCTCAAGATTATTTTCCACCTCAAACTAGCTCGTTCCAATAAATGGCCTAGGAGGAGATAGATATTGTATGAATAGAAAAAAACAAGGCGACTTCCCACTTTGCGGGCTGTCATCCAATTGCTTGGCCTGCCAAACAATATGCTTTTTCAAAGATTGTTCAAAGACATGTAATCTGGGAGCGAGCGTGATCTCAGCGATTTCCCGGTGGGCACGATTGACAGACGGGATCAACCAATTAGAGAAACACTGGATTTGTCGCGGGAGCAAGCCGTAGGAAGCGTTTTCAAAAACGTCCTTTTTCATGAGGAACGTTGTTTCTAGCTCCGCTTTTAGGGATTTTACAAGATAAGATAACTACTGAGTACAGAAGATGAATCAAATACCTTCATTGAAGATAAGATAAGATAAGATAAGAGAAATTCACTTACATTCCGCTTTTAGAAAAGCGAGAACCTACTGATAATAACAATTCCAAAAGACATAGCAGAGGGCAGCTTTAATCTTAACTGTAAAAAGGAAGCCACTAAAATAAAAATGTTAGTTGTGGTCGAAACTCATTCGTAACTTTCTTTACATATTTGTAGCATCCCAATCCCTCACAGGGAAGACTGTATATGCCGGTTTCACAAATTGCAGTGTCACTTTTCAGGGTCACTTTTGGAAGTCACAGAAATACTAGAAAACTAGCCTGCAAGTTCATGATTGCAATTATGATTTATAATTGCTCAGTGTTTTCCCACAAATGTCTGAGTTTACAATATATTGAGAGAGGGCGAAACCATTTTCATTCCATAACTATAAAATCAAATCATTTAATAAAATCATTCAAATCAAATAATTTAACATCAGAAAGGAAGCACACCCTGTGAAGAATAACACAACGATGGAACAATGAAGCGCCATTAAAGATTTAATGTACACACAAGCTTTTCAAACATACTGCTTTCCTGCAGAAACCTCCTTGAATAACATTAAGAAGTAAGAAAATAATGATTCAATTTATTGAATATAATGGCATTATTATTATTATTCAGTGTTGGATGAACATGGATTTATTGTGATCTCCACCTCTGATACCTCGATGACCAGATCTCGAATGGCGGCCACACTGTCCGTCGGCTGCTCTGCATTAAAGTCCTCCTGCATTTCTATTGCCTGAGAGGTGTCAAGTAACTCCTGGTCACCACTTGCGTTACTATCGGCAACCTCTTCATTTTCTAACTGCATGTTTTTACTCTTTTCCATTTTTTCTTCGTCTACTATTTCTCTTTCGCTAACCTTTTGCTCTGCGTTTAAAATTACAGTGCCATCTTCTGGTAGCGAATGGTCAGTTTTGATAACCTCCTTTCGACTCTCAAATTGCCAGTTTTCCATAACTGGCCCCTTTAAGTAGATCGCTTTATCTGTTGACTGGTGCATTACATTTTCTGTAGCGTCAAAGACGATGGCTTCACTCAATGTCTCAAGGCTAATTTTCATCGGATATTCTACTTGTGAGGTTGGTGACTCTGATGAGGGTATAGATTGACAGATATTGGAGTCTTCTGGTAACTTTTCCAAATCTTGTACAACGGGATTGGTTGTCATTTCAGGTGAACTGTTTTGAGGAACATCTTCCAAAGCATCTTCGAAACTTGTTAAAGATTCGAGGACTTCCAATGGATCGGAATCAGAAATGTCTTCCCAGATTTTGACGGATTCCGAGTCTGACGATTCGTATTGCAGCAAGTCCATGACGGGCTCGGATTGACTCTCGAGGGTGTCTGCCATGGAGCTGTCATTGATCACAATAACAGGTGCAGCAATTTCTTTCACTTGGTTCACTGTAATGCTCGAATTGTCGGCTTCACAGATAGGACTCTTGTCTTTGGCTGAATCGTAATTTTGAACCGGGGAAGCTGAAGGAATATCCCGCAGTGGGAGGGTTGGACTGTTTGGTGTGGATGGCGATGGGGTCTGCCCCAAAAGGCTGTACTGACTCAGGGCCAAATCGGATGTGTCCAGTAACAACTTGCTGCTAGTTTTGGACATTGCTTCCTGGAGAACTGTAAAGACAATTGTCAAGTAAGATCATTTGACTAAATAGCACTGCATACATAGAAAATGCTTTTAAGGCAGTTTACAAACAATAAAGAGTGTGTGAATTTTAAATGGTAAGTTCTGGTCCAAACTCATTCCTAATGCATCGCAATTCTTCATAGGGATGAGTTTAAGCACGTTTCACAACTTTCAGGGAGCAATACTGTCACAGTAAAGTAGTCTGCCAGTTTATGGTCGATTAAACACATTAAGGTATTTATTCCCAAATATTAGCTTTTGTAATATACTGAAGGACGAGACATTTTATTCCACGAGGGAAAGAACAGGTATAGGGCCTTTAGCGTCAAAATGTTAGGACTGCAAAGAAAACCACATTGTATAGTATGTGTTAGCAAAAAGATATGCAAATCTGTCAGATGTTGCGAACTATGATTTTGTGGCTTCTTACAATATGGATGTTGTGACATATAAAATGTACAACCCAATGTACCTTTTTGGATCTTGTTGTTGAGGGTGCCCCTGAGCACGTCCTCGTACACGTTCTGAACCAGGATGAAGCTGCTGAAGTCTGAGAAGATGTACTGTTCGAACGGCTGCAGCTCCTGAGATAACAGAGCACACAGTATCACAACACACCATCTCGGGCTGATCTGACTTTGTAAACATGGGTTCATCTAGTTGTTGTTGACTGACTGTTTTCCAGGTGCTGTCCACTCTCCTGCTCAGTGTGGGCAGGGCGATCTGCAACAGAGCCTCCTCATACAGTCTCTTCTGAACCAGCCTGCTGTCATAGTCCAACTGCTGCTCAACACAAACAGTCAAGTTTATCTGTGGGATGTCTGTACTGGATAACATTTCACTGTATAAACAATAAAATACAAGAATTCATTTTGTTTGTTTTAGGTGAAAAATATCTCTTAAACGTGTTGAGAAAATAACATTGCAACATGGTAAAAAGCTCTAAAAAAATACCCTGTTTAAAAAGATGTCACATAGGAAGGAATTTATTTGTAAAGCACTTTACATGGTCACAAAGCGCTTTACATGGGGCAATTTGAAATACCTCTTGAAAGACTTAAGGCCTCATCTATTTTGGACCCATTGCCATAGTTTTTACGATCATTAGGAGCAAGTCTGATGTCATTGTGAGGTTTGTTCACATTTTTAGGCAAGGCAAGTTTATTTGTAGAGCACAATTCATACACAAGGCAATTCAAAGTGCTTCACAGTTGCAGAAAATTACAAGTTGTTGTTAATTACAAGTTGTTGTTAATTACAATCAATCAGAATAAATGGAGAAAACAATGCTAATGCGGCTAAACAACACGAGTAAGACTGAGATAGTTATAAACCAATCACAAACAATGAGTGAATCTCACATTCTGTCGTTGAATCAATGAAAATTGACCTTCTGGTTTTGCATTAGTTGCTACAGGGGAGTTAACCTTGAGGTTAAAAGCTAACATGAATTCAATGCTAACATACTGTACAGCTGGCAACATAGTATAAACCTGGAATGTTCCGCGGAGTGGCTTTAATATGTACTGATTGTGTCATTATTTAACATACAACTGACTACTTTTTTTTTTCAACTGTAGTTAATACTTTTAAAATAAAAATACTTTACATTTTAAATTTGTTCACTGTCTACTCAAATGATGAAACACAACGTATTCAGACACTTAAATCACTTAAAATCATTGCCAACCCTTTCAGTTAGTACATTGTGTCTCTAAATCTCATCTAAATGATGACGAGGCTGGGAAAACCAAAAAAACAGTAAAGACATTTTATTCTACAACCTACATTCTCATATTTACCAGGGGCCCCAATATGTCTTGAGGCCACAGTTGAGTAGAAGAAATAAAAGGCATCATCTAACAGTAATGATGCGTAGTCTGGAAAAGCATTTGGAAAATCATTTATGCATTAAGACATCGGTTCCTTCCTCTGATGTGGAAAGCCGTCTAGACTTACTAGATTTGTGTTTTTTACCTTGAGGACTCTCTCTTTCGCCCGGTTGGTCTTCACGCTGTACTGGTCTGGCATCAGTCTGGCCGAGGTGCGCAGGAACAACTCGAACGTGTAGACGGCGCTGTCCAGAAGCTAGAACACATGATGACTTTTACATACGCGTAAACACACACACACACACACACACGGAGCGCTGGGAAAGCCGCGCTGTTTCCGCCCTGGTCCTAAAGCTGTTGGCGGCGGACCGTTACCTTCTCCATGTCCAGATGTGCAGAGTGGACCAGGCGCTCAGTCCTGTTCAGCCCGAAGCGCTCCCTCAGATTGGATAAGTCCCCTTTTAGCTTCTCCACCCGTTGGTAGCACTTCTCCAGGCCTGTTTTAGTCAGGGAGGAGACCTGTAACGGCAAGACAAAGCACAAGTAACAGAAATATGCAATAGGATTATTTATTGACCTGAGCAAAGCTTTTGACACAATAAATTATGACATATTAATTAATAAATTAGAACATTATGGGATTAGGGGGGTAGCTCTACAGTGTGTTACCAGTTATTTTGTGTGTGGTTTACCTCAAGGTTCCATTGTGGGTCCAAAATTGTTTAATATGTATATAAATGACATTTGTAAAACATCTCAAATACTTACATTTATCTTGTTTGCAGACGATACAAATATATTTGCATCAGGAGACGATTTACAACAACTGTGTCAGATTGTTAACTTGGAACTCAAAAGTGTCAACAAGTGGTTCAAACAAAATAAACTATCTTTAAAAGCAAAACGGTGATATTTGGCAACTGTAATTCCAATTCCCAGGAAGCAATTCAGATAGAGGGCGTTGTCATAGAGCGGGTGCATGAAATCAAATTCCTTGGTGTTATTATAGATGATAGAATTACTTGGAAATCTCACATTAAATATATATCTACTAAAATATCAAGAAGCATTTCAGTAATTGCGAAAGTAAAATATATTTTAAACTGTGGTTTGGGGTTGTACTTACACAAACACATTAAAACCAAGAGTAATGCTGCAAAAAAGAGCTATCCGAGTAATTCATAAAGCTGGGTTTTTGGACCACACAAACTCATTATTTTTTAAATCAAAGATCATGACGTTTTGTGACATTGTTTCAAACAGTACAGATGTTATACAAAGCAAGATACAAATTGTTACCAAGCCAAATACAAAGAAGGTTTCAAGAACGTACTGGTCGTTATGAATTACGTGATGAATTAAACTTCAGGATTCAGAAACATAGCACAACTTTGAAAAGTTTTAGTCCGACAGTTAATGGGGTTAAATTGTGGAATAAATTGGAGATGGAGATGAAACGAGGTTCAAACATCAACCTGTTCAAATATAAATTCAAGCAAAAGATTTTTGCAAAGTATAGAGAAGAAAAAAATTGTTGCCACTAGGGGGCGCAATAGGATCAAATTAATAATGTTGTTGCTCTCAACGGTTGTCATTCTATTGCTCAAAATTACAAATAGAGAATTAGGGTAGGCGAGCTATGGATCTGTTGAGAGGGATCCTCCCAACGGGCTCGTAATCCTCGTCTTTTAACGCACCACACAGTATAGGAACATTATCTACAAAATCAGCTAGTTAGGGCAGCTGCGTAGGGGTTTGTTGATGAGGAGCTACTGCCCTCTACAACTGGTCCGCTCTACACCTGGCTTTTTAACGCACTACTCTGTGTAGGGCTTACATAATAAATGTACATAATACTATTCATGGCGGAATATATGTATATTAATCTGTCTTTTAAACATAAAACTAGTGACTTTTGGTAATACTAAGAATGTTAGGCATGGTAACCGTCTGAAAGAAATGTAATGATCGCTATTTTGTTCCTTTGTTGTTCCACTATGTTCTTGTGACATTATGATTTTAATTGTATTGATTTTGCGCTTATAAGCTCTTGCTTTGGCCCACTCCTTTTGAGGAGAGTGTTTGCTGCTCAAATAAACAAATAAACTAAACTAAACTAAATAAAACCTCTTTTCTCAGCACATGGCACGGTGAAGACTAGAATTACTTCCATAATTGACTTGCTGTTTCAGCCCTATACCATAGTACCTTGGTATAAGAAAACTTAACTTAAGAGTCTTGACCAAAGACACAACACACTGGTTTTAAGCCCACAGTATTGTAATGTCTGCAATCTTTTCCATCACCACTAGATGTCCATAGCTCCTTCACCCTTTTCCTGTGTTTCTTTCAACTAACAAAACTTAACATGTCAGTACCTTCTTGGTGACCTCGCTGCCTCCTCCTTTCTCCGCCAGAGCAGAGTCGATCTGAGCCTGTAGAGTCTGCCTCATCTCCTGGAGGGCCGGGCCAATGTTTTCTGTCAGAGCGTCCAGCACTGAGGGCAAGTACGGAGAAATGCACTCACCGAGCGCTCTCTCTGCCTCCTCACTCACACAGCCTGAAAGCACACTAATATTAGGCTGATTACTTCTAGAACGGGGTTGCGTATTAAAGCCACACTGCGTAACGTTTCACTCAATTAATAGAATAGAATAGAATTAGGTATAAACAGTAGAGTAGCCACAAAGTTGTCAAGTAAGCGTAATGTAACTTAACAATAATTTTCAACAAGCAAATGTAAAAAGTAGTCCAAATAATTACTGTAAAAGTTGATTATTCTGTTTGTTTGGTAATGTAGTTGGACAGGCAAAACATAAAATAATGATTTATTTTGACTAAACATTGCAAAAGTAGCATTATTTGTGTCCGGCAGAGCATTTGAGGAGAGTTTAATATCATGGACATGTTTGTTTATCTATCAGTGTTTTACAACCGTTTAGTTGCTCTTGTGACATTTGGAATGTTTTTCCAGTGTGGCTTTAAAAACAATCCAGACATAATCGGACATTGCAAGATTAATATGAAAGAGAGTGACGTATTTAAGCTGTTCAATATAAACTCATAATAACATTAGTATGTGCAGTATAATGAGGTCCTGAAGTATTAAGGGCTGAGAAATGTAGTATGTGAAATTATAATTTTTTAGCTGATGTAGTATGGGAACAGCTTTATAATACAGCAGAAGAAGTCCACTTGGAATTGTGTGACCCCGTACCTTGGATCTTGTCGAGCAGAAAACTGTGCGAGGCAGTGATCTGGTCCAGGTTGGCGCGGATCAGGCCCTGATTGGCTGAGGCCGAGCTCCGACACTCCTCTCTTAAAGCTGCCAGGCCGGGCTTCAGCTGCTCCAGCACCAGGGTATGGGCTGCATGCATTGTCTGAAAAGGCAAATGTCGCAAACGGATCAGTTATTCACTAATGTGCTGTTGCTACATCCACAAATAGCGCATCCCATGCAGATGAGCAGAGCTGATACTTAAAGAAAACTTAAAACTTAGGATTTGATCCTTATAAACTGCCTGGAGAGTTACTGACATCACTTAAATGCAGCAAGCCTGCCCTGGAGAACATTTGTGGACGTTAGCTACAGCTGCTGAGCTACAGGTCGTACAAACCTCTCCAAAAACTCAGAACCAAACTCAAAACATCTAGCTCTGGAGACCAATGGAGCTGTGCAGGAGGAAAAGAAAGGAGGAGGAGGTGGGGGAGCTGACCAGTGCAGGACGCCACGCTCTGAAACAAGGACAACTCCAGGAGGCGCTGCACCATTTCAGAGGATCAGAGGAGGCAGCCAGCCAGGTTTCCTTCGGATCATACAGTTTCCCCGACCTCCAGAAATATGCTGGTCAGGTTGGCTCACAGTGACGCTGCGCTCAGTTGCCGCGGCTCAGGACTAACACCTGAACACTATTTTGTTTTACAATGACAAATTAAGCACTTACTCATTTACCTACTTAACATGTGACAGAGGTAAGAGCTGAGCTGTCACTGTAGTTTTTTTTCTCATCGATGTGAGCTGCAGGTGATTATTGGGTTGAGGCTAAATGCTAACCGCGGTAGAATGCTAACGTCTTGAGCAGCTTAAACACCGACTCAGACTGAGGCTCTGTTAACATGAAAAACTGTAAAATTCACACAGAAAGGGTTTTTGTACCCTCTTCGATGTGTTCATTTAGTCTGAGGAGTGGAGGCAGATCTTTAGAAAATCCTGCATCTTTGCCGTATAAACATAACCACATGCTGTTGTTTACATAAACATGCTCTCTGGGGCCGTCTTTTTCAGAATCAGAATCAGAATAGGTTTTATTGCCATGGTTTTAGAACAGGTTCAGAAACTAGGAATTTTTCTCGGTGCAAACGTGCGACATACAACATATAACACAGAGTTAAGATAAGAATAAGATAAAAAACTTTCAACTATAAGGCTATAGGGGCATGCATAAAAATATTTAATAAATAAGATAAAATAAAAGTGACATATGGTAAGACAACAACAATTTGACAATGAACAACAGCGGGATTGTATTTACAGATGTGTAGGCATATAAAGTGATATTAAGTGATAGCAGCGGATCTAAGTGTGGACACACCACACAGTGCAAGTGCAGATTACATCCATGAGTCTGTAACCAAGCTACAGAGACTTGTTTTTGTTCATGACAAAACTGTTATCTGTTTGAGCAATGATTACGATTACAAACAAAATACTACTGTCAATCAGTTGTTAATTTTAATCCGGAGATATTTTTAATGTTGTAGTATGCACATATTTCTCAAAACAGTTCACACTGCCTGATGTGATGTTGAGACTGAAACCACAAAAAGTGGCATATATCCTCAGGTTGGCTTTGAAACTCAGTGACCACAAACAAACGTGTTCTGGCATCCTGCTTTTTGTGATAGAGAATCGGATGCACCACAGGAAATATTCTGACAGCTGCTGCTGACACAAAATCAGCTCAGTTGAACACCCTACAAAAGTTCATGCACCGTCAGTCAGCGCTCAAGCAACATGTCAAGCTTCCTTATTTCTTTAAGCAAAACCCCAGCAGACGGGGCAAGTCTCCATCCACACGCACAGTGCAAAGTAAAATCATGTGGAGAAAGCTCAGACAAAGAATGTGAAACGGCTAAACTGCAACTCTAGCTTTGTTTCTGATGAAGGAACAACATTAAGTCAGTTTGACATATAATAAACTTAAATCTATGTCCTGTTTGAGCTGCGCTAGTTCCTTATTACTATATGCAGTATCTGTGCCACTCACCGCTAACCACAGTCGAATTCTCTCCATCCTCTTGCCTTTCACTTTGTTTTGCAGCTGACTCTGTAACCACGGCAACACTTCCTCCATCAGCTGAGCCGCCAACACCTGCGAATGCGCGGCAAAGGTCAGCGCACACAAACACACACAACGCCAACTTGTATGATTTACGATAATACAAAAATACAATAAAAAAAACCGACCTGTTCTTCAGAGCCCAGCAGCATTTCCCGGCATTCGTAGCAGCCTTTGTCTCGCCTGTAAAGCCGCAGAGCGTGAACAAAGGCTTGGCTCTCGTAGGAAGCCTCGGACCATGGATCTGCGGGGGGGAAATATGATAGAAACACTGTCGTTTTGAGTGATTTTTGTTTTGGCAACACTTCGCTCTATACAGCCGCTCTGTTTATTGTCTAATACTATGGCTACGTTATGTTTGTGTATTATAACAAGGTAACTATTGCTCCTGAGTCATTTCACAACTTTTTGCAGAACTGAAAGTGTCAGACTGACCACATCACCACTGAGGCATACAGAACAGACAGATACCATACCACGTAACGTTTCTCTTAAACCGCCCAAAAAATTTATACAAATGTACTTTTGAAAACATCCTCATTGTGAATTGCACGGGCTACCATATGCTTTGGAGACATTGTTACCTAAAGAGATTTTAACATGAGAAAAATACTTTTACATTTTATTTTATTATACGTCTGAGTTCACACCTGTAGTATGATGCAACCAATGCCAATAAACGCATTTTACGGTAATCGCGAAGACTCAATGGAATATATTGGTCCTAAGAATTAGTTGCAGTGAAAAAGCTCACAGGAGTATGTTGGCCTTGTGTGGTATAATGGGGATTTTCCTCAGAAACTTTACATATCATCTCTTTATTGTTAAAAAAAAAAAAACATCTGCATGCCAAAGGAAAGGAGTACGTTTGGTGTCACTGTTGGTGCTTCTTGTCATTCATAATCTCTCTGTATCGCCCCTCCCCTCACTGCTGTGCTCAGGGATCAAGGAACAGAAGCCGCTCTCCTCTCACACTTGACTTGGCAATAACTAGGTTATGGAAAGAAGACTATTTTCTGATCAATTTTGAGACACACATTTGATGTAATTAAACTTTTTCCGCCAAACGCATGGACTGTCCCCCAAATACAACCCTATAATGTAAAAATCAATCATCACGAAACAAAACGCAATGTGATGTAATGTGGGGGGCAAATGTGTGGGGGCAAAACGCAATGCAATGTGGGGCGACGGTGGCGCAGATGGTAGAGCGGGTCGTCTCATGATCGGAAGGTCAGGGGTTCGAATCCCGCCTCCTGAAGGTGCACGCTGTCGTTGTGTCCTTGGGCAAGACACTTCACCCACCTTACCTCCAGTGTCTGCGTACATTGGTGTATGAATGGGTGAGAGGTTCCTTGCTGTAAAGCGCTTTGAGTGCCTAATGTAGGTGGAAAAGCGCTATATAAGTTGAGACCATTTACCATTTACCATGGCCACATCTCCACATGGGTTTGGTGGAGACAACTCCAACTCCGGCACTGCAGGGACCGGCACAAAAGAATGGGAGCATTTTTCTGTCCTCTTTACATTGGCTCCCAGTTCCTTTTCGAATGAATTCTAAAATTCTTCTGATTGTTTTTAAGTGCCTATTTAGCTGGCAACAAATTATTTGTCAGAGCTGCTGCAGCTCTACTGTCCTCCCAGATCTCTGAGGTCTGCAGACCAGCTCCTTTTGTCTGATCCTAAATCCAGGCGTGTCCAGAAGTGACCGAGCCTTCTCAGTGGTGGCCCTCAAACTTTGGAACAGCCTCCCTCGGCTCAGTCTGTAGAGGAATTCACTTTTTTGCTTTGGCTGTGAGTTAGATGCGGTTAGTTTGCACTTTTTATATTACCTATGCATTATTGTACATATTGTTACTGTATCTGTACAGCACTTTGGTCAACTGAGGTTGTTTTTAAATGTGCTTTATAAATAACAATGACAACTTGGTCATTTTGAAACATTGGTTCTCACGCAAACCCACACTCATGCTGCAGGTTCCAAATGACTGGAGGCACATGACGTGAAACTAGAGAAATTAATCTGTTGCTTTTCTGTTCCCTTCTGCCCTGGTATATGTTGTCTTCTAATTGGTTGACCCTTTCAATTATTCAATTGTCCAATAATTATTCATATTACATGAGTTTTAATTAATTATACCGCCTTTGCGATGCCCAATCCCGTCAGATCTTGGAAGCTAAGCAGGGAAGGGCCTGGTCGGTACTTGGATGGGAGACCGTTTAGTAACACCAGGAAGCCTAGCGAATGTAGTGAGTGAGTGAATGGTTGGTGGTGGTTGGTGGCGCAGACTGGCTGCCTCGCTTCTGTCAGTCTACCCCAGAGCAGCTGTGGCTACAATAGTAGCTTACCACCACCAAGTATGGAGTGAATAAATAATGAAATGTAAAGCGTCTTTGAGTGTCCAGAAAAGCGCTATATAAAACCGATGCATTATTATTATTATTATTATTCAGTAAATGGCAAGAGTGATGTATTGGTTTGACTGTCTCTATGGAAAACAACATAAACACAGAAATAAGAACAGAGTAACAAAAGCTATACAGCGGAAAGGTTGAGCTCATTGCTGCATAAATGTAGCAGCCCGTCAGCGCGCGTGTGTGCGGTTACCCAGGTTCTGATGTCGGATGCAGGACTTGAGGGCAGACAGGAAGTGATGTCGTTCGTCGTCATGTTGAAACAGGAAGCAGTAGAGGCCGGTGTGGGGCAGGTGTAAGTGCACGGCGGAGCCCTCAGGAGGCGACGCTGCAGGAGAAGAATCCGCCTTCACTCCTAAAGATACAGGAGTGTAAACTAAGACACCCGTTGGTTATTTAGGTCGTTGAAATTGTTAGTAAGCTTTATTTCAACACAAACCATCGAGTATCCCAGAGCAGGATTGGGCCAGCACAGATCGGGCTTCGTCGTCAGAGGTCAGTGCGGCGCCCCCTACTGGCTGCAAGACAAATTTGGCTGCAGTTCCACGGAGAAAAGTCTGCAAAAACAACACCAAACATAATACAAAGCGGTTGCAGAGATGTTCGAAATCGCGGGAAGTTTTAATTTGGTCAGTTACATCTTTGCTCTCGTGTATCTCCAGGCTGTAGTTTCTCCTGAGCACAACGTATTTCTCTTTGCCCTTCTTGCTCGGCTCGTCCCAAGTGGAGAACCTGGCTCTGCTTTCGAACACTACCTCTTCAGGATCGGACCTTGGCTATAAAGCACAAAGTGAGAAAAGTGGGAGAGATTTCATGGTATGTTTTTTACGGGCACATAGGACAAAAAAACCTATGAAGCAACCGCTCGAGTTGGTTCCTCAAATGTATATCAACAGTCTTTGTGGTGATTAATATCATTTGGGGCTGCCATTGTTGGATGGCGTGACAGCTCATAATATTTTACCCTCTGAGTCAGCAACAGTCCTCTTTCCTGTTTCTTGGGCTCCACCTCTTGCTGTAAATGTCTGAAGTACGCCGCTGGATACTGCTGCCGATAAAACATGCTGAAACTCCGAAGAGCGCTGTCCACCAACCCTGCAAAGCATATTGTAAAAATATATTTAGGCTTGTGATTTTGTTATCCGAACGGGAGTTGCCCAATGTGGTATCGGTGGGACCAAGGCCAAGAAATGGCACACACAAGTAGACATATGATTATTTTCTCTGCTCTTTACTATTTTGCTCTATTGAAAATATGATCAATGTCCAAAACAATTAGACATCTTAATCAATTTCCTGCAGTGGTGAATGAAGTATACATTTCTAATACAATTACAATTCCTAAATAAAAGTATAAAAGTAGCTGCTTTCAAATCACAGACTGTAGAATAGTGGTAGACTGAGTGAGTGTGACGTCCACCATCGTGTTCAGCGTGGGCTAACTGAAGTTCATTCATGCTAGCAGTTTGACTGGAGCCAGGTCCTATGTTTAGAATGGGGCGGAGGAAATATTGATTGAAAAATGTTTAGCTAAATCATTCAGCCCTAGCGATGAGGTAATGACAAGCCTGTGCTCAATTAAAGAGAGTTAAAGAGTGGCAGAAAAGTTTCAATGGAAAGTCCATTACAGCAAGGAACTTCCGGAGACGGCCCCCATGTTTTCCACTGTCTACGTTTCAAATGTATCTATAAGAATAAAGTTAAAGTATTTCACACAGGCTTTTTAAAACTATTTAAAGAGTTAATTGTATTTTTATGAAGATTTAGTAAACATTAAACCATTAACTTTATTTCGTATAACTTTATTATTAGAAATTCAGATCAAAATGACTTTACTGCAGCTGTAGATTCACCGACTGTGCACCACTGTGAAAATAAATGTGTTTAAACCACAATTCAAAATACTTCCAATTCACAAATGTAGTAGGAAGTAGAGATAACTGCTGTTTAAGTATGATAGTATGACACTGGACGGGCAGGGCACATGCCATTAGGGTTGTTTACTCAAATCCCCTTCATCTCATACCGCAGTGGGTACATTCTCAAACCGATCTGATGTATAATGGTTGGAAATAGCAGTAATTACATTCCCACAGATTACAGAAAGGAAGTGTTCCAGCTGATAACACGTATAGGAATGTGGCATGCTCCCCGTACGTTCAGGAATATAGCAAGTAAAACGTTCATTCTATAGAAGCGTTTGCTACGATCGGGCACATGTCATACAAAGACAAAAGTGAAAGTGAAAAAAAAGATATGTTCATAGATCTCTCTCCTAAAACATACTAAATGTAGTAACTGGGCTTAGTTTGTGATTTTGACATAACAGATTTTTTTTTTTTTATTCAGAAAATTCAAAACGCCCGACAAATAATAGTGAAAGTCAATGTTCAGAGTGAAAGGCCCCACCGAACCACAGCTACAATTCTTCAAAATTTCACTAAAGTTGAACATTTTTGTCATATGATATTTGACTTTTTAAACAGCTACTTAATAAATGAAAATATGCCGGAGAGCACCATACTAGCTTTTCAATTATGCCAGAGTAATGTAATTCAAGTGCTGTGTAGGATGTTTCTTTGTATGACAACAAATTAAGGACCACCATAGAAAGTTATGCTAGTTATTTTTTTCTTTTTTTGCTATGTACACAAATACAAAATAAAACAAAAACATTTACCTGTGACGTGGCTGGCTTTGGCCTCGTCCAGCAGTCCAGATGAAGATGCCCCCATGTCGTCCTGTCTGAAGGAGGTCTGAGTGGGTTGCAGCTGTGTTGAGGCACTGCACACAGGAAGCCCCAGTGAAACATGACAGCTAAATACATGTGTCAAGAGCCCTGCGCTCAACCCACTTCCTGTGGATTCTCTAACTCCATGTGGTGAAGAAAGTAAACATCTTACTGATGTCAGTATACTGTCACTGCTGCAGCCCTCTGCTGGTGATAACGGGTGGATGTTTGGATTCTAGCCTAAAGTGGGGTCTGCGGGCCAGACTTCCAGGGGTTTGATTCGGTGCTGACATCAATCAAAGGTTCTGTAATTATTTTGTGATCGTTTTAAATAAGGTAAATGTCTTAAAGAGTGCTTGAAATGAGATAACTCATGCTGATTTTGGGAAGGTTCAGACTATCCTGCAAGAAGAATACCAATGTCACTAACATTATTTCACCTAAAATAATTTACTTAGTGCAAAACAACACTTGATATGGGACAAAAAGAAGTTGAAGGCAAGAAAAACAGTCCAAGTCTGATTACAAAAACCAGCATTACTCTTACTCTTAATTCAAGCACGTTTTAGCCATTTTTCCATCAAAGACGATTCTCTCGTTTTCAGTTGGTTGACCTAGACTTTTATTTATAACACATTTATCTTCCTAACCTGAACCTGAGCACATTTCTCAAGTTTGGCTTAACCCAAATCTAGAAGCTTTTGGAAAAAAAAAGTGTCAAAATGGCAACACAAATTTGATGAAAACAAGGATGAAAATGCAACAAAAGAGCGACAGGAACGTGACCAAAAAAAAGTGACAAAAGTGTGACAAAAAAGCCACAGAATAGAAATAGAACAGGGACAAAAACGCAACAAAAGAGTAACAGAACAGTGACAAAACGTGATGAAAAAGTGACAGAAAAGTGACAACAACACAAGGAAAAAGATCAGTTTAGATTAGTTTTGTAGGTCTTAGCTTTTGAAAGAGGCGTTATGCTGGCCTAAAGGTGGTCACCTTTTAGATTTGGGTAAAGTTGAACTGGAGCACTTGGTAAAGGCGGAGGTTAAGAGGTTAAAGGGAACTTACTTGACATTTCACAGCTTTCAGGGGGCAATACTTTCACGCTCACAGAAGGTATTACCTTCTATTACCTAGACATTTTGGTCCTCTGAGGGGAAAAGTATATCCTGCATTATTTAAGCTTTTAGTGAATTGGAAATGTTGCACTTTATAACGTTACAATATCGTGTGGTGTATGGAAAAGTAATAAGCTCAAATAGAAAAATGTTTGGACAAAAGTGGATGACGTGAAGCAGTGTACATGAGGTCCTAAAAGCTGATGCTAGTGTTCCACCAAAATTATGATAGATCTGTGGCTGGTGAAGTAAAGGTAAAGTAAAAAACACTTCCTGCAATTCTGGATTGAAGCCAGAATAAAGCGGGTCATCTCATCTCTAGTTATGTCAAAGAAGCCCTCCTAGTACAATTAATAATCATCCTACAAGTACTTATTCTGGTGGAGGCAGCAGTCAACACTTCCCTGGCCCTAGACACATCGAGGGAGAACATCCTAAGGCACAGTCCACTCCGTTATTTGATCAACACAGAATAATTACAAGAAGCAGATCTGAAATACCAAACTATCGACTTTTACAGCAATTATGCTTTGGACCAATCAGAGCTCCCGTTCCTCACCACGGCCCAGCTCTGGAGGGGGGTGGCTGACTGAGGTACTGGGACCTGCCTCAGAGCGCGTTTGGACACGAGCCACGGCACAGCTCTGGCTCCTCTCTCCAGCCACATTACGCACAGGACCACTTTACGCAAAGAGAACCGTTTCTTCAGCCCCCTCCTCGTTCCATCGCCACATTTACACGTGTACATTTATTTCTGAAGATTGGGATTTTATATTTTGCATTTTATTTCGCTTTATAAAGAGGACTATTTGGGGGGGAGTTTGGAGATGGAGCGCAGCAGCAGGCTGTCATTGCTACTTTTGTTCAGTTTTCTTTTATGTGCATCGAAGTGTGAAGAGGCGACGGTAGAGAAAAGTCAGGACCCATCGCTTTGGGAGACGCGACAGAGCCAAGGAGCGGAGGAAACTGAGGTGAAACAGCCGGGAAAGGAGCACGCATCTCAGGTAGTGAGCGGGACAGCCGCCGCTGCGCAGGCGAGAGGGCTGAATGTGACGCAGACCTCCGAGCCGCTTGAGGAAGAGATGGACAATCAGGAGAATATCATCAGCCAGGTCAGCTTTACAAGTAAAAAACTATCGAAAAAGAAGCCTATTTATTAACGTTTTACAAGTGGAATTGTCTCTGTTGTGGAAAATATGATTATTTATGTGCGCTACAGGCTAACATGACTTTCAATTAGCACATGTATTTATTCTTCCGCCGGTAAGGGGCTAGCATGAAAGTTATTTATTAAATGCAATGCTAATAATAAAGGGAAATTATATATTGGTCTGAAAGTTATAGTAATAAGCCCATTTTTACGATTGAATAGGGTTAAGGCTTCTTTTGTATCTTTTATGTCGACAACTTACTAACAAGCTAGCTATTTGGCAATTAAAGTATCCTTCCGCCAGCTATTTTAAGTGGGCGCTAAATAGTCCATAGTGTTGTGTTTACTATAAAGTTATTATGCTAAGCTGAATCAATATTGACACTCCTCATATAATATTATTAAAAAAATAAGACAACTCACACTTTCCAGATAGATAGATGTGTGTGTGTGTATATATATATATATATATATATATATATATATATATATATATATATATATATATATATATATATATATATAATATAATTGGTGGAAAGTGAGTGAATTTATTTATTATCGTCAATCAAAAACTAACTCACACACACCATTAATGCTTTAATACCTACTCAAGGTACAATGACACAATGACAGTATACACCAGTTAGAGGATTGGAAACGGAACCTTTTAGAGCAAAAGTGTTAAAAAAAAAGTTTATTGTAAAAGTAAAAGTTTATTGAGAAGAGAAAAAAATAGCACAGCGCAACAAAATGTGTGGATCTTGAACTTTTGAAAGTATTTGAAAGAGTCCGGTCATACTTGAAGATGACATGAAAGGCTAGTTGATTTGTGTGTCAGGTTCTCTTTAATGGTTTAACCAACTTTCCATCTTTCAGTGGAAATTCAGACATAATTTTGGACACATGTTCTCTAAACCCAATTTTCCCCTTTGGAAATTGAGATTTAGTGATTGTGTTGCACTCAGCAGTTTCTGCACATGGCTAAAAATACTGTGTTTGAACTACGTCCAGACCTCAGTGAGTCAGCTGGACAGTGTCATGGGTTCGCCCCACAATTGAATGTTTTATGGTGAAGGCTTTCTTCTTCCCGGTGGCTGGTGGTTATGTAATTCCCAAACTGTAGGTGCTCCAAACCCAAATAACTGTTGGTAAGCATTGGAGGCTCTGAACGTCTCATCACGCTTAAGTGCATACATTTACGTTAATTCTGTTGCATAAACTCTCTTGTTTTCTAGTTTAACAAGCTTCAGTTTAGTAGCTTCAGTTTAGAATTTTGATCAGTGTAACTGTGACTAGATGAAAATGATTATCTTTTGTTTCAGTTGTTGGGCGATTACGACAAAGTGAGGACCATATCATCCGGCACAGACTGTGTTTGCCGCTGCGTTGTCCGACCAATCAGGCGCTCCGACTGTAGCCTGATGCAGGACAGTGCTACAGGAGAGCCGGTCCGGGATGTTTACACTGTGGAGACGGTGACCTCAGGGAAAGACTGTCGACGCTGTGAGTGCTTGGCCCCGCCCTCTGCTGTCAACCCCTGTGAAGGAGAGTACCGCTTTAAGAAGCTGCAGGAGGCCAGCAAGGATGACATCAAGGTAAGAGTTCAAGTCAAGATCAACCGTGTGTGCAATATTTTAATCATTAGCACTATATGTATAGCTGTATATGTCTTCCTTTATAAATCGCTCAGTTGAGTGTTTGAGTCTGTGTCTGAGTCTGTCCAGTATTCAGGTGTAGTGCATCCTGTATCAATAACATTTATTACATAGTTCAGATATAGTCACCATCAAAAAAAGCACAGATGCAGCCAAGCTTTATGTGCAATAATATTTGCACATTTTACATATAACATCACAACTTGGTCTTTGTCAAACAACACTGTTTTACAGCCACTCCAAAGCCTGAACAAACAGGCTTTCAAATATTTGAATAAAAAGACAACCTCATACCACTACAGTGACAGTGGCCCTCATTTATCAAACTTGCGTACGGTAAAATCAGAGCGTATGTGGGGTATACGAAAAATCACCGCCTGTTTTGGAATTTATCAATCTGAGCCACCGTACACCTGGCGTACGGTGGCTCAGATCCTACACCAAGTCAGGAGGTGGTACATGATACACCAATTTAACTAAACACTAAACAGCGCTGGAAAACAGTTTTTAACAGCATGAATCGCATCGCCACATCGCATATGATCCTCATTAGTGATTTAAACATGAAACAAGGTGACAGCGTTAATGTTTATGGACTTGAGCTGCACCGACACGGGTCCGAGCCCAGAGGCTCAGTCCGGACCAGAGACACTAGAACCTGGACTGCAGCCACAGAGACGCTTACGGTGTTTTTTGTATTTATGTTTCGTTTTTTGTTTTTAACAAAATATCGCTGCATGTCAAACTTTGTGTGGATTCCCCGCCTCACACCCGCGGCCGCTCCCGTGTACCGGGACACCGGGACTCACCTGGGTCTGCGCGAGGCCATGCTCCGTGTTCTGGTTCGTTTGAGCGCTGAGTCTGTGGACCGTATTCCGTGCTCGCGAGTATCCCGGGCGTCAAACAAATCCTTCGACAGCTCCACAGCTTTCGTCTGGACGGGTTCGTGAGGTCCGGGTTTGCTGACCGCGCGCTCTCCTCTCGTCAGGGGAATGATGGAAACACGTCTCGTAGGGCTGTCTTCAGTCCGGACGGGTTCGTTTTTTTATGTAGTCTAATTTTATACCCATTTTTATATAGGCTATTTAGGCCTACAGCTTATTTAATAAAGGTCACTTTTTATTACTAGCCTATTTCTTATTTCCCCTCTTTTTTTATTAGTAAATGTGATCTTGGATTGGCTATAAGGTTAACGTTGGTTACTGACAGATTTTTTAATATCATATAAACAACTATTTATCATTTCCTGGTTGGAGAAATGTTCTTTTTTGCCGTGTTTTGGGCGTGAGTGCTGTCAAACCCATGGGTTTTACGCAATGTTGATAAATGAGGGCCATTGTGAAGAAGTATAAATTCTTAACATTTGGAAATGTTATTCTCTTTTCTAAAGTCAATTTAGTAAATACAATTCTTCATGATTTGGCACCATTTCAAATTGTGGCTGAAAGCACAATTTCAGCTTTGTTTCAGTAATCCTAAAGATTTTGTCCGTCTTTCCATGCAGTGCTCTAAAGGCTTTCCTACGACAGAACACGAGGATCCATGTTTTTTAGTCTTGAAAAAGTGTCTGAACATGTTTTTCAAATGTTAATTTTCAAAAAGTTCCCTGTGCAGTTTAGCATCCATGAGCTTATGAGCTACCATAGTTGTTATCTTGTTTTTGAACCGCTTTATTCTTAAATGACTGGCCACCATGTTCTGGAAGCATTTTAACATAATTTAGACAATATTTCTAATAAATATCAATGTCTCCTTTTGTGAAAATATGCCTTATTTGATCACATATTGAAACAGTTTTGTCATTTATTACTGTAGCTTGCCACCATAATAGATCTGCTGGAGGGGTCCTTGTACGGGATGGACTTGTTAAAGCTGAACTCTGTCACCACTAAACTTCTGACCAGAGTCGACAACTTGGAGAAGGTATAGACTTGAATAACAGACAAAAATAATGATTCCAACATGCTAAGTACATACAGCACTCATTCCTAATGCCAGGACCTTTTATTTACACAAACTAGCCAAAGTAGATATCAGTCATTTGTAAACCTGACGCTGTATACTATGAGAAAATGTAACTTGTTTTTGCTTTATTTTATAGAGTCATCCATTATTGTATGAATAATATGCAAAATACTTTAAATGTCTGTCTATGTTTCCAGTCTTTTTCTCGTACTCTCACTGAAAAACTAAAAGAAAGAGAACGCATGAAGAAAAAGGAGAAGGAAAAGAAATCTCAACAGAAGAAACAGAAAGTCAATGATTTGGAGAGAACTGGACAGAAGGTAAACAAGCAGCATTGACTTACTACATGTCACAGAATATTTGACTTTTGAAGTGGATTTTCTTGGTCATTCATGCGGCTTTCTTTTGTTGTTATATTGTTGCAGAAATTATTTGAAGAGAAGTCGCTGGCGAAAAATAAGACGGAAAACCAAAAACCTCTTCAGGATAAGCTAGAGACCAAGCCAAGTATCAAGGACAAGAGCAGCCTGGTCGTCAAAGGCGTGACGTTTTATAAAGCTGAAGAGGAGACCTACAAGGAGAAGGAACAGGGCGGGAATACAAAAGATAAAAATAGTCAGTTTTACATCCTTGCTATTATGCTATTATGTCAAAGCTATTTTTGACAATGTATTTGTTTCAGTTGATTTGTTAATTGGCGACGAGTTTCCCCCAACCCGCTCGGCCATTCCTCCGGCGACCACAAAACTCCAAGAGATCCCTCCAACTACCATAAGGACCACCACAACTACAAGCAAACCAGCTCCAACGAATAAAGATAAACTCACTGAGGTGTCCCAAAAAGCAGACCTACCTCCAAGCAGACCCCCTCTCCAAAAGACCACCGCCTCGACTCTGTCTGACGCGGGACGGCCCATTGATGCGGCTCCTACACAGCCCCAGCCCGGTGTGAAGACCAAGCTGAGCTGGACCGAGAGCCCGGCCGACCAGCCCATGCCCACCAAAAAACCTGGTAACTTTAAGTGAAGATGGCTAGTTTCAGAAAGCAGTCACGGCTTTAGATGTGACTAGTAATATATTATTGTTGCCTTGTCTGAACGCGAGTGTTCTAAATGTATTTTACCAGGTTTGTGTAAAGACACAGTGGCCAGTATCTCTGAGCCTGTCCAGCACAATACGTACGGTTTAGCAGACGGAGCCTGGATGAGAGACGCCCGAGGCCATGGCAGTGTCATCTACCTCACTGACGGTCACTATGGCAACACCCTGATGGAGTTCAGAGACATCGAGGCTTTCAAATCAGGTATTGTTGTTGTATATTTTCTCCCCAGTGCAGTAGTATACAAGTAATCACATAAACTGTACATATCTGTGGAGCTGCTATCCCTTAACCCACCACTAGGGGAGCCGGCTCCAGATGTTGCCTCGATGTAGAAATGCTCAAATATTGGTCATATTGCGTTTGCAGTTTAAAAGTATTATTTGTTCGGGTTCTGCTGAACTGGAAAGAGTGGAGAGAGAAAGGAAGCACTGTACCAACATGTCAATGACATATGGCATACCACAGTAAAAAGGAAGAGATTTCTCATGTTTGAAAACATGTTTCCACAGCAACGGTCATTGTCTGTGCTCATATTACACCCCGCACTTCCCCACAGCCCCACAGCCTATATATCACTGCTGAAATCTGTGAGAAGGAAGCCCGGCTTAAGCTGACGGACAGCAGTTAAGACCCGCCCCCCTCCTGTTTGTTCTATGGCTGTCCTCGTTAGTATAGTGGTGAGTATCCCCGCCTGTCACGCGGGAGACCGGGGTTCGATTCCCCGACGGGGAGGCAATACTTTTTCCATGCGCAGTTTACACATGTACATTTTTAGCTACATGCACACATTCTTCTCCGCATCTCACTTCCTGCTACAGCAGGCTCTCCTTGTTTTTCTACGGATCAGGCAACATATGCCTCAAGCTTTTTCAAAACTACAATGAAGAGCAGAAATAAGTAAAGTGAGAGTAAGAATTTTGAAGAGTAAAGTTCCGTCGTGGTCTGCAGCAAACGAAAGGCTAAGGTTCATGAATAGGTCTTTTGTTGTGGTAAACGGTGGGCAGATAAACCCCCAGGGCAGATGCCAGAGGTGAAAGGGTTTAGCACAGTGTGTTTTTGACACAAATAGGGCTGAACGATTAATTGCATTTGCAATTTTATCGCGATATTACACAACGCGATTTCGTAATCGCAGGGCACGCGATTTGGGAAGTAAATAGAGCAACGAGATATGGCAGCAAAGTCCGCTCCGTCGCGTGCTTTTGTTTACGTCTCAGTCTAGTTAAGGTGCGCGGTAGATTGTGGATGTACAGTGAAAATATCAGCTTTTATCATGCAGCCACCGCGAAGGAATATTGCTTTTCTCCGTTAGCATTGCGTTAGCCGCAGCGCTAATCACGCCATTCCGTCGCCGCTACTACACGCTCTGGTGATCACAGAAACTCCCTCACCTCCGGAGTCTACGCCTCTGCCTCCACAGACATATATAGGTGAGTCTGTGCTGATTGTAAAAAGTAAAGAGTCGTTTGTGGCTCAGTTTAGGGGGCTTATGTTTGGGAATGTTGTGGATAAAGAACTTATCTCAAAAGCATAATGACGTTTCATGACCATTAAGTATCCGCGGAGGCGATGTGCCATGTGCCTTTATTTACCTTTGCGTCTACCGCATATCCGCTCCGTAGGTCGTACAGACGCAAGATATAAACACTAAACTGCAGTATGAAAAGGGCTGGTAACTAGGATCCGAGGCAGGAGTCCGTGTCATGTCTTATTTTGCTGAGGAAATGTGCTGTTTAAGCTGAAATGCCACTAAATGGCTGCGAGTCAAAGATACGCGTCTGTGTCTGGCACCTCATGTCCCGTCTCCTTGTGTCAGTGTTCTTTTCTTTCTTCATATTGTCCAAAGTTACGTCCCAAAACCAAAATGCTGCTCTTAATTCCACTGTGTTTTGGCGTGTGCTCCATCTGGCCACTCCGTGTCCTTCAATAACGCGCATCTGAAGTACTACGAGTCGCAGCTCAGACTGGGATTTGATTGGCCGAAATAATAAAGTACTATTTAATAAATTAAATAGCTTATTTTGTATTAATTGGGAGTTTTATTTCCTAAAACTTTTCCAACTAGTTAAAGCAGACGTTTGTTCTTACTTTCCTGCACTTTAGTCTGGGTGATGTTACTGACTGGATCAGTGAGTTATTTTTTTTTCATATCTATATAATTTAGCATTTATTTATAGACTGTACTGTTAAGTTCAGACAGTTTAAGAAGTGCAGTCCACACACATTCTGAATAGGTCAAGCAACAATTTTGTTGCAATTTTCACTTCAAATATTGTTTATTATGAAACAGGCTGATTTATTGCTTGTGTTAGGTGAAAAATACATGAGAAGAGGACCTTGCAACAATAATCGCATATTTAATCGCAATATTGAAGAAAAAAAATCGCAATTAGATTATTTCTCAAAATCGTTCAGCCCTAGACACAAACTGGGGTCACAAAAGTCTATTTTGAAAATTGTCTTTATGCAAGGCCACAACAAGTCCTCTTGACTCTTGTTGCATCAGCTACTTAATTTTTCCCTGGAAAATGTATTTCTGTTGTTACTTTAGACTGAAGTAATCTGGGCATGTATGATTTTCTTGTGTGTTTATTTAGATAAATCATTGACATGTGTCTGAGGAGAAAATTCGTGCCACCGCTGTGCTGGTGCATATCTTTCAATGCCCCTCCCCCGGACGACGAGTCATTGCTTTTCCTGCTCTGCTGAGCTCAAGTGCTGTGACTGGAGCGTCGCTAATATGGGATTACAAGTTTCTCTGACCTGATGAGACACAAGCATTGACTTGCTTTTTACATTTCTTCTAGTTAATAATTGTTGAGCTGGAATAAGGAGAAACCAATAAATGCACAAATAAAATACTTTCACTGGCTCGAGATGTGGAGATGAGTCCCCGGATGCTGCATGTGGCTGCCCACTGCTCCACATGGGTTTCCGCAGCGACATCAAAGGGCGGGACAAAAGCAGTGGACACGTTTAGTTTTACAATTACATAATGACAAGTAAAACGCCTTTATCTTTTGCATATTTTTTGTATAACAAGATGTGGAAGTTTAAATCTGTACAAAAACTCCCGGAGAGTAGGCAAGGCAAGTTAATTTGTAGAGCACAATTCATACACAAGGCATATCCAAGTGCTTCACAGTTGCATAAATTTACAAGAAAACAGATAAAATCAATCATTAAAACATCAACATAAACATTTATCAATTACAGTAAAAGGCAAGAGTGCAGATAAAATACTTTCAGTTTTCATATGCTCGGGTAAAAAGAGCTGTTTTCAGCCTGGATTTGAACATTGTCAGAGTTGAGGCCTGTCTCACATCCTCATGAAGACTGTTCCAGATTTTAGCTGCATGAAACTGAAACGCAGCTTCACCGTGTTTATTATTGACTCTGGGAACCACCAGGAGACCCCTCCATGAAGTTCTCAGGGCCCGAGATGGTTCATACGGCTCTAACATGTCAGAGATGTACTTTGGTGCTAAACCGTGAAACGACTTGTACACAAGCAGAGCTGTTTTAAATTCTATTCTCTAGGGCTGGGAACTTCGGTCGTTTAGTCGACTAATTGGTCGATGCCGTCGACCAAGATTTTCATTGGTCGACTAGACTTTACTATGCAGGGGCTTTCAATTGCAGCATCCATCCATCCATTTTCTTCCACTTGTCCGTTGCCGGGTCATGGGAGCAGCTGTTGAGGCTGCACCAGCCCCTATGGCGCCCCCTGCAGGTGGGGGGTCCACAGAAGGACGGCCTCTTGGTTCCAAACGGGCCTGTTGGTCTCTCATAGGGGGCTTCACCCATTCACACACCAGTGTACGCAGACACTGGAGGCAAGGAGGGTGAAGTGTCTTGCCCAAGGACACAACGACAATGTGCACCTTCAGGAGGCGGGATTTGAACCCCCGACCTTCCGATCATGAGACGACCCGCTCTACCATCTGCGCCACCGTTTTTAACAATTGAATAATAATACGGGGCGACGGTGGCGCAGATGGTAGAGCGGGTCGGCTCATGATCGGAAGGTCGGGGGTTCGAATCCCGCCTCCTGAAGGTGCACATTGTCGTTGTGTCCTTGGGCAAGACACTTCACCCTCCTTGCCTCCAGTGTCTGCGTACACTGGTGTATGAATGAGAGTGTGAATGGGCCCCCTATGAGAGACCAACAGGCCCGTTTGGAACCGTTTGGAACCATGAGGCCGTCCTCCCGTGGACCCACCACCTGCAGGAGGAGCCATAGGGGACTGGTGCTATGTGACTTGGGCAGCTCCAACAGCTGCCCCCACGACCCGGCAACGGACAAGTGGGAGAAAATGGATGGATGGATGGAATAATAATACTTTTTTTTTTTGGTCGACTAATCGCTACATGTGCCATACTCTTGGTCGACCAACCATTTCCTTGGTTGATTACAGCCCTACTATTCTCTGAGTGACAGGAAGCCAGTGCAGGGACCGGAGCACTGGACTAATATGGTAATATTTCCTGGTTCTTGTCAGGACTCGAGCAGCAGCGTTCTGGATGTTCTGCAGCTCTAACAGCTCGTTTATAAAGGCCAGTGAGCAGCCGTTACAGTAGTCTAACCTGCTGGAGACAAATGCATGGATGAGTCTCTCTAAGTCTGGTTTGACACTATTCCTCTGATCTTAGCCATGTTTTTCAGATGGTAAAAAGCTGATGATGTTATTGCTTTGATGTGGCTGTTTAAGTTCAGGTCTGAGTCCATGATTACTCCTAGATTTCTAACCTGATTTTTTGGTTTTAGAGAGAAAGACTCAAGGAGAGACTCTAGCATTTTTTAGAAAAAAACACCAAGGACCACACAACTCACGCTGTGTTTAAGGCCTGAGAATAAAAGTACATCTTAATACAAGATTTAAAACACTTCACTGATCATACAGGCGAGCTAAACCTCTAACTGTAATCAGTCAAAAACCCGTCTGAACCATTCTAAACCTATTGAACTCAATATGACCCAAACCCAATATGACCAGTTTATGCCCAGTGTGAACCAGTCTGAACCTGTCTGAACCACTCCGGTTTGAGACCACTTGCCATAGTATGTCTTATTGTCTATTGTACAGTGAGACATACTGTATGTTCTTGTGTTAAATTGCTCTGCACCTGTTGGGCTGTTCTACGATGGCTCCAGTCGTTACATAACACACTCATAAACTCTGTCTAATAGTCTAAGCAGCTGCCTGTGTGTGTGTTTATGTCTTCAGGACTGTCTAGTAACTCATACAAGCTGCCATACAGCTTCACCGGGACGGGCCACGTGGTGTTTGACGGGACATTCTACTATAACCGCGCCTTCAGTCGGGACATCATTCGTTTCGACCTCAGGCGGAGGTTCGTGGCCGCCTGGACCACGCTGCATGACGCCCTGTTGGAGGAACAGACTCACAGGACGCACTCAGAGGTAAGATTCACGGCCTCTGGAAACACACAGGGAGAGTTATGGGTCAAGATGGGCCAAGCCATGGAACAAAAACTGTGTGTAAATCATGAACAGATAAGAAGGCGCAAAACGACCACTGTGGAAAATGGTTGAAATGTTGATTTACTCCGTGTTGCCCAGAGACAGGTCAACCACTTGAAAGGCTTGTTCAATACCAAAAAAAATAATAAAAAATAATAATGTTTTACTTTTGGATTTTGAGTGTACATTATTATTAACACATAATTTATGTATGTCTGTTGTCGCACACTTGTACTCATAAATAGGGATAGGAATATATATCTACAAGTATACCCGGTTCTGTTTGAGCAAAGCATCGGAACCGTACGTCTACTTCATTATCGATCCCTCTTATCGATGCTCCCACTCTGAAAACACTCTTTTTGTGCCGTGGAGCAGCAGCGAAACATGGAGAGGAAGGCCAAATCTCAATTCTACCCTTTAGCCCTCCGCTTCGCCTTTCCCATCCGTTTTGTGCATTCAAGAGAGACAACGGGGTGTCGTCAATTAAAACAGTCCATTGCAATAAACGTGTCAATTCTACGTTTTCGCTTTGCTGCTGCGAACGCTCCGTTTATTTTTGCTGGATGACTTTGGAGTTTCTTTCCAAACTTTCGATACGTCGCTATTGTCATGACACACGGGGTTCAGTGTCTCGCTGATGCGCCCGCTGTCTCCTCGTGCCGCTGTGCTCTGAGCCCGGGTCCGAGACTGTCTGTCCCCGATCTGAGCGCACTGTGATACCCGTCCCGCTACCTCTACCCGTCCCGCGGATCGGCTGATCTCTCGCAGCTCTGGCTAACGGGCTGCAACAGAAGTAGTTCACACGGACAGAGGGAAGGAGAATGTGGCGCCGGATGAAGCAGAAATAGATGAAAATCTGTAGGGTTTGGGCTGAGACCGAGTCCTGTTGTTTAGGTTTTACAAAACAGCATCAGTCTGTTACAAGTTACAGACACTTGAAAAGTACAAATGTTACCATTATATTTTAGAGGAGGCCAGACAGGCTGAGTGCCAGCTTATTGGGAAAACTAACAATATGTCTTTTTTGATAGAGTTTATCAAAAGCACATTAATTCCTTGCTTTTCCCCAACACACAGACAAGTCAGGCATCGATAAGAGAACCGATAAAGAATCGACTCGATAGGTAAAATTATTGATGGCATTGATATCAATAAAATCTTATCAATTCCCATCCCTACTCATAAATATGTGGAAATCTGCATTATAGTAGATATACCAATGCAGTTGGTAGAGTGTTGACCTATGGGCTCAAAGGTCAACAGTTTGTTCCCGTTGTGCATGGATTCTGTGGATGCTGCGGGGCCACCCAAATCTTTGAGCACCCAGGAAAATTTGTCCTAATTATAAAACGATTTAATAGATATAACTTGTAAATCACGAGAGCTCTTCTTGTCACATGCGCGGGTCAATCGTTTACGTTAATATAGCTGCAGCACAGCGTGTTGTTTACTTTTTATTTAAAATAAATAAATAAATAATAAGAATTGTGCGTGTTTGACCTTTTAGGTCCTTCAGCTTTTTGGGTGGTCAGCAGGGCTTTCCATCACAGCGGCCTATAAATTATGATCAGTTGTTTTTTAGGGTTCTGGTTGTTTTCTTTACTGATGGAACCACCTCCATGATTACTCATACATCCATCCAGAAAACCGATCCGAAAACCTAAAAAACAGGGGTGTAACAGTTTGCCTATCTCATGGTTTGGTTCACGGTGCAGGACCCACGGTTTGGTGCAAGTACAATATACAAAATAATATAAACAGAAGAGCGACTTGCTGTGTACCTTGGGTTAAAGCAGTCAAAGAATGGCATCCGAGGCATTTCCGTGAAAGAAAAATGTTAATAGTCCTTTATTAAATCATCTGGACAGCCAACGTGTTTCGACACATACAGTGGGGGAAAAATCCCATAGGAAGTCTATGGGGAACTGACCAAATACTTTTTCCCCCCACTGTACGTGTGTGTTTCTCAAGGCAAAAAGTTTGTGTCGGTTAATATGTTGGTTTTGAAATAAAAATTAATAATAATAAATGTTTATTATTAGGCAGTATTTATTGTCTCAGAATAACATTGCCAATGCTTTCTAAAACAGTTTTATAATACAAAACAAAATAGAAAATAGTGCTTTAAAGTAAAAATAAAACAAAAACGGAGCTTATAATTTAAAAAAATATATAGACTAAAACTTGCACAGTCACTTTGGTACGAAGCACATCGTCAGTTTTTTGCACCACGGTGCATTGTTACACCCCTACTAAAGAACTATTGATCCTGGATCATTATAGAGGCCGTGCTAAGCACCCACACAGCCATTAAGTCTCACTAACGTCAAGTATGCACTGATATCTTTCTTTTTATCCATAAAAGTTCCTTAATGCACCTTTGTGTGGAGCTGCGGTTAAATATGTGTGGCTGTGATTTCAGGTGGAGTTTGCAGTGGACGAGTCAGGCCTGTGGGTTCTTTATCCTGCCGTGGACTCTGAAGGCTTTCACCAGGAAGTGATCCTGCTCACTCAGCTCCGCCCACGTGACCTGCAGCCTATCCAGACCTTCCGCACTGGTCTGCGCCGCAGCCGCTACGGGAACAGCTTCCTGGTTTGCGGCGTGCTCTATGCGGTGGACAACATCGAGCGTCGCTACGCCAACGTGACGTACGCCTTTGACACGCACACATTTACACACACGGTGCCTCTGTTGGCGTTCACCAGCGCGCACCAGCACACGGCCCAGCTCAGCTACTGCCCCCTGGACAAAAAACTCTACGCATGGGACAATGGCCACCAGATGGTGTACGACATTATGTTTGCCTATTAGCCTGGGAAAAAAGTGACACTTAATGAAGGTTTTTCTGTGGACAACTTGAACACGCTCACCTGCAGAGGCTTGGAAACTATCAACTAGGGATGTCAAGATTAACCAGTTTTACGATTACCACGATTATAAAAGTATGTGGTAGGTTATCCGTAATAATTTTAGAAGCCACGGTTTACCGTGGAAATTTTTTCCACTGACGCACGAGCCGCTGCACGCCATAAACAGCGCGTAAATTCACCGGTAGTTGAGCAAGGCAGAAGGACGCTCTCCTCCAATGTTGTATCCACCCAAAAACGATTGAGTCAGCAGAGTGGGACCTCTTTAGGATCCAAAACATGACCAAGGCCTTGTTATTGTCGATGGACGTCCGTTATGCAAATCCTGTTAGAAAGTTGCAGCAAAAGGCGCTGATATCGGCTAAGTCGAATATAAAACAACATCTTGGAGATAATCCTTCGCTGTGAATGTCCAGGTCAAGGTAACGAACTGCATAATTTCCAAAAAAGTTGTCCAAATGTTCGAAAATAGCCGCCACAACTGGCTCAGGATGTAAACAAAAAGCTAACGCTCCGCTTTGCTTCAGCAACAGAAAGGAAAGTGAAACCGCACATGTAGAGATCAGCTGTTCAAAAGAGTCTCCTTAGTCATTTTGTAAACGCGTTTTATTCTGTTCATCAAAACATTAAGCAACAGCATAACTTAAACATAACATAAAACCTAGCCTAGCTTGTGGCCTAATAATATATAGTAAAATAATTATGATCATTATGGTCATTGTAAAGAAGTAAAGTTGACATTGTTTTGTATTATTCAATGTAGGCCTATTTATTTTAATGAAAAACAATCTTAAAGCATTTTTAATTTTTAGAAACGGTGAATGTTTACAAGTTCAATTATTAAAAAGCTTTTTAAAGACAAAAACTAAAAATAATAATAATAATCGTGAATAATCGTAAAATCACAATCTTTTCTTTCACAATAATCATGACTCAAAAAATGTAAATCATGACACCCCTACTATCAACTATTAACTACGTTACTTTTGACAAAAAGTTAGCCAGATTTATTAGAGTCATGGCCCAGCTAAAACTAATTACAGACACTGGTGGATTGTAGGCTCTTTGGTTGTTTGCTCCAGTGATGTGCTAGGTCGTCGAGAGAATCAGGATGTTTCCAAGTGCGCCAAATAATAAATATTGATTTAAATAAATATTTCGAACTGACTCAAAGTAGGGCTGCTATAGGCTTTACAGGCAGTTAACAGTCTGGAGTCCTTCTATAGGTAGAGACATGAATGAGTTATGCAAATGTTTGGTATGACGTTTAATAACTGAGGTATTAAAATCAGAAAGAACTTTTTTCATCACGCTTCTCTTTCACTGCCTCTACAGTATGGAGATACCATTTGACCTTGAACACCCCCTTTGAGCTAATTCAAGATGGTAGAGTCCAATGTAACAGAAGTATCCATGGCCATCCACGTAAGTACGAAAAAGTCGACCGAAAAAGGCTAGATGGGGCTGAGAAAGAAAGGCGTGTGTGAAAAGTGGGAAAATAAAATGCATTTTATCTGTATTACCCAGATTACAAGTGTGGCAGCCCGATGTAAGCAGATGTAATTAATCCCGGATAGTTTTGTCTGCAACTATCTAAGCGAGCTAAATTTCCAACTGTAAAAAGGGCCAGTCCAAATGATAAAACGGAGGTCCCAGCACGCCACTGCACAAAATAGACTGCCGTAGCCCAAATAAGGTGGCCGTGTGTCTCACTGTGAAACAGGGATATATAAATTACAACCATCAAATGACCTTAGACGAGCTACAACTGATATCCAGCAGCATCTGATACTGTGTTTTGAAATACTGGCTGCGGAGTCAAAGGGCTGGATTGAGTGCTGCCTTCCTCACGCTGATGCAGTGTGACATACAAAAGACGAATAAAGTCATGCGGTGAACTCACGACTTAAGATGCACATGAAAGGTAAGCTCTATTGTGTTAGTTGAAAGGCTCCTAGTCTGAGCTACTTTTATAAACAATACAATCTCATTGCGCTTTGTAACAATGTGAGACAGTAAAGTGACTCCGATTTAAAGCTCAGACGACTGCTTTTCTCATCCAACATTTGAGCCAACGAAAATAAGAGAAAAACTGTAATTGCCTTGAGGAGCCATTTACTTTCAGCTCATTGAGTCTGGACCAAACCATTTCTTTGTGTTTAAGTGATTTAGACGAGCACTCAGACTTGGCTCCTCCAAAAGAACCAGGGAATGCCAGTCCTTTTCATAAGGTTTAGCCAATAAATTACACAAAGATGCTTTTGCTTCAAAGACCTTCAACTGTGTGAAAGCAGTCCGAATTCCAAAGCTTGGCATCATGCACTGTACGTATCTTGATTTTTGTGTGTGTGTGCGTGGCAATTTTTCTAAATCAGGAGATTTGACAAAGTTTGATTCAGGCTGCTGCTTGTACTTGTTAGTAATTTAAAATAAACTACTAATAATTTGTAATTGGGCTGTCTTCTTCCTTTTAGCTTTGTGCTTGGCCAGTCTGCTGTAGACACTTCAGGGACACATAGTTTTCCTGGAAACTGTGAAACCAATGAAAGGCTCCCAGTGGAAAGTGACCCGCGGCCAAATGCAGTTCAACACCCTGACACAGCTCACAGCCAAGGCTTTCAAATTAGGACTATTTAGATTACTCCAAGCATTACTTTCCCCTGCATTTTTAACATTCAAACAAAAAGTCAATGTGGCATGTCCTTTTAAAGTTCTATCTTAAGGCCACACTGTGTAACGTTTTACTCACTAAACAGAAAAATACATGCATTTATTTCATTATGTTTTTATTGATGAAAAAGGCCTTGTATAAAGCATGCATCTGTGATTGTCCGGCCTCTCCTCTCACTCACAAAGCTCAACGCACACCAGAATGCAGCTCGCCGTGGCACGTCCTCTGACGCGTCCATGTGGGATTTCAACACACACCGGAGCGCGCCGCGTCACTTCAGAGGCTTTTCTCAAACCGTGCGGGGCTTTAAACACGGAGGTTAATAGCGAGTTGGCGACAGACACGAGTTTAACATGCTTCCCCTGATGCATGAGCCCTGACGATGGTTTCTCTGTGGCTTCTCTTGTCCCTCCAAACAAAGTTTACGGCGTCTGGTCTGCCTCTGCAGGATGGTTAAAATTGAGTTGCCTTGTTTACGAAATGCGGTATAAATAAAGTTGCCTTGCCTTGGCTTAAAAGCCTGTGTTTTCCTCCGCGCATCACATTAACCTCGATGTGCGTTCTCTCATAGAAAATAAAGGAGGCGGCTCTTTTGCCGTGTGTTAAGGCGTTTTGGTGTTGGGCTTAACTCTCTCACTAGCTGGTCTCTATGGAGATGGTGTAACTTTGCAATATGTAACATAATTTGGGTCGATAACGTTTATGCTGCGTTCATGTGGACTGGGGCGTTTTCCCAAGATGTGACATCATTGTCCCCAGTTGGCTTGTGTTCATGTGCTTTTTATGTGGGGAAAGTGGGGATTTTGATTACATCAAATAAAACGGTATTTTATCAGTGATTAGCGCTTAGCTTAGCTAATTTCTAATAATAAAAACGCCCAGCTTCATTCTCTGCTGGCACAGGAGGGAGTGAAGCTAAAGACATCTTCTGCTTGCTGTAGTCCCACTTTATGACATCAGCAGTTGAGGGGCCAGCCTGACACAGACTGAATATGTGAAATTACCCAAACTTGCTTGATTGAAATAAAACTTCTCCAGGTCTAATTTTCAATGAGCGAGAAACATAGGTAACCTCCAGTCAGTTTAGCCGGATCCGGACCCGTTAGAAACGTTGAGTTATGGGTTAGAGCGGACGGGGTCCCTGCAGTGACTTGAGGGGTGTAATTCTTCCTTTCATGGACTGCCTTTTATTGGCCCTCTGCTGCGGCGGGGCATCCTGACATGTGTTTGTGAATGACCCGTGGAGAGCACTTAACCCCGCGCAGAGAGGAGTCGGAAAACACACTGTCACCATTTCCACCTGCGCACAGGCTTTCGGAGCTACACGCCGTCCTCTCTTAATTACTTTGAGGATGGGAGGAGGATTCGTTTTTTACCACTCAGCAATAAAAGTCAAGCACACATCATTCACACAATAAAGTTGAGTTTGAAATTAATTTTACTGCGGGGCATTATGCCAAAATCAAGGCCATAAATATCTGAATCAATCTTTTAATGCTATGAATCCCATCAAAGAAAAATGCATTATGATCCAAAACGCATTCAATTGCATATTGTGCTGAGGTTTTCTGTAAACCTTCCATCAATTTTACAATTTTTTTGCATGCTTCTGCTTAATCTAATGTGCCCAAATCTTTAGTAATGAAGAAAATGCATGCATTTGTTATGAAGCATTTGCATCTGGTTCGACCCACAGCTAGCCTTCACTTTGACTTCTCAAGGCTGGACTATTGTAATGGCCTCTTTTATGGGGAAGGCTGTGCAGTGCGGCTAGAATCCTCATGCGAGCTAGAAAATATGACTATACTGTGCCCATTCTGTATTCACTGTGCAATGGCTTCCTCTGCAAGGATCGATTATAAAATTCTGCTGCTCACTCACAAGTGCATCAGTCGCGGGATCTTCTCTGAGCCTTCTCCGTAGCTTAGCTCTTAGAAGTCTTTTTCGTTTTTTGGGTGGGCATGCTGTTTGGTCGAGACGTTCAGCTGGGGCCTTTCGTTGTTGGTTCCTAGATGACTGCACATCATCGGCTCGTCATTCTGGGACGTACAGTAGGTCCTCTCCCACCGACAAAATGACGAGAACAAGGTGCTATAGGTGCTACCCTTCATCTGTTTGGCCCATTCTTTTTCCAAAGTTTGTTGTGGATCTTACCGGGCTTTGGAAATGGGATAAGAAATGTTCCGTCTGGCAACTTGTCTGGATATCTAGAGTCCGATTTGCACAGGCCCCAACAGAAGTGCTTAGTTCCTTCTTCTTTCAACGTAATGGCGGACTGCGAGCCAAACTACCTACTGTATCGTGCTTCGCTCCTTGGCGTTTGAACATGTTTTGTTTCAGAAAACCTTAGAATACTGACTATCGAAGCGACTCAGGCCATAGACATCATCATTGCATCATTACACATTGCAATTAAAACAAACAAAACTATGAATAGAAACGTTTTAAGTTAATTCAAAAGCCACTGCAAAAACTGAACTGCAGTTTTCAGTCTCCTTCAAACAGAAAACTCATCTGTTAATCAGAAGAATTGGGCATTTAGAAATCTATCTGTCTATTCTTCTCAAACAAATGTTACTAGCTGTCTCATACTCACGCAGTACCGTACCCCTCAAGCAGCTCTTTCTGGCTATTATGTAATGCCTTGCATCAGTCCTGTGAGCCAAGGCTGTTCTGCTGACCACGCAGTGACAGAGTGAAAAGTTGTGGAAAGATTGAAATGTTAGTTTTTCAAGTAATGTTTGGGGAAAGTAGCTATGGCAATGTATTGTGTCTGCACGCTCCTCTGAGATGTGAACGCTTGTGCGCGTGTAGCCACCAAGGAGCCGGCAGCAGAAAGCCCCTCATTCACCCCGCAGTCGGACTCGGAGCAAATATGAAAATGCCAGTTGAGAGTTTGTGAATGTGGAATTATACGACCACCCAGGAACACTCGAGCCAGTGTGTGTGGTTTGCGATCCGGACACGGGGGAAAAAAGCACTACTTGACTTGGCACTTTTAGAACCTTTTAAAAAGTTAAGCACTCAGTAAAATATGTGTTTAGTGTTTAGGGGTGTACAATTTGGGGCCGTTTTGAGACATTTCAGACATGCGTTAAAGATTTTTTCTCTCATGACACTTCAATATGGCATTAAAAAACTTGTCTACACTTTTCTTTCCATAGAGTATCCATAAAGAATCTTGTAGGAGGCCTGAGTCCTGTCCGCATTTTGGTAAACTTTCATGCTCGAGTTTGCGCCAATTTATGACCTAATTTCTAAAAGGTTTCCCCATAGGCTTTGTTTGACAGGATAGCACAGGTGAAATGTGGTGAATAGATGGGACAAGAGACATTCAGGAAGTTGTTGGAATGTAAGACAGTGTGCGAGAGATTTTATTCCTGCTTTACATTTGGCCTATATGTGCCTTTTCTTATGCATCTGTTTCCAACAAGAGACTTTGGGGTCTTTGGGGACGAGTTGGATGGCCGGAGGTAGTGCAGGCTGGTGGAGAACATTCAAGTATGTGCTGCATCGCTCAGTCTGGAGCCGTGCACAGCTGCAGAGGTGAGAGCACTCAGTGTGAGAGGAACGTATGTCTGTGATATTTAACTCTGATGGGAACAGCAGAGAGACTGTACTGACGTTTCCAAATGCTGGGTGTCAGAAAGTGGATCTTTTGGCTTGTTTTGGCTATATGAAGTAAGTTACTTACTTAGGTCTTGTGCCAGCAGCTCAGCTTCTTCCACGGTGACTCCAAGTTGTCTAAGGTCACCCGCAATTACATTAAAGACATCGAGTGCGGGGCATGCCTGGCGGCCGTCACCGTCCTGCAGCCTTGGGGTCAAACTGAAGAATGGTATTCATTAGATCGTCTGAAGATATTCGGAGGACATGACCTACCCAGCAGGTGCGATGTTGTGCAAGCCAGACAGGATGGTCTGGGCTGGCACGTTCGAGCTTTTAGCATTTTTTGAAGATCTGCTGGGATCACCTTATGATCTCGATCGAGCCCTGCTATTAAAGTTGTCTATCAGGTTTTGTGAATTGCGTGACAAAAACGCCACCCTGTTGGATGATGTGTCTAATGCAAATGTCAAACTGAACCTGAACTGAATTTGATCCCTGGGCCGGGCGATGATTGGTCCCCAGGCGCTTTCCTACTAAGGGCTGCCCACTCTCCCTACAGATTGCCCCAGCGTCATTAAAGGATGGAGTGAACGGGTTTCCTTATGGGGATCAATGAAGTTGGCTCTACCTTAATTGAAATCACAAAGCTAAGGCACTGCGAAAAATGTATTTGCATTATGTTAGCTGCTAACGTAATGCAAAAGGAAAAGTCTTCTGGCGACTGAAAGATTCCGTGTAAATGATGTAAACTTTCAGTGTGGAAGTGTAGCTGGCCACGACGGCATGTAATTAACTTTTAGAGATAAATATTGACCAGTTTCTTCAAGGCCATGAAAAGCGGTCTGTCATCCTCCAATATGGCACTGATTGTCCTGCATTACTATGGAGATCAGCTGCGATACCGTGTCACCGATACGTAAGTTTTTAGAAAGCGATTCTTGCAGCCAGAGTGTCCTAGGTTCATGTTTTTTTTTAACCACAAGCCTAAATCAAACATTCGGGCCCAAACCATTTGATTTGCTTGTGTACTGCCATGGTAACAAATAATCAACTCACAGGGAGTTTGCACTGACTGTGAAACTTTATATCAAACTGCATTGTGTTTTTGGATGACTCTGCAATATTTGACCGGCCAAAAGTTTACAGTCAAACTTCCTTTCTTCTTCTGGATAATGACCTTGCTGTGAATCCAATCAGTCAAGGCCGGAGAGTAACCACATCCAGCATGAGTCAACTCCTCCGCGGCTCTGCGTGTCTCCTTCGAAACTCATCTGCTTTATATTAGACACTACAGACTTGCTGGATCGTCTCGTTATATCTGATTCAGAGACAGACTCATTATGTCTTTGGATAAGGACACACAGGCAGATTTGCTTGGAATAGCTCAATTTATCTTACAGTAAACAGTCACCCTGCTGAAAATGCGCAGCATAAATAAAGTTGCCTTGCCTTGCATGAGGCTTTTTCCCCAAAACACATGTTCAACACAAATCAGTCTCGGACTAATTAACTTTTTGAAGATAAGGCTTGTTCCTTCAAATTAGCCAGGGGACAAAGCGAGCTCATGCAGGCTTTTATACTTTGGTGTGATAGATACAGACACTATCTTTGGGGACGCCCACAAATGGTCACATTTTGAGGGGGAAAGTAAATACTCTTTCACCGTGTACATCACCACTACTTTAACAAATGCTCAATTGTGGATGTATTTCCTCCCAAATTAATGTACATTTGACAGTATATTAGTGGATTCTATGGGTTCAACAGCCTATAAATACATTCATAACGAAGAATGCTAACCAGAATTCTGGTGTTAGCTTTACGCTATCTGCTAACGGCTAGCTACGAGTGCTGGTTCTTCACTTCTACTGTTTTCTCAATATAGTAATGCAAGAATGAGATGAAACATTCTCAAAGTTCCGATTTGGACTTTACTTTATTTGTGTGTGCTAGATATGTATGTGTATAGTCTAGTTCTACCGCGCACGCCACGCTCTATGTACTTGCCTGGTCACGTACCGACCCAGTACACGCTTGTGTTTCCTTCCCTGAGAAACCAGACACACCGCTGTAGCAGCAAGTGAGTCTGGTGACTGGTAGCGTCAATTCCATTTCCCACAGCGGTACATACGCAAACAGGAAGCGGAGGAGCAGTTAAGGGCGGGCGTCTGCCGTTAATGTGGCGTTATTAGCGGTTTTGCATTAATATTCGCGCAAGATTATGAATTACGAAACTCACCTACTGTCGATGTGGTTTTGGTAATTTACCGCCGATTGGAGACACGTGCTTTCTCTCTCTCGTGCACCGTTTGTAGATTGGTATTGAGGGGACTTCCACGTCCTGTGAGTGACGCTGCTCGTGACGCAAATAAACAAATCTGATTGCACGGGATCGTTTTGATTTTTCTGATGGCGCCCCCACAGATGTGCACACTGTACATATCATTATTAAAAGTTTTATAAGCCGCGATGAGAACAAACGTGGACAAATGCTGCCTTCTGGTGGGGTTTCTGGAATCATTCAGAGGGGCCAAGGCAAGTAGTGGAAAGAAGCAGCTAAAATAAGACCTATGAAGGTAAAGAGCATGCAAATGTTATGCTAACACCAGCTAAAGTTACGCTAACAGTGGCTAAATGCTAATATCGGCAAATCAAATCAAACTTTATTTATAAAGCGCTTTTTATACAAAATGTAACACAAAGTGCTTTACAGTGCTTAAAAATTATTTAAATCGTCCCCACCAGCAAATATACATAAATACGTAAATAACAACAACCCCCACCTCCCTTATGTTGACATAACGTTGGGTACATAAGGCTGAGTAAACATGGACCGAAAGAGGAAACACCAATCCAAGGAGCCGTCTGCACCAGGAGCAGCCCATCGGCCACAGCCACAGAGCGCCAACACAGGGCGCCCGAGGAGGTGTAGAAGAGAGGTCCAACCTCCATCCAGGCACCCACAGGAGAGCGCCCGCACGGCCTGACCAACCAGCACTCCCGGGGCAGAGGGCTCCCTCAGAGGAACCACTGGGAGAACATAAAAAATAAAAGATACATTTAAAACAGCTAAAATTCAGCTAAAAATGTTAAATAGCACAAGATAAAAAAAAGAGTGAAACTAAAGAAAGAAATAATTGTATAGAACTAAAACAGATAAATAAAGTTAATATAAATAATAGGTCTTGAGCCTACCTTTAAAAACATGAATGTTCTCTGCGGCCCTGAGCTCCTCTGGCAGGTCGTTCCAGAGACGAGAGCCGTAATACTGGAAAGACGCCTCGCCGTGAGTCTTTTTGTTGACTTTCGGAATAACTAAGAGACGCCTATCGCAGGGACCGTGAAGGCTCATATGGTAAAAGAAATTCTGAAAGATAAGAAGGACCAAGACCATTAAAAGAACTTTAAAATCGATCCTGAAACACACGAGGAGCCAATGCAGCGACTCTAAAACCGGTGTAATGTGGTCCCGCCTCCTGGTCTTCGTCAGGACACGAGCTGCTGAATTTTGTAAAAGTTGTAAACCTGAGATACTCTTTTTTGGAAGACCAGAAAGCAGGGTATTACAGTAGTCGATACGACTGGTGATAAAAGCATGCATTTGCATCTCCGTGTTGGCCCGAGAGAGAATGGGAGAGAAATCCTCTTTTAGAACAGCGGTATTAGATGCTGTGAAATATTAAATACGTATGACCCGCATGTTAATAGTGACTGGACTGTCCACTCTTTAGTTTGCCAATCAGAGGCCAGCATCTGTTCACGTCACATTAGTCTCGGTTTAGCACTTTGGCCACAGCCAGAGGTCGGTGCCAAAACGTGTACCTGGCAGTCGTAAATCTTGCCCAAACCGAGTTGACCTAGCCTGGTTTTACCATACCCTCGTACTTGTTTCGTACAGAGGGTCTGGACTTTCTCAATTGAGCTCCGTTTACAAGTGGGAGGAGTGAACTCTGTTTAAAGTTTGAAACTATTGGGTCTGATTTTACCCAATCGCTAGCGTTTGGTTGTGAAGTAATGCGCCCGGCCGAGTCAAGCGATGCTTGACGTCACCTACAACACCCGCCTCCCCCGCTCGCTGAATGGTAGGATGAAATTCAACCGATTGAATCGCAGCCATTGAGATCAAACCCAGACGTACATGCAGGGAAAAATATTTGACCGGAGTTTACGGATGGCAAAGGCCAGGCTACTAATTGGTTGATCCCGTCTGTCAATCGTGCCCACCGGGAAATCGCTGAGGCCAGGCTAGAGTTGACCAGGCACTGAGCTGTGTAGTGTCTGCCAGTGGAAAAGTGGCTTTTGAAGCCTCTGTCCCATGTCCCCTTGGATTTCTCCAAAACCATTGATTGGTCCTGTTTTATATAAACTCTGTACCAGTTTTCCCCAGTTTTTCCACCAGTGCCGTGCCAGAAGCAGTTTTTTTTTACTTGAAACTTCACCTTTTGATCATGTGTGCATCGAACACAGTTTCCATAGCGAATTAACCAATAAAAAAAGCTCAAAAGACGTTGATCCATTTAATTGACATTGCACATTGACACATACAATTTTACAGTTCATCTTGGGGGGAAAAGTCCATTTTTAGCTATTAGCCATTGTGTCCCGGTTTTTATTGTGAAAAATCTGATCACACTAGTTTAATCTCTCAACCCCCACCTGAATTTAGCACATTTTCTCCAGTTAGGCATTACCCAAATCTTAAAAAAGTGTCAAAAAGGGACGATAAAGCAATGAAAAAGCAACAAAAACACTACAAAAAATACCAAAAAGGACCAAAAAGCAACAAAGAAGCAACAAAAATGTGGCAGAAAAGGAACAATAACACAATAATAAAGCAAAAAAAAGAAGCAGCTCATTAATTGTCCGTGAGAGTAAATACTTCGCTGACAGAAAAGACAAAGGGACAGAGGGATATTGTACATCCAATTACATAATGGAAATAATTTTTTTCACTCAAACTTTGTAAATACTGTTTAAGTGGCGCTAGCCCGCAGTTAGGTTTGCCTGTTAGCCTGTTAGCGTCTTCTTGGTGATTCCATTAGTGTATATTGGGGCCACCGCCTCGGTGGCAGTGAAGTTGCAAGGGTGGTTTTCTGGCCAGAGACACTAGGGCGAGATTAAAGACCCCCCAATCATTCCATTAACACTTGTATTACCCCCAGAGGGACTAACAAGGGTAAACAAGTTAATTAGTTCTTCTTAAACAGAATTTTTTTCAAAGTAGGACGCAAAAAAAAAAGAAAATTGTTCCCCAATTATCCTCCCATACTCCAACACAACGTGGACAAATCTTCTTGCTTGTTGTGAGTCAGTGGCATTTGAAAGTACATCTGCACAGCGCCACCTCCTGGTCTGGAGTGTGGGTTTTTAGGCTTTTAAAATGAACAAAAGACATGGCCAAATTTACTTTTTACTTTAGAGCCTTTTTAAAAAATTTAGTGGAGTAAAAAGTATTATATTTATCTTTAAAATGTAGTAGTATGTATCTATTATTGTAAGAGGAAATAAAGAAAGATTTGTCTCGATTTTGGAAGAATGAGTTAGCTTTGTGCCTTAGTATTGACTTGTGTTTCCCATAAAAACACTAGAATGATTCTTAATGTATTACAACTGACAACACCTTGATTTAACAGAGCGTCTCATTTCACAGCAGCCGTATTTCAATGTGGATTTTACCGAGACCACACTGTTAATACTTCCACAGGAAAATCCCTATTGTAGCTAATGGAATATTTCAGAAGCCTTTAAGCTTTTGATGCAGTAAGTAATAAAGTTTGGCCAAAATGTTTATTTCCAAATGTGGAAAATAAAAGTCCTTCTAATCCTTAAACATCTATGAGGACAGAATGATGGGATAGTTTGACTAGACAGTTGCAGCCTGGATATAATCTTAACGGCGCAGTGGTTCTGCTCCTGCCAGTGTTTAATCATGTTGGGCAAGGCGCTTCACCCACCTAGGTCCCAGTGTCTGCATATAGTGTATGAATGTGTGGGAGAGTAATGAGTGTATGATTGCTTAATGGAGGTGGGAAAGCTCACAGGCCACTGGGGCTACAGCCTTTTCTTCCACTAGCAAATAGATGTTTTATTAGCCAGGATTCAGTCATTTGTATCATTTTGGTGTAAAATGAATGATATAACTAAAAAGAGTGGGACAGTGTGCAGGAGCTTTTCTTTCTCCTCCTCTCTTACGCCCCTGTGGCCTTCTTAGGTGTGCAGAGCTTCTATTTATCATGCATGCTATTCAATCACATTTTTTGCCGGGCCAGGTTTTTTGGAGGCCATTGACCACTGGGTAGATCATTCGCCAAACCCCCTAGGTTCGCCACCCCTGTCCGAGTGCGGCTCTTTGCATGATTGGATATGTTTAATACAATGGTGCTCTTTGCAAAATAATTGGTCCATCTTTCCCATAACCTCTAACAGTCTTTTAGAATCTTAATCAAAAATCCAACCATAGTCCTACAGAGCCTGTTTTCCATCTCTACGCCTTTCCGAGGCGGCGTGTAAAAGGTGCCCGTGCAGCAGCCTCACTCAAAGCGGGATGTAGGTTAAACAACAGTCAGGCAGATCGTGGCACTGGGATCAGCTTCTGTGCGTTTCAAATTTCTGATTAGCCTACTCTTTATTTGATGAAAATTGGCCTCATATTCACAGAAAAAGATTTTTTTTTTAAAGCGGAGCTCTAATGAAGCATATGATGCAAAGCGCAAAGTCATTGACCTTTCTGTCACATGTGCTGTAACTGTAACAAATGCAACATACAACAGAATCTCAGACGTCCACCAGAGGCTCCTGATTAAAGTTTATGAACTTTGTGCAGCCTAGAGTGCGTTCTCTGCACAGTCCAGTCAGGACCAAGCTGCAGACACTGCACAGGCCAGGGGCGAACCAGAGGAGGGGGCTCAGTGGGCAGGGCCCCTCACACTAACACACTCCAGCATTAAAAATAAAAAAATCAAATTCTATCCCAGTCAGAGCAGAACAGCACAAAATGTCAGTTTATTTAATATACATTTATTTCAATCTTGGTGAGGAGTAAAACCATTAAATCTAGTACAATTATTGAAAAGAAAAGAGAAAGGCCAGGCATAAAGTTATAGTTTATTATGATTAAATATAACGGTCACATTACATTTAATCACATTAAACTGCCGTCCATGGATCTTGCGAATGGTCGGTACCTTTGTGGCCCTTCACAGAATCAGGGTTGAACATTTCGGCTCTTGGTCTCTGACTAGTTGGCCACCCCTGCCCTAGGAGATAGGGGCTACCATCACCAAACGTATTCATATTGTGGGATGAGTAAATTAAAATGTACTACAAACATTGCTCAAGTAGAATTAAACATTTAGGACCAGATCTTCCGCCTGGCGCCAGGACAGCGCTGGTCCGAACGTGAAATTGGACACAGATCATACTCCCCTTCCCCTTGCCGGTCACGCAATTGGCCATGGGAGCAGCAAGGTCTCACATTGCGCCCCTCCTAGGTGGAGATGGTTACACTATAGTCTGCGTTTAGAAACACAGATCACTGTGACTGGCCCTATTGTCGTCTGAAGGCCTTTATTTTGAAGCCCTGACGCTCAGCACACACCAGAAGCACATGGCTACTTAATATGCAGAAACATAAGGACATACTTTAGTGCTCCTGTCACTGTTGGACTCAGTTCAAAGTTCTGACTCTTAATAGAAGGACTGCAAAGGTTTGAAAACATTTCTGTAATAAATATGTTTTTAGCAGGTGCCTCCTCAGTGACAGTATAAGCTGCTGCAGACGTTAGCAATAGCCACGGTAGCATTAACAAATGCGTCGCTGTAAGCCTATAGGCTGTTATTTATTTGTTATTGGAAATTGCTAGTGGGCCATACCGGATTGTTTGTCGGGCTGAATCTGCCATCTGCTAAAGTTAATTAGTTTTATGTCTGGACAAGTGTCTCCCAAAAATATGGTTTACATTCAACCACACCCGTTGATGCATACTTTGGAGGGAAAAAAACAAGTATTACTTTTTAATGGTATAGTAACTGCGTCACGCTCCAGCTAAAAGGCAAAAATTCAGGACTGTGCTAAGAAGCCAAAGTGACCAGTGGGACTAATGCGTTCTAAGCCAAAGAAAGTCCACTTGAATTTGCCAATGTTCATTAGCAAAATCATAATATAAAATGTGTTTCAACTTTTGTCATGTGTTGATTATTCCAGGCAGTTCTTTGGACCTTCATTTTTGTCAACGTCACTCTAAAGTCCAGGTTACTTTTTTTTTTCATTTTTAAGGAAATAAAGAACTGCATCATGATGTGGCCTTTGGTCATGTTCTTGAACACCTCTCACAGCCATTGGGGGAACAGTTAAACTCCATTTAGCTTCTTCATTCCATTCCTGCAGACCACAGTTTAAAACATTGATTAGTAACGGTGATTCTTGGAGCAGACTTTTACCATTCCCCTGGGGTCTAAAGCACAAAACTGTTTCTAATTATCCTAATCTGGGCGCAGATATAAAAACCCACACGCGGAGCTCATAAACGCGATCGGATACGCAGACGTGCCCTGGCCTCTGATTGGTTCTGGATACCTCAGTGTCTTAGATAATGGAAAACTCCTTTGGTTCAAGATCCGGTTTCGCAGCCATTCTGAGATCACCTTCTGCTTCCAGAGGCCTTTTTCTTTTTTTTCCCTTTGGCTCCAAGCGGACCAGGTTTCCAGTGGTTTGCCAGACAGGAAAACCACATACAGTCTGCGCTAAACTGGACAAACCTCTGAGGCGAGATCCTTATCTATCTTGTCTCTTAGTTGAATTAAATATTTCTTATTCTGATTAAAATATCCAGTGCTTCACATCGGACGCATGGCAAAGCTAGATTAAATTAGTAATCTTGTGATTTGTTATGGCTCACTGCAAAAAGTAATATTTAAAGGTGCAACTTTTTAAGTATAAAAAAGTTGATAGTATGTATTTGACCTTTCAGTGACCTGGTGGGTGCTTGGGTGGTTAGCGCCTTTACTTACCATTCCAGTGGCCCCTAAGACGCTCCACGATCAATTGTTTTAATAACCATGTAATAACCATGTAATAACCATGCGTTCCTGCATTTTTATCCGCAAACACGCATCCTTTTTTTTGGTAAAATCTCTGAAATTGTGTCGATTGTATTAGAAGTAAATGGGGATCTAGAGGATCCTCCACGGGAACATTTTAACAATCACTTGTCATTGCCGTTAGTCTGGCTCAGATGTAGCTATACTATCGCAGCTTATTCAAATACACGTTATAGGTTTACTTTTGTTCCATCAAACATCATCTGGCTCTTTCCGTACCCCTGACAGGTTCTAAACCACATAACACCAGTTTTCATGAAGTACTTTCTCCCTAACCATTTGGTTGGCATCGAGGTGTTATACTGCTCCCTTGCAAACTGCAAATAGTTTGTCTTTTACTAACTTTTACAATTTAGTTTCTTCTTGGATAGCGATTCAGTTTGATAATCCTACTCCAAGTTTAGTCATCAAACATGCTTCACATTTGTGACTGAAGTTCACATTTAAAACTCTACCTGTTTTTGAAATTGGGGAAAACAGAAATGATGCTCGAACTGAAAGAGAGCACTTATTTCTGTGTATGTTTAAAGTATCCAGGATATTTTCCGCTGGCCCTGAACGCACCACGCTCTGGCAGGTTTATATGGAGCCAGTGACACTTGAATGCATCCCAGTGCAGCCCACATCAGACGGCGCTGCTCTCACGTCTGATGGAGTCTGCAGATGTTTAAGGATATGGATATGGTTTAGTCATTTTCTGGCTGCAATTTCGTTCAGCTGAATTTATTTAGCTGAACCCTCCTGGAACCGCCACCGTAACGTGGTGGAGGGGTTTGAGCGCCCGAATGATCCTGGGAGCTTTGTTGTCAGGGGCTTCATGCCCCTGGTAGGGTCTCCCATGTCCTAGGTGACGGGTCAGACAAAGAGCGGTTCAGAAGCCCCTTATGAGAGACCAACAGGCCCGGTTAGAACCATGAGTCCGTCCTTCTGTGGACCCACCACCTGCAGGAGGCGCTATAGGGGCTGGGGCAGTGTGATTTGGGCAGAACCAACAGCTGCTGCCACGACCCGGCAACGGACAAGCGTAAGAAAATGGATGGATGGATGGATGAATTTATTTATACATTTTTAAATCAAGATTTACCCAGCAGCCACAGTCACTGTTGTCTCCTAATGGCGCCAGCATTAACATGGTCTTGGCCTGGTGGTAACAAAGAACGTCAAATATTTTATGAGGCAGTACTTGGTGTGAACAGTTTGACAACTACTACTGCGGATGAAGCACATTCACTAAATGGCTTTGAAAATTTGAACGGTAAGTTGAGTTTGCCTGATAACTGACTGCCACCTAATGGTCAAGTCTGGTGTGGTCAAATCGGCTGTTTTATCTTCTACCATATTTGTATTTTGTATTCAGTATTTTGACTGACATAACATCAAATCATGTGAACTTTGTTTGTTTTTTTAATAGATACAGTAAATTCATTCGGATGTTTTATAAGTTTATGATGCTTTTTGTATACTAATATCTAGCAAAAAGTCACAGATCACAGCTTTGAACTGAGCCTTTGGGCTATCTTAAAAGTGTTTGTTATATTTTCACATGGGGTGTTTGTGTTTTATCTTAAAGGTGCATTATGAAACTTTTTATGCAGAAAAAAACGTTGATATTTGTGCGTATTTGACTTTGTAGTGACCCAGTGGCGCCTTTACTTTGGATTATGGTGGTCTCGAGAACATTCCAGGATCAATTGTTGTGTAGGTTTTCTGGTGGGAGGGTCCATCCGCAGTAAAAACCTTCCAAACAGTTGATCCAGGAGCGTCCTAGAGACCCCAGTTATGGAATGTAAAGGCGCCATGCTGACCACTCATACAGCCGCTGGGTCACTACAAGGTCAAATACGCACAAATATAAACTTTTTTTTTTCAACATAAAAAGTTGCATAAAGCACCTTTAAGGCTACATGTTTTAAGCACTATACCTCATTTTTAATCTTTTTAGTCAAAATGCCCATCTCTCGGAGACAAAACGCGGGACAAAAAAAGGTCAACCCTTTTTGTCACACATTTACCCAACAAACCTATCATAATACAATGCAAACTTCCAACATGGACAGAACGTTCTGCCATGGTCTTGGCCCTGTTTTTCCCGCGCCGTGTAGGAGAGTCTAAGACCCGGGCACGTTTTCATCTGCTGCTGACGCTTATACTTGGACATTACCTCTGTTGGACATAATGTTTGTCTGGACACTACACTTGCTCGGACATGAGTTACACAACTCTTTTCCCCATTGTCTCGTGTTTTGTTTTGACCACGTTAGCTACTGCAGATCTTATACTCCAGTTTCCAACTTGATCTGGTGCTGCATTACTGTATATTTGGGGGAGTTTTGCATATTTCCATTCGTACATCATTCAAACCATTTAAATGCACTTGTAACTCGAGTTACTTAAATTGTAATTCCCATATTTTCTTTAAGTACTATGTTATAGTCCTTAGCTACTGAAAAGAACGTGTTATGTTTGTAATACCCCAACACGGCGCTCAGGTTTGATTATTTACTCTATCCTGTTCAGAGTGTTGTCTTTGCTCCACTAGAGGTCAGTAAATGGTCACATAGACTTTGCTGCAGCACAGGCACAAGACCATGTGGTAATGTCAGTTTCAACCGATATTGACCTGCAGCATGTGCCCTTCCGTAGTTGCGCATTAAATATAATACAGGACATGATTAGAAGCCTGAATATCCCTGAAATATCAGCTGCACAGCGTGAACTCACTCACCTCGGCTGAAGAAGTGGCTCATGGGTCTTAGGTTCACGTCACTTAAGGCCTAACGTCCAGTATGGACTCAGGATTTTTGATTTATTTGTATTATTCTTTTCATTTCACTCAGATTTGGAAAACTTTGAGTTAAATCTGTTATTTTACTGCAACGTTTATATCAAATCAAAGTGGATTTGCAGAGCCCAGTATTATAACAGCATGCCCGACAAGACTGAAAACCTGCTCTACATCTTCATTCAAGTTGTTGCAATAAATAAAGCCTTTTAACCTGTATTCAAACTTTTTTACATTTTACTCCAGTTAAAAATGTAGCAGAGTAACCACACATACTGTATTTCTACAATTAGATATTGTTCAACCAAGACCTTTCTCAACTTGATTTGTCAAAGATTATGCCAGTGATAATATTTCCATGTCTGCCTCTCCTGAAACCTGCATGACATGAATGACATGCTTTGTTCCTGGGTACCTATACTAGTTCAGAAGCACCATGAGCTGTCAATCTTTTGGCTGAAGTATCATTTGTTGTCAGTGAGTCTTCCAACTGTTGTACATGGTGAAGCAGGGTTTCCATTCACTCAGGAGAGTCTAAGCTCAGGTACGAACATATCTCAGTATGTAAAAACGGTGGCCTGTTCCTTTCGTTCTTAAAGGAACAGGCCACCGGTTTAAACTCTTACAGTACATATGACAGGTTTTCAAACTTGAATTATTACTAGAAGGGATGATTCATGTGGTAAGTGTTTAAGTGGGGGTATAAGATAAGATAAGATAATCCTTTATTGATCTCACAATGGAGAAATTCACTTGTTTACATTCGGCTCTCAAGAAAAGCCGAATGGATGTGCAAAATAGACAGGAAATGTGCAAACAGTTAAATAATAAATAGCGGTATCTTATGTACAAAATACTTTCAAACATTTAGCCTTATCCCAATGTTTCCAATGTTATTGTTGTTGTTGTTTTTTTTGCATCCTGACCTTGACCCCAATCCTAAGCCTTAGCCCTAATGTTGGGATAACTAAAGGATGGGCATGAACAGAAAATTATTTAAAATAGGGCACCCCTCAAAATTACGTCTGTTTCATTGGTAATAATCTTTTACAGACATTGTTATATTTGAGTTTACTTTAAAAGTAAACAAATATTGAGCCACATATTAAGATTAAGATATGCTTTAAGTGTAATTCATACATTCTACCTCACCAAAAATAATAATATTCAAGTTTGCTTTAAGTATGCTTTTGTATTCAATTTGACCCAGAACTCCCCGAAATGAACACAAGAATTAGCCCAACAATGGAGCAGGCAACACAAGTGAAAGCTTTAGACTATTTAAATAAAATAAGTCTGACTTTTATTGATCGCGTCTTAGATATTGTGAGTTATCTGGCTGGCGTTAATCAAATATTATATTAAAAAGAGCCAGTCTTTTTAACGGCTCTTTGAAATGAATGGATCCCAAAGACTGGGCTCCCAGCAATGAGCCAAAAAATCCCATCACTCTCTTGAATCTAACTGTTATGAGTTATTAAATGTATTTAAATGTTTAATTTTAAATCGGTACATTAGTTGTCACTTGTTAGAGTAAACAGAAGCTCTGCTGCTGTGAGATGTGTTGACTACGCAGATTGCAAACCTTCATGTGTTTTTAAGTCATTATCAGACATTAGACACACCTGAATGAAAAGTAGTTCTCCAATTATTTGTTAATAATAAAATAACATTTCAGGATTTTTGACACAGGGCCTCATTTCCTAGTTATCCAGTTATGATGCTGCTCAACTATAAGTTCTTTTACATGCAAAATGGTTATATTCAAAAAAGTATTCAGTCAACACAGACATTTATATCGGTAGTCTGGTGTTATCAGGGATTTGCCGCAGGTGCACTGTGCTTAAGACAGCATGAATAATAATAATAATAATAATAAAAATCTCCATAAAGCGATTGAAAGCGCTCGATATGAGAGATGTTGAACACAATGTTGATTTTTTTATCTTTTCTGACATGGAATCATGTCATGCAAATAACTTTGATTAGGAGTTGAATAGATGTCGAACTTCAAATGTTTTTTAAACCTGGATTCAACATTGATTAAACTATAGAAATATACCTATATTCAACCTTTTTTAAACGATTATTATTTTGATTATTGGACCTACTTACCGCTCACCACATAAATCAGCCTCTAAACAGCATTCACCACGGTCATCATGTTGAGTCATTTCCACAGGCATAACCGGTCCAAACTATGAATCTGAGGCATACACTTCCTCCTGTTTGTGTACATTATGCATCCATATAGCACTCAGAATGACCACTTTATCAAAGTTTACCACGGTATTTACATTACAAAACTGTAGAGTGCATGCCCCATATAAATCGTTATGTTGGTGCCTTTAGCGTGACAGTGCCTCCTGCAGTCCCAAGACAGATATTACAGCCTAAGAATACTGCATTTACTTGACAGAGTCCAAAACTGTTTCCGCCTTTGCTTCCATAAATATAGTATAGCCCACAACCAGTGCCTCCGTGAAGTATGTGCAGTAAATTAAAACAAACGAAAAAATCATTTGGAGCAGAAGAGCATGAAACATGGAGGAAAGGCAGGAGATTGAGTTTGTGACCAAATAACACCAGAAACAAATGGTACACTCATTACATAATATTTATTTTTGTATGCGGTAAAATATATTGGGGTAGATTAAAGTATAAAAGTTATCTTCACAACATTGAGTAAAGTATGTTTAATTTTTGTGCAGTAAATTCCCTTAATTTGTAGCTATCAAGATGTTACCACTGTAATTGTAGCGTATTTGTAAATCAGTTGTTACAATCAATATGCAGTCATACATTTTAATTGAAAATAATAACTTTATTCTTTTCGCAGAAAAATGTTATCTATAAAAAACTTTTTTTTAATAGTAATAATTATAACAATCCAAAAATCTAAAGTCCAAGGGTTTAGACACAAAAGTGAAAATCACAGTTGAATGGCAAAATATGGAAAGTGGGCAAAATTATTAGAACGTCGAAAAAAGTTTGCATTTAGTTCCACTGGCAAACAGCATCAGGAGATGAACATGGAAGAAGGTCGAGCAGATGCAGATGTTGATTACCTTTGGACAATTTCTTTGGTTCCTGGGAGCTTTCCTCAGCAGCTGCACCTACGATAAATAAATAAAAACGGAAGTGTTTAGTAATCACGGTTGATAATATAATAATTGAGGAACCCTGCCTACTGACAACAAGGACTGGACGGTCTGTGATCTTGGCCCGTCTACTGAGGGACTCCTTCGGCCCTGGGTCTCTATAGCCTGTCCGTCCATGGGAGTGGATCTCTCCTTCTGTGGTTCTCCTCAAGGTTTCTCGTTTCTCCCACTGGGTTTTTGAGTTTTTCCTTGCCGGGCTGGAGAGTCTAAGGACAGGGGACACCCGAGCTGCTCGTCGCCACCCACTGCTCGTCGCCACCCACTGCTGACGCTTATTTGGACATTATGTTTGCCTGGATATTTGATTCACCGGAACTTTACATTGTCTTATTTACTGTTCTGTTTTATTGCCTTAATGTTTGTTACAGCCCTATGAGGCAACTCCTGTTGTGATATTGGGCTATACAAAACCATTGATTGATTGATTGATTGAACTAAACATTTAGGGGATCATTTTATTTGTTTATTTGTGTTACTGTCTCTGTTTGCTCTTTTCTGAGCCAGGTCAGCACCCTAATACTAAAGTAATGATTCACCCATTAAACCATCGGATAAGTTATAGTCATGACTAAAGGCAAATGTATTATTTGTGTAGAACAGTTCATTCACAAGGCAAGTCAAAGTGCTTCACAGTCCTACAGTTAGCCCACATACAATCACCAACTGAATCCAAACTAAACTAACGGCGACATAGTGGGGGAAAGATCAAACTCATTTATTGGCTTACTATTGATATTATTATCAGGTTAGTTTATTATGGGATCGTGAATTCATCATTAATCGTGTCCCGTTATGTTACTGGGATGTGTAGAACATGTAAGCTTTCTTCGGTGGCAAACAGTTATCGGCTAGTAACGTTAGCTTGGCATACACATCAGCTCATAATAAACAAATGACAAATAAATAGCCTACAGCGTGCGGTGGTCATTTAGTTTACTGATCACAACCAAGACAATTAAACTTTAAAAATGTATGAGCACTTACCAGTTTTGTCTTTCTCCGGCTCCTCTGTGTCTGCTGAGATGCGAAAATGTAAGGAGGGCGCTCGTGAAATGTGTTCAAATTTCCCGGGCTTATCACCCCATGAGTCGAAACAACATTGATTCATTGTTGATATTTCAATAACAAGAAATAAAATTAATTCTCAATATTGATTCACTGTTACACTTTCAGTGGTTGAATTTATGTCTGTAAAAAACTGTTGATTTAATGTTATTTTTTAAATTATTGATCTGTTACCCATAATAAAGCATTGAATCAACATTCTTTTTTTAACCTCAACCAAACGTCAACCATCTGACCCTAAATCAATGTTGAAACAATGTCCTTTTGCTATTTCGGTTGGCTAGCATTACCTAGTCAAGCTAGGTTGTCAAGCTAAGCTATGTATGCCCGACATTTCAAAAAAGATTCAATACAGCGTTGAGTTGAAAGAGGAAAACTGTGTGCGGGATCTTTCAACTCAGCAGAAATTGCTTGGGAGCGTTGTACAAGAGCATGTTGACGAGCATTAGCTAGCTTGACTAGATAATGCTAGTCAAGCTAGCATTATCTAGTGTTACGTGTTAAGGCATTACCTTAACACTTACCGCTTCTTGACCTGAGAGTTTACAGCCTATAGGTCAATGTAATGGCTCATTTGAAAGCTAAGGCCTACAAAACATTAGTTCTGCCTTGTTTTTGTTGTGAAGTGACAAAACCGCGATGAAAATACACCGAAAATGTGACGACACACAACAGCTTAATAACAGCTTTTTCACTGTGAGGTCCTGCGTATGTTGGACAAAAACTATAATTTCTATCCAACACACATGGCCACACAAAGCTGCTCTTACACTGTCAAAGTAGTGCCTTCAAGATGAATGTGAAGTCGAGCGGTGCACCATGCCTACCTCGCTCCAGGTTGGGACTAAGGGACCTAGGGACTTAGGAAGGATGCAATATGAAATAATTAAGATGTTTGGTCTACCAGATCAAGTCACATCCGATTGGCCAAATGTGTAGATCTTGGAAAGGATTGTTCCTGTGTCACATTGACGTGTGTGAGCCGATTACACACAGGTGTCTGTCAGACCTTGTTCTGTGGTCCTGAGAGTTTACAGCCTATAGGTCAATGTAATGGCTTAATTGAGCCATTACATTGACGTGACAACATATGACAACAAAAATGTGGAAAGAGCCAAAGAGCTTAGGCCTTAGCTTTCAAATAAGCCGTTACACTGGCCTACAGGCTTCTCAGGCCAAGAGACTTTTAGATTTGGGTTGAACTGGAGAAAATGCACTTGGTTAAGAGGTTAAGCTAGCTTTTGCTTTCTTTCATAAAATTCTGACGTTTGCGCAGTATTTCTGAAAAAAATCAATACAGTGTTGAGTTGAACGAGGAACATTGGGTGCGGCATCTTAGACTTGGGAGTACGAGAGCACGTTGACGAGCATTTGCTAGCTTGAATAGCTTAACACCTTAAACCCTACCGCTTCTTGACCTGAGAGTTTACAGCCCTTAGGCCTATTTTGTCATTTTTCGTAGTTTTTTGTAGGTTTTTTTGTCACGCAACGAAAATGTGAACAAAACATGACAAAAATGCGCTAAAAATGCAACGAAAATGCGACGAAAATACGACAAAAATACAATGAAAATGTGACGAAAATGACGAACACACAACAGCTTAATAACAGCTTTTTCACTGTGAGGTCCTGCGTATGTTGGACAAAAACTATAATTTCTATCCAACACACATGGCCACACAAAGCTGCTCTTACACTGTCAAAGTAGTGCCTTCAAGATGAATGTGAAGTCGAGCGGTGCACCATGCCTACCTCGCTCCAGGTTGGGACTAAGGGACCTAGGGACTTAGGAAGGATGCAATATGAAAGAATTAAGATGTTTGGTCTACCAGATCAAGTCACATCCGATTGGCCAAATGTGTAGATCTTGGAATCTTGGAAAGGAACAATCCTTTCCAAGATTCCTCAGTCAAGCATGACTAAATATTTCGCTTTCCGTCGCTCAGCTTGTCCTACTGTCTTCGCCAGCCCCCCTTGTGCAGGAGCACGTGGAGGTGGGGTTTGAGACGCTGATGAAGTGTGTGAGCCGATTACACACAGGTGTCTGTCAGACCTTGTCCTGTGGTTGGTGGTCGTCGCTGCGAATGGCTCTGTGTTTGCATAGAGTTGAATTGAGATCAACACTATGCAAATGCCTTTGTCGTTCCAGTCGCCCGTATCCCGCCGCTCTCCTGTGTATTTTCGATAGCCGCTCTCCGGTGGCCAGCCAGCATTGGGAATTAATGGAAGCTGGCCGCTCGTTTCGCTCGTGCCGCTCTAAGGGTGAATGCGGTGCGGAGCTCCTGGTCAGTGTAAAACCAGGGGTGGCACAGAAGCTCATCCATTTGCAGTCTGTTTAACGGCTGCAACTCCAGGCATGCGGTGAGGAAATTCAGGCACTCTGGAAAAGGGGAAAAAAAGAAGTTAGATTCTGAATCATATGCATCTTATCAAGATGGCTGAATGATTTTCTTTGTGTGTACACACCTTTGGAGACCCGCCGTTTGAATCTGAGATTTTGCCTCAGATAATCCATGGTGTCGAAATCCCCCCCGGCCAGCAACTCGAACAGCAGCGCCCCCACCTGCCACACACACGTGGACTTTGCATAGTATGATCCGTCCAGGTAGTACTCCGGAGGGGCGTATTCAAACGTTCCTGAGGAGAAGCAGACACAAACATATAACCTACTTTATTATGGGCTGGTTAACCATTCAAAAAATTCAATATTTGGTTTTAAAATGAATCAGTGGGAGGGGCTGAAATGTTTTCTACACTACACAGGTTCTTAAGTTTTATATAACACTACTCTATAGGAATAACATATCATTATTATCATATTACTTAAATTGCAATTTGCTGTTTGTGTCCTTTCAATTGGTGATTTGTATTTGATTCCGTTACAAAGTTACAGCCCATTTAATATCAGAAAAAAACCTGACATCTCACCTGTGTATTCATTGTAAACTGGGCCCAGTGGACTCCCGCAGCCGAAGTCCACGATGCGCACTCGGTCACCACTGTCACTGGGCTGGACCAAGATGTTCTCACACTTCAGGTCTCTATGGAACACATTGTTGGCGAGCATGTCTTCCGTGGCGCAGATCACCTGCCGGATCATGTCCTTAGCCTTCTTCTCACTGAGTCGCTGGTTTTTCTCCTTGACGATACATTCTCGCAGGTTAATGGAGCCTTCAGGCTTCTCCATTACAATGATCATCTGCGACTTCAGCTCGAACCACTCAATCAGAGACACGCCGTACTTCTGTCCCAGAGAGGTCTGGTCACCACCTGCACAGAGCATCAGCACCACCTCCAAGGGGACGATGTGCTCATCACCAAGCTCATCCCACTGCAGACAAGAAGAGATTATTATGTTGTAGATAATGCGCTCAGGCACAATTTCATATTTGTAATCCTGGAAATCATATAGAATTTTGTTAAATGTGCATCTTGTCTTGAATTTACTTACCACAATGGTGGAGAACATGTCAGATTTAGCAACGCGCTTGATGGCGACCTGTGGAGAGAACAAGTGAGAGGTTAGTACATCGTGTCCACAACAACAGAGTCATTGAGTAATTGAGTGGAGTCCTGAATGAACTTACAGACAGACCGTCAGACTTCCTGACACCATCAAACACAGAGCCAAACCCTCCTTGTCCGATCTGTGCCTTCTGACGGTATTTCCTCTGAAACTGCCCTACAAAAAAATGAAGAAAAACTAAATTATTATTACATAGAAGGACATAAAACATGTATGATGTAACATCAATTATGAACAGAATGAACAGTAAAAAAGTGAGTGTGATCTTACTGAATCCGCCGCCCTTCAGTCTCATCACATGGTGGCCATTGTAGGTCTCCTTCTCTTCAGCCTCCTTCGCCACTTCGCTTCTGTTGCACTGTCTCCTTGTGCTTCTAGGGGATGCTGTAGCCGTGGGCCCCTGGAAAACTACAACAAGAAGAAAGTAAAAACAAAGGTTAGCTGAGCAATAGATTTAAACACACACACGTCTAAACTACTTGTATAATACAAACTAGGACTATTTGTAGCAGTTGTAGAGACAGAAAGTAGACTTTAGAGTAAGGTGGGTGATATATTGCTATATAGAGCTACAATTAAACGTCGCCAAATCAGAAAAAAGTCATACCTTCGTTGTCGTTGCTGCTTGTGGTTTTCTCCTCTGCCACCTTCCTCCGCTTCCTTATCTGGAGCTGGACACTGCATTGAGGGTCCTCATCAGAGTCCTCTTCTGCCTTTCTCTTCTTTTTACTTGAATCTGTAATTCAAAAGAAATATTAGTACAGCGCTACATCGTTAGGTACCAACAAGATCTCCAGTCTCCATTGTTTAGCAGTTCAAATGTCTTCTCTCCAATGTTTCTGAAAATTAGCCCCAAGAACTAAATCTTGACTTGACATACTCCGCTAATCTAATCGCAGTTGCTATGCTTATGAGATGAATCGTGATGAGGTATTTATCCTGAGGCCCCTGTTGTACTAACCATGGTTGGTGTGACTTGAGTTGGAGAAAGACGATGAGATTGACCCTTCTGCTTTCTCCTCAATCCTTCTTCGCTTCAGAGGCATGCTGCTGAATGGCTCCTCGCGGCTGTGGGCGTCTGTTTGGGGCAACAAGCAGAAAGATCAGTACAACTGTTTTACAAAAGGCTACACAACAATTGCTAAACAGGAAAATCCCCAAACAGAGTGCAGCGCTTTGTAAAAGGGGCCCTAGAAAGATACTACTGTGCGCCTGGAGCAGTCTCCTATAAGCTAATCAGTGGTTTCATTGTCATTTTGGTAAAGTTATTGTAGAAACTAAGCTCGTCTAGACCAAACAGTGTTGAATGCATAAGTAGTGCACAAGGGAAAAAGTCTTGTTAACTGTGGACTTGGCTATCTTAGGGGTTTTACAACTAACGTGAACAAACAAATGCTCTAAATTTCACAACACCAGGCTGAAAACATACTCCTAACCTCTGAAATCAAGCAAATGTTGTTTGTTTTACGTTTGACATCACAAAATCACAAGAGACGAGCTAAATTCTCAGTTTGCGGGATTTAAATGCTCTAGAAAAGCTACTTTTCTGAAGCGTCTTACCTGTAGCCTCCTCAGAGGTGTCGCGGGCGCGAGTCCTCCGTGTGTAAACCATGTTGACCAGACCAGACGTCCCAGCGGCTGTAGAGACGAGGCCCGCTCACGACTGCTGCTTCTGCTTGTGAGCTCAGACCTTGGTGTGAGGGTTTGGAACCTACACTCGTAAGGTTCAGACATTCTATAAAGACGCACCTGCGTTGCCAAGGGGACGTCATGACCATATTTGGAATTCTGACGGAATGAGGAGAAAGCACTTTTTATTGCTGGGTTGCAGGTGACATCACAGCAATCCAAAGGATTATATGGAGGGAAATTATTTTGTTTTGAGGACATTTGTGGTCTTGTACAGAGAGATCTTGGACCCAGTGACTGATATTAATGATATTGAGCTACGACTTGTGAAAGTGCAATGTTTTTAATAGGAAAAACTGGGTCCTGCCCCCCGCTGGGTCCGGTGACATCATCACATTCTAGAACCTGCAACCCAGCAATAGACAGGAAATATGATTTATTTACTAAATTATCATATTATAATTATAATAATTATTACTATAAACTATAATTTCAAGTGTTTGTTGACATTATACAATTTTATTTTGTATTTTTTTTTCTGATGTATGTTTGAATTCAGAATAATCATTTATATTACTCTTGACTAAAAACTGTGCACTTTAATGCGTATCGCCCAGTGTTGGATCTTGTGGGACTGTCATGGACCCAACCTGTGAAGAACCAACAGGTTTTTTGTGGCAAAATGTCAGGTTTTAAGTCAAAATTATCCAGTTGGTTTGATTTATTGGACCTATAATTTAATTTTCATTTATTTATCAGGACTAGGGGTGTCACGATTTCAATTTTTTGAGTCACGATTATTGTGAGACTCAAAAAATTGAAATCGTGACACCCCTAGTTGTGATCAAATCTGTTAAAGGCCCGATGCCTTTTTTTCTTTTGTAGTTGAATAGAATTTGTTTTGTTCTTCATTAAATAATAAGAGCATTATATTTGTGAAAACATTTGGACGAGGACCATTTAAATCTCATATATCACTGCCCATGGACACGAGCTGGAGACGTCCCGCTCCCGGTTTTAGGAGAGTTGAGTCGCTCACGGCAAAGACACATGATATTTTTTATCTGTAATATAATATACGCTTGTATGTTATTATATTTATCGGGTGAAATGTGACATGGTTGTTTGACTTTAAACCAGGAGCGGAGTGTGGAGTTTGCATGTTTCCTCCAGGTTCATGAAACTGACACAGAGGCTTTGTGCTTTTCTCACAAATGTCTGAGTTACTAAGGGACAAAAAACATGTTGTTTCACTAAATCAGGTGTAGGGCCGTTTATGTCAATAAATTACCATTTGCTACTCTCTGGTAAAAACTAAACTTTGCACCAGACTGCTTCGTACGCTAAGTCATTCTCTGCGAAGGAGCACTTTAAGGTCGGCTATTTACCGCCAAATAACCGTCACACATGTTCCTCGTCGATGCAGTTTTGGGTCAATGACACGATCCGCGCCCTGGTCATTGCTGGAGTTATGTGCATCCTCACACAGAACAACGGCTGGCGATCGCCGGTCCGTCTGGTCAAGAAAGTTGCGTGCACGCCGTTTATTGATCTGACGAGGGAAGATCAGGAAAACCAGCAAATGCATTTGGTTTGTTATGGTACAGGTTGTTATCATACAGATGCTAAAACGTGAATGTGCAGTGCAGACACTTTGAACAATGTGGACTTTTTCTATACGGAGGCGGATTTTAAAAATACGAGGGCTGGGACATATTTTATCATATACTTTTTGCTGCAATCCCATTGTGCACTACAATACTTTCAATGCATGTGTTTGGAGGCGTTTTTTCTTTTCATCATGCACTCCTTTGTTTAACCTCTTAACCCCCACCTGAACCGAGCACTTTTTCTCCAGTTTGGCTTTACCCAAATCTTAAAGCTTCTTGTGAAAAGCGACGAAAACGAAGACGTAACACGCAGCAAAGAAGAAACAAAAGAGCGACAATAACACAATTTAAAAAAAGCAACAAAAACATGAATAAAATATGAACAAAATGGGATGATAACATGGAAAAAAAGTTGTGGTAAGTTTTGTAGGTCTTAGTTTTCAAATGAGGCACTACACTGGCCAAGAGGCTGTAAGCTCCAGTCTAGAAACTTTTAGATTTGGGACTACAAACATTGGTACTCCTCAGGGCTGTGTACTTTCCCCCTGGCTCTTCTCCCTGTACACAAACTGCTGCATCTCCAGTCACCAGTCAGTTAAACTGATCAAGTTTGCGGACGACACCACCCTCATCGGGCCCATCTCATGAGTCCGCCTATGCGGGGTGGGGGGGGGTGGGTGGGGGGGGCTCTAGGTTTACCCCAGGCTCGCTCCTCATCAGCGCTGGCCTCTGTGATTTACAGCCACTGTCTAAACGTAATAAAGCAGCGCTCAGGTAGAGTGTCTCGACGTCTGTTTTTAACCTCTTAACCCCCACCTGAACCGAGGACGTTTCCTCCAGGTCGGCTTTACCCAAATTTAAAAGCTTCTTGAAAAAAAGCCTCAAAATGGAGACGGAAACGAGGATGAAAATGTAACAACAAAGTGACAAGAAAGAGCGACAAAAAACGTGCCGGAAAAGTTGCAATAACACAATAAAATAAGTGACAAAAACATGACTAAAGAGTGATGGAAAAAGCAACATAAAGGCCGCAAAAGAGCAACCAAAAATGTGACGAACACGCAATGAAAACAACAAAAAAGCGATAAAAAAGAAGAAGACGAAAACATGACAAAAACGCTTCAAAAATGTAAAAAAAAAACACGGCGACAACATGACAAAAAAGTAACGATCAGTTATGAGGCGTTGCACTGCGGCCCATAGGCACCGAGAACCTTTTAGATTTGGGTAAAGCCGAACTGGAGAAAATGCGCCTGGTTAAAGCATATATGCATGATATATCCACTTTAACGTCATGACTGTCCACACGATTTGAATTAATTTCTACATTATGTGAGCAGTGCACGCACAGCTGTATTGCAGGTCAGTGTCACAGTCGATTCCCGCCCAGAGCCTCGTCCTATATACGCTCCTCTTACATAAAGCCCCCGCTCCGCTCGGCCATCTCCATCACTACTGCTACTGCTGCCTGTTACTAGGCAACAAGCCCCGCAGCCATTGCCTCTCTCGCTCGCTCTCTCTCTCTCCACCTGAGAACCTCCTCAAATGGGTCATGGAGTACAAACGGCACGGGGGGGGGGGGGGGTGGAGGGGATACTCGAGTGGGTCTGCTGGGACTACATATCGACCGGGCAATAGAGAGGTGTTATTTGGCCTGTGGTATTGGGGAGTTTAGACGGGTGTAAGGGTGCATCTAGTGGCAGCTTGGGGAAGTGCAGCACTGATGATAAGAACAGCTGTTGGCATTTAATAGGATTTTTAATGTAAGTATAAGTGATGTTATATTACATTATGCCTCACCGTAATTTAGGAAATATGAGGCGTTACCACTCTAAAAGGATGTGTCGTGAAAGTGTTTTTGTGTAATCCAAACCAAATCCGAAACTAAAATGTACTTTTTTAAATTTTGAGGTTATGGACCAGTTTACGCCCAATTCATTTGAACCTTCGCATTAGTTAAGCAAAACATGTTACAAAAACGGTCAAGTTCGAAGCAGCCAGAGGGGGGGAAACAAAGAAACGTAACTTTCTCCCATTTCTCCACCATTACTTTATTGAATACTGAATTGTGATTGTAAATAAAGACACAGAGACACGGAAAGGAGTAAAGTGGTTCAACAGGTCATGGACAATGCTAACCGGGAAGCTACATTAGCTTCATATGCTAACGTTAGCAATAAGTGCCGTTTTTCACTTCAACTTAAAATGTGAAACACGAAAAAATGTGTACAAAATTATTTTGGCTGACTTTATTTGTGTGTGATAATTATGTTTATGGTCCACCAGGAAACGGATAAAAAGAGGGAAACATTTCAAGAGGGTCTAAACACAGCCAATGGAGAGTCAAGTGAGCAGTGAACGTCAGAAATGTGAACTTTTTCCTCAGACATTTATTTAAATGAATCTCAATAAAATGCCTTTCGCACCCTCCAGTATCATTAAGGTGAGCATTAGGGTTAGTTTGGATTAGTTTAAAGGGATGTTTCAGGATTTTTGACATAGGGCCTCATTTCCAAGTTATCCAAAGTGTTGCTGATTTCTGGAGATATTTTTTTTAAATTCATGCAGTTCTTATATTTGAAGAGTTTCGTGGCGCTAGGCTTGTGCACTGTGGAGTGGGTCAGACTGTTTTTAATGCAGGCTAGCTGTTACCGTAGAAATGCGCTAGCCTTGCGCCTAGCGCCACTAAACTCTTCAAATATAGGACTGCATGAATAAGACAAAACAAAAATCTCCAGAAATCAACAACACTCTGGATAACTAGGAAATGAGGCCCTATGTCAAAAATCCTGAAATATCCCTTTAAACTATCGTTGTCCTGTGGAGGTCTGGAGCTGCGTTCAGACCCTTCTCAAAAATGTTGATTCCCGAGAGAGGTTTACTTCCACACCCCCTTGTATGATGCGTTGCCATCTGTAGCTATAAAGTAAAAAAAGTATTCAGTAAATTCCAGACTATTGAGCGCACCTGAATATAAGCCACAACAACAAAATTGATAAAGAAAAAATTAATTGTAGGCTACATACTGTATACAGGCCGCACTGGTCTATAGGCTGCAGCTGTCCACCCTGTTCCAAGCACAACAGAAGCACCCTCAGCGTACTGCATAGCCTACAGGACAAGGTCAAATATTTTAAGAGAACGTGGCCTACAGGTACATTTACTTTTATTAAAGTGTGTTAAGAACTTCCATTATATTATTCTTTAAACGTGGGTGTGTTCAGTCAAACCAAAGCGCTGCCCGCACAGCGACTCCTCCTCGGGAGTGTGGCCGTGGTTAGAGCCGCCCTTCACAACTTAATGTTTGGATTTGGAGCTGTTATTACGTCTTTATCCCGTCGGATTCTTTCATCAGAAACAACCGAGTGATTTTGAACCAACTCATATTAAATGTAGGCGCATTGTTATTGATAACATGACACAATATTCGGTATGAGCATAAAAATCTTTACATTAGGTGCACCGTTGTATAGGCTGCAAGGTTCAAGGCGTGGGGAAATAGTAGTGGCTTATAGTACGGAAATTACGGTATATATTTAAAAAATGTGCTTTTACTTTGTTACATTATTATGAGGATACTTTGTCAAAGAATTATGCAATTTGTTACAAAATATCCTGAGATGAGGAAGAAAACCATTTCACATTTTCAATCATTCGACATTTTATAGGTAAAAAAGGTATAAAATTCGTGAAAATTCCTTGTAGTTTATATAGACGTATAGAGTGGACGGTCTTTGGCTTAATCGGGTCTACTATGTGTCCCGGGTGACTTCACCTTATCATCTTATCATTAGAAAACCCACTCATAGCAGTGGCACTTAAGTATATTGGACACAAGCGAACTGCACCCGGGGATCCGCTGCTGGGATGGTTTGCCGGCAGAGTGAGGGGAAATGGTGTGTGAAAGCCCACTCCCAGCATCTTTTATTCACAGGGAGATGCTGAGGACACGCTGTAGCAGGAATTATTCAACAGAGCCCCGGTGAGGAGAGGGAGTCCGTCCAAACGCAAGGACATTATCGCTTTCTCTGCTCCATTTGCAGCTCACTCCGTGTTACGAGCAGCGCTTTTACAAGAAGGATTGGTTCAACGCTGTAAATTCTGTTGTAAAACCTACTCCAAAAGTACAGGGCAATTACTTTAGTACATTTATTTATAGAGCACCTTTCAGGCATCCTAGCAGACAACATTCCAAGCAAAAGGAAATCTATAAATGAGAAACTAGCCATTAGCTTTAGGGAAAAATTATAGATGTTTGTCTATAATTTTGACTGAAAAATTTGCCTGACACGCACGACTATTTTCCTCTGTTTATTACAAACTGTGTTTATTCTATGTTTCGAATATAAAGAGAAAACGTGTGTATGGCTGGCCAGGCTACTGAGACATACCACTAGGCTGTATGTCGAATGATTTTGGCTATACCTTTCTGTTGACCAGTGTCAGGTGAATAATACTGTCTACATTTTAAAGTAAATCTAAAAAAATCTAATAATTCATGTTAATGTTAAGCCAAGTGTGTTTAATAAAATATTATTCAGATGGTGAAGCTAGTTTAATATTTGATGGCATTAAATTAACGTTAGCCTTTAGCTCATTGACTAAAATTCAGAATGGATTTATTGTGGCCTACTTCTTCCTGTAACCATAAGAAAATGCCGGCTGGTTCCGGAAGTTCTTGTCTTCAATGGACTTTCCATTGAAACGTTTTTACTCCTCTTTAAGGAGTTCATTATTGAACACAGGCTTTTGTCCTTCCTACAGCCTCATGTTTGTCTTAACATGCGCAACATCATCTTAATTTTATCCTTTCACTATTTTTATTCTTGCCCTATTCTTAATAATGGAGCTGGCTCCAAAAACACAGTCAAATTGCTAGCATGAACAAGCTTCAGCTAGCCAGCGCTGAATGCTATGGAGGAAGCTTCAGTCCCTCAGTCCATTCATTTACAGTCTATGCTTTAGCTTCGAGCTAAAACACTTACAGTTACAAACACACAAGTCTACAGGAAAGTACTTACGCACATCCAAATAAGAAATTATCCAACAGCTTCATGTTTTCTGCCACAACTGTTCAAATATTTATTTAGTTCAACAAGACACGGCTAACTCTCCATTGTACTACAACACAAACAAGAAACAGTCATAACCCATGGAAGTTGCATTGAAGGCAAAAGGGGGATTTGCCAAAAAGGACTCTTGAGAAACTGCATTGATAGTTTTAGAAGAAACATTCTCTTTGAAAGATTGAATCCAGTTATTTCAACTGGATTCATTTACATGATATATATATATATATATATATATATATATATATATATATATATATATATATATATATATATATATATATATAGGCTAGATTAGAACAATGTCAAACTGCAATAGGCTCTTTTTGGAAATTGTGTCACTTCCCCCTGGCGCAGTACAGTGAGCATGCACACTAGCCGTTAGTCATTAGTTTGGCATGGTTTGAAGACAAAATAGCCACGAAAAGACCTCCATTAAAAACACACACATGTCGTTTGGTGAAGCTGTCAAACTGTCTCAATGAAACTTGATGTCTGGTGCATATTTTTTAAATATTGATTTATTCGCCAAAGACTGGGATTAAACAGAAACTGGACAGACAATAACACTGCTTCAAGTGAAAACGTGGACGTGTGATGACATGTGAAAAGGGCCTATATGTTGTTGTTTTTTTCACGTAAGCTGACATTAACACTTTTATTTGAGTGTCACTTGTCATAATAAGTCTGTCCTAAAGTCTGTTAATAACCACTGCTCGGACACCTTTTAATTATGGATTTTCTCGTATGCCATCACAGGCCATACATTGCTTTATGGTGGGTGTGAAGGTCTCCCTCCACACCCACCATAACGGATATTTCTGTTTTTATCAGCAGAGGGCGCACCAAAGGTAAGAATACTCGCACTGTTAATACTAATAACCTCAGACCTCTCACCAAAGCTCAGTCATCACATAGTTCCTTAAATACTCAGTCCCCGACCACAGTGAACATGGCTCTTTTAAATGTCCGCTCTCTGCCGAATAAGTCTTTTATTGTAAATGATTTGATTTTAGATAATAATCTTGATTGTTTGTTCCTAACTGAAACCTGGCTGGGTGCGGATGCGAATGCAGTTCTTGCCTCTCCACCTAATTTTAGCAGTGCCTTTTCAACCAGAAATAGAAAATGGGAGGTGGCACTGCCTCTATAAGCATAAACACTCTTGCCACCAAACCTATTTTATTTGATCAATACACGGGTTTTGAGCACCACGCAATTATTTTTAGTAACCCCCCGATTTTATGTGTCACTATCTATAGACCGCCCAAAAGATGCCCCCTTTTTATTAATTAATTCTTAGACTTTCTATCAATTTTACATTCCTCATTTAATGTGATAATTTTAACCGGTGATTTTATTCTACACGTAGACAACGTTTTAGACCCAATTTCTACCAAGTTTTTAAATGTTCTTAATTATATGGATTTCACCCAAAACGTCACACAGCCAACTCACGAGGACACAGTCTGGACCTGGTCATCACGTATGGCCTGTCCACTACTGTGTCCTCTGTGAGGACACAGTAGTGGTAGTCTCTGTTTGTTCGATTCCCACCTGGACGGGGCCTTTCTGTGTGGAGTTTGCATGTTCTCCCCGTGTCTGCGTAGGTTTCCTCCGGGTACTCCGGTTTCCCCTACCACTAAAAACATGTACAATAGGCCCAGGGACTGCAGGTGGAAATTAGCACAAGTGCTATAACCTGGTACAATGCATCTCTCCTTTCTGAGGCTAATGTATATTGTACACTGTCCCTGTTCAAAAATAAATATATATATATGTTTATGTCTGTGATCGACCTCTGACCTCTGTCCACTACTGTGTCCTCTGTTATCGACCTGGCCGTCTCTGACCATTACTGTGTGTTGTTTAATGTCACTGGTTTTATCCAGCGAGAATCCTCGGCAAAAACTGTGAGGAAACGTAATCTCACCCCTGAAGTGGCTGCAAAGTTTATTGATGCTTTACAACAAATTCCTCCTGTGATTTTATCTGCTAACTGTGATTTTATTGTCGACAATTTTTACAGTAAACTACTCATCGCCCTCGATGCAGTTGCACCATTCAAACTTAAAAAGATGAATCCCAAACCCCTTCCCCCCTGGAGAAATGAGGAGCTAAAGAAACTCAAGAGAAATTGCAGGAAGGCTGAGAGGAGATGGAGGAAATTCATAATACTGGCCCGCTCTACACTCTGGCTTTTTAATGCACCACACTATGCAGGGCTACAGCATACTTCATATATAACTCAATTAAATAAATATATAATAATAATGATTATGAAAATTACACCCAAATTAAAATTATACTGAGAATGGTAATGACAACTGGGAAGTATCAAGATCTCGGAGTATAATATCTATAAATGTACCTTCATAACATAAAAGTAACTCTCGGTTATCAAGGGTAAAAATCTGAAAGAAATATATTATGGATTACATTTTTTTTTTTTTTTTGACTGCTTCGTTCTGGACATCGTGCATGAAACGGGATTGTTGTTGTAGTTGTGCATTGTTTCAATTAATTGTATAAACAGTTCATATATTTTTTTTGTAAGTTGTAAGTTGGTCTGTATGAATGTAGCTGCTTGAAATGTTCTGAAATGTTCTTTTTTTATTTTTATTATTGTTATTTTATTTATTTTATTGCACTCGGGGGTGGGCACTCATAAGCTTTTGCTTCAGTCCACTCCTTTTGAGCACTATGTGTACTGCTCAAATAAACAAATAAACTAAACTAAACTAAACTAAAACTAAACTATAAACTATAATAACAATACATTTTCAAATATTCCGGGCTCAACAAAAGACCTACAATACAGTAATAAGAAATGCAAGAACTAAATTATTTTCCACAATGATCACCAACCACAAAAATAACCCAAAAGTCCTATTCTCAACAATAGAAAATGTTTTAAATACTGATTTTAACAGACCTCCTTTAACAGACGCTCTCTGTGAGTCTAACCGACTGTCTCCAGTCGGTTAGACTTAACTGCTTGTTCACAGGCCTTTCTAAACGAGCTGTTAGAGCTGCAGAACATCCAGAACGTTGCTGCTCGAGTCCTGACAAGAACTAGGAAATATGACCATATTAGTCCAGTGCTCCGGTCTCTGCACTGGCTTCCTGTCACTCAGAGAATAGAGTTTAAAACAGCTCTGCTTGTGTGTAAGTCTCTTCATGGTCGGGCACCAAAGTCCATCTCTGACATGTTAGAGCCGTATGAACCACCTCGGGCCCTGAGATCCTCAGGGAGGGGTCTCCTGGTGGTTCCCAGAGTCACCACCAAAACACGGTGAGGCTGCGTTTCAATTTCATGCAGCTAAAGTCTGGAACAGCCTCAGTGAGGACGTGAGACAGGCCTCAACCCTGAATATTTTTAAGTTCATGCTGAAAGGACACCTTTTTACTGTTGCCTATGGAGATTGATTGTATTTTAACGAATTTTAGTATATACGTATACATACATGTATGTATGTATATATATATATATATATATATATATATATATATATATGATGTAAATTTTATCAATTGATTTGTTGACTTTGAATGTGTTTTTAATGCTTTATATTGTATTTTTAATCGTGTTTGATGTTGCTGTGAGGCACATTGAGTTGTCATGTACATGAAATGTGCCACACAAATAAACTTGCCTTGCCTATTTATTTAGTCCTAATTGTATATGTATATGTATGTATGTGTGTATGTATGTATATATATATGTGTGTGTGTGTGGGTGTGTGTGTGTGTGTATGTATGTGTTTATTTGAGCAGCAAACGCTCAAAAGGAGTGGGCCGAAGCCCATTGTATTGAATTAATTGTATTGATTTTGGGGGTCAAAATCAATACCAAAAGTCACTAGTTTTATGTTAAAAAGACACATTAATATACATATTATACTCAGTGAATATTATTATGTACATTTTACAACTACAACAACGCTCTCATTTCATGTACGATGTCTGGTTCAAAACAAAGTGATAGAAGGCCATTACTCAGTTACAGATGGTTATCAATGCCAAACACAGGTAACATTCCCGAAAGTCACTAGTTTTGTGTTAAAAGAACATTAAATACATATTATCCGTGATCTTGCTACTTCCCAGTGGTCATTTCCATCCTTGATAGTGTAGTGCATATTTTTCACCTGGGACACTAAGACATTGCCTAAATAATAAGGTGTTTTAATATCGCACAAATTCAGCGTTTCTAATGTGTCACATCAACTCATCTCAGCTCGAGCCAAACGAAGCACCAAATTTTAACCAGGTTGCAAGTTTTGCCCAGATTTCTGCAAATCCCTGCAACAGGAAAGTGTGAAATTGAAACGCCTCAAAGCTGTCGGTAAAGGCGCTTCCGGAATTACACGCGCACACGCCCGCCTGGCCAAAACCATTTCTGCCGTCTTTCTTTTTGTCTGGTTTGAAGCAGTCGGAGCCGGCTGGTGTGGTCTCTACGACACTGATCGGGTCATTTAGCCTCACATTGATTGTCTGCTCCTGAACCAGCTCTGTCTCTGATACAAGATGATTAAATGAACAAAATCGATTGGAGATGGCAGAGGACGACAAGCTAATGGAAACGTATACGACGGTCAGGCAACATGGCGACACAGGTGACCTTCCTTTGAAAGAGAAATAATACCACTTTCTACTCCACAACATTTCTATAAAGGCTCCAAGGTGAAAAGTGAATTGGAATTTTAAAAGCCTAACCATGCACACTCCAGAACAGTAGGTGGCGCTGTGCAGATGGACCGTCAAATGCCATTGAAGAAGAACGTTTGTCCCCGTCACGCAGGGGTGCTATTCTGCCGCAGCTTTTCGTGTTTTTGAAGCTGATTTGTACTAATGTGAACATCCATTCTTCATTTGAAAGCTAAGAATCTCCAGGCAAGGCAGTTATAGTACTGAGATGAGTGGCTTAAAAAAAGAGAGTAGTTTTTGCATTGTTAAAAGTTATAATATGTTCAAAAATACTACCGACAATGCAATGGCTCTACAAAGGTGCGCGACGCGAACGTTGCGTGATTGTTTTTTTTTTTTTTTCCCGCGCCGTGTTTTAATAAGCGGCCTATTTTTACTCCCAGTCGGCCCCTTACGGAGATAAAAATATTCCCCTCAAAGTGCAGCGCAGTGTCTTCTGAAGCAGAGGAGGCGCCGCAGATCAAAGATGAATTGTTTTTTAATCAAAACCCACTCACTTTCGTCTTTCTCTCTCGCTCTCTCCGACGCCCAAACACTGCCGCTGCTGTTGCCTAGCGACCGGCGCGCGGAGGGGAAATTATGCGACGAGCGCGGCGCTGTCATCTCGTCTGCGCCTCTTCGACAAGCCGGCGCTAACGCTAACAAGAGGGTTCAGATATGGACACACCTCCGCTAGTGCCACACAGCACGCAACATTTCACAGAAGAAGATACTGTGATAATGCTGCGTTACTTTGAGGTCGGGGAGACAAACATGAGGCTTAAATACATTGTCTTACAAATGTGTTTCCGCAGGCGCTCGGTGATCCAGTAGAGTTTCCTTTTACTGGTTTTGTAGCATGTTTTGCTTAACTGTGGCACGCAGTTTTGTTTACAGTACACAAAGTTTAAAATGAATCTCGATGTGAGCATGAGTCATTTTAATAAAAATCCATAACTCCATAACATTATGAGTTTTCTGGCTACTTTCTTGTTTTTTTTTTAAATATAAAAAACAACCCAGTCTTTTGAACAGCTTTTTAAATGAACGGATCCCAAAAATTTGGCGCCACCTGTTTTGGCCACACTGCCTTTGTTCTGCCCCATCCCGTCAGATCGCAGAAGCTGAGCAGGTCGGCACTTGGATGGGAGACCGTTTGGGAACACGAGGAAGCCTGGGCGAATGTAGTGTGAGAGTGAGTGGTTGGTGGTGGTCGGAGATTGACAGCCTTGTTTCCATCACTCAATCCTAGGGCAGCTGTGGCTACATACATAGCTTACCACCACCAAGTATGGAGTGAATGAATAATGCAATGTAAACGTTTTTGAGTGTCCAGAAAAGCGTTATAAAAAACCAAAGCATTATTATTACTACTACACACAGACAAGAGGTGTATTAAAGCCGGACCACTTCCGAGGGGGGCTCAGTACTGCCTTAACCCCGCATGGCCTTCTGCAAACACATGATCATTGCCATTGCTGGAGGTGGCCATTTTGATGCCAAGTCATGTGTCATATCGACACCCAACTGGCACAAGATTGATACAGTGTTTGTTTGTTTGTTTTTTGTCGAGGTGCGGCATCGCCCAGTCGGCTGGATATAACCAGGACATGGTGCTCCTCGGGAATAGTCTTTGTTCTGGGCAGGGGCAACACTGGGGAGTCGTCACATTCGCATTAGCAAAGCCCTGCTGCTCCTGCGAACCGCGTAGGGCTGTTGGACAACCCACCAAGGATTCAGGCAAGGTTCACAAAATACTCCTTTACACTTCTCTCAAACCACCTTCTAAGTCTAGTTGAAATATTGACTGCACTGTCATCAAAACATTAGTGGCTTTGAGACGGAGATGATAGAAATATTCTCTTGACATAAATATCTTATATACAATGACTACCAAAAATGGTTAAGGGGCAAAAAGTAATTAAAAGGCCTTTCTCACCGGAGGAGACGTTGCTGTGACTTAGATCGCTTGTGTCCTTACCAAATTATGTCTCTGCGACGTCTCGGATATGTCTCTGCGACGTCTCCAGACAAAATGAGAGCAATGAAGTCGAGGTGACGTCTCTGTGACTTTTCTGCGACGTCACTGTTACGTCGTAGAAAAATAAGTTGATATTTGTGTATTTGACCTTGGAGTGACTGATGAGTGGTCCGCATGGCGCCTTTACTTCCCATCACAGTGTCCTCCAGGACGCTCCAGGACCGATTGTTTGGGAGGTTTTCACTGCTGACGGAGCCTCTCCCACCCGCTGGGTCACTACAGGGTCAAATACGCACAAATGTCAACTTTTCCGCATAAAAAGCTACATGATGAACCTTTAAGATCTCCTTGGTATCCGACAGGTCTCAGACGTTGCAGGGACGAGTGTCCGCGACTTCGCCCCAACTGCAAAGAACACGCGGAGACTTGAAAAGTCTCTGCGCAGTCTCCGCTGAAATCGAACCTGTTCATTTTCCCACCGGTGACATTTTTTTTTTGTTGCATTGCTAGTCACATGTTGGATCTAAAGTTTCAAGAGAAATTCAACAGATCTTCGAGCATGTCCAGAAGATTGACAGGCGTCTACGTTGCCCGGGGTGAGGACATGGGCAGAGCAAGTTCGGCTATCGAGGGAAAAGTCTCGGCGGCGGCGGGGGTGTCACGGGGTACAATCGCTGTGGCATTTGGCCTGTCATGGCTCATCGCTCATCGAAGCAACAGCCCACAGACACGGACGAACATATCACACAGCAGCTAACGTGAAATGACACTTTGGGCTGCCGACGCCCGCCTACGGCCCCAAGCTCTCCCCGCTGTTTGTCTTCTTGAGCGGACCGGGGGGGGGGCAGACAGTGACGGATAGTCTGTGGCCCAAGACATTGTCCCCAGCTGCAGCAGAGCCCTACAGGGCCCTGTTTTCCCCTTTGTCCTTTATAAAAGTGGCAAACAAAACACATTGTGGGGGATTGTGACGGCTTTAAGAGGCAGCGTCGGGCAAAATTAGCCGTTTTGTTGGTTTGCGAGTCTCATCAATAATTTTACAGCCAAGTTTTAAGTTAAAGCACATGCAGAAAATCACCCTCAAACGCTTGTTGCAAATAAATAATATAAATGTATAAATGCGTACACATAAGGAGCAGCAGAGCGAGGAAGGAGGCTTTGAGCTATTTACAGTCAGGCCCACAAGTTTTCAGACCTCCTTTCATTCTTTCAAATATTATTGTGGCGTAACTGCAAACTTAAATCTGCTCAGGTTCACATTCAATCCTAAAATTCGACACTAAATATGTACATTCCCATCACTATAGCTCACTTTAAACCGTTTAGCTGCGCTCTAATCTCGGCGTATGCATGTGTGAGGACGGGGGCACAGAGGCCGTTGCTCTAAGTGGATGACAAATTGAAGCTTGTAGAGGCCAACGAGGCGCAATGAAACCTCCGTCTGTCCCCCCAATGAGACGAGGCGCTAACACATTCCAAAGCCATCTGAAATGTGAGCTCAACTAGAACCGCACCAAATGGAGATTCAGCACAGAACCAAGACTATAGCGGGGGAGATGGATGGAAGGTGAATAGATACGAGAACAAAAGTGATATCTTGAACCCGTCGAACAGTATTGGTGAGAAATATGCGAAACCGCTTCAGCACCGTGCGTTTGTTATATTAAACTGGACACAGCGGGGTTTCAGAGCGTCAAGTCTGGTCATTACTGGTTGCCAGATTCTGCCCCCTCCCCGTGTCCACAGTGGAATGGGTTACTTACTTTAAACTCGCCACACAGTCTGATCACACTGTCATAATTGCATCATATTGTTTGTAGTAGCAGACTGCTGGCATTAACAGCCAGTGGGGGGAATGGGTTACACACGTTAAACTCCTATGCAAAACCACGTGTAATAACTTCTGTATCAGAGCCACTATCAATCACCGGCACCATGACTGTAGACTTTGCACTGCGTTGACTTTTTATACTTTTGATGCATTTAATATCTTATATACTGACCTAATTTTTGGTTTATTACTATGTGTATTTGTATTTCTTTTTATTTTAGTTTTTATGAATCATTGTACATAAGATACCTCTAATTATGTAAAATTCTGACTCTGGTAAGTGTAAAACCCATAGACGGATAGAGAGGCAGGAGGCAAGGGATCAGTTCAATATGTTTATTTTCTCCACTTTTGTGTTCCTTCTGCCTTTAGGGCTAGAAGCGTGGTTTCTTTTCTCTTTTGCCTTACTCACAGGACGCATGCTCAGCATGAAGGCACGGAAAAGACAGAACAATGGAGTTCAGTGTGCTATATAGACTGCTGTTTGCTGATCATCAGCAGGTGGTGGAGGGTGGAGTTAACAGGGAAGGAGTGCTTGGTTTATCCACCTTCATCCATGTGTGTGTTCAGGGGCTCCTTGGATGATGGGAATTTCTCACAAATTACTATTACTTGTTTGCACATTATCCTGTTCCTCTTTGATTACTCATGTTCCTGCTTGTTTGCACCCTGAGTGTGATGTAAAGGCTCTGGATCCAGTCAATGCACTGAAAAGGGGGTGGTATTACAGCAATGTCAGCTCCCCGCTATAAGGACCATAGAGAAGCACGTTCCTCGCCCATTGATTCGATCTTATCTTAGTTTGGTACACAGTCTGGACACTCGCTTCATCTCCTACAGTGGAATGAGTTACACCCACACGCTTAGTAACGTTCATTATGTCTTCTTGTGTTACTAGTAGGCTATAACTTGAATTATTTTACCTATTCATGTTTCTCCTGGAACCGCCACCTTAACATGGTGGAGGGGTTTGAGCGCCTGAATGATTCTGGGGGCTCTGTTGTCGGGGGCTTGGTGCCCCTGGTAGGGTCTCCCATGGCAAACAGGTCCTATGACGGGTCAGACAAAAAGCGGTTCAGAAGCCCCTTATGAGAGACCAACAGGCCCGGTTAGAACCATGAGGCCGTCCTTCTGTGGACCCACCACCTGCAGGAGGAGCCATAGGGGCTGGTGCAATGTGATTTGGGGCAGCTCCAACTGCCCCCCGACCCGGCAACGGACAGGTGTAAGAAAATGGATGGATGGATGTTTCAGCCGCAATCTGCAAGCTGTCCTTGTGGCCACGCCTAAATAATTCAACAGTTCTAATCCTACTGTATGACGATATGAACCTTGAACGTTATGGGTTATTCACAGTAAACTCCTCACTCAGACTAATCACACAGTCACAACTGCATTACATTGCTTGTACCAGACTTGCTCGTAGTAACTGCGGGGGATATGTCGATAATGGAATAGGTTACTAACATTAACCTTGGCACACAGTCTGATTACACAGACTGCTTGCACCAACGACAGCCACCCAACAATGGAATGGGATACATACATTACATGTGGCACGCAGTCTAATCACACAGTCACACTTGCACTTGTACGCATCGCTTGTACTTACAGCTAACCCTTCTTGTCCAACAATGGAATGGGTTACACATGTCAAACTTGGCTCACAGTCTGATCACACAGTCCCACAGGCATTGTCCCGAGCCCACACCGCCTGCTCGAGCCTTTTCTTGTGCACACACACCTATAACAGAGAGCCGTGCAATTGGCATGGAAATCCTATCATATCGCCTTCCTGCATGTGTCCTGTCTTGTTGGCTCTCACCGGGGAGTGCATTGTGTCTGTCAGCAGATGCCACAACACGTCCGGGGGCCTCTTTTTTTTTACTCCTTTACATAAATACCCCCACAGAGGAACGCGAGGAAGTGTGACTCAAAGAACGCCATCACGTCGGACGCCAGCGAATTGCCAAGTGTGTGGTTGCCATGACGACGGGAGCGAAAATGAACCCGCCGACTCCACGGAGACGGCCACGGAAGGCAGGTGGTAGCGGATGCGGGGAGGGAAGTTGGGGGTGGGGGGTGGGGGGGTGCTGAGAAGTAAATTATAACAATTGCAGTTGAACAGTGGTCCCATGGATACCCCCCTCCCACCAGCTGAACAGCTAGATCTCGGCTACTCGGATTTTAGGAAAACATGGTTAAATCCTCTGATATACACGTACAGTGCTCCGCCAGTACCAAACAAAAAACACCTTGGATTCAGCTAAGAGAGAACTGTTAAAGGTGAAATGATGTGAGTGATTATAGGGGGAAACAAATCTCTAAGCTCTGCATGCAGACGCTGTTGTCGGTCAGTGTTGTGAGAGTTTTCTGTTCAATTGCATATTTTGATGTCCTTGAGCAAGACACTTCATCATGCTTGCCTGTGTGAATATACTGTATTGGGATGACCGCTGATGGGCAGTTTCCTTCTGCAATAGGGACACCACATTCCACAAAAACAACTACAGCTCGTCATATCATTAGAATATCATGAAAAAGTGCATTCACTTCTGTTATTCAACTAAAACTAATATATGATAGACTCATTACTGTCATGGTTGGAGGTGGCGTGAGGAAAAATAAAACCCAAAATGCAGGACTGCAACAAAACTGGTGATGTTTAATACAAAAACCAAAAATAACAAAATCCAGAGAGACAAACCGGGGCTGACGTAGACAATGACACGACAAAGGACAAGGGAAACACAGGGGTATAAATACATGGAGGAAACAGGGCACAGGTGAAACACATCAGGGCGGGGCAGGCAATTAACACAAGGGAAGCGAAGCAAAAATCACACAGACCAAAAAGACATGTCAAAATAAACCACCAAGCACAGATGAACACAAAAGCAAACCAAAACAGGGCAACAAAAGACCGAATCGTGACAATTACATGCAAAGTGACATATGTATAGCCTTTATTTGTTATAATTTTGATGATTATGGCTCAGCTTGTAAAAAAAAATATTTTCCCTCAATATTTTTTTAGTTACAATGCAAGTTTGCAGCTGATGCGACGCATAAAGAGCTTCTAGCTAATGCTAATTCGCAGCTCATGGCCCTGGTTGGGCCTTTCTACACAATTCACAGTAGCACAGAATATACACATGTGGCAATCACACACAATACAACACACTCTTTAATTCTCACAGACTAATTTCAAATAGGTACAGCTTGGTTTGTTTTCAGCCAAGACTTAACCCTAGACGTGAACATTTGGGTTCAGGTTCTGTTGTTAATGAGTTCCACAGCTTCGGACCTGAGTGCGAAAAGGTAGACTAATCGAATGTAGTCTTGCGGTGTGGAATACATTTGTGATTGATGGAGCATCTGGTGACTCTGTTATTGTTTTGTCTTTGTATATATATATGAACTGAGTGGCTCAGGTGCAGATTATTGACACATTTGAATGTTAGTTTGAGAAGGCACAACTTGCCAAAGTTGTCAAAGTTGAGCAGTTTATGCTTCTCAAGAATATTGCAATGATGGTAGCAGATTGGCTTTTTGTCCATGATCTTTATCGCTTGATTATATAATAATCCAATATGTTTAGTGGCTGAGGGAGTGGCCTGTGCCCATGCTGTCATGCAGTATAATGTATGTGAGAATATCATAGTGTGTATGTACATGAGGGTCTGGTTTGGAATGTATTGCCTAATTAACTTAAAACTATTCATTGACTTACTACTGTATTGTTTGTGAAATGTTCTTGAACTGTTTATCAAAGTCCAAACATTTTGATTTAGAAATCCTAAGCAGCAGATTGAGTGTGTATTCAGTGATTTTCTTATCAAAATAGTGGCTTCTGTCAATAATTGCAAGCGATTTGTGAGTAAGGCTGCTAGGCTTGTATGCAAATGCATTGTGTGTTCGAGTCCCAGGTCTGATCATTTGCAGAATGTCTCTCCCGTGTTGTCCTACTCTATAAACCTGAGGGTCAAAAATACAAAAGAATATCCGCATTTCCCTCCACTGCTCTCTCTGCTCTCCATTGTGAAATGTTTAAACAACAGCCCGACATGACTTCCAGGGCTATTTATAAAGAAGCTGCTCGTTCATATGCCGCCCGTGTTTGTCAGCGCGTCTCCCCGCTCACCGGTCGGACATGGAGGGGTGCGGGGGCCGTTGCCTGTTGCTAGGCGAGAGTGTGCCGCGATGATGATGATGATGCGTGCAGCTCCTCGGCGCCTCCAGCCAATGGCACGTCTTGCCGAGCTGTGGGTACCCCCGGTTCTCCGCAGGGTTCTTCCCTTTTTTCCTTGTGTCGGACTCCGGAGAGGAGGGGAGGTTGGGGATGTGGAGGGGGTCAAGAGACGCCCTCCCCCGCCCCCTCACTCTGTAACTGTCCCAGGGAAGGTTTATCAGCTATTTCCTGGAAAAAAAACTGTTCTATTGCTATGATTTCTAATGTCACAAAATCGATGTTATGCTTTATCATCATCATCAGTGATCCGATTACTTATAACTACCCAAATGTTTGCAGATTTTGTTTAACATGCTCTTTGGTGCGCTAAGATTACAATGCATCTGTTAAAGTGATAGTCTGTAAGTTTGCAGAACAAGGAGACAGTGAGAGAGACATATTGCAAAAGTAAAGAATCAAGTCAATCAATAAAACAATTGATAAAAGAGGTGGAGAGCTAGAGCTAGCCGTAGCTCACTGGTTGGAAACCCCTGATCTAGAAAATACAGTCACACTAGGACTTAGTTGTCGTGAATTATAAAGTTTTAAAAGGTTTAAATAATACATTTGACATGAAGAGAAATGTAGGTTGTAAACTGAGTTGGACTAGCCCTTCTTCACAGTTTGAGGCTTAGCTCACGTCGATACTTGCTCTCCTTTGGATCAGATACACTAGGATCGCGTCCACTTGACGACATCTTCTCTCTATTCTAGGCCAGTGCTTTTCAAGTGCCGGATAAAAAATTTAATTTGTCATATTTTGTATAAAATATTGAACAAGCAGTAGCTATACCTTTTAAGACTGAAATTTTGATCAAAACAACCCAATATACATTTTCACCACACAGTTTCAGATGGAGAATTTTGGAAAACAGTTCCTTGGAGTAGGCTCACAACCCACTGAAAATTGTTTCGCGACCCACTTTTGAGAATCACTGCTCTAGGCCTGATGCCTCTGAAGCCGTTATTGGACTCTACCAACTAGAATAAGTTTGAAGTTATGTTCAATGTCATAATTGTATCTTTCTATTGCAGACCAGTGACATTTCTGATTTCAATATCTACAATTTACATGAGAAAACTCAGCAGCCCGGTCAAATTTCTGTAGGCCCATAATGTTTGTAACGCAAAATAAAGACACTCCCACAGCAGCTCATTGAGTGAGTAACACTTTCCCGACATTGCGTAACATACAGTACGTTTAAACCAGGTCAGCATCCTTGCGCTGGCCCTCCTGCTGCAACCACTTGACTTGTTTCCTCTCCATTGACTCGGGCGAATCGCGGTGGTTTTCTGAAGTGGAGCTGTGTTGAAATATTCAGCACATCATGTAATATTGCCGAGGAGGGAGGGAGCAGGGGCGTCACGGAGAGGAAGAGGAATTTCACCGAGAGCCGGGTCATTGTACACCCATACATCCAGCAGGAAACTTTGTTTGCAAGTATCCGCTAACATCGAGGTCTTGTGTTTATGCGTAAATGCTGAATTATGCTTTCCAAATGTTGCGGTAGTTTCTGTTGTTGTCGTTTCTTTTACGTATGAGTGAGTGAGTTTGCGTTTACCTATGAAAACAGAGGCAATTTGTTTTATTTATTTATTCAAATCAGAAGTGCATGTTCATCAATCTCCCCTAACACATTTCATCTGATCATTACAACTCTTAAATTGCCTGCAGTTCATTGGACGAAATATCTTATTGTGTGTGTTGTTTTTTTCTGGCATCACTTGAGACAAAACGTTTGTAAAAATCTAAAGCAGGAGTTGCCAAACTTTTCAGGTCGCAACCCCCAAAAATGTCAATGCGAACTACTGGGGACCCCCACAGTACAATCAAATGTGCGTTTTACATTCATTTTAGAGATTTTAAAGCTGGGGTAAAATAGTTTGGGCCCAAACTTGTTTCTAGCTGTCACAATCCCTCCAACTATGGAGGATCATGGCTGCCAAAAATAAATAAATATATGAATAAATAAATAAAATAAAGATCAAATTTGCAAAGAAATGCATGCATTTATTGTAATAAGTGCATTTATTTATTTTTGTTTTTATTTTTTTATTTCTGTATTTATTTATTTTTGTTTTTAGTTATTTATTTATTTCTGTATTTATTTATTTATTTTTGTTTTTATTTAGTTATTTCTGTATTTATTTATTTATTTTTGTTTTTATTTATTTATTTCTGTATTTCTCTTGACTGATCATGGGGGGGGGGGGGTCTGGATGCCGCTGCTGTAAGGTGATTGGTTAATCTTTCTCCATGCACACATGCCTTGTCCAGCATAGACACTGCCAAACATGAGCTCTACTTCAGTCTATTGACAGTGGCACAGATAGTAGAGCGGGTCATCTTGTGACTGGAGGATCGGCAGTTCGAATCCTGCAGGGGTACACTGTCATTGTGTCCTTGGGCAAGACACTTCACCTGCCTTGCCCCCAGTGTCTGCGTGTACTGGTGTATGAATGAGCGTGTGAGTGGATCCTTGCTGGAAAACGCTTTGAGTGCCTAATGTAGGTGGAAAAGCTCTAGACTATAAAGCAGAGTTCATGTTTGGCCATGTCTATGCTGGAGGCGAGATTCAAACCCCCGACCGTCCGATCATGAGACTACCAGCTCTACCAACTGTGCCACTGACGTCTTTCTACACTCAAAGTGCTTTCCAGCAAGGATCCACTCACCCATTCACACGCTCATTCATACACCAGTGTACGCAGACACTGGGGGCAAGGCAGGTGAAGTGTCGTGCCCAAGTACACAACAACAGTGTGCCCCTGCAGGTCAGAGCTGAGCTGTTGAAGCTAAATGCTAACCGGTAGCATTCTACCGTCTTGAGAAGCTTAAACACTGACTTACTGGTTTCTTCACATAAACGTTCGTCTCTGGGGCCGTGTTTTTACTGTTATCTTCTTGAGCAATGATTACGAGTACATCAAAATGCCACCGTCAATCATGTTCATCCTGAGTAGAGATATTGTTACATGTTGTAGTACTGCACTACTTCGGTATTCAAAATGGCCACCATAACAACAAAGGTCACATGACTGAAAGGGATGTATACCATGTTACAATGTTGTTCTCCCATCGAAACCATACCTGGAGCCGTGTTTCAATCCACTCGCGCGTCTTTGAGTAATCTTTGAATCTTCTCCAGTGGTTGTTCTGAGCGCCACGGCGACATCTCCCCCAAAAAGTTCTAATGTTTACAGGAAATTGCTCACCTCTCCATCTCTTGCTAGACCCAAAGGTATTTTAGGTCATTTTCACCCAGAGTAGTTTTTTTCCCCCTTTCATGCCATTAAAAACACCCTCTTTTAATGTACCCTTCAAGTTTTATCACTATAATTTATGGATTGGAAGATATCCGCAGGTAAGTAAAACGTTATCTTTGGCATCACCCACCAAGCTCTGGGTCTCTGACGGTTAAATTAATGCTTTCATCACAGAGTATGGCCATAGCTTCATGGAGACATTACACTGTTGCTTTCCAGTCGAGAAGCTTTTAGATTTGGGTAAAGCCAAACTGGGTAAAAAATGTGCTGGAGTTTTAGAGACCAGTAGTTGTTTGCAGCACTTGTTTGTTGTTTGTACTGCCAAAATAACTGGAAACCTTAAAATATGCCTTTTTAACTCTTCAAATTGCAATTTCAGACCAACTGCAATGAGCTGGTAAATGATATGGTGCATCTGTTGGCGTCATGTGTTGCTTTGAGATATTGCCTACTCTCCCTTAGATTCATCCACTATTAACATGCACTCAATTACTTGAACATCCAATGACCGGCGCGTCAGCTTGATTGACTTCACGCGACGCTTTTCGCTATCTGATTTTCTGACACACAAAGCTCAGCTCCGAACCGTCATGATTGTGTGTAATTGCAGCCTGTCTGCTTTTTGTATTCCAGTCACAATGGCGGAGCATCATTCCTCGCATTGTTCTCGAGAGGCACATTCAGAGAGCGCAGTTTGGAGCCTGTCGCCCGTCTTCTCCCCACAGGCGGCACAGCTGATGAAAAGGTCCAACATCTGAGGAGCTATACTCGTCGCACACACAAAGAGGCAGCTATTTTAGGGACTTTTCGGAATAGAAATGTCACCTTTCAACAAACAGCGTAGCAGGTTTTGATTAGCGTATACGGCAGGACTGTTAAGAAGTCTGTATTTGTGTAAGTCAGTTGCTAATGTATTTTATTTAAAGCTGTCAAACATCAGTGGTCGATTGTCAAATATGGGTCAATAGTTTATTGGTGTAATATTTGTGTTTCATGGGATTTTACCGACTGTACGTATGTACGTTAAAAGACCAGAGGGTGCTGTCCGTGGACCTTAAATTAGGTATGGTGCAATACAAGGTTATTTATACCATCTAATGTTTACAGTGCAATCTTTCTGTCACACTATAAGGACAATTTCTTGGTGAACAAAGGTCAATTTGACAAAGATTTACCTTGAACGAAGTCAAGTTTAAGCAGAGCAGGCGACCCAAGTGAAATCATTTTATAATAATATTGACAGTTGGAGCCTCTAATCATTAATTGTGGCACAATATTTTATTCACATTTTAAAAGGGTGGAAATCAACCCCATTGCATTTTTGAATAAAAAGGCCTAGTTTTCTGGCTAGCGTCATAAAAAAAATCAATACCAAAATTTCCATTTTTCCAAATTTCCAAAGCCATTTCTTAGAAATGAACGGATCTCAAATGACTCCGCTCCCAGTAAAGAGCCATTACACTACTACAATCAAGGTTAGTGAAAAAAAATAAGGTAATGGTTGCTTTCATAGCATTGGTCTTGATTTATTCTGGGAAGTGCCTCGGGCACCATACGGCTGTTTTAAGGTGCACATATAATTGGATTTCTAACTCTCTATACTACCCCATAGTGGGACATCTCACTCATGCTACTCAAAGAACTGGGGTTATGGAAATTACCTAAAGTTTCCCATCATAGCATAGTCATCAACGTGTCTGGACTGTTTGAGTTGAGGATCTTTTGCCTCTAATCAGTGATGAAGTTGGTTTTAAACTCTCCTTCTACCCTGCTATTAACCCCAGGTGAGTTTCACTTATTACCACAGCTATTGTCTCAAGCTGGAGCAAAACTTACTTTGAAAAGCTCTACTACTATTGTAAATAAAAGTTCATTACTTAGTGTAATTAATCATAAATATTTTCCTTAGCAAGATGATTAGAGTTGATAGCTCAAGTGAAGAGTTCCTTAAAATCGATTGTTCTCTTACCTTTATGAATGCATCAACCCACAAGCATACTGTTTTACACTTAACTAAATAAAGACATGAAGAGTGTTTGGAGTCAATTGTTGTGGTTTTATTGTTGCACCATTTTTTTTACAAGTACACACAATGTCCAAATGTTGATTTTACTTTGACTGGTTTAGTTGATGAGCACCGTGCCCATGAAGTGTGCGGGGACAAGAACATATCCTTGAGGACAGCCACGGATACACTCCCACCAAAAACACACTTTTTATATCGGATCGGATTTCTGAATTGTTTCCACTGGGACCAAAAAAGACAGGACTACAGATTCACCCAACCACAGACATGCAAATTTGACCGAGTCAGGACGGACGGCACTCCCGGGACACGCGGCGCTGGGTTTTGGCACAGGGTTTTTGAACTGCTACGGATTCTGCCGCGAGGACGCCGTGTGTGCCGGGATATAACTGAGGAGGGCGGGAGTGGAGTGGGGGAGTGGTCAGGACACGGGCACATAGAGACTGATCAATAGGCGACGTCACCTTGAAATAAATAAATATCAAAACATGCAGCTGCTGACGAATTACTTGTAAAATGTAAATAAAATGTAAATACTTAACCGCAGGAGACTTCTGTCTTAATAACTGTAGCTGTTTTAGGGTTGAAGCTAACGGCTAACGCTAATTTGTCGCTCAAAAGGTTTATTTATTAGCGTATTTTTTTATGAAACAAACTCGGCTTGATGTTTTGCTTCTGTTCTTTTTATATTATTTTATTTCAAATTTGCATTTAAATGTTGACAGGAAGTAGTCGTTAGCCAAAAACCTTCTCCTGCTATCAAAAACATGTGAAGTAGAGCGCCATCTAGGGGTCAGGTTACCCTTGAAAATTGGATTCTGAATCTTAATGGGACTTTCCAGGTTTGAAGTCAAGTTATGTATTTATACATTTATGCAAATTAAGAGAGAGAACGTTTGGAAGGCATCGGTTGAATAGATGCCATTATCAGCCTATAGAATTCCAAGGCGTTTCGACGTTGCATCGCGGTCGCCTACGTGCACAGTCCATATGTGCTTCAGTGTGGCGAGGGAGGGAGGCGGGGGCATGAAAAATGATGACAGAATGAGGGAATTCTTTCAGATTCGTCGAGTTTCTCTCAAATAAACAGGCCATTGTGATGCGGAATGTAGCTGGACATCACAAAGACTCGACAATTCTGGGTAGTTCAAATAATCCCCTTGGCAATTTTTACAGGCTATTTGACACACTGTTATCTCCAAAATGTGTGCTAAATTTAGAGATTTTAAGGATTTCTTTAGAACTAATGTGCAAAGTTAAATTCTAGGTAAATGTTAAAAGATCTACTTAAAAAATCTTTCATTTTTTCTGTGTGTGTAAAAGACTTAACAGATTTGCAGATTGAATTACAAATATTAAAAATCTACATTAATGTTTTCATAAAAAATCTATTTCGAAAAATCTACCTTTGATTTATTGGTCTACATTTGGTTTAGTGCCAAAAGTGTCTTTCTTGTTTTTGAGAATTTCTTAATTTTTGAAGATTATAAAACGAAGATTATGAATACTGCTGGTAAAGTGGAGGAGTATTTTGACCCGAAACAAAAAAAAAGTCTGATAAAATCTCTGATGAAATAACGTCCGACGCGTAGCCATAAAGAAAATGTTGAAATATTGCATACGAATTTGCAAAATCTCCCAAATTTGTTACAGAATGGAATAAAAATGTGAGTAAACGCACCGGCATCATTATAAGAGTAACATAGTTAGCAAACATTGTCATCAAAATAAACGTGGGAATAAAAGTTTTTTGCATGCTTTCACAATTCATAGAAATATCACTGTTTTGCTTAGCTTTGCAACATTTAAAATATATATTTAATAAATAAAAGTGTTCACTATCATTATTGTAATTAAATTTTAATTTCATGTTATTAAAATCCAGAAAATATTATGTTCATTGAGATTTGGGGGATTTTTTTTTTCTTTTTTCTTGGGAGGGGAGGCAATGGATGGAAATGGAAAAAAGTAAAAGTTCATAACAGACTCGTACCAAAGTTCAAATACTACATCAGAAAAATAAGTAAATCCTAACAATAATAATAATAGTCACGTCTGCAGCGTGTGGGCTTCTCCGCCAGGTGGCCTCTCTTAGTCCAGTTCTCTCCGCTCGTCCATACAACCGGTATTATTATTATTGTTAATATCATCATCAATATGCATGGGCTAGTTAATCATCTTCATATTTTTTTTTTATTTGACATTTCATTGTTGACTTAAATTTTCCCAAAAAGAGCTGTCCATTAATCTTGAACTGCTACGGTTTGATCCTTGCTCGGTGCCTCTGTGGCGTTGGCCTCCTTGGCGGGCGGCTCGGGGGCTGGTGTGGAGCTAGCGTTAGCCTCTTTAGCGTTAGCTGGTGCGCTAGCTGGTGCTGCTGCTGCCTCTGTGGGCTTGGGGTCAGCTTTGGCCGCTGGCGCCGCGGGGGCCTCAGTCTTTTTGGCCTCGTCTTTGACCTCCGCCGCTGCAGGTGGCGCTGCCTTGGCCTCGGGCTCCTTGGCGGCCGGTTTCTCCTCGGCTTTAGCGGCAGGTTTCTCCTCGGCTTTAGCGGGCTCGGCGGGTTTGGCCTCCTCTTTCTTCTCCTCGGCTTTAGCGGCCGCGCCGTCCGCAGCCGGGGCGTCTTTAGCTGCCGTGTCGTTAGCTGCTACATCTTTAGCGTCGTCGGCAGCGCCCTCCTCCTTGGCGTCTTTGGGCGCTTCGCTCTCCTCGGCTGCGGCGCCCTCTGCTTTGGCGTCCTTGTCTTTGGACTTCTCGTCGTTCACGCTATAGCCCTTCTTCTTTTTGCTGAGCTTGCCTCCCATTTTGGATCTCTGGCCCCTGAAACAACAGAAGAAAATATGTTTAGAACTCACTTCGGAGAGACAGAGTGATTCACTTCGGCGCTTAAATAGACAACGATTAGTGTCGGTCATTTGTTTCATGATATTTTCAGCTCCACTGTATGATTGAGCAGATATCACCTCCACGTTAACAAGTCCACGTCCTTCAGAGACCCACCGACTTATAAACAGTATGAGCTGAGTCTTTTTGCATATTGCAATACATCTTTTGTGATATACCTCTTGGCGTGTATTTGTGTGTATTTTGGACGTACGAAATGCAGGCTTAAAGATACACTGGCTGAGCATAAATTAGCCATATGCAAGAGAGATCCACGGCATATGGCCATGCATTATTAATACTCAAGATACACAATATCAACTCTCTTAGGGTCTTGGTGATGGAAATTATTCCGAAAACTTTAAAAAGGGACATCTTGGGTTATGTTGGTCGGCTTCTCCCATCTGGCTAGATTCTATTTTAACCATAAAGTCACCCATTTTCTCTTCAAATCAGCACCTGACGGGTTATAATTATATATGTTTTACGCTCCTGTCTTTATTTCATAATACAACTTCCACTCTATGATTTAATTCCTTGCTGTGACATCCTTGTCACCTCGGAGCTAAACCGTGAACAGCTCCAGTCAGACGGGCGAAGCGCTTTGTAATCCCATTGTTCTGGGCTCTTAATCTTACGGAGGCCATGTCTGTGTGGTTGTGACTCTTGCTATTCTTGCCACTGCGAGTAAATCTTTAAGTGACAAAAGCCTCATGCTGACATATAAAAAATAGATCAAGTTTATTTTATTTTTCAGAATGATTTCATGATAGCATATTTTGGATGGAAATGTATACTCTTCACTGGGTTACCATTATGACTAATCATAAAACCATGTAATTACCATGTTATTACACATTAGATATTACACTAATGTTTATTGCTGCAGTATATGTTTGAGTTTTAAACCATCAGTGCTTTTATACTAAGAGATCAAAGGAAATATTAGTCCAAACGCTCTGAATCACAGGCTGGTTCAGATGGCTCTATTTTTCATGGGAGCACCATCTGTCTGCTCCGTGGGGAGAGGCGGCACGTGGCCACAGACCAGTGACCGGAGCTAAACATGGAAGTACTGACTGCACCAAAATTTGGAGAGGACAGGGAACAAGCTGCTAACAGGATCATGTTTTTTTCTTCAACTAGAGTCTTAGCATGTTCCTCTCAGTGTAAAGGAGCAGCAGCTGTACTCTGAGCTTCCTACACTATCACTCAGGAAGTCAACCTACACAAAAGACTTCAAATAGCTGGACCTGGACTTTTTGATCACTCCACTAAGTCATAGGTTATTAGAAAGAAAATGTTTATTATATATCCTAGCGAGTTGTTGGACACATACAGGTACTCCACGAAAGTTGCTTAAAACTGAAAACGTATTTGTTGAAAAACCTTCCGGGGAAGGACGCCCTATAGTTCCTTCTAATGCAGTCACTACATTGTCTATGTTTTCAGTCAAAAAATATAAAATAATGTGTTGAGCCAGGTATAAATTAATAATTACATTTTATTGAGATACTAGTTATATAGTTATCGGTAGAAAATGTGCTTGGTTATGGTGGGGATTAAGAGTTAAAAGTGAAAAAAAAGACATCTGTAAAAATGCAAAATTTGCCGCTGTTTCTTTGAAAGCTCAATAAATCAGGCGGGAATTAGGATATAACTACACCTTATTTAGCCTTAATAAATGATGAGTTAACACTTAATTCATAATGAACACTTCATCAGTTAACTGCTACAGTTAATGCCCAACTGCAACGGCAACCCCAAGCTAACTAACTCACACTAACTCATAATGAAGAGTTCTTCACATACTTCACTTATTTGCCACCAAGTAGTTTTAAAGTGTTAGTCACACTGAACTAATGAACTGTTCATGATAAAATAAGTGTTAACTCATCATTTATTAAGGCTAAATAAGGTATAGTTATTATAAAGTGTTACCAAACCTTCAAAAATATTGTTAACTAAAAGTCTGGAAAGTTTGGAGTTTGTAGACGCTAAAGTGGCGCAAAGTGTTAAGAAAACGTTTGCATGTGCCAGTATATTTCTCCTCTCGACACTGACCACTACGTGAAGAGTCAATGTTTACACTTCCATAACGTTGCCAGGTTTTGTCTACAGCAATTAAAATAGATGCAATCACTATAAAATGCAATTTTAATGGTCGCAAATGGCAAATCACAAAGGCTTCCATTCTTTATCCTTTACAAACAACTAAATCTTCAATACAAACATAAATGGCAAACCTTATCTCAATTGAAATACTTTAATTGGAACAGTCTTCAGTCAAACCCCTCCATCACCGAAACCAAGCCTGTTTGTGACACCTCGTTCATATAACTCAAACGTTCCCGTGTCGTCTCGGGACCGGCCCGTGCGCTCCTGACTCCTGCCCCGCCTGTGGTCACCTGTTCTGGGTTTGCACCACGTCTCACAGCTGGGCGCCGCTCCTGCCACAGCGTTACACGGCCCACCACATACATCCTCCCCGTCGCTCCGCTCGCCGCCGCGTGAACAATGGGGCCTAATCATCTTACTTTACAATGGCAGCTTTATAAAGCAAGCACGCTTCCTCGGGCTGGACATCCACAGGGGGAGAAGCTGGACAGCATGTGCTAAAGAGACAATGGGCTTTATTTCATCTCACAAACTGCACAGGCACCAGAAGTCGAGCAGCTATGTAATGGTTTGTAATATACTGTAAACAAACGCCGAGATCATCAGTCACTTTCATAATAAGCTCTTTAATAGCACAGTTTGCCGATTTCCTTAAATGTGCAGTTCATTTTGCTCCATACTTTGTTTGCCGTCTGATGATATGAATAGGTAAATAAAAGAGCGCTGTATGCAAAGTTAGAGACTGCACGCTGCACTGAAGTAATGCTGACGCTAAAACCAATTAGTCTGGAGCAGGGTAATAGCTGTAAACATTACCGCGCCGTTCTGCTCCACGAAAGGCGTGAAACCCATCCCAGCTAAGGATAGGGATGTTAGGAGTGCATTTGGAAAGTTATCAGTGAATCGGGATCACAATTAGGAATAATTTAAATGTGACTAGCTCCCTTTTTTGGTTTGAAAAAGGCAAAAACGTTTCTGTCAAAACATGCGCTAAACACTGTTGAAGCGACGTGTCTTCATGTGAAACTGCAATTGCAAATACAGACGTTTTACTGTTTGTCCCAGTCGCTATGGCACATTTTCTCAGATCTGAATGGATTTTTTCAAACTATAGCGCTTGTATTTTCTGGTCCAAAGTGTCGTGTCCAACTTTGATCATGAAGTATGTTCATAGACAATGCTCAAAGACCTTTGCACACCTTTCATTTTTCAGAAGGTGATGTGACTCTGCAGTTGTTTTTATTGTGTTTTGCTGTTTGTACAAATTGTTTTGAGAAATGCACTTGCAAGGAGGGAGGAGGCCTCGTGGAAGGCCCAGGACACGCTGGTGGGACTATGTCTCCGAGCTGGCCTGGTGTCGCCTCGGGGTCCCCCCAGAACAGCTGGAGGAGGTGTGCGTGGATCGGGATGTCTGGGCATCTCTGCTGAGACTGCTGCCCCCGCGACCCGGCCCCGGATAAAGCGGAAGAAAATGGATGGATGGATGGACTTGTAAACCTGATACATAAATGAGTTTGCTCTGTGGCCTTTTAGTGTTTGAGAGACAACAATCTCAACTGCACCTGCTTTTGGCACCACTTCACCTCACACTATGTCAGTCTGGTCCTGAGTACATTTGAGAAAGACGTAATGCAATTATGTACTTCACACATCGCTTCTATTAAAATGTAAATATATTTTCTAAAATTCTCCACAACTTCTGACTAAAATGAAATGCTTTATATTGAAGGCAAATATCTCTACTGCTGTGTATTCACGAGCCAGTGCAACCGAGTAATGCAATGCACATCTCCCACACAGCTCCAGCGCGGCCTCTCTGTGCAGAAGACGTCTCACTCCGGCTGCAGTACAAGTGTGTTTTTCGGGAGAACGTGCGCCCAGCTCAGGAAGGGAGCGTTTGATTTATTTCTCCTTAACACCTCCACACCTGCTCCCCGTGTTCCTTCTGTTTGTTCAGCACTAGCCTCATTCACCGCACATCCCTGTGATAGATCACCCAACAACCACAGCACACACACACACACACACACACACCAGTCAGGTCTAAGTTAGAAAACACGATGAAAACATCCTCCAATGCAACAGCATGGATTATATTTTTGAATTTTGCCAGCGTGTTTCTTGCAGTATGGGCGTTTGGTGATTAGCCGTGGTCAGATGGTCTCCTCTCCAGAAACAGATGGATGTCTTCAGGAGGTCTGGTCTGCACAGTTACTCCCATCCAGGCTGTGAGAGTCCCCGTCCACAGATAATCTGACCGACAAGTCATCGCAACCAGGCAACAGGAGCAACGGAAAAACTGTAAACAACCAACTCACTACCTAGCCAACCGACTTACAGCAAGAAGGCCGTGGGTTTGATTCTGAATCATTTACCTTCACGTTTACCCCAACGGCATTAGAATCATTATAAGCTGGTGTTCAGTGGCTATTGGGTTAGCATTTAGCTTAGAGGATACTTTTATACGCTAATTCTTATCTGAAGTAAAACCTCAAAAGGTCTGTACAGTCATTAACGATTTCTAACTGGGCTTTGACTTCGCCTAAATGTGATTGATGGGTTGACAACAACTGAAAACATCTGGATTGTTCGTAATTTGGGATGTTTGATGGCTAATGCTAATGGCTATAGGGAAAATACACTGAGCAGGCTAACAAACGCTGAAAGGTTTCCCGGAGTAGGCAGCTTGCTAACTGTCTACATACGTTACGATCGAATGCCGCTTCTCCTTTTTATTTCTATGGTAAAAACAGTTTCCTGTCTGTGTTTTATTCCTCTGGGGAGGAATAAATATCGATTATCGAGGAATAAATATCGATTAAAATTAATCGATATTTAAACAGTGCATGGCAGAAAACAAGAAACTGTTGGACAATCACTGGCAACATGGTAAAACAAAAAACCAAGGTTAATACTTCGCTGGAGACTTCTGTGTTCGTTACTGTAGCTGTTTTAGCCTTGAAGCTAACGTTAATTTGATGCTAGCAAATAGTAAAATGGCGCCACCATCTGAACTTACTTTTGTGAAACACAATCGGCTTGGCATTTATTTCAGTTTTCTTCTTCTTTTAAATTATCATTTATTTGAATTTTACATTAAAATATGAACAGGAAGTTGTCTCTACCTTACACTGGCCAACAGGAAGTTATAGCCACATTAACACCAGGAAAGTGTTCCGTATAAATTTAACTTTTTATTCCTTCAAGACCCAAAGTGACAAATAAAACCTCATACATTCTACTCTCTCTGACCCTTCCCTCCGGTTTAATATGTCCAGTGCCGACTGCGACTCCCAGAGTGCTTTGCAGCGGTGTTCAGCAGAGTGTGCCCTGTGAATTTAGTGTTTGGGCAGGATTTTCTGCTCCACTTTCCCCCCCGCTGCACTGGGACAGACAGAGCGGATCTGAGAGCCAGCGCATGGTGTCATGCCCCAGCAGTGGCACGGTCAGCCGGGGTTAACATGTATCAAAGCTTTTTAACAGTGTCTGACCGAGACTCCAGGGCGGGACAGCGTTTACAAGCGTCTGTGCTAAACTCACTTTTTGAAGAGTTCACGTATGTTATTCAATTTTTCCCTCATCAGATACAGACCTGAAAGTGTTAATGATGGGATTTATTTATTGATTTGGAATACAATCCCTCTTTCTTACTGCAGGAGTGTGCTCTTTGAAAGGCAAGTCATATTACTAAACCTTTGTGTAGGGGAAAAAAACTTTCAGCTGTGGTTTCTGCCATTCTTGTATTTGATTCGTGTGTTATCTAAAAAATTGTGTAAAAAGATCTGACTCTTTTCAAAAGTCAGATGCCTTTCAAAAACTCTTCACAAAGACTTGCGCCCTCTGTTGGCCTTTGATTTCATTACATTTTGGTGTTAAAAAATGACCGCTCATTGAACAAAATGGAAATGGATTATATGTTTTTACTCAAAAATCCATTTATAACCAACAAAAAACGTTGATATCGTGAGTAAAATTGGTCCAGAAACAACAATATGAAAAAGCTACGACCACATTGACAGACAAAGATGCTAAAACAGAGCTCATGAATCTCCCAATTAGCCAAAAATGCTGCTTCCGCCAATCCTCTCACTGCGACGCAAATATCCTGAGGTAAGGCCACTGCATATCCACAAATGCCTCCTCAGTATCCTCCGCAATTCTCTCGCAGGTGATGAACTTCCTTGGAGTCGTTCCAGGGAAGATTGCCTGTCCCCGAGAGACCGCCATAATTTACATCTGGCCTCTTGCAACCGCGCCTCGAGCACTGTCGGGTCCACCTTAACTTAAATAACCCCGCTGCCTCGCTCTCTCACACGCGGGGGAGGGGGGCCGCGAGTCCATCTGTGGTGTAGATCAGACAAGTGCTGGTTCACGGCCAAGTTCTAAACACTGACGTGCCAATACAGGGAGAGATGGAGCTGGTTTTATAAACGAGCTGAAAACCAACTTGGTGGGCCAACGAATCATTAGGAGGAAAGCACTATTTTTACACCCGTACTTGCGTTTAAATTTGAATAAGAAAAAAACACTATTGTTAAAGCGTGAGGGCTTTTTGGATGAGGGAACTACATTAACCTGCAGAATAAATGTATAATCTTTAATTCATTGCAACCAGGGCAGTGAAACAACAGCAACAAACAACTTGTAGTTTTTCTCCTCCGCCGGTCTCCCAGCAGTAAACAGGCTGCACAGGTACAGGCTGAAGATGCTCTATAAGCAGAAGCCGGTGGAAGTACAAGTCCCCTGTGTCTCACTCCAGCATTAGCTATTTCAGTGCAGCAGTAAACATATTCAGCCCGGACTCAAACAACAACAACCAACTACCGTACAGTACTTGAGCAAGGATAGTTTTTCTTGATTGGTAGGACACTTTTCCCCAAATGCAGCACACACTTTTGTCGGACTAAATTTACAAAGCACTGCGTTCGTTGGGCAAAAGGGCACTTTGTTGTAAATATTTTGTGAAAGCCAGACAGAGAAACAGAGAAGATAGTACAATAGCCCTAAACCAGGGCCTTCTTTCTAATATTGTACCACTCTCTTTTTCCCATCAGCCAACACGAACACGTTTGCAAACTCTCCACCTGCCTCAAATCCTGCCTCAGGCCCACTCATCCTGGACATCAACTCGTCACTCTCCTCTGGAAGCCAAAGTTTTAGCCATTACACCCAAACTCACAAAAAACAGACAATCCCAACAACTTTCACCCCACCTCCAAGTCTCCCTTGTTGTCTGAAATTGAAGAACGCTCTGTTGCCTATCAAGGCTCAGGCTGCTAGGGCTAATGTGGGGGTAGCTCAGGGCTAGCTTAGCGCTGGAGCATTGTCGTTCTATGACCTGAACTATTTCAAGTAAACTTCACCAACTCATGACTCTAAATATGTTTTGCCTTGGCCTGACATCAACAAAGAGTCATTGTCATTTTGTCTAGCGCCCTTGCTTGATGGTATATGTTGCCGCTAGCCCTTGTAGCTCATGCTAATCATTCTGAAGTCTTGGTCGGCGATTAAACAAACTATTGATATCAACTTCTATTAGAATTGGACGGCTCTCATTTTCTGTGTTCAGTAAAATAAAATAATACATCGATCGTGCACCAATTTTTCCCTCTGTTTTGTCGTAAATCCTTTTTGAGAGCCATGTTTGATTCTGTCGCTCTGCCTTCGTCGCGACTCTGATTGGCTACTAGTCATAACTCCCGCCTCAGCTTGAAGCTGCTTCACAGGGCTTTGTGTCCAGACAAATTTAAAATCAAATAAATAGAGGAGAGTAGTCTCCTTTTTAACCCACGGAGTTCCTCAAGGCTTGGTGCTTGGTCCCCTTCTGTTTGTCCTGTACTCTTTGCAGTTCTGTAACTTTGAATTACTTTGTGTACAAATTGTGCCAAGGTTACAGGAACTGTGTGCAAACATGACAACTGAAATTAGTTCTAGCTCCTGGTGGCTTTAGTTGTGTCTTACCAAATGAGAAAAAAACTTGAATTATGCGATCCTGGATGTGTGACTGTGGGTCCTTCAAGTTGGACGGGAAACTTGCAACTTTGCGTTTCACACACCGTCGAACACACAAGCAGGAAGCGCACCAAAAAAATGAGTCCCTATTTGGTCACGCGCAGCTCTAATTACCCCCCAATGCAGTGGGGATCGATGGGCAAATTGACAGCGCTGGAGCGGACTGCGGCGTTGGTAAATGGTTATTGACTTGCGCCTGTCCGTGCGATCAAAGGGGTTGAACGCTAACACAAAGCACTCTCGGCACCGTGCGATTCTGCCGGCCGAGGGGAGAAATATCCAAACAGAGAAAGGGACAAATGAAATGTTGCGGGCATGTCTCAGCGGGATCTGTGGCATTTCAGCCTGTCAGCGCCGCTCCAAACAAACAAGCATCCATCTTCGAAAAGAGGGGGAAAAAACGACGCAGTTTACAAATATCATCCAACATGACATTCAACTGGAGAAATCGATGGAAATTCTTAGTTACCCATGTACGACTGAACAAATATTGAGCTGTGGTTTTTGGCGAAAAGAATATCAAAAATCGCAAGGCCTATACTTTGTAAAGTATGCACCGTCGGCCAGGGGTCTCCAACCTTCTACCCCCATGAGCTTCTTTTACTTAAAGCCACACCAAAGAATATTTCACGTCATGATACCAAGCATGATTAACTTTTATCAGCTAGACATCACCATCAATGCTATTTTCGCAGTGAGTATTCAAATTAAGGCATTAGGAAGATGACCAAATGCAGTCAATTTTAATGTTTAGGCTGCGCTGAATTTTAATGCTTGGATTTAGTTTATTGTGTGTTTATTGGATTTAAAATTGCAGAGATGCGCTTTGATGTTTCGAGAGACTAATGATCGATGTAACGGCTTCTTCTCCCAACATTAGCGTTCCCGTATATACTCTGTCTGTCCAGCCGCGTTAATCGCTTGACTTTAGATTTAGATTTATGGATAGCACGGTAGTACAGTGGTTAGTGCTCGTGCTTCACAGCTCGAAGGTCCCGGGTTCAATTCCCACCTGGACGGGCCCTTTCTGTGTGGAGTTTGCATGTTCTGCCCGTGTCTGCATAGGTTTCCCCTACCACTAAAAACATGTACAATAGGCCAGGATGAATGAGAGTGCGCATGGGGGATGACGGATGGAAATTAGCCGAAGGCTACAATCCGGCGTGGCCATCAATGGCCGCTGGCTCCTCTGCTTTATGACCGCAACACTGGAGGCCGCCATTGCTGTAGTACCTCCATATAGCCACTAGTCTCCCTTTGAAAAGCATTGGACTTTAGACACGTTTAAAAAAAATTAAACACTTTCTACGGCTGCATATTCCTCCTGAGAAAACGCTGGATTAGTCACAATTAATGAAACCAGGCTAGTTTTTAAAATAATTTTTTTTTAAATCTTGTAGTAATGAGGGTCGGACTGTTAGCATTTGAGCTGCACGAACTACACGTCCCTTTTGCCCTTATTAGGAACATGCTTCGTCAGAGCTGGGGAGGAGGAGTCTGTAAATCTGTCATGATTTCCCCCCGAATGTGGTCATTATGGTAAACGGGGAGGAGTGAGGAGAGGACGTCTATTCTTTTTTAACAGTCTATGGTTCACATGCATGAGACCAATGTATGTTCATTAACATGCACTGTCCCAACCAAATACACTAATAAAAAAATAAAAAAAAGATATAGTTTTAGTTTGCACATTTTAAACACATCCAGGAGCATTAACATTTGACCGAAGACTCAAATATGAACAGCTAAACCAAGACAAAAATCACATTTGCAGGGAGATATGCCACATTAATTTTGCACTTTGAGCTCATTAGTGCAAATAGTTCTCTCTCGCTGCTTCTTAGGCCTGTCAGAACGGGCCCCTCTGCCCCTCTGGGACTTTTTAGATAATGAAGAGCTTCATTACTATCACCTGTTTGAGAACGACATACTGCTACTGTCGTCTGCATCTATGGACCGCATTTCCCATGAGCCCATGCTGTCTCAATTATAGCATAACATTAAAGCTACTTGTTACTAAGAGATGTCTCTAAATGTTATTTTGTTTCACATTCACCCACAGTGTCACACCTTAAGTTTATGTGATAACAATTCCTGTCTGTTGAAAACAATATAGAACAATGAGAACCACTTAACTTTGAACCGTCTACATATCACACCTGCCGACGCAAATCTTTGACTTGTAGACAATGGCGTGCCTCAGTAATCCATACCGTCCGTGTTTTGTTTTTTTAATGAAAAGATAAGCGCTAACCAGGCCACTTGAATACGGAGTACAGCCAAGTATGTGACTTTTACCCGACCCCAAGAGCAAACAGAGGCGGAGATAAGAGTGCGCCTTCAACAAATATGGTTGTTCTGTATGTATTGTATAGGTCGACGTACATCTTTATCTTATTAACCAGGATACAAAGGAAGGTTGCTATGGGCCAGGCGATAAAATATGAGCAAAGTACAAGTCAATCGATAGAGTAATTTTCATTTTTTTTTACCATGTTTTAAACTGCACAGAAGGGTAAACATGGAAAACACGGAAAGCACTGGACCCTGTTTTATTTTCGAGTAATTTGTTTACGGTGAGGAGTTTTACAGCCGCCCGTAAAGCGCTGATTTCATTTGAGGCTATAATGTGCGGCAGTTTTCCTTTAGGAGCGATGGAAGGGCTGTTTGTCACGCTGCCAAAAACCATAAACACATTATACAGTCGGCTGCGCGCTCCGAGGACGAGACGCATCCCGACACTGCCGGCGCGGGGTCAAAGGCTGACCCAGCCTCGATCAAAGGGTGGAAAGTCAAATGATTAACACGGATGGACAAAGTATATACGGGGACGTATCGTGTCCATATGGATGTTTATTTCACAGCAAATTGTTCAGTAGAAGTGACAAAAATGGCACTCATTGCTAACAGTAGCATACGTGGCATGACGCTAACATTAGCTTTACGGTTAGCATGATCTGTTTTTAAGTATTTATGGGGTGTTGATCCACTTTGCTCTTTTCCATGTCTCAGTATTTTCAGCGTTTGTTCAAGTAATGGTGCAGTACTGGGAGAACGTTTAGTTTTTTCCCCTTCTTTGCTTTCTGGCTGCTTCGAACATGCCCATACAGGCTATGCTGACTGTATGTATCGGTCACATATGAACCCAAAAAAAAAATCTGATTTGTAATTTATTCCTTCATTAGTAGATTTTTCTCCCCATAAAATATCATTCTCGTGCCACAAGATCTCACGAGATCAAAATGGCGTAATATTTCCGTCCCTGATGAGAGTAAAATTGTTAAGTTCTTTCGTTTATTTTACTGGGCTGCACCAGATACATTTACATTGATAGTGTTTTAACGAGGTTTCAAAAAGAACTGTTGACTAAAAGCACATTTCCCTCTTTATTCATTGTTTCAAACTATGTCAAAATCTCGTCTCACTTCGTTCTCGTGAACCCAATCTCTTGTCTCCATTTCCCCCCCCATCTCCCTTAGACTTGGATATCCGTTTCCATCCATCCCTAAAGCGTCAGTTATTCCCTGTCCCGCGCCCGAGGTGATCACTTTTAAGTGCAGACGGCGGTGATTCAGCGGGCCGTTAAGTGCCGAATGGCTAACACGGCTCGAACTCGGTGAATGAGCCTCAGCCTCGAGCCGCCCTGACTCACGGCGCATCAGGATGCGCCGGACGCTGCGGGGCGGGGATCCCTCCCAAACGCACACACATGAACGAACTGTACTAATGCGAGTCATGCTTTACAATGGGCCGTGGCCGGCTTTTGATTCCACTGAGCAAACCGAGCAAAGGAGCATCAAAACGTCCACTATTTTTTTTCCACAAATATAACTAAATTGAACCAAGCTGCACTGGAGAGTTATTATTCTTCCATTGAAGCCCCTGCCAACCGCTCACCATTTTATTAGCATCACTTCATCCCGTTCACGTTATAAAAGCGTCCTTAATAGTCCGACCTTTTCGCTCTAATGCACCGACTAAACGACACAAATCCGCCTCATCGTTTCATACCTGCCCTTTTAACTTTTAAAGCGCGACGCTCTTTCATCAACCTGATGAAATGTCGCAACAAATCTGTGCCACCCTCGCCGCAGAAATGCTTTTAACGCATCTAGTTAACCCCTTAACTGCCGTCTCCCCTGATCGGGGGGCTGGGGTTAGGGTTCGTTAACCCTAATCAGGATATAATTAGGGTTGAGAACAGGCAAATGTAACTTAAGTTGTGTTTCACTCACACAGATCTCACACATATTTTTAGAGACTAGAAGGTATTGGCTTTCAAATTAGGTATCACACTGGCATATAGACTGTAAGTTCTCCAGTCAATACGCTTTGAGACTTGGATGCAAATAATTGGTAACCCTAATCCTTAACCCTAACCCTAGGGTGGCAGTTAAGTGGTTAAAAAACGCTCGGCACTGGAATAGCTAATCATATGCTTCTTAAAGTTCAAAGCATCATTTAAGCACTCAAATTGCCTCAAGTGGGAGGGACTGGGGCTGGTTGTCACACTCCCCCCCCCCACCATCCCACAAGAGTCGCACAAACCTTCAATGCCAGTTAAAGCCCTTGACCGTGCTTCCTTTTATATATATCTTATTGCAATAAATACTTCAAGGCACCATAGCTGATATTTTCGAGTAATTTCGTGCAGTTTTTTTTTTAATCGCGATTAACCACACTTGTGAAATTCGATTAATCGCGGCAACATTTTCTCTAATAATTCATTTTAGAGACATATTCTTGTGTGCTGAACGTTATGAACAGAATCTGCAAACGTTTAGGTAGACAAATTTCAGGACAAAATGAAAGTCATTTTCATTGAAACAGCATCATTAGACACAAGCCTCTCTGATGCATTAGTAGCTCTGTCACTTCTGTTACACAAACGTACCTCATGTAAAAAGGTTAGAGACTAATATGTCGTTAATACAAGTGCTTTGTCTTCCAGGTCATGTGTGTGTTTACAGGAGTGTGTTTGATGTGATTAATCATACGGGCCCCCCCCCCCCAGTGCGGCAATAAAACGCAATGTGACAACCAGCCCCGGTCTCCCCTGTAAACAATATCTTACACGCAAGATAGTCTTCCCAGCCGTGTTTAAACGGCTTTTCGGGAGACCTGTAAGGTATAGCTGCGAAAGACAGAAAATCCGTGACAAAATGCGGCCAAGCCAGTGTTCGCGAGAAAAAATTAAAACGTTTCTTTCCAGCGGCGACAGAATCCAATTGAAATTCTCCGCAGCCGAACGGCAGCGAAATCCTTGTAAGACCACGGCTTTGGGATGAAACAGCCGGGGCTCCGGGGTTTGAAATGTTCACCGCGGGGACAGGAGAGAGTGAGAAACTTCAAACAACACGGAGGATTTCCTGTCACTTTGAAAGGAGGCGGAGGGCGAGAAACAGAAGCCAGCGGGTACGGGGTTCATTTAGCATTGCTTTCTGGGAAGGTATCGACGAATGTAATACAGCAGCACCGCGTAATCCAGTCATTCGTACAAATCACAACATCAGTGGAGTAAAAGTCCTTTGGCCTCCATCTTCAGATCACTTTTCAGTTTATAGACAAATGCTGTACTTAAGCGACAAAGAGCAAAGTGATTTTTCATCTTTGGGGGAAATAACGAGCCAAAATGGCGGAACTGTGTGAGAGGTCCTCGGAGACGCAAAAGTTCTCCCCGCAGACCCGCTCCTCGGAGGCTGTTTCTCTGCTGCTATTCTGGGCCTATAAACACAACGTTGACTTCACAACTGGGCAAACGAACATTTAGCTGTCTTTTCTTGAGCTATGGTTCGAAAAAGAACTCTTTATAATTTCTGACTGCTTGTTTTCTGGACCCAAATGAGGGTTAGATCAGTGTTGCTAAACTAATTTTGGGTCGCGGGTCAAAATCCCATGGTCAGGGCGTGTCACAGGCTGAATATAGTAAAACATTCTAATATTATTTAAGAACACTTTAAATGTGTGACAATAGTAACATAAGGCAACTGTGTCGTGCTGTTGTTGTAAATTTCAACAAATCCGTTGGTGATTTGATTAAAATGCGGTACAAAAAGATGTGTTGATTATTGATTAGTATTTCACTTATTTATACGAGGTCAAAGCAACATAAAAGTGTGGCAGAACTAATCCAAACTAACCAATGGAGCAGAGCCCTTTGCTTCTGCTGCAAAATGGGGGGTTTTGTCGTTGTATCTTCTCAGTTTACAAACAGTTCAACTGGGCTGCTGGCTGGGGCTGATGGGACTTTGAGTCCCACAATGTATTGGTCGGAAAATTTCATTGATAAATTGAGAATTGTATCAGGGGCCGTAATAAACCTCCAGAGGGCCAGTTGTGGCCCATGGGACACCTGTTTGGCATCCCTGTCTTACATAATACATACTTAAGGTTTTAGACACCTTACTCTGGGCATTTCTAGAAATATAGTTGAAAAATGATGTGCAGGAGGAAGAGGAAGGAGGAGGTGAAGGAGCTGAGCAGTGCAGGACACCACGCTCTGAAACAGGGACAAACCCAGGAGGCGCTTCAGAGGATCAGAGGAGCACTGCAGGCAACCAGCCAGGTTTCCTCCAGGTGCAACGGTTTCCCTGACCTCCAAAAACATGTAGCTCAGGTTGACCCACAGTGGGAGCGCGGCTCAGTCGCAGTGCCTCAGGACTAACACCCAAACACTATTTCATTGTACGGTTGTACAATGACAAATAAAGTTCTTACTTATTTACTTTCTTCCCCATTGGACTCAACATACCTGCGACTGTATCGCAGATGTCAAATGGTATCTCCCTATTGCAGTGAAAGAGAAGCGTGATGTATTTCCATATTAATACTTTGCGAGTGTGAAAAGCTGAGCGAGTGTAGCTAGAGGCAGACACTTCCCATTTTCTGTTACGCTCAGGTCTTTGGTTAATGGACACAAGAGGAAGTGCTGTTCAAACACTACAGTGGAGGAACTAAACATGCCTTTATCGACACTCCAAGTAACTTAAAAGATCTTGACTTTACATAATGACGATACAGATTTTTTTTCCTGCCTGAAACCAATACAAAAAGCAGATGTACTCGAGGTTCCAAATCCCTAAACTTTTTCTTTTTCCCCCTGCAGTGAATCTAAATGCCATCCCGTCTCGCGTTTGCCATTTTTAGCCTGTGTTTGGTTCTTGTTCGGGGGCAGATGACAGGGCCGCCAAGTGCTCGTCTAAACACACACAGAGCTGGTATGAAAACACTGGGAGGTTCGGCCTCTCGAGTCTTAATTGAGAGGACTGAGAGTGATTTAGTGGAAGTGACGGCAGGACGCCAGCCCGGAGGCATTCACAGGGCTGGCACGGCCGGCAGCACAGGCCCAGCTGAAGGAGGAGGAGGAGGGGGGCAGTTATACAGAAACACTTCAGACTGTGGGTGGGGGGTGTTTGGGGGAGATATGAGTATTATGGGAGGGATCGTGACAACCTCTGATAGGACTGAAAGAGCCGCTGGGTTCATAGTTTGTCTTCTAAAATGTAAATCGCTAAAAGAAAACGTGGTATTTTCAGGAGGATTAGGGGACAAGAGGAAAACGAAGTAAATAGAAGTGTCTCTGAAGCTTCGAAACAGGTGGAAAAGCGAAAAACTCAAAAAGGTATCGGACAATCTAATTTCCGATAAAAGCCTCCACCTTAACCTTCTCCTGAACTGTGAGAGTGGAAAGAGCTCAGTCAGAGCTTTAAAAAGAGCCCTCCCACAACTTCATCAGCCTCGGTGGAACTGAGAGACATTGCGGTGAAAACTGGTCACAAGTGTGTACACCTTGGATCATATTTTATACATTTTATGTTGCAGACTTTAGCATATCATTCTGTAACCATAAGAGATAGACACTTACTGTTACTAAATGTCGACGGGGCATATCGGCATTGACCAACTAAAAACAGCCAAAACCGGCATCAGCCCATATTGGTCGAATCTCGTTCTTGAGCCCTTCCAGTGAGATCATTTTGTGCAGTTTGGCTTTGTCTGTGTGGCTTTGTTTTGTTTTCGTTGCGCCGCTGTTGTGACAGATATATTAAAAATGGAGCTACAAGCTATTTCCGAGTGTATCTGCTGTCACGTCGTCGCATTAGGATCGGTAAAATAGCCCCACGCTCCTCTGGTTCGTGCCCTCAGAATTCAAATGCTGATTCAAGCGCAAGTGGAGTTGTTGACCGTACACACTGCGAGACAGGAGCCGCCGCGACTGCTTTCAACTCGCGATGACCCAGACAGACTGATTTCATAACCGAGCCAAAAAAACATTGCGTTGTGCGTCCCCAGCCTCGAGCGCACGGTACATTTCTTACATGTACTGAAATAATCGGCATGAAAAAAACGAATCATCGAGTCTATAGATTTTATTCAGTATCTCTCTTTATGTTTGCCTTTAGCGACGAGGAGACTCTGAATATGAACCCTAACCCTTCACAAACAAGATGTGAGATGTTGAACAAGAAAAAGCACAACCTCGGGTTTTCGGTTTACAAGATACTTTTGGTTAGATTGTCTCTGCTTCCAAAGGCTCCTATATGAAGTAGCAAGCCCTCTGCTTCTGAATAGTTGAATACGAATGTCCTCTTCAGTACAAAAGTCTTCATCAGTATTCTGCGCTCCACACGCCCCCATGAAATATTCACATCTCCTCTAATTGGAGCAGGATTCACTCTAATTGAATTTTTCATTGACATTTAAGGCCTTGATTTTGGCAAAACGTAATGGTTTTGTGGAAACCCTGTTATAAGATGTTAATGATAAAGAAACCACATAAATGCCATGACACGGACATGTCACACCTCACCACACTTTAGTATAGGGCCTGGCTTCACCGTTCATTTGCATGGGGATAGAACGCTCAATTCAAACAGGTCCGGGAAGCCGTTGGCTAAGAGAGAAACAGACAAACAGCGTGATTTCTAAGCCCTATGTATATTTGTTTAAACTTTTACTAAAATGGTTGATACACAGAGATAAGAAGCCCCCGTGACCATAATTGCTGCTAATTTCTGAAAAAGGATCCCACTCCTCCACTACTTGTACTCTCCGAAGCCTTATCGCCGACATTGCCTGAAGACCAGGCTGTCGGGCTGTGAGCTACGACGGGGCGATTTGTCATTTGAGCGAGGCGTGACTGCTGTGGCCGATACAAGGGCAGCGTGACGCCCATTAAAACCAATACAACGCATCCATCTCAGCTGTAGGTCCACTGTTACGGGCCACGGCGGTGACAGCGTAATGGTGAGTAACTGTCAGGGATACGTCAGCCTGATGCGGCGCACTTTTCTCAATTCAAAGTGAAGAAATCAAGGGAGGTTTTTTTTGGCAAGAAGTAGACACATTTGTAGTATGAGAATAGTTTGGCGCCTTTCAGATGGCAAACCGCCGGCTACATGCTACGCTCCCGCTTCAATTTTAAGTGATGTTTTGTGCTTTATATTTGTAGCGTCACTGGAAAGAGCCGCTGGAGAAACCTTGTACAACTTGCACTAAGCCACAAAACCCTTTTCTCTTTCACTTTGTTGTTACCGTAGAATCTCAATCATTATGACACACATCCTTACTCACACCTGGTCCTTAAGACATTCACAAAATTCGTTATGAAACTGAAAATGTCATCAGGATTCTTATGACCACAAATTCCGAGCAATATACTAATACAAAATTTTTAATTCCTTTCAGTGTTGGCATAGAGCAGGTATAAGTCTAAAAAGATCAGAAAATTATGGCCCTAAGTGTGCATCTTTTTTTTTAGAAGGAATTTGGCGACTTTGGCAAATCCGACGTACAATTAACCTATTTAAAGGTGCACTATGCAACTTTTTATGTGGAGAAAAAAAATAACAATAACTTGATTTTTGTGCTTAATTGACCTTTTTGTGACCCCAATGGCAAATGGTCAGCATGGCGCCTTTACTGTCCATCACCGGGGCCTCTACAAGGCTCCAGGATCAATTGTTTTGTTTTCTGGTGAGAGGGCCCGTCACCAGTTTGCTCAACTAGTTTTGTCATATAATCATGCTTCCACCAAAAATACTCATAAACATTAATAATCATCCAACCATAATGAGGACTGGGCACCGTTAATTTTTTTTATTACTTGGTGTTCGATACCTATACTAAATTATTTGTCATATAGAACCATAAAACAGATTAATAATGTTAATGTATTCATTTTCCTTCCATTTAAATTCTTTTGCATATGTATCATTTGTTTGAGGTGAAATAACCAAGATACTCCCTTTAACTATAAAAGGGCAGAAAAACACTTTAATTTCCCCACAAATTTCCCCAATCTTATTACATTTTTTTTAAATTCTTTTTTCAAATTTTCTCAGTTTTTATCTACGTTTTTTCCACAATTTATCCAAATTTTTTCCACTTTTTCCAATTTTTTTTCCACTTGCCTTTCACTTTTTTAACAGCATCAAAACTTGAATATAACGTTTTTTTCAATACCAGTGGTACCTACACCGTTTTTTGTTATCGGTTTATCGTTTAATGGTACCCAGCCCTACCCATAATCCACCCACTTTTCCATAGTCAACAAAGGCACCCCTTCCCTCCCCTCCCCCCCAAACGCTCCCCGAAAGTCTCTCAGCGGCCATTTTTGAACCTGCATTTCCTTTTAAACAAGCCTTATCAACCTGTCATCGAGAGAGCGGAGTAGACGCGTATGGATCGCCTGCGTCCTTTCAAAGCATTTCTCGGCGGCGCAGAAACGCGACAGGCGGCTTTGTGTCTCGCTCCATCGCGGGATACTGCCAATACACCACCCTCCTCCCCCTCCCATCCCACCAACACCGCCACCTCCTCCTCCGCCTCTGATGTCCCCAAAAGCAGCAGCCGCCTACGACACAAGAGCTGCGAGAGCTGTCGAGAACGTTCTCCTTTCAAATGCATATCTCCTTGAGATGTAAAATAGACCATAAGTGAGTCCACCTGGGAAGGATTTGACCATTTTCAGGGATTTTTACAGTTGCGGGGATGGATCGTGGAGGGGGAGCTGGCCGTGGTGCTGAAAGGGTTTTGGAGTAAAACTGGGGAAAAAGATTTAAAATGGAGTCCCACGCTTCTTCATTCACAAATACTGACATGTTTGGTATCCACGAGTAGCACGAAAGGCGACTGAGATGATGCTCCAAATATGGTCATTTCCTTTCTGGGAGACGGCAGCGGGAGAAATGCACATGCGCTTATCAAAGTGAGGTTTTCTTTACACTCTTGCAACAACATCTTCACTTTAGTAGCTACTCCAGACTTTCTTAGGCTTGGATTTAATATTGAAGGTTTTTTCAGAGGGATTTTTCAACATCTAAATCACAGCCTGATTTATTGAGCTTCAAACCTAAAAAAAAACCCGTCTTTTTCAAAAACAAGACAAGATCCAAAATCTCCTCTGAAAAAAATCTTTATGAACTGTATTGACAAAAAAACATCAATTTAAACCTGTCAATTATTTCAATTTAGTTGCTGAAAATATTGCATATATATTTCCTGTATTTAGATGAAAACATAAAATGACAGAAAACTTCAAATCGATATCTCGCCTTAAAAATGGTCTTGAAACCAAACAAAATCACATATAAACGTCAATCTTCCAGGCTATTCATGGCGGTTTTTGGTGACATGATGCTGAGTTTCCATGGTGGCCTTGTTTTGACATCACAAAATCGAACCAAACACCTGGATGACTGAGAATGGTCACAGTTGGCAGGCGTTGTTGGCTAAACCGTACCTTGTCAGGAGCTTGGTATCATGTTTAAAGGTGCACTATGCAACTTTAATGTACTTTAAACTTAAAAAAAAAAAAAGTTGATATTAGTGCATTTTTGACCTTTCAGTGACCCAGCGGCTGTATAGGAAAGGTCAAATACATATTATTATTGATTTTTTTTTTTTACATATTAAGTTGCATAGTGCACCTTTAAACGTGATACCAAGCTCCTGACAAGGCACGCTTTAGCCAACAAAGCCTGCCATTATAGCAATAGCATACAGCGGGAGCACATGTATTGTTTTCCCCGGGCTGCTGCATTATTAGTCACCGTCATCAACTGTTATCCAAACCAGGTATCATGACCGCACCTTATAACCTGAGGTGGGCTTAACGGGACGGCGCCGCTCTTGTGTTTTCAGCTGTGTTTGACAAATATCAACATTAAAACCTCAGCTTTGTTCGCCGCATTATCCGGACACTTCCCTTTGTGACAACATGCAAACAAGATAATGGCATTGGTCCACAGCAGGTGCAAAGTGAGACATGCGAGCAGCACGGACCCGCACATTCAGTATGATCTTTGAAAGGCTCAAGGCTGACTTGGGCATCATTCATGACACGTTCTTGTGCACACATTTGTCCTTAGGCACATTTTTTCTATTCACATTCTTGTTCTTCTGGATGAAAAAATCCTACGAAGAGTTGTGAGGACTCTCCATGCTCCAGAAATTGATTTGTATAAACGTTTCCATAAAGGCCCTGTACCTGCTTATGTTTGGTTTACAAACAATGAAAGAGAGCAGAGCGCGAGTAAATGACATTAGTAGTTGTGTCCAAAATCATTCCTAACTTTCCTAATACATTTTTAATATCCACATTCTTCACAGAGTTGAGTTTATAAGCACTTTTCACACACAAGGTCACTGTCACAGAAATGCTAACAAAAACTAGCCTGCAAATTCATGAAATTGATGAATGCTTCATTATTAGATGCACAATATATTTTACAACAAATTATTGAGTGTACAATATATTGAAGGAGAACTAAACCAATTTTGCTCCACCAATATATATTTACAAACAAAATCAGGTAAATGTTTAAAAACCTTTATAAATGAGGCCCATTGTTTCTGGCCTTATTCAAATACAAATTCTGTTAATTTTACCTCCAAGATATAACGATATACAGTGAGATATAAAACAATCCTAATTTGTGTCAAATTAAAATGCCTGGATTATATTATATATATAGCCTTTTATGTAAAATTGAACGTACTTGCAAAAGTGCATTGCTGTATTTCAACATAATCATTCTTGATATCACAATCCTTCTATTTTCCAGCAAAGTTACAGTTTAAACAGTCTTGACTTGTTTATAGTTTGAATATGGCTCGCAGAAGCAGTGAATTCCCCTCTCATTCTCTTGTTTGCATGATAAAGATCAGCGGAGTGAAGGCGCAGCCCCGGGGGATCCCACAAGAAAAGCTTTAATAACATTTTCCCCAACTCCAAAGGATTTTCTGCGTCAAAAGGATTAAAATTGTTTTACAGTGGATATCAGCGGGAGAAGTAAGACAAACACCTGAGTGTGGATAAATGGGTTTAACTACAGTGGCGGAGAAAAGTCATCATTGATGATGCAAACAAAATATGATTCTGGAATAAACAGTTTTCCCTATGTTGTTAAAACGTGATAGAAATTAAATATATTTACACCTACTGGGAACCACTGCGCCTCCATATAAACCAAACTTATCACAACTTCCCCTTTATTTTTTTGCAGTAAACATTCACGTTAAATAAAAGCGCATTAGAAACCACCAAGCCGCCCATTGACGACACGGATCCACTCCTGATCTCATTCGCAGATGAGAACGCGCACAAAGAACGAGGGGAGATATGAATTTCTGTCGCTGCGAAGTCACATCAGAACCCAGAGTAATTGCCTCAGATACGGGCGTATGAAAAAGGCTTATCTGCAGAATCCTATTGTCCAACTCCACAGACACCTAGATAGCTTTTACGCTGGTTCAGATCTTTCTTTCCGCGGGTGTGGAATGAATGAGGCTCGATGAGCAGTTTCCTGAATGGCTAAACTCGGGCGCGTTGACCCGAGCAGGTAAAGACGCCAGTGATGCAAACGTGGAGCGAGTGGGGAAAAGTGTCTGCGATTGACACTAGTACAGCTAGCTAGTGGCTATCGGTAGCTGCTAGCTCCACAACAGTTACAGCTGGCCACATATTTGCGCGACAGTCAAGTCTTTTCAGAGCCAGAGGAGCTGAGGATGTTTGCGGTTTCCACCACTTGTTGCAGTTTAAGCAGGATAAACAGAGCGGAATTGGAAATATTCAGAAAGATACACAAGTAGGCTAATGTAGCAACAGCTTTAGACATTTGCACTAGCAGCTTAGCTCAAGTTTAGCATTTGATCTGTTGTGCAAAAAAAGAAGAAAAAAGTTTGATTCTGCCATTCATCCACGGGACAAAGGGGCAAAACTGGGATCACGTCACAATCCGTTCAATATCTGCGACCCCGCCTTCACCGAGCACCATTGTCTCCAGTTCGACTTTACCCGAATCTAAAAGCTTCTTGAGAAAAAGTGTCAAAATGGCGAGAAAAACAAGACATAAATGAGGATTGAAAACGGCGCAACAAAAAAAAAGCATCAAAAGAGTCACAAAAACGCAGCAAAACAGGCGACTAGAAAGTGAAATGTACTGGTGATAATATATTGAGGCCAAAATGTGATGATTTATCCGTCAATCATTAAGCGATAAGTCCATATAGCATTATCGTCCTGGTTGCGTTTGAACATTCATAAACCCATGCCGTGTTTTGCTGTTGATAAACTCGCCCGTCTCATCCCAGTGCCCCAAAGATGGAGGCAATAACTCGGGGCTGCTTAAGACCACGCTCGGCGGGGCAGGTTTACGGCAACGCTTTAGCAACCACAGCCTGGGCCCGGAGCGCGCGAGGGGAAATCTACTGCAGCCGCGTCTAATACCTCTCCATAAATCTGAAGTGAGAGGCTGACGAGCAGGCAGCCCACGCTCGCCTCCATTTTACAGACTCAGGCGCTGCACGGCCGCGGCTCGCTGCGGCTCGAGGCGCAGGACGGGCCCTCGCTCCGATCTTAAGTATGGATTTGACGTTTGCTCGGATTGATCATGTGCGGCACATACGCCAAAAGGTCGGCCCGACTCTTTCTGACAGCGCCGAGCTTTGATAAATAGTGAATTTTGCGACTAATAAACATGAAAGAGGAAAAGGAATATATAAAGAAAAAAACAAGATTAATGTGAGCAACAAGTGTTTTTATAATGAAAAAAACTTAATTTAGCATTCTTTCTTCTTCTGCTGTATGTCAGAAATGTAATGACACTGACAACGGTTTAGTCTTAGTTAAAGTTAAAGCCATGCAGCATGTTACCCAATTAACAGAATGAAATACATGTATTCATTTAATAAATGTGTTTTTAGTTTTCTTTTATGTGTCTTTACATTGCTCCTCCGGACACATAAATATAAAGTTGTATCTAATCTAATTTTATTGGTAAAAAGAAATACGTGCCTTTCCTCATGTCTGACTTGTACCTTTGCTGCTTGTAGCAGCTCGTTTCCATGGAGATGCTGCTGCTTTGCTGGAGCCAATAATGACGTCTAATCACATTAGCTCCTCTTTAAACAGTGGGTTTTTGGTGTAATGTCAAACACATCATTATCACTGTCTGACTGTTGGTCAGAAAATGCAGTATTGATCTGAAACAGCTAAAACAGAATATCCAGCAGTTTCGCTTCCAGATTTTCAAGCAATCTCACCGTAAACCGCTGCAACCCCCTCCTCTTGCTCCCCTTTGCTGTGCAGCTGTTTCAATATTTTAATTTTTTTTTAAACACTGGGGGTCTGTGTGGCTGTAGTAAAGCTACGAGTGTTTTTACACCGCAATGAAAGGATTAACCTTAGCAAGAGATCAAGAGATTAGCCTCTGGACACGATTCAATAATTACTCAAAGATGTTACAACATTGTAACATGGTAAAAAGCCCTAAAAAGTCAGTTTTGCATAATAATACTAATAGGGTGATGTAAGGTAAAATGGGCCACTGTTTAAGTTGATGTCTACTGATACTTTGATGGTTTAAGCTATCAGGACTAATTGTTGCATGATTATGGACATGATAAATGTCTTTTAATTGGAGCCGGGCCAACCCTAACTCCTCCCGTTTGCTCTATATCTAAAGCTGAGCGGGACTTTTGTCGCTGACGAAGCCTTTTGGATGAGAGGCAAAACGTTCGAAGACCTCAACTACTGAGTACAGAAGATGAATCAAGTACCTTCATGGAAGATGGAGACAACTCCTGTACGACTGAGAGCTTACACAGACGACATAGACACATATTTACCTGCATCTTCGCCAGGACACGCTTGAAAAAGAGATTCTTAATCTCAATGAGTTACAGTATATCCTGGATAAATAAAGGTCAAATAAAATATAAAATATATACCTCTTGTTCTGCACTCCGGCTTTATACAGTACAGTCATATTTAGTTGAATCATAACCAAATGCTCATAACCATCTTGACATAAACATGACTTGATTTTAGTTATGGTTACATGCTTGGGGCTTCTCAGACAAACCATCGTCTGTAGTTATAATTGGTAGTTTAACTCTCACCCAAGAAGCTTAATCAAACATGAATGATCTTTTCGCAGTGGGCTGTATCAACACTCATCCAGTCGGAGAGGTTCAATCTATCACAAATCTTCATTATAACATAATAATTTCAATCTGTTGAAAAACCTCTGCCTACCCGGTACCAAGAAGATCAAACACACCGACTTCAAAACCGTCCGTGGTGCGATCATTTAGCGGGGAATGTTTGACAGTAATTGACACACTCACTGCCTACATTTCGGAACATTTCTCAGGCCCTGTCGAAACCGTTTGCTCTGCGGCTTGGCACTGCATCCTTCTCCCTTTGTCCCTGCCCTGTCCCTGCGAGCTGCACTTCATCTAAATCAGCCCGTCTCCAGAGCGCGCCATCGGACACAAATGGGCCGTTTTACTGCCACCGTCCCAATAACAGACACCCTCCCTCCCCCCGACCCGCGGGCGCAACGACCAGACAGGGACGTGCCTCAACTCTGGATAACCCCCATCCGAGCTACAGGGGGCAGACAGGCCACTGCACTGGCAGCAACAAAACATCGCTCTGCACTCTCCATAGGGCGAGGATTTCGGGGAAATATTAGGCAAACCGGTCTCACGAACTGGAAGAAAATAGAAATGTCTACGATTGCTCTAAAACACGGTCGAGAAATTAATAAAGTCATGACTAACCAAGCCTTACAAACGTGGAGGACAGTTTCATTATAGGATTGGCTTAAAGTGAGATCACAAGATACCAAGGAGCCCATAGTTTAAAATTGAGGTGGAGGGCAGCCGGCGGTCACTATGCAACTGTCAAAATACAGATTTCTAGTTAATTTAGTGCTAATTATAAAACCGGTTTCTCTCCCGTAGAGCTGTATTGGCCCCTGCCCTCCAACTGAAACACAATTCTATAGCATGAACACAACCGATATCCCATCCCAGTATCAGATTGGTGAGCCGAGCGCACGAACCACAAAGATCTACCAAATACGCAAATCGATTCCCCAACCGTATTGTTTCCCCGAGTCGTTCGCAGGCCGCAGTGATTTGCATTTGCACACGCTTTATGGTAACAATGGGACATTTGCCGTAGGAACAGTCGAAACAGGACGTGTAATGTCCCACAGCAGCTTTGTTGCGGTCCGTGAGACGAACGTTTTCTTGACAAATGCGATGTTGTCAGCGCAGTAATACGAGGCTTGTAATGTTTAGCTGTTGTGCTAGAAATGCTCGTAAAAATGCTTGTGGCCGAGTTTTGGCAAGACTGGATGAAAGTTGGCAATAAACATGTAGTGCTGTGAGGGCGCAATGTCGGCTAAAGCTCGGGCACAAGTTTCAAGCATAACACCCCAATAAAATACTTGAGTATAAGTCATGCATTTCATCTAATGAGTACAATAAAATACATTCCCATAGCAGGATGTTTTTATTGGTGGAAAATCCTTCTGAAAACATGCTGAACTATTAAGGTTAAGGACTTGCGACATAGCAAGACAAATGGAACCATGTTTGCTCTCCTCACCAGACTTGAGCTATCTCTCTCAATAAGTCAATGATCAGTTTATTAACTGCTTTAGCCCACTCCCTTTGAGCCTCCATAACCCTCCATAAAAACTAAACTACTCAAGTAAACAAACCTGAACCAAGTGTCCTATTGAAGGTGCTCCATGGTTGGGTCCGGGACGTGTGGCTTCGAGCCTGTGTTTACAGGTGACGGTGTTTATTTCCAAAAGTTACGCATGTTTTGGTCCTTTCGCAGTGCACATGTTTGCATGAGCCCGTTCAATTTCCATAAAGAGACGATTCAAAGTCCCTGACACCAGATGACCAGATGAAGTAGGTAAATAAGAAAGTAATGAGACGGAAACAGAATTTGACTGATCTCAGCGCTGACGGGATGAACATTTCAACTCTACAGTCGAGCTGCCAGAACAAGCACGTCTCTACTGTGCGACGACACAGCAACTGGAAGGTAAGTTCAGAACATGTGCGCTTTAGTGACAGTAGCCGAACTGTAGCGTAGCAGGGGATGAGGTGGAGCTGATAATGAGGAGAAGGAAATCTGGTGGAGCAGATGAGTTACGGTGGGCACATAGGGAATGGAACAGCTGACTTCTACTCTGCAAGTGAGGATCTTAAATATACTCTTGTATCTTATTTAGTCAGCTTTCCCTACTTCTAACTCTGTGATCAGGCCTAAGCAGAGCTGTTTGGTGGTGCCCTTGTATGTAAAAAAACTAAACAAAACAAAAGTGAGGCAGAAGGCGCATACCAAATACACAATGACAAAATATGCCAATGATACTAAATAATAGATGTCACAGTTTAATCGTTGGTGCTCCGAAAAACCTGACTATATCTGCTCCGCCCCTGCATCTGCTCAAACGCATCTTCCCTCTTTCTCTCTCTTTTTGCGCCACCCTCTCTTTCCTTACTCACTCGGCGCTGTAAGAGAACACTACAGGATGTTTTGTCAGGGCACCAGAACCTTCATTTATTCCTGGTCTGTTGTATGAACATTGAGTCTCGAGGACGCGAGGGTGCGTCGTATCGTCGGTCGCATTGGGCACGCAAAGCTCAACTCTCCCTTCTCACTTTTTGACGGCATTATTAAACAGCGGTAAAAATACTGTACAATCACGTTTAATCACAATGGCCTTAATGCGGTGCCCCTCGGAGCACTTTATGTCCAATGCACAGTGCGTTATAAGCGTATAGGACACACTGTCTGTGATTTACGAGCAGAGAGTCAAACTACTTTCACATTCAAAACTACTTATTGGAGTAGGTCCCCTTGGCTATTAAAAGCAAGCGGTGCATTGTATAAATCACAACTTCACGTAAACCTAATTTAGTACATGCGTGCGACCACAGGACACCACAGCTGTGTATGACAAAGACTGACCTTTACTACTGTGCATCCTCCACATCTTTGTAGCCTGGTTGGCAGTGTACCTGCTTCTTCTTCCCCTGGTCCTCCTGGTCCTCCACATCAGCTTCACAAAATGGCGGAAACAGCATGATTCTGTGTCGACGGGAATTAGCCACGTTGATGCTATAGCCTTCCACGTGGCGGTGCAAGAGGTGCTCATGGCTGTTGGTGCGGCTCTGTTCAGGTTCGCACTCTGCCAGAGTTATTATGGGGCCCTTGCTTCCGGAATAGGTCTGATTGCCTTCGCTATGTGCTCACCTGCATGGAGCGCTACCTGGCCGTGGTTCATCCAGTCATGTACCTCCGTTTGAAGAGAAAGAGCGCCGTCACCGCGGGGAACGGCGGCATCTCAGCGGTGTGGCTGCTTAGCACTGTTCACATGTAACTGCCAGCGACTTTATGTTCCCGGCGATTGTGCATTTTCTGCAGCGTCTCTGTTCTCCGCGTTCTGATTCGTCCAGGGCCGGGGGGAAAGGGCGGGAACAGGAAGAGGATCGATCCAATTGAAACGGTCGGCTTTCATCACCATCATGGTCATCTCCGGAGTCCTGCTTTTGCGGCTGGTGCAGTTGTTGTAGTTTTGTCCTTTTGGGTGATTTTAATCCGTTTGGATCCGTGCATTTTTGTAGGTGCGTTTTGGTTCAGTTTGCCGAGTAGCCTGGTGTTACCGCTGCTGTTTCTGCACCGAGAAGGGAAACTGTCGACCTGTTTGGTCGACTAGGGTGACCAGATGTCCCAGTTTACCCGATGTTCCCAGTTGTGAGTCCTTTGTCCCCATGGATTTCTCTAAAACCATTGCCATGTCCCAGTTTTACACTGGCTCTGTACCAGGTGTTCCGCGGTTGTTGTTTTATTGGCAAATGTGATCCCCAAAGCAAAGTATTTAACTTCAAAATGAGTGTCTTTGGGCCATGTTGATGTCAATTACAAAGTAACAAACACTTCCTTTGAAACCTGACAATAGCTGTACTCTGCCTAAAATGCCAACAAATCATTAAGAAAAGTATTTTAGCTGCAGAGAAATGGCATGTAGGAGTTGAAAACTGGCCCAAAAGTAAATCCTCACTTCTTGGTCAATGTTGAGTTGTGTTTGCGCGTTTTAAACACGGGCACAGGACATAAAACAAAGCCTGTGTGTTGGTTAAGCATGTAGGCGGCTGCCAGTATCACTCAGTCACATTGGGTCAGGCTGCACGGCCATACCATCTCTGCAGTACAGTCACAACATTGGTTCCATGGTAAAAAAAATAGGCTAATGCTAACGCAGCTAGTGCTAACGTCCACAACAGCTTATACTCTCGCTGAGGAGGCTCTGCTCCTGCTAAAAACATAATTATTGCAAGAAAAGAATTACATTGTAGTGCTTCCATGTAGCCGTTAGAGTAGAATCGAGTCCAACAGCTGTAATCCGAAATGTTAAACAAGTACGTTGTTTTGCCGACGCTATGTGCACAGCGTGCGACTCATTGCCTTCACAGTAGTACAAAAGAACTGGGAAGGCCTTAAGACGCCAATTGGTTACAAAATTGTGGCGTCACATTCAGGGACTGGAGAGCGCCATTTCGGCTTCTCGTAATGAGACGTGTGGGATGCAATGGACACAACCCCGACACCACGCTGGATCAATCATGTGTATTGATAGGCTAAAATCAGCGTCACATGACGAGCATCCGCAATGGCAACTTACAGTAATCTCAATAGGACTTAAAGAGCATGTGTCTAATACTTCATCTACTGCCACTGCTGTGGTGTTTAAAGGGACTTTAAAATGCTGGGAAATGTTTACGTCCCAACTTGCATTTTTCTCCCCTTTTGCGTAACTCGACTCAACATTGACCAAGCATGTATTTGGGAAGGGAGGAATTAGGTTTGTGTAATGCTGTGAGTGGTCATGTCCTGGATTTTAACAGACTTACCCTTTAGAGTTAGAGAATGAAGCCAACCCCAAACAAAAGTTGATAAACCATGGTCGGGTAAAGCCGTGTGAAGTACCATGGCGGGCCACATGTAGTGGCATTGTTTATTTCCAAAGGACACGCGCAGTTTAGTTCCGTTCAGTGGACCAGGTGTTATGATGTGGGTTTTTGATTGTTGGTTTTGTCCTGGTTTTGGTTTGGTTCTCCCCTGTCCTGGTCTGTGTCTCTGTCTTGTGTTTATTTTGATAGTCTTGGTCTGTGTCTGTGTCGTCCTGCTTTCCCTTCCTCTTGTTGATTGCCTGCCCCGCCCTGATGTGTTTCACCTGTGCCCTGTTTCCCTGTGTATTTATACCCCTGTGTTTTCCCTTGTCTTGTTTGGATCATTGTCGTTTGTCGTTCATGTCGTTCGTCATCGTAGTCATTCTCTGTCTGTTCTGTTCCTCGGATTCTGCTTGTTCCATTAAATTTGAGTTTTGTTTGGAACTGCTCTGCGTTTTGGGTCATCATTCCCCCGCACACGTGACACCAGGCCTTAGGTGTGACATGTTTGCATAAGTTCATTAAATGTGTTTTATTTCAATAAAAATGTAAAGTCGCTAACACCAGTGGGCAGATGAAGCAGGGAAATAAGAACGTAATGAGACGGACGCAGGATTTGCCTGGTTTCAGAGCTGTAGGGATGAACATTTCAGACTACAGTTGAGAACAAGCACGTCTCTACTGAGCAAAAACTCAGCAACTGGAAGGTAAGTTTAGAAAGTTTTCCTTGTAATGCCAGTGGTTAGGCTGTGGCATAGCTATGGATGAGGTGGAGCAGAGGATGAAGAGAAGAGGGAAAGGCAAACTGCTGCACTACTGTTCCACAAAAATAGGTTTAATAAGTCTTAGTTTTGTTGATGATTATGAGGCATGCGCTTTAGTGTTTCATAAAGGTTGTAGATGAAATATATGCTGCTGCTAAATCATCATGTATGGTAGCTCTTCTTAACTTAATGGGCCGGACATGTCAAGACGCAGGCATATGCAGCAGCTCATCACGACAAAGCAATTCAACATGACAGAGAAATGGACCAGGACATCAGCTGTGGGATAAATGACGGGCCGAATGTCCTATGGAGTTGCGGTGGCTGTATATGACAAAGATTTAAATATGAGATCCTGCCTCAGCTCAACATCCTCTTCACTTGTTTCAAAAACACCAGCACATCAAACACCCACAGCCTACCCTCCCACCACCTCACCATCAATGACGGGCTCAGAGGCAGGGTGCTCAAAAACGGCTCCACCCAGTTCAGCTGAGTCTTTACCCGGTTGTTCTAGCACCTCCTGGACTCTAGTGCAGCCCCAGTACAGTGGAAGGAATCAACCACCATCCCCCTTCCTAGCAAAGGTCAGGCCCAAGGACATGCAGGACTATAGGACTATAGCCCAGACCTCAGTCCTCTGAGAGTGCAGGGAGAGGGTTGTGGCTGACCAACTGATGTCTAGACTGTCCGACAAATTTGACCCACTGCAGCTCGCATTCAGAGCTAAATGAGACACAGAGGATGCAAGCCTCGAGTTACCAAGCAAAAGGATTCCACACATCCCCACACAAAAACTGTATTGATGGATTTTCCATCAGCTTTTAGCACTGTAAACAATAACATATTGTCTGTTACACTGTCTTTCATCACTCCAGGTTCACACAATACAGATTTTATGGATCAGGGAGTTTTTATGTGATAGGCCACAGCATGTGCTCTTGTACAGTGCCAAGTCCAGCCAAACTGTTTTGAAGACTGGACTTCCCCAGGGCTGTGTGTTGTGTTTGTGTACACTATTAACATCTCCTGCAACACAGAAGTAATGACCCCCCAGTATGCGGATGACAAGGCTCTGGTGGTGCACCTCAAAGACGCACAGACTTTGGCACAATACCAGCACACTCTGTGCACCTCCAATCTGTGGATTTGCTCAGAGCTCACTGGAACTCGATCTCCAACACAAAGGAGTTGAGCTGTATAGCCACAGGGAAGACCTTTTCCAATCCCTTTTTATCCATGGCCAGCAGGTGGAGCAGGTGGACTGCTAAATATCTTGGGACAGAAATAGACAGTAGTCTGTTCTTTGGACATCATGCAGACTCTGTTTTTAAAAAGGCAGTGCCCCCATCTCCTGAGAAAATTTAGATCTTTTAACATTAACATAGAATCTATCCTCACAGACAACATCCCACTCTGAAACACAAAACAAAACTCAATAGAAACCAGGCCGGCAAAAACACTCAAACACCTCAGACCCCCTTCTGTTAACTGTATAGGCATCAAATCATTCATCCCATCTGCAGTATCCACTGTACGTTTGCTGTTGTTCTTCTTATGATGGGTATTTGTTTCAAGTTTTTATTGTGTGTGTTTTACTGAACGAGTTTTAGTGTGCCATGTTGAAAGACAATAAAGTTATATTCTATTCTATGTTTGTTGTCTCTGTCAGGATGAACACTACTGCAACTTCTTTCTCCTCCATCGCGGCGTTTTACTTCTCCTGCTCATCCTCCACCAGAGGCATCTACATCTTCACCCCATGGTTTGTCGTGTACTTGCTCCTACTCCCCCTGTTCCTCGTGGTCCTCCACGTCGGCTCCAGAAAATGGCGGAAACAGCGCTCTTCTGCAAACTGTAGCAACAGCCACAGTGATGCCTTTGCCTTTCACATGGCGGCTCAAGAGGTGCTCATGACTGTTGGCGCGGCTCTATTCATGTTCGGACTCTACCAGAAACGCTTTGGGGCCTCCGCTTCCGGAACGGCTCTGATTACCTTCACCTCGAGCGGGCAGGTGTTTCTACACGCGCTCACCTGCATAGAGCGCTACCTGGCCGTGGTTCACCCAATCACGTACCTCTGTCTGAAGAGGAGGGGCGGAGTCACCGCGAGGAACGTGGGCATCTCAGCGGTGTGGCTGCTTAGCGCTGTTTACATGGTGGTGCATGTAACTACCAGCAACTTTATGCTCTCAATAGTTCTGCACTTTCTGGGTTTAGGGTCTGTCTTAGCGACTGTCATGTTCTGCAGCGTCTCCGTTCTCTGCGTTTTGATTCGTCCAGGGCCAGGGGAAAAGGGCGGGACAAGGAAGAGGATCAACCAATCCAAACTGTCGGCTTTCATCACCATCACGGCCATCTTAGGAGTCCTGCTGGTGCGGCTGGTGCAGTTCATGATATTGATCTTACGGTCGTTTTTCACCCATTTGGAGCCGTGCGTTTTAACCATGAGCGTGTTTTGGTTCGGTTTGCCGAGCAGCCTGGTGTCACCGCTGCTGTTTCTGCACCGAGAAGGGAAACTGTCCACCTGCTGTGAGGCGCTTAAAGGGCACAGTGCCAGGAGGTCGCAGGGGCTTGGTTGAAGTTTTAAACTCGTGTACCTGACTTTCTACCTGGTTGTAATACTCCTTGTTTCCCCTTTAGAGTATATTGTGAACGCAGTAATGTGTACAGTCTGCATTGTATTATGCTTAGTTTTGGAGATAAATATGCTTTTAGACTTATTAGGATAGGCTCTGTGCTTTTTTGCTCACTTCCTGTTGGCCAGTGAGTCTCAAATTTTTTATTAAAGACAAATAAAACATGTAATATGGCAGAATATTGTCTTCAGCCAAGTACTGTTTAAACATTTATTTGCTGACTTTGTTCATAGGCTAATGTTCATTAGCAACAAATCTTAAAATAGCAGCACCGTCTGAACTATGTTACATGAAACATACTCTGCTTGATGTTTATTTAAAGCTTCCCTAAGTTAGGGCAGGGCGATATGGCCTAAAATATATATATCACGATAACGATATATTTGACGATATCATTGACAATGGACAAATTGTACTTCAAAATCCCTGCCCTGCGCCTATTGGGAAGATTAATTCAGTAATATTTTCTTCTTTTTTTTTTTTAATGGCATACTAATTTCCTCGCAAATATGATCTGCTCAAGCATCCTTAATCTCATTTGACTTTTTAAGCACCTGTCCCCATGTTCTACAGTCAGTGTTTATGCTGCTCTGATAGAGCTGAGCGTAACATGAATTATATCGTGTCCACAACGATAAAAAAATTACAATGATATCAAATAATTATATTGCAATAACGATATGCGATATGATATGGCCCACCCCTACCCTAAGTGATGCCTTTTTGCATTTTTTTCTTGAGTAGGTGGAGAAGTGAACCCTGCTCTACTCCACCACAACCCCCCCTCTCCTCATCTAGCTTTCCCCTTCACACCATAGAACACACTTTCTTACTTTCTTTTGTTTGCCAATAAAAAAAATACCAATCTGATTCTTAATTGTATATATTGTTGTTCTTCCCCGCTCACACTCAGTCAAATCTACTCTAAATCTGTGGTGACATCATGTGCATACCTTCCACAGATCATAGTTTAGCAGGCCAGTGTTACTCTACCTTGCACCATAGGCGTGTGACTTTATTGTCACATGTTCTCCAGGAGTCTTGGACAGGCCGACGGTGTGACAGACAGGAGGAAGTGATAAAGCCGCGCTGTATGTGATGCGAGCCTGTAAACCCGCCTCAGAGTTGATGTGTGCCTTTGTTAAAAAGTAACTGCAGCGCCTCGAACAGTAGAACAACAGAATACTTGGCATTCCTCCGTCGTGTTGACTCACTGCTCTGTTAGTGGTCAGATATTAACTTTGGGTACACTTTCTGCTTTCAAAGTCCGAGTGAAAGGCTCAAATCAATCAATAAGCGCGAAGCTTAAGTCATTTGATTTGATGTCTAGTGCAAAATGATTATTTCATCAAACAAATAACACTGCTCATGGCTGTTCATGGACAAATAAGCATAATCTCATGAAACGATTTCACTTCCCTGAGATATTTTGGGAAGTGGTTTGAAGAAATGCTATACTTTTTTGTTCTAAAACTGCCCCGACAGTTAAACAATTATGTATTATGCTTTAAAGAAAAAAATCAAAGTACTGTCTGTGCAACCAGCCTTATGGCCTTGATACACCGCTGTACATTGTAACTAAACTCAAAGGAACTTGCCATAAATAAGACCGTTGTCACATCACGTTATGATTTCTTTGCTTTGTCACTTGATGTGTCAGATGAATACAGATTATATACATATCTGCTGTGAATGATTTGAGAGAAAGGCTTTTACGCAGCAATCCTGATGTGCCGTTTGGGGCGGTGTAAACCTGCAGACATGTGAACCAGAATGCGCATTTTCCCCAGTTCAGCTTTACCCAAATCTACAGCCTACAGGCCAGTGTAACTGTTATGATGTGGGTTTTTGGTTGTTGGTTTTGTCCTGGTTTTGGTTAGTTTCTCCCCTGTCCTGGTCTGTGTCTCTGTCTTGTGTTTATTTTGATAGTCTTGGTCTGTGTCTGTGTCGTCCTGCTTTCCCTTCCTCCTGTTAATTGCCTGCCCCGCCCTGATGTGTTTCACCTGTGCCCTGGTTCCCTGTGTATTTATACCCCTGTGTTTTCCCTTGTCTTGGCTGGATCATTGTCGTTCATGTCGTTCGTCATCGTAGTCATTCTCTGTCTGTTCTGTTCCTCGGATTCTGCTCGTGTCTGTAAGTTTGTTCCTGTGTTGTTTTGCTTGGACCTGTTCTATTAAATTTAAGTTTGGCTTGGAGCTGCTTTGCGTTTTGGGTCATCATTCCCCCGCACACGTGACAGTAACGCCTCATTGGCCTACAAAACTGATCTAAGACTTTTTGTCGCCTGTTCTGCTGTGTTTATGTTGCTTTTTTCCTTGCTTTAAAAAAAAGGCTTTTTCCTCCTCATTTATGTCTCGTTTTTGTTGCCGTTTTAATGCTTTTTTCCAGAAGCTTTTAGATTTGGGTAGAGTCGAACTGGAGAAAATGTGCTGGGTTAAGGCGGGGGTTAAGAGGTTAAGTTTGTGTTTTTGTTTGGGACGCTTTTGGATTCCAAGTCAACTTATTTGTGCATTTCTCCATCCGTCACTCAAGGGGAGTTTCGGCCCACAAGAACCATCCTCCCTTTAAATCAAATAGGCGTCTTTGTCATATCTCACTATCCTGGAAAGAACCCAGGATTTGTGTCCAAACCGGTCACCCCTTTTTTGTTTGTTAACTCTGTTTAACATTACCGTCGCCCAACACTGAACTAAGTCACTCTGATCTGAGAGTCACATCCTCTGGCAGGAAGCAGAACCCTCTCACTTCCTCTGTCCAGGCCATATCTCTCACTTATCAAGCCGAACCGCGTGACGTTTAGCACCAGCTCCCACGCAGACTCATCTGGAGACTTCAGGCTCCCGCCTCACGCTTCATTAACCGCGCGACGTCCAACAAGGCGACCAATGAGGAAACTCCAGCCAGTAATGTTATTCCACATATTATTATTCGACATTGTGTGGAAAGGACAGACAGGGGTAAGGGAATGGGCTGGTCGGGATTGTGAATTGAGCTTGGATCGCCCTCCGCGGGCAGCAGCGTGAATGACGTGTAATAAAAACGTGAAAACAAGCTTTCACTTTCAGCAAAAAAAAGGCACAGCGGCAAACCCACGGTGTCGTCATGAAAACACTTTGAGCATAGACATCAATCTCAGACACCCAGGATGATTAGTTGTCAGGTAAGCCCAGTTAAAACTACTGGAAAAGGATGTTCCACATTATTAAGCAGACCACCATTTGCAAGCAATATGGGAAAGAAAAAATCATTTCTCTGCTGATGAAAAGCGTGAAATAGTTGAATGCCTTGGACTAGGTATGAAAACCTTCGATATGTCACGAAGGATTAAGCGTAATCATCGTACTGTTAAGAGATTTAAGAGAGAGCACACACGGGTTTATGCAGATAAAGACACAATAATGATGAGCAGAAACGGCTGCAGAAATACACGAAGACTCATTCTCAAGCAGACTTGTTCACTGATGAGCGCCGTGTAACCCTGGACGGTCAGATGGATGGAGTAGTGGAAGGCTGTGATGTCAGCAAGGAGACATATTTTGGGCTAGAATCATGGGGAGAGAGCTGGTCGGCCCCTTTAGGCTCCCTGAAGGTTTGAAAATGAAAAATATGTGAAGTTTCTGACGGACCACTTTCTTCCATGGTACAAAAAGCTTTCCCTAACAAGATCATCTTCATGCATGACATCGCACCATGTCATGCTGTAAAGAATACCTCTGCATCATTGGCTGCTATGGGCATAAAACCCATGATGTGGACCCCATCCTACCCTGACCTCAAGCCTATTGAGAACCTTTGGACCCTCAAGAAAAACTTCTGAGGGTGCGAGGCAGTTTTCATGCAAACAGCAGCTCTGGGAGGCTATTGTAACATCCTGTAAAGAAATCCAAGTTGAAACTCTCCAAAAACGCTCAAGTTTAATGGATTTAAGAATTAGCTTTCAATCACAGTCATGTTATCTTCTAACAGTTAAAGACTTGAAAATTACACTGACTGTCATTTGAGTTGATCAAATTGAAAATCTAATTTGTATAATAATTTGGAATGCGGTGTAGTGTCAAACATTATGACTGTGAACGTAATAACATTGCGTATCTCGCTCCAAATGGTCCCTCCAGAGTCCAGACTCAAGTCGGAGCTGGATTGACGAACAAATTGACGCAACAAGTATGCAAGTGGGTATCCATTTGCACATGAGGAAACAATGGCTGACGCAACTTTAATATACAAGAGGGCAAGCTAAAGCTGTCAGGCCGCTTAAGCCCCATTAAAAGATGATTGGCTGTCTGTGAAAAGAAGGTGTTGTTTGGGTGGCTAAACTCTTAGTGATATTTTAAAGGTGCATTGTGCAACTTTTTATGTGGAAAAAATATGTTTGCGTATTTGACCTTGTCAACCCCAGCGCACCTTTAAGTACTTTTTTTAAGGATGATTTTTGGTGGGCCCTATTGGACAGGATAGTTCAGTGAAAGAGGGTGAAGGGCATGGAGAGAACCCTCAGACCACAGACCCATATGTGGTGGTAGCAGCGCCATGCGAGGCCAACCGGTAGAGTTGGGAAATCTCGACGGGCACGTGTAGGGCTGACTGCGCTCTGCAGGGCTCGGGCCACAGAAGTAACTTAATTGAAACACTGAACTGAGCTCGGTTTTGCAGAGGCGACTGACAGTGTCCAGAGTAAGCTTTTCTCTCTTAATAAGCAGACATTCTGGGGATTCAACTCAAAATTGCCCATATTTTACAGCCTAGAATGTGTTTAAAAGCTAAAAATAGAATAGAAAATAGACCCGATTTCTACAAAAGTTCTCTGGGGGAGGACCTGCTGATCCCCCTGGCATAAAAGACTATTAACTGTCATTCTTATTTCTGCTGAGTCAAAAATATGTCCCGCTCAGGCCCTGATGTGAAATGTTCAAGCCTTTAATGTTTAATAACTTTGTTTGGTCAAGTTTCCACAAGAAATCCATGTAAATGTGTCTATGTGACTAATGTGTTTTTTTCCCAGTTTTTTTTTTTTCTTACATATTAACATGAAAATATCCAGCAATAATGAAATCAAGTAAGGGCCGTTTTGTCTTGTTTCTCTGGCTTCCTTTTGAACCTCCACTGCCTGTCTGATGCAGATACACTCACACACTCACACACACACACACACACACACACACGCACACGCACACGCACACAGAACATGATTTACTTTTGTCCCACATTTAGCTCTATACGCTTCAAAAGGTCAGCCCAGACCCCGTGCCCTTTGGAGCGATAGAAGTGTGGCCCCGCTGTATACCGCTGACATTTCACACGCTACACGCGGCGGCAGCAACAGCGAGCGGACCTGCTGCACGTCACATGACAACGGAAAAAACACGTCTGATTGTAGTGATGTTGTTCATGAACCACTCGGAGCCTTGGACCTTCTCTCGCTTGATGACCGTATAACATGTGATCATTGCTCCTGTTGTATTTGATTCTGTGTCTTTGTGTAATTTTTATTAAAGGTGTCAATAAAACATAATGATTGTAAAGACTTGGTTAACCCCAAATAGCATCACTTCCTGGTTATATTGAACCGACTGGGTGACCGCATGCCACGATACAATCAAACCATGTATCCACTCCAGATTGGTTGTTGATAGGCGTCACATGACTTGGCATCAAAATGCTAACGTGTCACGTTGTCATAGAAAATACCAATTTATTTCCTCAAATATGAAGTAAACATGCTCAAATGTGGCATTGATTTCACTAATAACAGTTGCAGTGATGCGGATTTATTCACATTCACAAAAATATTTCAAGTTACGTTAACATAGTTGGGGGGGAGAGTCTAAAGACAATCATGCAAACAGAAAGCAGAATGAGAGTTAGGACTGCCAGATTCATATGGACTCTTTGGTTTCTTACCAATGGGTCAAACGCAGAGGACAAATTTCCCTACAGAGACAATAACCTTGATCAACTTAAAGTGTATTTGTGTTAACGCAAACATAAAGAGACTCTCTCCCACCTCCCTAATCACAGCACCCGTTCCCGTTCAAAGCCCTAATCAGTGCTAGTGCTGCTTCAAGTAGTTAAAGCTTGGTGCCTGAATTCTGGAGGTTCTGACTGTCCACAATTGTTTGCTCACGTTCACCCTGGTTAAAATGAAACCTATAGGTGTTCCTCGTTCTATTGTGAAATGAGAATGTTTTATTGTATTGATTTAGGGGGTGAGCAGATTGCTAACTGCTAAAATAAACAAATAAACTAAAACTAAACTAAATTCATCCTGGAAGACTAATTTCAGCATCACCTACCTCCAGCTAATGATTGTGTCTGCGAGGGTCACACCTCCGCCTCAGCCTATCAGAGCCACACCTTCGTCACAGCCAATCATCGCCCGCGGTCCTGCATTTAGGCTCCAGTGCTCCCGGCTGTGCTGCGACCCACCTCCACCCCTTCACCGCCTCTTCTATCCAGGGCTTCACCCTGCTACACCCGTCACCGGTCTCCCACACCACCACTGGTGTGCAGGCTCCCGGGGAAGACATCCCTAACTCTAACCTATCCATAGTAACTAATCCATATATCGATGTCTACTGCCTATCCAGGTTGACTTGTCATTGCAGCACCTTCTTCAAATTTCTTTAAGATTACTGTAGGTTACTTGACAAATATTTCCTGTAAAAAGAAAAAATGGCCGTAAACGTTACCCTGTAATTACATTAGGGTTAGATGAGAGTATTGGACAATATTTGTCATTGCCATAAAAGCACCCTGGTTCAGTTCATAACCACATAGGATTAATCTGGACAAGCCAGAAGAGCAAACCATGATTAAAGAGTCCACCCAGTTTAAAATGAAAGCCACTAAGATTTTTGTCATGTCAAAACTCATCGCCTCGTGTCCTCCTACAAAATGTGAACACTTTACGGTAATTCACGGTGGATCAATCTGCCGCAAAACTCATCCCCGTCGCACATGAGACGGTACGAGACTCCCGAACGGCGATCGATTAGTCCGCGGGTATGCAACGATATTTCTCCCGTCGCCCTCGTTCGCATACGTTTAGGGATCGCCATGGCAACGTTCATCACGTCGCTGCCGGGGGGGAGGGGGGCGAGGATGAACGGGCGCGGGAGGTGGTATTTAAGAGAAGCAATCGTCGAAGGGACAGATTGTTTCCATGGCGACGTTGTTGTAGCATGAGTCATACAATGGGGTGCGTCGAAACGATGGGCTTTCGGGAGATAAGATTAGCCTATTGAAACATTACTAATCTTCGGCAGTTTTGGTAGAAAGCGTGACACGGGATACAGGTGTGTGGCCATAGAATACAGACTCTCGAGTGTCGACATCGCTGCTTTGTGCCGCTTTCTCCCGCACAACAACCATTTGGTCCGCGGCGTGGGTGACGTGTCAAGTGCCGGGAGTTTGTTCCGTGGGCGAAGACGTCAGTCACTTCCTACAGCGTTCATCTTTACGGTGAAAATGTTAATAAATGTTAATGGGAGCAAACGTAAATTGAATTCTTGCTTGATAATAATTTTTTTAAAGCGTTACCTTCCGGCAGTGGGAACCAAGCCTTCTGTTTGACTGCGTTATCTGAGCATGGTAAACAGTTGAAAGTGGGACGTTTTGTGGGAAATGCAAGCAGCAGGAGCTTTACTGACCCGACTTGACCGCGGTGACAGATATTAATTAATGGGTGCCGAGAGGAGCAGAAGCAGCATGTGATAAAATGCATTTCTAAAACTCTAAAACTCTCAGAAGTCACAAGCTCTAATATTGTTTCAATGAGCTCCTGCAATGCCCAGTGTTTCATTCATTTTTCACTGAGATCTGGTGTTGATGATGGTAGAGTGTGACCGCAGCGCAAAGACTTCTCCAGCACATGGCAAATGGCCCCGACTTATATGGCGCCTTTTTTTTTAACCTTCATTTGGCCTAAAGCGCTTTCGAGCAATGGAACCAGTCACCCATTCACACTCATCCATACACCAATGTACGCATGCACTGGAGGCAAGGTGGGCGAAGTGTCTTGCCCAAGTGTCTTGCCCAAGGACACAACCACAGTGTCTTCAGGGAGCTGGGATTCAAACGCCCGACCTTCTGGTCACAGCGCTACTGTCGCCCCAAAGATCCTCAATGGGGTTAAGATTTAAACTCTCGGAGAGGAAGATCCATCCTCCCCGATCCTTTCACAATTCTTGTGAAAAACATGATTCAAGTTGACAGTTCGATTCCCATTACCAGCATGCAAGACACTCGTTCGACGTGGGTGGGTGTTCATTAAACGGCACATGGGGGTGTGCATGTGCATGAAGTAGCGTTGCTCGGCTGCCGCGGCGCTGTTGTGGAGTCAAAAAAAATTATGAAATAAAAGAAACAAGATAAGACTGTAATTGTTCTACAGGTGCTCGTCATATAATTAGAATATCATGAAAAAGTTCCTTTATTTCTGTAATTCAACTTAAAATGTGAAACTAATATATGATATCGACTCATTACATGCAAAGTGACACATTTGTTATAATTTTGATGATTATGGCTTACAGTCCATTTTCAAAATATTCTAATTTTATGAGATTTTTAATTTTGGGGTTTTTACAAGCTGAGCCATAATCATCAACATTATAACAAATAAAGGCTGTACATATCTCACTTTGCATGTAATGAGTCGATCATATATTAGTTTCACAGTTTAAGTTGAATAACAGAAGTGAATGCACTTTTTCATGATATTCTAATCATATGACGAGCATCTGTAAATTGGACGAAACGATGTCATTTGGTGTAAACTGTGTCTAAACCAGAACTTAAAGGCACACTGCGTAACATTTTGGGTTAAACTGTTGCCAGCTAAACAAAAATCTGCTCCTCACGGCAAGCTCGACACCATCAAAGAATGGATTTGGATGAGGACCTATAACCTCAATCTCATATTCAGCAACATCTCCATGGAGACGAGCTGGAGGCGTCCGCTCCCAGTACAGTTAGGTCTGAACGTAAACGTGAACCGCTCACAGCAAATACACGTTTCTGTTTAGTCATTTTTGGGGGGATTTTTCAATCTTTGAAATAACTGTAAGAGAATAAATGCTTGTATATATTTGTTTAAAGGGTCATCATTTTTTGGCTTTAAATATCTCATATGGCAAGTCGAAAGAACACAGTCTCGACTCGGACTTCAAATTCAAAGCTCAGGACGTGGGACTTGACTCGGACTTGCGGTGCCATATTACTTCATGCGGACAGCCATTTTGTATTACACCAAATAAACCGGGCTACACTCCATAAACTCGCAGCAAACACTGAAGCGGAATGGGTGAAACAAACAAAAAGACAACAACAGAGCGATTCATCATTTTCCACTTTAAAATCAAGCCGACCATCTTTAAACATTCCAGCACCGTTCTCCCACACCACCTCAAACACCACTGTCTCCAAAAGCTGCAGGTGCCATCCATGTTGGAACCACTGCCTCCAAGACCCCATTTGTACAGTATCACTCCTTGGGGGCCACTGTATAAGAGCCTCTCAGATGAATAGCGGCGCGAGGCGGCAGATATGATATAATGATGAGCGTTTTCCCTGTGATCAATAATGCATGCAGAAAGAGAGGGAAGGGAGCGAGAGATGCTGAGGCCGAACACGCCTCTTTCCCCCCCTTTTTTTTCTTCTTCTTCTCAGGCGCGTGCACGTGCGGACCGTCTACGAGCGGCAACGCGCACGGACCTTATCTACATTACACCGAGACGACCATTTTATACGATCTTTCTTTTTTTTTGTTCTTCTTCCCCACATGCACATCATTGAGGGAAGAAAAAAAAGGGGCGTTTTTTCTTCTTCATTGCAACCCACGCCCTAAACTGAAGCGCAAATCGATGAATCTTAACATATCGGCCAAGCTCCCCTCAAATTGTATTCTTTGGCAGCAGAAAGGCAAAAGAAAATGTTTGGAAAATGTAACGAAATTGCCAGTTGCTAATGAAATATAGTTAGCCGAATTAGTTATATATATATATAAATAAAAAGAAGGCACTAAAGGCATTTTTGTGTTTTCATATCATGATGGAGACACATAACTGAACACCGTGCCTCCCCGCGCTTTGTCTCGCAGTGAGCGTCCAATTAGACAAAAGAAGCGCGCAAAGCCAATAAACCCCCCCCCCCCCCTCCCCAGGAGATGAACCCCATTAAACACTCCCAAAGCACTCCCCTATTTAGTGTTTGTATGCACACCGCGCGCGTCAAGGGGCGAGTCTCTTACCGTGTAGCGTGTGGCTGTACGCTGCTTCCTGCACTTTCCCCCCGGCTTCGAGTGGCTTTCCTCCGCGGTTTGTGGCTCCGCTGATGCTGGCTGCTTCGGATCGACTGCTGCTGATGCGCGCCTCTCTCTCTCTCTCTCTCTCTCTCTCTCTCTCTCTCTCTCTTTCTCCCCCTCACTCGCACTCACGCTTTCTCTCTCTCCGTCTCCAAACCTGCGCCTGTCTGGCTGCCTGCCTCTGCGCGCGCGCTCGCTCCGACGCACGCTCATGCACGCAGGGATGGAGTGGGAGAAAAAGAAGAAGAGGAAAAAAAAAATTGGTTCAAACAATAATCGCTACAGTCGAAGACGCGGTAACTGTTTGGGGTTGTTGCTTGAGGCGGTGCGTAATTGTGAGCGTATACACACGTTTGTCTGTACAATGGGAGTGAGGGTGCGAATGAGAGGTCGATATTTTGGACGTGTGTGTGGCCCATGGATCTATGGTGTGGCCACGCTCTCGGCTCGTTGTGGGGCATGTTCCTGTATTTCTCTGCTTTGTTTTACTGCGCCTCTTGTTTCCGCGTGTGGCTTCGTGCCGGTTTGTTGCGTTGTCGCGCCCTCTGCTGCTCAATGCGCGTAATTGCGCCAATCACCACTTCAACCACAGCAAAGCAAGTTTTGTCGGTTTGGTCAAGTTAGTCTTTAGTAAACGTGTCTGTCGGTTTAAGGATCTGGTAAACGGTAGATATTAAGTTGATGTTCCAATGTTGAAGTGGTTAGAATGGATCACACGTTCATTCTAACCACGTTAAACATTTGTTGTCTCTTGGTTTAGTGGTGTGTTATCAAATACAACGATCTATACAATAGTGGCGCACGCGTAAAGTGTTTGTCCACGCGGATCCAGAGGCTTGAAAGCAGTTTAGTCGCCTTTCCCAGGCGACAATGTAATGCGTGTGTCTCCACAGCACCTGACAGCGTGACGTTCTGAGACGAGGTGGCCGAGTGGTTAAGGCGATGGACTGCTAATCCATTGTGCTCTGCACGCGTGGGTTCGAATCCCATCCTCGTCGAAATACGTTTATTTATCGTGCCAGGGTTACGGCATGGTAATTACTTATTGTCGTGACCCGAATGTTTTCCCTCAGCTTTCACAATGGGGAAAAAAGGACACAGGTATGTTGGTTGAGAAAAAGTGGACGCCCTTTAGGTTGAGTAATTCGCCATCTGCGCAGTGATATCTTCACTTTACTGTGCAGATGCCGAATTACTCCTGGTATTATTACGCCTTACAATATAGTTCCCGTTTTTATCCGCTTAGAAAATCCACATTGTTTAATTTTGTGTAATTATACGTTATAGTGTAGCACTTCACGTAACCATATTTAAATAGAAAAAACGTGGAAGAATTTGGTAGCTTCTATCTTCACCTCGTTTGGAGCTATAGAGGAGAGGAGAGAGGCTAAATGCTAACGCCGTCTGTGCTGTGTTTACGTTACTGAAAGCCCACGTGGAGACCAGACAGGTACAAATGAACTGGTCAAAGCTAAGGTAAGAACATATCTCAGTATGTAAAAACGGTGGCCTATTCCTTTAACCAAGTGCTCGACTTTTATAAGTTTGTCTTCCAGTAACATTACTGTAGGAGCCATTTTGACTATCCTGTGTATGTGCGCCTCCTGCCCCTATGGGGCACTGTGATTTACCTTTTCTTGTAAGGAGACTCTTTATACAGTCTATGAGACACACCCGTTATAAGGGACAGGAAATTGGCACCAGAGGTTGGAAGGTGCAGAGGCGATATGATTTGTTTGTGCTGATTTAAGGCAAAAGGTGAGCTAAAATAAATCATTTTTAATGACACCACAGTCTCCACTGGACTCTTTTGGTATTCTTGAAGACACACGTGCTTAAAGAACCTTTGTACACCTTCAACCAATAGTGGCTATTAGCAAAGGGCATTTAGCCACTACAATTAAGTTTGTGTGGTCTTTGCTCCATGTACATTTCTTGTAGATTTAGTAGATCTGTCTAGTATGTGTTACCCCAAACTGCAACGCCACAGCTTCTTCTTCCTAGGGATTGCCGCCACCTACTGTTCCGGAGGATGGGTCAAACAGCAAGCTCACACTCTAACATCCCAGCAACAAGGGAAAGGAGACAAAAAACAAAAAGAGAATAACAATAGTACCTAGCCGTACCTCTAAATTCTTCCATATAGCCCCGTTTTCTTTAGAAAAGCCACTACTACCCTCACATGCTCACCACTCCCAGTATCCAGAACACTCTTTAAGTCAACCTCCCTAGCTCCTAGCTCCTCAAGTAAGGCTGCAGCTAACGATTATTTTTCTATCGATTAATCTATAGATAATTTTTTCGATTAATCGATTAATCTATAGATTATTTTTTCGATTAATCTATAGATTATTTTTCCTTTTACCGATTATTTTTTCATTTAAAATGAAGGGGAAAAAATTGACGTAGGCCAGTATTTTCAAATGGCATGGCTTTTATTTAACCAAATAAAATTATGGCTCAATGTGCAATTCAGTAGCCTATAAAATGTGCAAATCAAAATATTCTGGAACACTCACTGTAAACATTTGAATAAAAGTAAAAGTATTGCTTATTTGCTTTAAAATGCGCAAAATAAAAAATAAATAACCAGCACACAACAATGATTGTATGATTAAAGTTAATTGTTCGTTTGTACATAACTGTTAATGTTGTACAAAGGTAGTTTAGTTAGTTACACAACTAACGTAACGTTATGTAGCGTTAGACACGCGCGTTTTTGACGCCTCTCAGAGCGGAACAGTGCTTTAGTTTATGAATTTACAACGCAGATACAAATAATACATTAATGTTTTTGTGTAATGAAAATTACTCACGCGGCCGATTGACTGGTTGATGGCATGAACGCTGTCGGGTGTTTTCGTTTTAAATGTTCGTTCATAGCCGTTGTGCTGCTGTGGTAGGCCATTTCCGCTCGACACAGTGTGCATAAACAACATTATTTGGCCGTTTCTGGAAATACTCCCACACTTTTGATTACTTTTGGCGTGCCTTTTTCCCCTCGCTCGCATCGCGCGCCGCCATGATGTAAACAAGCGACGCGTCGACGCACAAAAACTGCGTCGACGTATTTACGTAATCGATGACGTCGACTACGTCGACGCGTCGTTTCAGCCTTATCCTCAAGCCTCTGCTTCATAACCTCCCGACACGCACTATACCCCCTACTGTAACAGAGCATGCTCTACGGACTGCTCCTCCTCCTGACACACCTCACACAGGCCTGTTCCATGCTTTCCTATAAGCGGCAACGTCTTGTTCAGAGCACTATGCCCAAGTCTGAGCCTAGTAATAACAATTTCCTCTCTTCTATGTCCCCCCTGCATTCTACCGAATCAAAACCCTGCTCCTTTTGGTCCGCTCCGCCCACCTTAATGCCACCAATATCGCCACCATCTCCACTGTATACACACCCAGCCCGTCTGATGTTCGCCTGTTGATACCTATGTGATTAACTGGAACCGCCACTCCAAAGCCTGTGACACCTGTATCTGGATCCTTGGCTCCATCCGTAAAAATCTGAACATAGCCACAATACCGTTGCTCCACATGGTAATTAAAAGCTGCAACTAGATCAACTTTTCCTTTCTCCTTTTTCTTTAATTCCAACAGATACCAGTCCACAGTTAGGACATTCTAACAACCACGGGCGTACCTCTGGGAATACTAAAACTGCACTTATCTGGAGATCATGGACAACATACTCCTGGGCCAACTGGTTCCCAATTCTCCCAAAATGATCTCTTTGGCGCCCACCATACTCCCAGCAATCTTGAAGTGCTTGCGTAGTGGGATGAGACTCCCCATGACCTTTCAGATGCACCCAGTAATTCACCATGATTTGCTTCCTCCTCAGGTCTAGTGGCATTTCCCCCATTTCCACCTGTGATGCCTTCACTGGAGATGTTTTAAATGCTCCACAGCACACTCTCAATGCTCGGGCCTGTATTACATCCAATCTTTTTAGCGAAAAGGAAGCTGCTGACCCCTCACACATACTGATAGAGCTGTTTCAAAGCAGAGCAGCTGGCTCCCCAGTCTCTCCCTGTCAAACACCTCATCACATTAACAACCTTTTTACATTTCTCTTCAATCCTGTCAATATGATCCTTCCAAGTTAAGCGTGAATCCAAAACAACACCCAAGAATTTAAATGAGCTTACTCTCTCAACTTCCTCTATATACATCCTCAGCTTTAGATCCTCCTTCACTCTCTTCCTTGTGAAGAAAACCGTTTTAGTCTTCTCCACTGAGAACCTGAACCCCCAGCCAAGTCCCCACTCTACCACTCCATTGATAGCTAGATATTCAATGTTTCTCCCTCTGCCCCACAATGCCCCATCGTCTGCAAACAAAGATCTGTACACACTCCCGGGCACTGCACCAAACGCATCATTAATCATGATAATAAACAGAACAGGGCTTATTACGCTGCCTTGAGGAGTTCCATTCTCCACTGTATATTGACTAGAGCAAGCTGATCCAATTCAGGCTGATCCAAGCTGATCCAATAGGCACCTGGATCTTCCTCTCACATAGGAAATCTCAGATCCAGTTAAAGCCCCTAGCACCCAGCCTATGCAGTTTGAGCAACAATCCCTCTTTCCACAGCATGTCATACGCTTTTTCAATATCAAAGAACACTGCTAGGACTGTCTCCTTACAGGCCTGGGCCTTCCTCACCTCGTTCTCAAGTCAAATAATTGAATCACACGTGTTCCTTGCCTTCCTAAAGCCACGCTGACAATTGGCTAAAAGTCCTCTTTTTTCAAGCTCAAATGACAGCCTCTCCACAATCATTCGCTCCATTATTTTGCAAAGGTTGGAGGTAAGAGCAATCGGTCGATAACTACTAGGCTTTGATGGGTCCTTCCCTGGCTTCTTTATTGGCATTACTATAGCCTCCTTCCAAGATCTTGGGAGCTTGCCCTCAGTCCAAACCCGATTGTCCAAAACCAACAGCTTTCAGGGGCTTCTTTCCCCAGCCATCTTACCATTGTGGAGCATACCTGATCTTTGCCTGGAGACGTTGGTTTTGCCCTCCTGATTGCCCTGTTCATCTCCTCCAAGGTGAACAGAGAATCCAAATGATGGTTTGTAGCAGTCTTCACTGCTAATGCTTCAGGGTACTGCGCTCTGGTTTTACCTATCCTCCTTGTAGCAGCTTCCGACAAATTATCTGAGCTATGAACCATAGCAAAACTTTGAGCCATGACCCTTTGTCTTTTCAATGTCTGATATAGCTGACCCATACTGCGTCTCTAACACTGGGTAATCCCACTCACGCCTGTCTCCTCCCATCCTTTTCACCATCCCCCATATTGCACCCACAGGGGTGGTCCTCCACACTCCTGAACAGAACTCCCTCTAGCTTGCTCTCTTCGCCCGTCTTACTGTCCTTCTAACAACCGCCTGTGCTTTCTTGTATTCAACAAGATGCTGCATACTAAGAGTTCTCTTAAATACCTTAAATGCTTTGTTCCTTCCTTTGACAGCTCGCTGACACTATTGTGTGCACCAAGGTACTAGTACTCTGCTTTGCTTAGACTTACTCCTTGGAATAAACTGCTGTGCAGCCCTCATAATTACCTCTGTCAACTGGTTAATCATATCATCTATGTTATTTCGATAACCAAATCTCACTGCAGCCTCATCACACAACCTTTGGAATTTCTCTCAGTCAGCTCTATGGAAAACCCACTTTTGAACTCCTTGCCTGCACACCACATTCACCCTCTCCCCAACTGAGCTAAAGACCGGATAGTGGTCACTCCCCAGGGTAGTGTCAGTTCTGACAGTACACTGGCTAACTCCCGCACAAACACCTGACACCAGGGTTAAGTCCAACACTGAAGCAGTCCCATTCTCAGCATTAACACCTGGTACCTGTCCCGTCATTCAGACACACTAGATGTTGGTCTTCTATTAAGTCCTCCATTACACTTCTATTGGCATCTGTATGCCGACCCCCCCAAACACCACTATAGGCATTGAAGTCCCCAGCCCACACAACTCTCCTTCGGTCTTGTCCTTGAATGCCAAGTAGACTCTGAAGCTCTAGCCTGAGACATGGATTATAGAAGTTTATGATTACCATTGGCTCTTCTCTGTCCCATATCTCCACCACTATACACTCAAGATTACCTCCCACCCCCAATAGCCTGTATGGGATACCGCTTCTAACGAAGGTGGCACACCCTCCTCCATCACCATGCTCACGGTCACTTCTAATCACAGAATACCCATATATCAAAAAGTCCAAAGAAGGCTTAAGCCAGGTCTCCTGCACACATATTACATCAGGCTGCTCACTGAGTTCCTTAATGAAATGCTTAAAGAGACTATACATAAGTTTAACCACAAATAAATGTATAGAAATTTAAGTCTTCCTCATACCTGCTCCAGCAATGCCCTGGTGAGTAGAATGAGCCCTGGCCTTTTCACCGTGTTTGCCTCTATATGTCTGTAAAGTCACTTTAATAATCTATGTTCGGGGCGAACAAGCAAACAGCGTAATGCGTAATGACGTCATGCGCGTTCACGCTCAGCTGTAGCGTTAGCTGTAAAAATGAAAATTGCCGGCGTTGTTGCATCTCCGTCCTCTTCCTCTACCAGACGAAGTCCCCCGGCATGCTTCGGGCAAACTCGTGGCTCACCCACCAGGAAGTTGTTCAACCTCAACGCCACAGTTGACGTAGGACAGGATTAATAGAGCTCAACAGCCCCACCTACATCCGGGCACGTGCCGAGATCCGGACATAAAAAAATACCATTCATTTTTCGTATAGATTTTCAAACATTTCGAATATGAAGAGTTTAAAAGCACGACACAGGCTAATCAGCTATGTGCTAACTCATTGCCGGAATTGGGTGGGACTGCTGAGCTGATGGAAGTTAGCATTCTCCAGGGTTTTTATTGTAGAATCTAGCAGCCCCAGCACACAGGCCGAGAACAGCCCTACCAAAAGACTCACACTTTCACATTATCACGTTTTCTGTAGTAGATTCTTCAAGATAAATGATACAGTGGGAGGAAAAAGTATGTGAACCCTTTGGAATTTCTCACATTTCTACCAAAATTGGTCATAATGTGGTCGGATTTTTATCAAAATCTCAAGAATGAGTTAACAGTGTCTGCTTAAACTAATACCACCGAGACTGAGGTGTGGCTTAAAGCTGCCCTGCCCACTGAAAAACATACTCTAGTTAAGAATTGTCTCTTGTTGAAAAGCATTGTCTGATGTGCACCATGCCCCGCTCAAAAGAGCTCTCTGAGGACCCACGATAAAGCATTGTTGATTTGTATAAATGTGGAAAAGGTGACAGAACCATCTCTAAAAGCCTTGATGTTCATAAATGCACGGTTAGAAAAAATGTCTATAAATGGAGATCGTTTGGCACTGTTGCTTCAATTTAGGAGTTAGAGTTCACATACTTTTCCCTACCAATGTAACTAAATGTCAGGACCTATTAAAATGCAAACGACAATATTCAGATAGAGATCATGTACTTTACAAATATCTCTTCAATGTGTTCCAATGGAGTTCTTGTGATTGTATCTGGCATCTTCACTGTTTACACACAATGCCTGTTCCTACAGCTGCTCCTAGGATGAGGTACGACTATCACAGAGATCGGAAGTAATGTGGTAATGAAATGAAAAGTCTCCGAAGCCGCCACTGAACCCCAGACACTCATTTTATAAGCTGAAGAATAAAGAAAACAACCATTTTGTTTATTGTTTCAATGTCACAAATCACATAATCAATCCTTCTTCCACGCAGTGACCTGAGATGCCAGCGGGGGGGATGTAACACAAGAGGAGCCTTTTTACTGGTAAGCTAACATCTAACTCCATCTGAGAGCCCAAACAAAAACACAGGAAATATGTGTCTTCCTCTTCCTGTTTGGAGAAAGATGGGAGCAGTTATCAGATGTCAGGGTTTATCAAACGCCAAGACAAATCATCCTGCCTCTCGATCCGTATCACATCCCCCGCACAGATACACGAGAGCTAGTGCAATATTGCAGTACACCAAAATAGTAGTGAGGATGCGGCTTCAGTTGTGCACTTTTCCAAAGCAGAAATGTGTTGCTTTTTTTATTCAGGGGGGGTTAGTAGCTGCCAACAAAATATTGGGATCAGCATCCACCGTTAATCCACACGTTTGAAATGATTGGAATGCATTTTGTTGCCCTAAGCGGAAATGTTTGATGGGGCCTCCATGCGCAGCTCATCAACATTAAACACACTCTCGAAACTAAACTAAAACTATTTGTAGAATGGAATGAAAGGAGTTTAGCTGTAACGGTTTAATAGCTAGATGGAGATTGTCGTGAAATGCTGCTTAGTCAAAAAGAGGCCATTAATAAAGTGCGTTACTGATTCACCTCACGTCCGCGGTCCGAGGAGCACAGTATGGGCCGCGCACTCTCCCCCTCGGACCTCTGACCTCTGACCTCTCAACAGGAGGGTAATTGGAGCGAGCGCGACCAGTGCCAGGACTGTGGACTGCTCCCGGGGGCTGATGGGACGTCCCAGCAGCGGCGGTGTCTGACACATGTCTGCGCCTGCATTACACTATGATTAAGATATGAATGTGTCACATTAACGCGGCTCAGGCTCGTTCTTTGGAAATGTGTAACACCAACTGCGCTGTGAAAATCAGGGACCTCTAATCAGTAGGACTTCCTTGGTAAAGCTCGCCAGAGGCTTCCGACATTTCGACAAAGTTCGAGTCATTTTCTGTAATTATGTTGAAATATCTTAGTCAACAGTTGCACAAGTGTTTTCGAAGCTATTGTTGTTCCATAAACGGAGCTCACCAGTTAAAAACCTCTAACCTTAACCCAGTGCATTTTCTCCAGTTCGGCTTTACCCAAATCTGAAAGCTTCTCGACGGGAGAGCAACAGTGTAATGCCTCATTTGAAAGCTGATCGTATCTTTGTGTCAAATGGTTTCGGTGTTTTTGTCGCTTTTTTGTTGTTGCTTTTTTGCCATTGCCTTTCTGTCATGTTTTTGTTGCGTTTTTGTTGCTTTTCCTGCACGTTTTTGTTTCTTTTTTGTCACATTTTTGTTGCGTTTTCTTCCCCATTTTTGTCGCTGTTGTGAGGTTGAAAAAAGTTTCAGCCAAAACAATGTTCCAACAGCAGAGGAGGAGGATGTATTTGCTAGAGCCCGAAGTGGATTTTAATAGAGGCTGATATGATAAGTGATTTAATTTGTGACACACATTGATTGGTTTAATTTGTGTGCTATTTTCATCTCCAAAATAGCCTATAGTTTAACATTCATTACTGTAGTAAAGGTTGCATTAATATAAACCGGACCCTGTATGTGCCATCTGCATTTATTCTCACTATTTTAGCACTAATGTAGTTCCAAACATGAACTACATTTTTGACGGTAATGACACTACGATTACGCACCGTCCTCTATGTAAAAAGAGTGAAGAATAAAAAGTCCAGTTTTATGCAAAAAAAAAACAAACCTTAAATAATAAATTAAAAAAATCTTCAAGAATTGATCTAGTATCATTGCAATTCCAACATTATTTCACACCGCTTCCCGGAGGTTTAAAGGTCTAACCCTCCACTTTCTGACTAAATGGCAAGTCTCTATCATGTTTTGTTCCAGAGATCATTGCAAAAGTCATCGGCATATTAATATCGGCCGGCAGATATCTAGTACTTTCTCAAGTAAACGTTCGACTTTTACTTAAAAAGAGAAATGATCCTATGCCGAAGAAACCAGCCGGCCTGACATCTTACCAAACATGTCTCTGCTTGGCTGTGCTAATATGATTCATGAAGCTGGAAGTGGTCCATAACGGTCTCACTTCTGTCAGTCTGTCACACGGCAGCTGTGGGGGCTCGAGTGAAAGATTTCATTTAGATTTTGCAATTGCTGCAAGAAAAGTCACTTAACTCGCGCACTCCAAACTACACTGACATCTTGATGGATGTAATCACACAGATAAGACACAGTATTTACGTGAACTTGTCCAATAAAAACTATTCCCATTAGAACTCTTCTAACATCACAATTCTTCACTGGAAGGAGTTTTTAAGCAGTCTTTACAGTTTTTTGTGCAATATTGTCACGATAATGTTAAAACTCTCTTAACCCCCACCTTAAACAAGCAAATTTTCTCCAGTTATTATCCAGGTAACCGGGCATTACCCAGTGATCTAAAACCTGTTGAGAAAAAGTGTCAAAATAGCGACGGAAGCCAGACGTAAACGAAGATGAAAAAGCAACAAAAAGAACATCAAAAACCGTGACAAAAATACAGAGCCTCTAAAGAAAAAAAGTCAAATGCTTTAAAAAAAAAAAAGAAGACAAATAAAAAAAAAATCTTTCAGTCCAGTGCCCCCCCCCAAAAAAAAAAAAACCGTGTATTTATTTATTTATTTTTTAGTATGCAACTTATTTTTTATTTTGTTTTTTAGGGAGAGAAAAAAAAAGTGGAAACACAACGAGGACAAATCATTACACTGGCTCTAAGAAGCTTTTGGATTTGGGTAAAGCCAAACTGGAGAAAACGCGCTCCGTTAAAGTGGGGGTTAAAAGGTCAGGACTAGAAGGAAAAAAAATAAACAAATAAAAAATCAGGTATAACGCGTAAGCGTGCCTGTAAATCTACCCAACCCAACAGCAGGGGGAGCTCGTGAGACTTTGCACAACTGGCAGCGGTTATCTGGGAGGAGCTCATTGATTAGAGGGGCGTGACTTGGCTTTTACGCTGTGTGTGGGTTTCTGCCCCCTCTGCGTGCACGTGTGAGTACTGTATGTGTGTGTACGTGTGTGTGCGTGTGCGCACCGCTCTGACTGACGGGGCCAAACTCTCTCGGAGCGCTGCTGCAGCCTGCCTCCCGCTCCACACCGGTCTCTCTCCTCAGACTGGCGAGTGCGGCACGTTTCTCTCCCCAAAACATCACCGGAAAGTTTCCGAACACTAAAGCAAAGTTTAGCAGGAGCGCGCCACGGGAGGGCCGAGGAAGGACACGGCGAGGGCAAGGACGCTCTTTGGATTTGGAACTGTTTCCTTTTCAGTGTGCACAGGGGGCAGAAGAAGAAGCAGCAGCAGCCCGTTAAACAAAAGGCATATAAGCGCTCACTGTAGCTTCATCGATCGCTCGCCGTGCGTCAACTGTACGTGCCCTGCTCCTGCCGTGGCTTCGGACTAAACTGCCGTAACTTTTGTGGATTGACACTAACGACACATGAGTGGCTCTGAGTGGACTCTCAATCCCCTGGGATTACAGTAATAACGAGGCGATGGATAATTTCTTCACGGAGGTAAGGCGCTTCTCTCTCTCCATTCACAACATGCGCTCGGCTCGGCTTTGGTTTTTGGGATGTGCCACATATCGCACAGTCATAAAAACCAGTTCATTTGACGTTGCGGTTGTTGGAGCATCTTTGGAAAGAGTTGTATAAAGTTTAATGCCCTGTGGTGGTGGCCGTTTTGTGCATTGTGGTTTTGCATTATGGTTCATTTCCTCATAGATTTGTGCTTTTGAGGCATTGTGTGGATGAACACCATAAGTCAATGCAAGTTTCTCTGCTTATTAAGTGGATTGTTATGAGTAATTGCAAAAGCCCCCGCAAATGTTGTAGTTTTGTCCGTGTTATCCGAAACCCCTGTCCGTTCCGAAGTTGTAAAGAAGTTTTGTTGATAATATAAAGCCCCTCTTATTCATCAGAGGCCACTATGTAATTACCAAACCAAGCGAGCAATGTCTCTCAAACCTTTCACACCAAGTACCCACTAAGGAATTATAATATCGGGACTGAACCACATCTAAGGATGGTCTAGTACTGTAGTTATGTGTAAACTCGATCTAAACCATGTCAAATCCAGAAATAAAAACACCTAATTACATGTTTTACTGACGCACAAATGCAATTATCTCCAGTTAAAGCCACACTGCGTAACATTGGACGCAACAAATGGAATCAAATACAAGCATTTATTTGATTCAAGATATTTGTAAATCCCTGTGTGTTTCTGTGTGTGTGTGTGTGTGTGTGTGTGTGTGTGTGTGTTTGCTGTGAGCGGCTCGCCTCTCCTAAGGACCTGACTGTAGCTTTTACCGGGCGCGGGACGTCTCCGGCTCGTCTCCGTGGAGATGTTGACAAAAGGCAGGTCAGGTCAGGTCCTCGTCCAAATCCATTGTTTGTTGACCCACTTCAAGAGTAGCAGCGTCTGTGTCGCGCTGGTCATGGGGAGCGTGTTTTGGAGTGACAACAGTATAATCATAAATGTTACGCAGTGTCCCTTTAAAATTAAAAAGTCATTTAATCGTTTTTTCGCAGACACTTGATTATATGACTTGTCACATATGGATACAGTATGATTGCGTCCCGTATTGTAAACTAAGGTGACGTTAGTGGTGATAACCGACTGGAGATGACCGTGAGCACCCCCTTAAGATGTTGTTCTTGTTTGGAATATGAACATGAAAGTCTTAATCATGTGGTTGGTTTTCTTGCAATGTTTTAAAACCAAATTAGAAGTATTTCGGTCTGCTTACCTGGACATGGTATTGTGTCAGATAATCACTTGTGTTGCATTGTGAGTTCCCATTCATGTCAGGCTACTATGCACGATATTAAAAACATTCTAGTAAAAACTCCAGCTGCTACACTGGGACGACCTCCTTCTCACCTGACACCTTCCATTGTGAGCAGACCTAACAGCCACACATGAAAGCAGTGAGCGGTTCCCCTGTGGATTTCTGGCATTTCCGCAGCTCTCCCCTGTTCCTGCTGAAGAAAATGCAGACTCGTCGTGAATCTATTCTTAGCCCCCAGAATAGGAATCTGTGTCCTGTCAACTTGTGGTACTTGTTGAACGTTTATTTCTTTATTGGTTTATTTGGTCGGGACAGTGCATGTTAATGAACATACATGGGTCTCATGCATGTAAACAAGCCACACCGGATTGTAGCCTTAGGCAAATTTGCGTCCGTTGTTCCCCATGCGCACTCTCATTCGTCCTGGCCTATTGTACATGTTTTTAGTGGTACGGGGGAAACCGGAGTACCCGGAGGAAACTTATGTAGACACGGGGAGAACTTGCAAACTCCACACAGAAAGGCCCCGTCCAGGTGGGAGTCGAACCCCGGACCTTCTAGCTGTGAGGCAAGAGCACTAACCACTGTACTACCGTGCGACAGATATATCGGCCGGCCGATATATCTGTCGAGCTCTACCTTCTACCCTGTCAAGGCTTCTGCTGGTCGGTCTCGTCAAACACAGACAGGAGGACTTTAAGCAATCATAGCGAGGTCAGTGTAAACTCTCAGGACCACAGCAGGCTTTTGTTGCAGCTAAACAGCAATATATACCCACTAAAGATTGTTGAAGATTGAACTTTTGGCATAAAACCTCAGATCTTAACATTCTGATTTGGGAATGAGCAGAAACCCTCCCAAAAAAATCAAATAATGAATTTTGTCTGTTTTGTATTTAGTCCTGACTTGTCTATTTGTCGTTAATCCCTTGTTTTTGAGCTTTGTTTGTCAAGATTTTGATGACGATAAGGAGTCCCAAAATAGCATTGCAGTGTATGGTCAACCCTTTATTTGTTCATAATTATTTTAAAGTTACAATGACAACAACTGTGACTGACATTCCACTAACTTTCCAGATCTAAACTTGCAATACCATTTCCACCTTAAACGCCCTATAGGCCCTTAGACCACCTTAATCCCGAACACTTACATGTTGCCTTAAGGAAACCTCCTTGTCATCGGCGCACTGACACAACATTGACAGACTTGCAGCTCCAAAGTCTGTCAGGTTTTGAAACCATTGCAAACCGGTTTCCCCTCTCCGCTGTAACGGCCATAGCGATTATGGCTTCATGTTTGAAGGAGAAAAAAGAAAGCCTGCTTCCTGATTGGTTGTTTCTAAAACTCCAGGAGCAGGTTAAAGTTCAGCATGGAGGAGCTCGTCGAGAGGGTGAAAAAAATCTGTTCGCTCTCATGACGTGTAGATGGAGGGAGAGAGAAGTTCCCGATGGTTGGGAATGGGATCAGATATCAGCAGTAGCATGCGCCAATAGATCACGGTTTCAGAAACAAAGGGCCTATAGTCTTGAAGGAAAATAGCACTGGACGAGGAAGTGGATCAGGAGTTGTAGTTTTGGAGCTGGGACAGGAATCCAAGGAATGAAGTGAAGTCTCCAGATTTTGCTTTAGGGACTTTAAGCTCACAAAGAAAGGAGAATGTATTTTTCATTAGGAAGTTGAGCTTATCATCAATGGAACGCACATAGTTTAGCGTGGACATTCCATAGATAATTGTTGCTTATAAATCTGCTTGGTGGCTCAAAACCAAGCTGTTTGGCTAGCTTCCTGTTGGTCAGTGTAGGGCAAAGACCACTCCATGTCCACTTTTTTATGTTAATTAAAAGTAAAATCAGATTAAAAAGAAGATGATGATGTAAATAGATGTCAAGCTGAGTGAGTTTCACACAAAAAAAAATCATTGTGGTGCTATTTTTCCATTTGTTAGCTTGAAATTAGCATTAGCCTTTAGTAAGTATTTTCATCCTGAGGTTTTGATATGTTGTAAGTGATTATTCAATAGCTGCGTATTGTCTGCCACGTATCGTGTAAATGTTATTTCTTTTTTCTTTCTTTTTTCTGGGAGACATGGTTAAGTCTCCATAGGAATTAAACAAGACAGGAAACAGTTGTTACCTTAGGACGTTAGCATCATGCTACATAGAACCTTCCGGGCACCTAGCCAATTTAATCCTGATTCTTGATGTAATGAAGTATATTATATCACATAGAGACATTGCAAAAAGTATTTTACAAATGCCTTTCCAGTACTATTCCAGTACTTTAAAAATGCAACATTTATTTTAAATTAATTCCATGTATTTGTAACTGAACAGTCCGAGGTACAGCTTTTTCTATGCACATGTATTATTTTGAAGAATATACCAAGGCCGAGGTGTCCAAAGTAATTTTTAATGAATGAATGACTGAATGAAGAACTTATCATTAAACGATTGTACAACGAAATTGCTTAGATGAGATTTTAAAGCCAGGTTGGCCCTAGAAGTATTTTTAGGCATACAGCACGATATTCTTATTTCACTTATCTTTATTTATGACGTTGTACTTTTCTAACAAGCTTATTTTCATACCCTAAACACTGCCCCCTTAACCACAACGATATCTTGTCATTTTTACTTGTCTTTCTGAGTTGTTAATGAGTCATGTGGCATTTCTATTGGCTCCTCCCACTTACAATCAGACATGACTGATGGTGTAAGCGATCGCCTCTAGAGCCGTTACCTGCACACACGTAGTGAAAACAAAGGTGTGTCGGTCTAGTGCTGCATAATAACGTCCATTAGTCAGAGATTGCTGCAGGCTGTGTGCAGTATATCAGCAGAGCGTGTCATGGTGAAGTTTAGAGTCGCTCGCCCATATCATGAGTCAGTATGCGCGCCGGTCAAACTCGAATGAAGGTACGATGGGTGACTTACAGAACATTCTGCAATTGGTTCATGAGAAAGTATAGTAGACCCATGAAGTACTGTAATTTTCGTGGCTTTGTTTGCTTTTGTAGCTCAATTGTGTGTCCCCTTTTTCTTTGGAGACTTATGCAAATATGCCTTTAATTATCCACATGTACTTCCCTCGTCCAAAACATAGCTGGAGAAAGAATCGCTTCATTCACGCACTTTTGAGTAATAAATACACCGGTTTAATTCGGTCATGCAACGTCCTGGCACTTTTGCTGAGTCCCCGCCCCCTATGGCTGAGAGAAATGTATTTCACTCTACGGCAGTACAACAAAATCTCTGATCTTTTCTTGTTCTGGGCACAAAATATTTAAATCCAATTAACCAGTCTTGCTAATTGACGCACTTTTCACGGTCTGGAGGTTTTTTTTTTAAAGGGAAATAAGAGCCAGCTGTTCGATCGCTCTCCACGCCGCCCAAGGGTCATTAGCTTCACCTGTTGGCCTTGTATCATGTCCTTTGTGTCTAATATAATCTATAAATATTCAGCTTGGCTAAATGTGTGCAGCACTGGGCTTATTTATGATCCACCAAGTCTTAAAACGCACATTAACGTTAGCTATAGCAGATAGTAGATTAGCTTGTGTGGAATGAAACATGGAAATACAGGTATGCTTATATTTTGCTCTCACAATGTATTAAACTAATCATAGACTGCATGAATTAAATCTAATAACAAGTTAAAGATACAGAATAAAAGCTGTATTAAAGCAACAAAAGTAAAAGCTATATAAGCAAATGTTACTGATATGTGAATCAAGCGTTACTTGTCCTGTCTAGCAAAAACCTCTTGCTTTTCATCCTTTTCATATAAAACAAATTAGAAAAAAATTCAGTTGTGTATATAAGAAGTGCCCATTAATTTCAATGGACGAGATCTTCTGTTTCACCCAAAGGGGGCGCTAACCTTCGCAGTGACGTCGTAGACGTTGCTCCCATCTATCTGAGTGTATTATGGTGTCATGTCTTTGTTGGCATGCTCTTGGCTAATAATACTACCGTTTAGCTGATTATGTTTTTACAATGGTTAATTCACCCTGCAGCCAAAGGGGGCACTCCATATACATTTACATAGACATTATTTTTGCTTAAAGTCAAATCAAGTGAAAGATTGTTAAGGCGCAGTTATGTTTGATGTGCTCTTTAAAAACAGATATACTTTGGTTTGTGACTTAAATTGTGGATTAAAGTCTTAATTGAAAAGGAAGCCATAAAATGTTTGTTGTTTTCTTTTCCAGGATGTTTGGGTTAGAGCCTAAGCCCTCCCTACCTGTTGTTAGTACTGTATACAAATCCTTAATCGGCCTCAACAGAAACGTTTGTGGGCCTTTTGATAGCGCAGTCGTTGACTGCGCACCTCGTCACCCTGAGCGGGACGTGAATGGAAAGTGACCGACAGACAGGAGCCGAGTATTGTTTTAAATGAGCAGGGCAGGCAGAGGTGACGACAGTGGCACATCCTTTAGCGCTGGGTTACTGCTCTCTAATTACGCAGCGCAGCCACAACAGTCTGGGCCCAGCGTCCCGGCACTGCAGGCTCTAAATATAGACCTGCGCGGGGCAACGTCACGCAGTCAATCTGGAATTTACTTTATTATAGCCTTTAGTCATCGTTCAGCTTTATTTTCAACTTGTAGGTCTGGGTCATCCAGGAAAAAAAACAAGATAACGATTGCACATTGTACATTTAGTGCCACAGCTGATGGACTGCGGGAAGCTGCCAATCTGAGCCATCAGCCCCTCAGACAGCCAGGCGAGTTTCAGACAGCCAGGCGAATGAAGTGTCTTGCTCAAGGAAATAACCACTGCGACAAAAACATTATTGTTCCACCAAGCAAACTGAGATAACAGCAGATGGCCCAAAGTCCAACACTGGATTTTTGTAAATGAGGAGATATTTAAGTATTTTTGGCGATCTAAATGCAAATATAATTGTATCCCCAAAATGTATTGTTAAATATGAATTAAATAAAATAGGGAGGTTAGTCTCGAAGCTACACCAGTTGAAAACCAGTGATTTAAATTGAGCCAAGAAGTGGTTTTGTTCTTTGGAAATAGTTGCATTTGAGTTGCACCCACTGACCAGAGACCGTATGCTGGAGTGAAGGATTCGGCTCCTGGGCTGGGCCTGACGTTGCCCACACAAGAGGTATGAGCACTTCTCCTGACCACCAAAGGTTAGCACTATGGAACTTAAGAACGGCGTGTTAAGATGAGTTACCTGCAGTGTTTTCCCTCATTTGTTTGGTCAAGGCTTTATTTACACTGCCAACGGCCTTTTCAAAACAAATACAACCTGGAGTCATTTGTGTCAAGGCATGAAATTGACCAACGACGTGGTGTTCCTGATACTGGTTGCTTCGGTATTAAAAGTACCAGCCCTTGTTTTGATCCACGCTCATAGAAAAGCGTTAGCAATTACACAGTGGTAGCAAATTCCCCCCAAAAACTATTATTTATATGTGCATTGCATTGCTCCCTTAATCTGCTCTGCTTCTGCGTTCCCCATTACAGCCATTAAACACTAACAGCTTCATTAGACTTTATATTGCCTTGGCCACCGCGCGATCCAGAAGTTGTGGCGCATTGAGCTCCCCGTGTGCACTCTATTCTTCCACTGCGAGTCTTTTCTCTTCATGTGCGGTTTGGAGAGCGCATGGTGTAACCCGACACCGGCAGAGCAACCACACAGAACCAGGAGGAATTCCAGCAGGCTGCAGATTGGTCGTTTTTGCGCCGCCGCTGTCGTCAGAATGCGGCGCGGTTTTAGCTCAGATTCAGCCCGCTGTGGGGTGGTGGTGCGAGGCGGTGGGTGTGAGTTTGACGGTGGAGAATCGAGGTTGGGTTTTTGTTGTATCAGCATGAAAGTCCGTGCATATTCCGAAATGTTAGGCGAATGTCACTGGCTCACGAAAAGGAACATGGTTGACCCCGTCGTGTTGCCGTACAGGTGTTGAATTCGGCCGCAGTCCTCGTGTTTTGAAGTCGCAGACGCACACATTTGTTGAGTAACCTTTACTTGTATTGCAGTTACATTTGGCCAGTAGTATCTGTACTTTTACTCAAATGATTAAATGAATTGCTTTGACCGTAGCCGCTTGCTAATTGCAACCATTCAAATTGCAATGAATCATGCAATCCTATTATTATAACAGGATCTGATTTTGGTTGACATGTCGTTTGAGGTCCTCAAACTTATTAAGTTTCATCTCGATTGGCTATGGGGTGTTCGAGCTTATTTCATCAGGGGCTCCATTTTCAAGTGTATTCAGCTTATTCCGGAAGTCCCCGTCGGTGCTGCTGTGGTGCCCTCCCTTCCACTAGTATTAGTTTACATAGGCCTGCAGACGTCAAGAGAAAATCTGTTTTCAGGCCGCGCAGAGAAACGTTTTGGAGCACAGTAGACAGACTTACACAAGTCTGTCTACTGTGCATCATATTTTAGTGGCAAACATTTCCCCTTGTTCTCCACTCACTGAACAGACTTTGTGCTCGACCGGAAATGTCAATACAACGAAAGTGCTGATTCGTGGAAAAAAGAGGCAAAATTGGGCGGGGCGGAATAAGGTGAATACCGCGTGGCGCGCCACAGATCGGTGGTCAGTTTAATTAGGCTTAATTATGTCATTGAGGTCAAAATTGTGAATAATAATATAATAATAATAATAATAAACTTTTAGTAAACAGTGCTGATATGTGCAGACTCGGTAAGAGGCCTGAGGACCAAAAGAAGTAGTTCTGAAGGCCACATTTGTCCCGCGGGCCGCTATTTGACCGAGGTGGTCAAAGTATTTGCTTACTTATTAAAAGTTAGTACTGAGTAAAAGTACAGATACTATTGGTCAAAAATTACTTCAATAAAAGTAAAACGAATGTTTACTGAAGCGGAAGTATTTCACTGTGTTTGCTGTAAAAAGTAAAAAAAGTACAAATCTATTTAAATAACTGTTATGAAAAACAGCTTATAACATGAAGATCACGCCCAAATGTACCTGTACATTAAGGCTGCAGCTAACGATTATTTTTCTATCGATTAATCTATAGATTATTTTTTCGATTAATCTATAGATTATTTTTTCGATTCATCTATAGATTATTTTTCCTTTTACCGATTATTTTTTCATTTAAAATGAAGGGGAAAAAATTGACGTAGGCCAGTATTTTCAAATGGCATGGCTTTTATTTAACCAAATAAAATTATGGCTCAATGTGCAACTCAGTAGCCTATAAAATGTGCAATTTCTGGAACACTCACTGTAAACATTTGAATAAAAGTAAAAGTATTGCTTATTTGCTTTAAAATGCGCAAAATAAAAAATAAATAACCAGCACACAACAATGATTGTATGATTAAAGTTAATTGTTCGTTTGTACATAACTGTTAATGTTGTACAAAGGTAGTTTAGTTAGTTACACAACTAACGTAACGTTATGTAGCGTTAGACACGCGCGTTTTTGACTCCTCTCAGAGCGGAACAGTGCTTTAGTTTATGAATTTACAACGCAGATACAAATAATACATTAATGTTTTTGTGTAATGAAAATTACTCACGCGGCCGATTGACTGGTTGATGGCATGAACGCTGTCGGGTGTTTTCGTTTTAAATGTTCGTTCATAGCCGTTGTGCTGCTGTGGTAGGCCGTTTCCGCTCGACACAGTGTGCATAAACAACATTATTTGGCCGTTTCTGGAAATACTCCCACACTTTTGATTACTTTTGGCGTGCCTTTTTCCCCTCGCTCGCATCGCGCGCCGCCATGATGTAAACAAGCGACGCGTCGACGCACAAAAACTGCGTCGACGTATTTACGTAATCGATGACGTCGACTACGTCGACGCGTCGTTTCAGCCTTACTGTACATCCAGCAACTTTGGAGGGGACAAACTTTGGTCCGTGTCGTGAGTCAGTAGCATTGACAAAACACTCGCATAGCGCCACCTACTGTTCTGGAGTGTGCTTAATATGGCTTATTTTGGACAACTTTATACTTTTCACGTTGGCGCTTTTATCGAAATGTAATTGGTGATACCTGTATAATTTACGTATATTTTGGCAACATATCACAACTTTTCCAGATTGTCCTGCACTTGTTATCAACACTGTTAATCAAATGTGTTGGTGGTTTTAAATCTGAAATCGTTCTCCTGCTCCATCCTGACTTGTCATCAAAGGATTAGCATCATGTTTGTGTTGCGCAGACCTCCCACAGGAGCAGTCACAGCACGGTATGAAAAACGACGTACGTCATTGTATCTAAGCTCATAATTACATCAATATTTGTTTAAAGGAGTGCCGTTTACTGTCTGCACACAGAATTTAGATGAATAATAGAAAGTATTAGACACCTAACCAAAAGATTTACGAGTAATGATGAGTAGGCGCCAAATGTGGGAAAGTTGTATCATACCGTGTTTTTGTTTGTACTGTGGCACTTGAGTTTGCACATGCTCAGTACGTCCATTGGTAAGTCCTTCAATGGCAGTGAGCGCGATTATATACACGTTACACAAATAGTTCAGAGTTTACAGAAAGGAAGACAAGTTAGAGTAGGTACTTAGGATGCGTATAAACAAAGCCCAAAGTCTGGAAAAAAAAATTAGCAATCTGCCTTTTCCTTAACGTTTTCAAACTCAAAACAATGTCTTTCTGGGGCTAACGGTATGCTAACAAACGAATGACGCTGTTATAAATGCGGTTTGAGAGCAGAACGTCCTTTCAAGGTCTAAAGGCCTTTACAGTTTCGTGTTCTATTTTCAGCAATAGAAGGAAAAACGGACAAAATAAACAAGATTACTCAAAACAATGTATTTCTTTTTCCAACGGCATGCTAAGAAACGAATGGCGCCGTAATAAATACGGTTTGAGAGCAGAACCTCTGGTCATGTTTTAAAGGCCTTTACAGTTTTGTGTTCTATCTTCGCCAATAGAAGGAAAAACGGAATGTGAATGAAACTAACAATAACTATGCCAGATTTGTTACTGGTGATGGAACAACATATATAGCGACTGTCTACGAGGCTGCATTGTGGTTAAGTGGGCCCAGTCATAGTTGGGTCCTTTTAACGGCAATCTCATGACGTCAGATGCGCGAAACTCTATATCCTGCCTAAAACTGATTATTTTTGTTCCAAAGTGAGTTGGGAACCTCAGCATCACTGTTTGGGCTACAGCTCCACAGCCTCCTGTCTTTATTTGGACTGTAGACTTTATTACAAGGTTATTAATATCGGCGCAGACAAGGACAAGCCAAGGATAAAGTGAAGACAGATTACAGAAAGTTATGGAAGTTTTAGTTTCAATGTCACCACCGAGTGAGTGAATGATAGCCTACTGGGGTGATTAAGCCATTAGCATTTATGTTACAGGAAAACATGTTTGATGCATTTCAATGCTGGCAGAATTTAGCCTATATTTCAGTTTTGGCGTATCTATAGGGTGACCAATGCAAATACGAGAAAAAATGAAGAAGCTTCATGAAACGGAGCTGTAATCTAAAGGCTAAATAGGCTTTTATTTTTTGTGGTCAAGCAGTGCTGTATCAACGCCATTTTCAGCAATTCGCTTCCAAAACGTAAAAAAAACCCACAGCAATGATTTTCTTTTTCCGAGAAGTTGGACGCCGTGTTCACAGCAGCCGAGCATAAAGAGCTTAGAAAGTCTTGCCACCACAGCATACTTTCTGCCCGTAATCCTCCTGACCTACAGACCTGGGACATGAGCAGTCCAAACACACTGGACCCCTGCCGCAATGAGTGTGCAGCCCCTTCCCATGAGCAGTCGTCTCAGCCAAAGCTCACAGTGACCCGTCAACCCAGACAGACCCAAAGACAGGAGTCATCTAATCCATTGCACGCGGCAACTAGATGATTGTCCCTTTGTCTAGTTTTCACGGACGAAGGGACCATCTGTCTGTGCTGTACTTGACCCGTCACCTTTATCACAATAAATACAGTATTCAGACTCGGATGATGCAAAATATATTCAAGTGTGGCCTTAGCGAGTGTTGTTTTTTTCCTGTGTATGTGTGAGTTATTTCCTAGAGATGCGTCAAAAGACAGGGAGATAGAGAGAACATTGGTTTGTCTGTGCCTAGAGTCACCACAGCTCGACCCGCTTCAGATCTTTGGCGTGCAGAAGCAAATTCATGTGACTCTGATGAAAAACAAACCTCTGTGAAAATCCATTCTCTTCAGACTTGGAGGGTATTCAAACTGGGCCACGGGTCGTCTCGACCGACGGCACGAGGACGCCACATCTCACGCACGTTTGAGCAAGATTCAGGTGTTCCAGTGACTGAGTGAATGGGTCGGTGGTAAACCTGACAGCTGACAACAACGAGCTTTTTTTTTTCTCCAGATACTTAACAACACGATACATTGATACAGTTACAGTACAGGCCAAAAGTTTGGACACACTTTGTAATGCCTCATATGAAAGCTAAGACCCGAAAAGCGAATATAACATTTTTCTTTCGTGTTGTCGTCACTTTTTCATCAAATGTTTTGTGCTTTTCTGTCACGCTTTTGTTACTTTTTCATCACTTTCAAATGGTAAACTGCAACATTTCCATTTATAGATAATCCAAAAATATTGAGAATTTGAGATGGTAATTTTAATTTTTGTTAACAGTGCCCTCTTCAGTTCCCTATTTCTTTGACAGATGTTTGACACACTGTTTAGCATATTTCCTTCTGCTTAACCTCGGGGGAGAATTTGAGAACTGTAGCTGTAGGATTGGCATTACTGTGATGTTTGAAGCCGTCAGTTGTTTTGGATCCACAGCATGCTATGGGCCCGACACTAATCACTAGAATTCCTGCCAACTGATGGTCTCCAGCTGATCACACACACACCCTCAACTACAACCAAATCAAATATACTTTTGGAAACTGTCAGAAGTATTGGTTGTTTATTGTATTGTCCATCACTTTGCAGCCTGTGTGTATAAAAAGTGTGTAGATGGCTTGTTCATGCTCACAAAAACGGTAAACACATTCATAACGCTGTCAGTATGTATCTTCCAGTTTCTCGTGACTTACAAAAAGATCAAACTATATTGTTAAAAATCTTCCAGAACCCTCCTTTTACGATATGGGTGAGATTTGAACCAACAAAAACAAAAACCGCTGCCCCTAAACATACATTTTGATGAGACGACATGTAAAAATGTTTCCTTCGTCCCATCGTGCATGTTCAAAAAGCCGTGGAACTTATTATGGCACAGTTCATTACCACGTCACTTGTGATTAATAGAATGACATCTGGCTCACAAATGCACTATTTTTATGGACTCCAACAGGAGGGAGGCCTATTTGACCCCCAGGCATAAACACGTCTTCTCAGAGCCATACTAAAGTATGTGGCAGTTACGTTTTAGGAGACAGACAGTGACATGAGAACATTTATAATACTGTTTGTCTTTATGTTACGTAAAAGGTTAAGAACAGGCTATAGAAAAGGTGTCTGAACAGGCCTGGCTCAGGTTTACCTAATACCTATACACCGTGTACCGTTGAGGTTTGGGTGTGGGTATTATGCAAAATCAACTTTTCGTCGCTTTCTTCCATGTTGTTCCCAGGAAGCATGTGTCAAATCGGAAGTAAAGTTGAGCGAAACTTGGTATTGTGGTATAGGGTATTTTTCTAACCAACAAAATGTTAGACCAAGATCGACATGTATTATTAGCGAATACTTAAATACAAAATACAAATACAGAAAAGCCTATTACCCACCAAAGATCTTACTCAACTAAGTTCAACTGTGGATTTGTTACATTTTGCCATAAAAACGAGAAAAAAAAACAAGCCTCAAAGTAGAAATTATCTTTGAACAGGTGTGTGAAAAAAAGTGGAAATGGACCCCTTCAAAGCAACGCCAGCGAGTGATGAGGGAGAGAGTGACTTAAGAGCGGAACATGTGGGTCATTAGGCCATCAGGCAGCCGAGGGTTCAGACTGCTGTGGAGCTTTACAAACCACCACAAAGTCCAGTCAAACATTAACCTGCACCAGAGGACTGTTTGGCTAACATCTTCTCTCATTGCTAAATCAAGCTATATTTGTGTCCACTGTGATCTCTAGACTTTCTTTCTCAAAGTTGCATTACAAGTGGAAGTCGGGTTGATCAATCTCAGCTCAAATGACCTATTATGCCATTGAATAGTTATTTGCCAAAACGTCACCTTAGCTAGAAATAAATAGTTCATATTTCTTCTTTAAAGAATACTGACGCTTGTTTTAGTGTCAAAATTAAATTGTGCTGTTACACCTGCTGATGTCATACAGTGGCACCTTTCTTCTCTAGTTAACGCTCCTGTGGGGTTTTAAACGGAATATTTTTGTAGCCTTTTTGATCTTTTAACCATAACATTGTTCCCTCATGAAAAACTTGGACTTGAATGTTCTTACTAATCCTGTATAATAAAAACTTTGATCTTACCGATAGGAAAATTCACAAACCCTCACTGAACTTGCTCTGAGCCGTTCTGCATGACGCCATTGATTTGTTATCATGCTGTTAGCTAAAATGGAATTTGCATTCAAGACATACGATTGCTCAAGCCCGACAAACAGATGCAAACCCACACTGAGAGCCTCATGAATACATAATATGTCCAATATGAAGGATTTTATGGCAGCGACCTTGCAGCCTCCCGGTGCTTCTTTGTTTGTCCCCTTTGAGTACTGATACTTAGCCTAAAGGTTAGCGTAGCTTGACAAACAACAGGTTTGCACATTATACTTCTGCCACTTGACTGAAATTTAAAGTTTGCGTCAACGTTCCAGCGCACTGTAAAAGTCGCTGTCTTTCCTCACCTTTTATCCTCCAAAGCTACGGTTGACTTATGACTTTAATTAGCTCACTTTCTCAGGCCTGGCGCGACCTTTCTCCGCGCAAAACTCCGGCGCCTGTAGTTGATCTCAAAGAAAAGCCCGTAAGAAGGATGTCTGTATACTTATTGTGCCCCTTTTTTCCCACAGCTGGACAACATATGGCACCTACACACACGCACGCACGCACACACACACACACACACACACACACACACACACATCCTGTTCAGCTAATGCTTCTAACTCTGCCACTCTCGCTTTCTCACACTTGTATAAACAATGGGCTAAACGTGCGCTAACATTCTCCACCGAAACTAGGTCAGGTGTCTTAAACAAAGCCCGGTTCCCCTACTTTCACGGATTTGGGCGAGATTTGCGAGCGCGGAGAGTAGAAGACGGTGGTTAAAAAGTAGTTAACGCAACATCAAAAGTGGTGCAAACGTCCCAGTTGTTTCGTCCCAAAGCAGGATTCTCTCTCTCCCCGCTCCTCCTCATGTGAGATCGATTAAGTTTCGAACGCGCTTCACTCCACAGTCACGGGCAGAGGAGGTGGAAATGGAGAGAGCTCAGGAGACGCCAGGAGTAAACCACAGAAGTCCTCTATTTAGGAAATTCGATGCAAAGGCTAAAAATGACTCAAAGGGACAGGGAGGTAGACTATACTAAAAGGTGCTAGGTAAACAAAGAGGAACCTAGCTTCTGCTTGGTTAACATGTTGTAGATATGAAGATGTTTAGACGTAATGGTAGAACATAATTGGACGGAACGACCAATCTGAAATCAATCGGTATAGTTTTGGAAAGGGATAGACTTTGTTCTACCATTATTTTGTTTGTTAGCTAGCATTGTATTTGTTAGCTTGCTAGCAAGATCTAAAACCACTTGGCATCATAAGAATTAAAATATAAACATGACACGGCTTGTTTGTTACATGTTTCTGTAATTATTCTTTAGTAATTCATATTGAATATTACAGTTACAGAACCGATTAACTATCACTTTGGCTAATTTCCCATCCATCCATCCATTTTCTTTGTCTGACCCGTCACCTAGGACCTGTTTGCCATGGGAGACCCTACCAGGGGCACCAAGCTCCCGACAACTTAGCTCCTAGGATCATTTGGGTGCTCAAACCCCTCCTCCACGTTAATGTGGCGGTTCCCGGAGGGGGGCTAATTTCCCAAAGACATAAATCTGTGTCCAAACCTTGAACACTGACATTTATAGTTTGCACTTTGTACCCGTGTTCCCAGAACTCTACTTCTTTTTTTCATAGCTCTGGGCATAATTTTTTAATAAATGTTTTATAGTGATTTAGTTGTGCAGGGAGTTGGCTGTGTGATTGTCGGTTTTGATGGCAACAACGTTCATTTATTCAGAGCAATGTGAATTTGGTCCTACTTGATCGCCTCAGATTAGGTAACTGTCTAAAATCACCATAAGGCATTGTGAGACTGCCTATCCCTTTCCTGGGTTTATTCATATGTGCATAATTTCCCACTGGACTAGCATGTGTCATAAAAAGTCAAAGCTCCATACGTTTTGCTCATTTGGCGTGCCTAACACCCCATTACTGCTTTATATATTGGAGCCTAAACTATATGCTTTTCCTCATGTAAGCTGTGTTTAATGCTTTCCTTTGAGCACAGCGAAACATGCGTATATTGAGCCACTGCGAAGGCTAATAAAATCGAAACAGACCTGCTTTAAGAAAATGGAAAAACGCATTTGACATTGTCCAGAGCTGGGTGCACCTTTCATTTAATCACAGCTAGAATTTCCTGTGATCTGGCTTTGAAAAATGTGCATGCTGTTGATTTGTATGCCCTCTATACACTGCAACAAACGAACATGGCTTTAGCTAGAATTACTAAGGTTGCAAGTGTTTACAAATAAAATACAAAAATGTACAAGGATGACATTTTGAGAGAACATAAATTGTTTTGCTTTGTTGATGTTTGGGGACTTGGTGCAGAGTTTGGGGTGGAGGTTTGGGTAAACAAAGTAATTTATTTAAGTGTGTTATTCAAGAACAGATAATACAATTTATCTTCCCTCCGTTCCTTTTTGTTCATGTAAAAAATATCACATTGAAGTGAAATGACATGAACAGATGAATACATAAAAGTAAAGAAGTATTGCTGAACAAAATATATAATTCATTCCTGTTTTGCAGTGTGGCTTCTGTTTACTTTCGTCCGTGTGAAATGGTGTAAACTTTAGAGCCACAGAAGTACTTTGTTGTGACTGGTACTGTCCATGATAAACGTCGTGTCTCCGGCTGCTTTGACCTCCAGGTCCAGCCTCTTAAAACTGCCGTAAAAGTGCCATGTGCTGCTCAGGCTAAGCTTTCCAAACCAAAGCTAGCTTTCCAGTTCCCCATGATGCTAGCTGCTAACCGTTTCTTTACTCTTGGAGGAGATGGATTTGTGAGGCCCTTATAAAAACTAATGATAGGGTTCTGTACAAGAAGCAGCAACTACATACGGAGTATAAAATGGCCATTGACTGTTGGCCTACTTTATATGTGGTCTTAAATTGTTAGTAGTTGGATTAATAGGAGTAGAAAGTTCCAATACGTTAAGCTTTACTTCTGTTGTAGCCAAAGTTATGGTCAGTTTCACATAGAGTAACCCAAAGAGACATTAGCCTTCTTGTTGTTCAGCGTAATTACAAGAATGGCTCATGTTTACAGTTAATAGAAGAAAAACATGCATATCCAAAATGCAATCAAGGTTTATTTCTTAGGCCCTGTCCATACGAAGTCAAGGTGAGAACTAAACGCAAAGATATTTCATCAGTCCAGTGTATCATCCATACGAGCCATTGATCTATGATGGTTTTACTCCGCTCCTCTTTGATCCACTGCAGTCCGCGAGACACAGGTGACGAGTAGAAAAACATGGCCGAGTCAAAGGACTGACAGTCAAAGTCCGGTCACTGACAGGTTTTTCTGCTTTCGTCCCGTTTCGTCTGAAGAATACACAGGCCTGGCAGATGAATCACGCTGTTGTCACAGACCTGAGTCAACCCATGTGGACGTACACATTTACTGCTTCTAAAGAAAGTTTCTGAAAATATAAGCGTTTTGTCTTTGTGTGGATAAGGCACCTTAAAAACAACACCGTCAACCAAAAGGCTGTACAACAAGATTGACTTAATTTCAGAGATTCTCACTTAAATATCGTTTACAACATAACATCGAGATTTTACTTTTATATCGTTTAGAACAAATCTAGGCTACATGTTTTTTGACTAGTCAGTGCATTTTTTTCTCCTCTCTTTTACCCCAAGCGCTGTCTAGCCTCTAAATCCTTTCCAGAATTCAAACTCTCCCTTGGCTTCACTGTTGTGGCCACAAAACAGTAATTACCTGTGGGCAGTCATCCCAGTTCCACTCTCGTGCTTGAAAACCCAATCAATCATAGCACAGTGAAAATCCACCTATCAGGATCGTTTCTTTCTTTTTTGAAATGGCGAGGTTAAACCCTGTGTCTTTTTGGGTGTGTGTGTGTGTGTGTGTGTGTGTGCGGATGTTGCATGTTTTTTGCAGAACAAGAAAGCTGCCCCATAAGCAGAGGGGAGATTACAGCCTGCGTTTGTGGCATACACCGCCGCTTTGTTCTCCCTCAGCCACACCGGCCCAAAACAATCAGGACCCAGGTTTATTTTTTGCTTTTACGGTCCTTCGCCTCGGCCAGCGGGTTTAGGTCATGGTTTCAACTTTTGGATGTCTTCGTTTTGCGCTGCCAGATCGTGGGTTGGTAGAAGCTTGAGTCATCAGAAAATGGCTAGTTCTAATAGTGGTCAGGAGGCCACAAAGCAATGCACGTCCTAAGCCCTACAGTGATGAAGTATAATGTTCTAGAGATGTGAGGCTCATGCGCTTTGACTGTTTTTAAAGCAATTTTACACCGATTTACACTGAAACAACACAGGATCCAGCATACACACTTAAAACTAACATCTCTCCTTCTTGAGCAAATCGTAACCATGTTTTTGCAGTTGTCCTGTCTCCGCTGTCCATTTAAATCAGCAGCAACCTTATCTGTTAAATCGAGCCTTCTGTAAGCAATTGTTTTTTAAGCTAGCTACATGCTAACAGCTAATCACTGCCTCGTGTCTTCTGCAAACATCTGTTTACTCTGACAATTGCACACTAAGCTCTGGCACGGACATCAATGTGGGTCTGTTCGCCTTGATCTGCTGGATCTCACATGAACTGTTGGATAAAAATACTCCAGTCTGAGAGGCAGGAAGAAGGCCGGAGAGGAAGCGCCAGTTCAAATTTCTGCACTTCAAAGCCATTTTGTTTTTAGCCGCCTTTCATGATCGTGACTCTTATGTTCATCTCTTTTGCATAGGCAGGATGAGAGTGTTTATGGACATGTGGGGTCTTGAGTCAAAGACCTTTCACATCTTTTACCGGCTCAGATTCTTCAAACAGGATGTCAGTCAGGACAGTAAGTCATGCCAACCTCCAGGGGCTACCATTGAAATCACAGAATCGCTGTTAGCTATAGCTACTGTATGTGCCTGTTCCTACAAATGCGTACCTCTGTAGCCAACAGCTGTAGTGCAACCTGTTTGAACTGAACGTTCCTATATTTAAGTACTGCAAGGTATGACATGTTCGTTTCAAGGCCTTTATAACTTCTGTGTTTTCCCTTTCTCCATTGTTACCATATTATAATATGATGTTTTGTAGCATCTGATCCCATAAAAATCTGAAAATTGACTGAATATGATTTAGCGTTTAGCTCAAAGGGCATTTTTATAAGCTACGTCTTATCTAAAGTCAAATATTAAAAGGTTAACCACGGTGTAGTAGTTTTTGTGGTTTTAATCAGGGTAAAAACAATGGATAACTATTGCTGTAACAAACTTTGCTCTGAAATCAGAACAGGTCATGTAAAAGTCTAAATTTCCTATATTACACTTTAAAAAACAACAACACAATTTTAGGAATGTAGCAGCTCTTCATGTTATGAATAGTAAAACCACCATTCTCAAGTCGTGACCCTCAGATTTAATTGAAATTCCCAGACATGGCAGATTCCTGGGATATTTATCAGAATAAATGTCATATGATTTCCGAAGACATAACAAAGTAGCATTATGGAATGATTTCATGAAATCTGGATATTTCATTGAATTATTTCGCGTTTTGTTGTTTGTTGAAAGGAGCTCATGTTCCTTCAGAAACACCGCGGTCAAAGCCACAAGAGCCCACCTGTTTTCTCCATTGCCTCGGCTTTCAACAGGACTTTGTTTTAAAATGTCCGCCCACATTTGGTTCGCCTTAGCAGTTCCTTCATACCACATTATTAGAGGATTGTAATGACTGCCTTTAGTGCCCATTTTCATCTGTTTTTTGACATGCGTTTAGCATTATAGCACAGGTGTCTGACGGTGATTGACATGTTTGGAATTTCCCACTATGTACTATATTTTGGCGGCATTAACTGATTATCATTCAACAAAAAATTAGCTTTTAGATGAGAATTGTTCCCATAATGTTCAAAGTGGTGGCATATTGGAGCAACATTGGCTCAGATGTTCGAATTGTGGTTCCCTTTGCACCAGTCTGTGGAGTCTTTAGACAAGACACTTCATCCATCTTGCCTATGTGCAGGTTTTGTGTGAGTGAGTGTTTGGTGGCGGTCGGAAGAGCTGTCAGATTGGCCGCTTCACTTCTGTCAGGGTATCCCAGGGTAGCTGTGCGTTACAATAGTAGCTTACTGCCTACAGCAGGAACGGGTAAACGTTATGATGCAAGGGTCACATTGGGTTGTTGAACGTGCCGGGAGGCCCGGGCCGGTTGCAGTTTGGGGCGTTTCCAACAAGTACAAAAGGTTGCGCTCACATGACATCACAACATTGTACACAGCCTGTAATTTAAAATTGAGTTGATCCAGTGAAGAATTCTATTGTAACCGTCAAAATGCGGTTTGTGGTTAATATCTCTAGACCTATACACATGAAACAAAAACTGTCACAAAGTTGAACGTCTTCTCTCACTGCACATCTGAACAAAGGTTAAATGACTCAGAAAGGTGTCCAAAAGTAAGAGACAGTATTCAAAGTGATGTGCTTGATGTTGGTCAGATGAAAGGACTTTCAGCCATAGGATGAATGTGGCAGGTTTGTGAATCCAATCACTTCCAAATAAGGATCAGGGAAAACATTTGGACATTTTCTATTAAGAGATTTCTTTTTAAAACTATGTATTCGCCCCTGCTCCAACTGACAATATAGCCGCATGACAGTCTACAAATGTTGTGAACGCAGTCTATATTGTCAACTAGACTATAATAGCCTAAAGTTAACATATTAAAAAGCAACAATACAGCATATTTGTATATCTGACAATAACTTCATTTTTACTCCAAATCCTTTCTAATCTTTCAAAGCAATCTCCATCTTGTCCTGTGTCATGAATCACAGTTTGTCCATGGGAAAGCTGTGGTTCTCGTGTCGACTGAGGAACTCCATTGTTTTACTTCCGAAAGTAGAGTGCGTATCATGTGGACGCAGACTATTTCCTATTTGGCCCACATTGAGCGCCATCTCAATGCTGTCTTTGTCCAACTTAACACTGGAAAGCTAGTCACAGGCGTCCGCTCCGTCCAATCATCATGAATCATTGATGTGAGTTGGACCAGCGCAGGTTGGACACACGGGAATACGGTGGGACAGTAGGGATCTGTCGACTGGAGGTAATTGGACAGGTCTTTGTGTTTGTGAGCCAGTGAAGGACATGGATGTTTACTCACTGCAGTGTTGATTCAACTCACACAAACTCTTCTGGGAACAGCTTCCTTTGATAGTTGGTGAATTCACTGTATGTGAATACATCAGCGAGTGTTTTTTAAATGAGCCACGGACAAAGTGAAGCGGTTTAATGGGATAGTTTTCAGGTACTTGCTAATTGTATAGCTTTCCCACAAAAAAATAAAACAATAAATATGAGCTGGATAACAAATGGAGCTCAGAAGGACAGGTCCCATGTTCGATCCCGGACCTGGTGGGGGCTTTCCTGGAGTTTCATTTTTTCTTGTAGGTTTCCTGCAGGTGCATTGATTCATGCTATTTTAACATCAAGGAACTTAATGTGTGTCAAGTGGTTTGGTAAAAGGCAATGATTTAATTAAAAAAGTTGACTTAAAAGTACTGAATCATGATTTACGGTTACAATGGTGTAACCTGCATCATCATGGTCCAGATGAGACTTAAAATTACTCACCTCTACTGTTTAACGCTTCGCCACAATCCATTCATTCAGGCTTTTTGGACAAAGAACATTTGATGCCGGAGTGCATGCCATGCTTAATCTGCTGACTCAACTGGGAAATGTCCCGCGGCTGTCTATACTCCATGATTCAAAGCCAACAAAGTTATGAAATATGTGCAGAGTTGAACCTACTTTCTTTTTTCAACGTTGCCATTAGGGCGGGCGATATGACGATATTAGAGCGTCTTACGATCTCCAGAGCAGACGATCTGTTATTTTTGTGGGATCGTTTTATCAAGGTTTTATATACTTCAGCACAGTTTACTCTTTTCACTGTCAGTGAAGGAATCCCAAGCCGCAGACTTTCTGCGACGCAATGTCAGACGCTAATGCGAGCATTTAGCAAAGAGACGCTCCCCTGCAGGGCGTATATACGACCAGGCTCCTCAATCTAAAGCTTTAAAATGTTTTAAACCCAGCGTTCTGTCTCTATTTCAGCGGTATTTATGTCAGTGTCTTTCCCCCGTAACGCTGCTGCTCTGCGTAGATCACGGCATGCGTTTATTTACCTGGCTGGCACATGTGCGAAGAAGCGAGTTTGTCCTTACAGTTGTGTCAGGCGCCGCATCCTTCTCATTTGTTTAATTTAAATCCTGCACCGCGTTCACAAATGCGCTGTTTATCCATGTCTTTGAAAATATTATTATTATCTGTAATTTTATTGTGTTTTTCATTCATAAAGTGAGTTTGCTTTAGGTCCAAGTCTAAGATTGCTGTGTTGATTATCACAAAGTTAAATTAGTATAGTATTTTTCTTCTTCAGTGTGTAATTTAAGTTATTTTTCGTCATTATAAAAAAATCGTGATAAAATCGAAATCGTAAGTTTATAATTCAAAAATCATGATATTGTATTTTTGCCATATCGCCCACCCCTAGTTGCCATCCGTATCTCAGCTATGATCATTAAACTATCTCTGCATGTGTCAGTGGAAGTACTTTCTGTTCTTTTGTACAGTAGATGATTTTGTAGCACTGTATTTGAAAGTCACCTGTTGGAATGCCCCTCTGCCGATGAGAAGGTAAACATGAGAGTAGTGCTAATGACAGAGTACAGGACAAGGGAAAGCTGCTATGAGACCTCGCTTCACTACAGCAGTATCCTCTCCTCTTTCTACATATTGATGTTTTCTACCTTTCTTCATGGATTGCGAAGATAAATATACCCAGTTGGGCTTACCGTTAGCTCCACTCTGCAGTTGCTGTTTACCCTAAAACCTGGTGCTAACTTGTTCCAACAACAAGCCGTTTACAAGTTGGAAACCTTTAAATGTACCAATGAAACAATAGTTATTTTGTAAATTACAGTGGTGAATAGAACACTGTTATGAACATATTGTTATTCTGAATACATACAATTACATGTTTTTGGCCACTTAGTATAAGCAATTTTGCTGTGTCCTTATTTCAACTTGTGTATTAAATGCCCTTTACCTGAAAAAGGGATCGTAGACATTTTGAATGTTTGTTTTGATCCAAATTGTTTTGATCCTTAACTTTCCAAGCGCATTTACAACACCCAGAGTTTAAGCACTTGTTCAGGCTTATACAGAACACAAAGTTTTTTTTTTCAATGTCTGCTTATACTGTATATTGGATAAAACTAAATTTATGCCAAAACTAGAATAAAGTCAGGTCAAGGGCCTTTAATGCTGCCGGTAATTGGCTCTGACTGTACACAGAATGTTTTTGGCTAACTTCCTGTTAGCCAGTGTAGGGTAAACACAACTTCCTGTCCACATTTTAGCGGAAATTTCATAACAATTAGTTCAGAGGATGGAGCGTTTTTACCATTTATTAGCGTCAAATTAACGTTAGCCATTAGCTTCGAGGCTAAAACATACACAAATCTCTGAGTAAAGTATTTATATCCTGAGTAAAGTTTTTACCATTTTGCGAGCAATGATCCAATAGCTGCATGTTTTATGCCACGTACTGTTAAGTCTTTTAATTTCTTTATTTTTTAGCAAGACACAGCTAACCCTCCATAGGAATAAAAACAGGCAGGAAACGGTTGTTCGTTTAGGAAGTTAGCATCATGTTACTTCGTTTTAGGCCTAAAACTCGGGCTTATTTGATGCTTGCCGACAAATCGAGTATGAAATTCATCCAATCGTCTTCCAGTTCTTCTAAACAAATACCTTCTCCTTGCAAACATATTCTCAGACACACACGGTAATGAATTTGCTAACAGATAACCCGTTAAGTCAGTATATTATCTTTGCTAACACCTCCACAATTACTTTTGGACACATTTTCTCTTGAGTTGCGCATTGTAATTCTCCCCCCCCCCCCCCCCCCCCCCCCCCAAGGGTACTTGACATTCTTCCCCAGTATTTACACATCCCCACATGTAAACGATAACCTCCACGCCCGTGCGTTTGCATGTGCCTCGCCTCTTCCTCCTACCGTCTCCGTAGTCTCCCAAACCTTTGTCCCCCCTTTGAGACGGCTCCAAGTTGAACCAAGCTAGTTCCAAGTTTTCCTCTCAGCTTGGATCGCGCAGAGAGGACGCGCCCTCCATCTGCTGCACAGATCCGCATCCCCATCTGTAATTACGCGCAAACGCGAGCAGCTGAGGAGCAGATATGTCACTCGCAGACATATACAGGCAGCGTGGGAAAGAGGAGGCCCGCCATTTGTTCTACACGGCTTCTGGATGCGCATTCCACACGAAACGACGCGCTCGCTTATTTATATCCGTGTTGCAAAGTCGGCGACATGTCAGATGAGAGGTTGGAGCGCAAGTTTCTCAGCTGGCGGAAGTCATCAACAAAACACAAAATCAGGATCAAAACAAGGGAAGAAATGAACTAAATGAGGAAATGTTTAACTGAAACTGAACTTTTACACATTTTTAAGTTCTGTCCATTGTTTTTGGCTGAGTTTGCAAAAAATGTGTCTATCTCAGTCGATGAAGACTTGAGTGAAATGATGCGGATATTGCGTCACTTAATATCACAATACGATATTTTTTGCGATATATATAATGGTTATTATATACCCTGGTGGCTTTTTCTGTTGCCATTATGATTTGTTGTTCGACCATCAATGGCTTCACACAAGGGCCAACCATGAGTGAAGAATAGTTATTGTGTTATAAATTGATATTCTTTGTAAAATCAACAAACCAAAACATAAAAACTTTCACCGGGGTATGTACATTTATGAGCACAACAGTATGTAAAGGTCTAATTTGTGTTTCAGTGTGTTTCAATCCAACAAGACAAATATAAAATAAAATAATGCAAAAATCCAGAATTGTCCAAAGAATACACCCTTAGATCAACAAACGTAGTACAGCACTAATATTAAAACCAACCAAAAATGTGGACAGAGTGAATGAAAACAAACAAACAAACTAGGTTTAAGAGACACTTTTGGAATATAGCATGTGTTTTTGGGAGAGCTTGTATTTCCTCACATCTTTCTAGAATACAAATAATCTTTCTTCCAGTGTTCATTTCAACATCCCTGGACACAAATGCAGAATAACACCATGTCCTCCTCTGGTGCTCTCTTCCACCCCTGCTCCTCTCCATGTCCCGATAACTTCCGCACGACTAAAGCATCTGTCACTCGGCCGGTTATTGGTCGCTTTGTTAGTTCCTCATCCCTCACCGCGCCTCAGCCATGTCCCATCAGCAGCTGTGAATCCTCGGCTCGCCGCCTATTACCCCCCGTCTATTATTTATTAATAATTCAGTGCGAACAGGTGTTAAGAGTGATGTAACTGTACAGAATAGAGATAATGGTAGCGTAGTCGAATGTTGATGGCCGCAATTAGCAGTTGTCTCGGTAATAAACTGTAACAAGTTCTTCAGTCTTTAGAGGTTTAGCGTCTTTAGCGCTTATTTAAGATGTGTACTGTGAACTGATTGGTAATTGCGATGCTTGCCAGATATGACCCTGCATATATTTACTGTAGTGTAGCAAACAAGAGCAAAGCGCTATTAACTGGTATGAAGTTTAATGTTTTTTTTTCTTTTTTTTTTTAGCTTATTTCAAAAAGTGATGGGCACTCAGTTGTTTGTCAAGGACTCTTGTGACAATTGTTTACTACTTGGAGAGACAAAGGGGAAGTGGGGAATCAAATCTGATTTTTTTTTACAGGAATTTTCACAAACACAAGCGGCAAAAACACGTGAAATAATGGTGTAAAAAGGTAGCGATACAAGAGGAAAAGCAGAGGTGCTTCTTAGGCTGCACAGAACAAAGCAAAACAGAGTATAGTGTAGCTAGTGGGGCTGGGACAAAATGTATTGTATAGTATCGCAATACTTTTTACTGCAATACCATTTATTGACACTTCATCAGGTGTCACGATACTTTCAATACTTTTTATCCTGCTCTCCAGTAACAATTACACAGCACTTTGTTACATTTTGTGTTAATTCACTTTTTTAATCTCAACACTTCAATAAATGTCAAAAACCTTCGACAAATTACTTATGACACATTTTAAGATAAACATATCACTTATCATATTTACTTGCTGTATCGCAATACGTATCGGATCGGCCCCCGAGTACCGTGATGCGTATCGGATCGTGACAAAAGTCTTTCGTCCCAGCCCTAGTAACTATTCCCAAAGACAACCAAATCCAAGGCACACTGTTTAAATTTTATGAAGAAAATCATTCAAAGCTTTTATCATGGCGAGCGGGCTAAAACACGTGTTTCGACCTAGCATGGCCTTCCTCATGGGTGCAAACAGGCCACAAGGTAAAGGCCCGTTTTTTTAAAGAAAGAAACCCCAACAAGTCTTACATTTGAATTTGTCAATAAATATCTTTAAAACCTTTCTGAAAATGTGGGTTTTTAGAGCTTAAGCTAATACTCCTCTCCATTCCGCTTGATTCATATAACCCTGTGTAACCATAGCTTCTGAGGCCGGATGAGATTGGGCATGTATGGCCTTGGCATTGGCGTTTGTATGAGTGCAGGGCGATAAATACAAAACACATACACTTGCTTTGATCTTGACAGGTCGACGTGATGCTATTAAGATGGCGTATGATAGATTTATAAAGAAAACTATCTCACTCCGTAACTAAACATTTGCGTTGGCAGCCGCGGCGGAGGCTTGAAGGGAGAGCAAAGCGAGAGCGCATTAATGAAAGCCCTGAGATGAGATGTTTTTATACCAACTTTTCCAGCTCTCACTTGACTCGTGTCTGGGTGTAATTGTAGCTTGTTGTTTGAAGGCTGCCTGTCCCTGTGTGAACTGGACTAACATAAATTTATAGTTTATGTTTCTGTGGACCGCAGGCTCTGAGGAGAAGACGTCATCTGTAGAGAGAGAGAGCGAGGGGGAAGCTGCTGTAAGGACACTGCGGTCACGTCAGGTCCCGCTGTGGCAGTTCGCTGGACTTTGACCAAGTTTAAATAATACTGTGATGTCAGAGAATGTTGGAAGTTTAAACCCATGTTGCTTGTGAGCGTGCTTTATATGTATTTGGTAATAATTTCAAACACACCTCGATCACTATCTCACATTTTGTTGGTTAGGAAATGCTATGTTGATCTAAAACGGCTGTAGCTGCTGTCAGACATGAGCGTTAGTGTATGTATACGTATGTATATGTTTGATGAGATGACAGCAGTGTGGTCAAAATGTGGATTTTGCTAAATATCCCATAAGATCCCATGTTTAGGCTGATTCCATTCTGATCTTGGTGCATAGTGAATAGTACTAATACATAATGAAGTAGTGCCAGCTGTAGAAATAGAAAAGGCAGTATTATAGTAAGTAATATTGTGTAAGTAACATGCGTATACATGTTGATGACTTCCTTGAACTGTACACACAGTTCATAGTACAATATAGTGCTTTTACCACCAGTGACTAATGGTGCGTTCCAGGCAGAGGCGTGTAGTACTCAGTTACATTTACTGAAGTAACTTTTTAAGAAATTGTACCTGTAAGTAAGTGCTTTATTTGTCAGTGTACAACCATACAACAAAATTGTGTTCATGTGTTAGTCCTGAGCAGTTTTGGGTAACGTTACTTTTAAAAGTAACTCATTAAGTTGGCAAGGCAAGGCAACTTTATTTATACCGCGCATTTCGTACACAAGGCAACTCAATGCGCCTTGGCTTGTTACTCCTCTGGAAAAGTAGCTTGTTACGTTACTGCACTAGTTTATTATGAAGGCGTTAAAGTACTCAAGTGTTACCAACAATAAACATCTATATATAGCCTTCATTTATCCATCATTTTTTTCCGATGAGGAATGCTCCGTTTCACAAACTGAGTCGCCAAAGACGCTAGCTCACGTAAACAGACCGACAGCAGGAAGTATTCAATCATAGCACAATACATTCGCTTCTGAACTTTATTTTATATGTGGACAAATGACAGCTAAAGGCAACAATAATGAGTATGTCTACTTATAAAAGCTTTGCTACGTTCGTAAACGGTTTGTCTCTGTCAGAAACTGCGCCCGTTTGTCAACAAAAAGAACGTCTGTGAAGGAGCTCTTAGACTTTACAAAGTGCATTGAATCGGTGATAATAAACACAACATACTCGCTCCACTTGCTTTAGATTGTGCAGCTTTCCTCAAACACATAACCAGCTGTGAGTGTATTGTTTACGTTGGAAGGGCCGATGCTGCCAAAAGCTAAGCGTTCAAAATAATGTAAGCACATCCACAATGAGAACGCGCTCGGCGAACACTCTGCCATGTGTTGATGAAAGTGATGGAGGACACAGTCCGCACTGTAGCCGAGGAAGAGAGGAGACGAGGGAAAGATCAGGACCAAACTAACGCGTTACTGATTTGAAAAAGAAAGGAGTACTTTATTAGCTGCAAATGCAAAACTAACGCGTTACTTTACTCGGGAAAACGTAATCTGAGTACTCTAACGCGTTACTTAGTAGCGCGTTACCCCCAACACTGGTCCTGCTGCGACTAAGCGACACCGCCACTGTGGATCAACCTGACCAGCATGTTTTTAGAGGTAGGGGGCTGCCTTCAGTGCTCCTCTGATCCTCTGAAATTGTGCAGTGCCTCCTGGGTTTGTCCCTGTTTCAGAGCGTGGTGTCCTGCACTGGTCAGCTCCTCCTCTTTCCTCTTCCTCCTGCGCAGCTCCCTCTACTCCACAACAGTCTTTCACCATCTTCTGAGAAGAGCTTAGCAGTTAATGTGTCTTATTCTCCAGTGAACGTTCATTAGCCATTAGCTACTGGGGACAGAAGGCATGTGTGGCTTAGCTGTGAGTCTTGCCCTGATACCTCCCTTTTTGTTTGTTTCCTAGTAGTTTTATGATACGATACTTTTTACTAATTATAATAAAGTATCTGTACTCTTACATGAGTAAAAATTATTGTTACTATTTCCAGTGTGAGTAAATATTTAAGAGGCAAATGCTTCATTTTGATCAATTAAACAGATGGAGATCGTTGTTTGTTTTAATCCATTTTGATGTCATTTGTTTTGGAATTTTCTCATGATTTTATGTTTTGTTTCACACCATTTCTGGCATAAAGAAACATAAATCAGACTTTTTCGCTCAAACAGTTACTCAGTTACTCACTTTACTCAAGTAACATTTTCTCCAAGTACTTTATTACTTTAACTTAGTAAATGTTTGGGCCACTACTTTTTATATGTGCTTGAGTAAAATGATTTCAACATAACGTTACTCTGAAATATTTTGGCTACTCTACCCACCTCCAAGCAACAGGTAACCGACCGCCCACCTGGACACATGCCTTGGAACGCCGCTCCAAGTGCTAAATACAACATGTAAACTCAAAGATGACCAGAGCGGCTAATGATATAATAGTATTACATTATGTACATGTACCACGTTTTGGATTATATGTAGCGTGGAGAAAATGTTCATATAACGTTAGCATCTTATTAGCTAACTGTTGTAGCGTTGGCCGTTTATTTTTACATAAGAGTTTATTCAACTTTCTGAGGTCGAGAGTCGTGATTTTGAAGTGGGAAACATACTTGTTACCAGTGGCCTTTAACGCAGCATAAATAGTGTCCTCATTTTGAACATTATTTTTCAATATATGTAAATTTGGGTGCTCACATGTTGGTAGCTGCATAAATATAACTCAAATAAAGCACTTTTGTGTCGATTCAACATCTTTAGAATGTCATATCCCCTTTCTTCTATTTACATATACAGTTTCTGTTTAGCTTGTAACTTCCCATTGGTGACTTTCTCGCAGTATTCCTTCTACTGTATTATTATTTTTCCCATAAAAGGCAGCACTCTATGGTTTTAATTTCATTACACTGAACAGCCTATCCATCACACACATTAAAAAACACAGGACTTCTTATGGGCCTGTTTGTTCACCAATACAAACACCCATAATGATATCAATGCCTGCATTTTATTGTGTTGATTAGGTAAAATGTTACGTAATGTAGCCGAGCTTCAAGTGAAGACAAGCATATTCCCTTCTGCTGAGTGGTGATATCTACTGGCTGCAGATAAGTTTGCATATTGGGATTGTCAAAGTGGATGCAAATTCGATTACAACGTTAATTTACATAGCTGTAATGGAGTGCCTTAGAGATTTGGTCACATGTGCAATGTGTCATTTAGTTTAGGCTCGTGTTATTCGACAAGAATGAGTTGAATAGGTGACCAATGATTTTTTTAAGGCCCTATGATGATTAACATAATAAATAAATAAGAAGTGTTTAGAATGATGTTTACTTGATTCCTGGCAAATGTTGCCTTTAGATTATGTTGGTCTACGGACAATGTTTGCTAGCACGCACGATGGCTGATTTCAACATTAAATCCTGAACCTTTTTTTCATGCATGTTTGGGTCATTTTTCAAACCCTTTTCAGGAAAAAGTGCCAATGCTAATACAAAGGTATTACAAAGGGAGGTAAAAGGTTAAATATTGCCTACATATATATTTCAGTGAGACAGTAGTAGTAGTCGTTCTAATAGAAAGAAAAAGGAGAAGTGATCTTAACGTATGCAGACAGTTAGTAGCCAACTCCTGTAAAACTGTAAACTAGTCCATTAGCCTGTTGAATATCTTTTAATCATTTTTCCAATAGCCATTTGCATTAGCCATCAAACGTATAGCATTGTGAACGATTCGGGCATGTTCAGCTGTTTGACCAAATGTAGGTGAGGTCAAAGCCTAGTTAGAAATCATTGATACATACACATACATCCAGTGTATATATATATGTTGAGACCATTTACCATACATGATAGATTTCACTTTAGATACAAATTGCCGTATAAAAGTGGCCTCTGAACTAAATGCTAAATCCTATTCAGTCAAGTTTGTTTGAGGGGTCGGATACACATCCAATAGCCACTAAACATCATTAGATTAGATGATTAAGAAACCACAGGAATTATATAGATGCCATGAATATACCATACATAACATACCTTGACATACTTACTATATAATACCCGTATTGGTTTTGGCTTCACCATTCATTTGAATGGGAACAGAACGCTCGGGTTCGAGAGCCGTTGGCTCAGGTAGCTGAAGGCTTTTCTATGGCTTCTATCGTCACGGGCCAAAAACATTTCGTGCACAGAGCTTATGGATTGATCTAATTCAAAGCCATTCTGGGTAATATTTCACCAAGTAAATATTTATAACTTTAATAACCATTTTAAATGTACGTAAACACTTTTTATTTTCATATGGTCGCAGTGTGAGAATAAAACGTAGCCATTTCCTTTACTTAATTGCTGAAATTGTGAACCATCGCTGCCAATTTCAATGGCTTTGTGCTGATTGAGTTTACGGTCGGTTCTTTCACAGTCAAAATCCAATGAATACACCATTGTACACCGACTGTATGGGCTGTGCTTTCAAATGCCTCGGGAGTGACTTTTGCAAGCAGCTGCAAAAAGTGGAAAAAGTTGTAAATTCCAACATGTTCTTCATATTCGTTGTTTGGAGAGGAAACCTTCAGACAAATTATACGTTTGCTTTGTAGAGGATTATTATTTGCGGGACAAGATCAGACGGAGGCAGTGGCACTTAAATTATGAGAAGTTTCCCCGTTCGAGTTCTGTCTGCTCTCGGTCTATTGGTCCAGTCAAATTCAAACATGCTGCATGCTCCTATAGTAAACAGTCGCCGCTTGGTTATCCATTAATGCGCCCACCCTCCTTATCGCTGTCTGATGATTAGTTACAAATCAACTTCTAACGTCTCCTTGTGTGTCCAGCGCCGGGACACCTGTTCGAATGATCCGCCGCGCAAAGCAGAAGGCATAAAAAGAAAAACACACGTTGCATTTGTTTTGCACACCTGAGGCCCAGTGCAGCCGTGATTCAGGACGTAATGGCCACGTGTTTACGCTCATTACAGCCACACCTGCCGCCCCGTTTCATGTTTGTTTACAACTATGAACGTGGTTGTCTCATAATAATGACGAGGGAAATGAAAGGCAGCACCTGCGGGGAGCTATGCACAAAGGAATGGTTTAGGGGACAAGTTGAATAGGCAGAATAAAGGGTACGATCATTTTTATAGGTGAAAAAATATCTCTATAAAAGCACATGCGTCTTTGCAGTGAGTGGGCGTGCCTCTCCTCAGTGCTAACTTCTGCTGGGGGCGGGACATCACCGGTGCGTCTCCATGGAGATCCACTCATTTTCGATCTAACCTTTCCGCCCCCTTTGTCGAAGGTATGTTTCCGGTATATTTGTTTCAGCTCTAGGGGATGCACAAAAAAACCCCACCTGAACCGAGCACATTTTCTCCAGTTTGGTTTTACCCAAATTTAAAAGCTTCTTGAAGAAAGTGTCAAAATAGCAACAAAAATGAGACAAAAACACAATGAAAAGAAGAAAAAAAACACGCTTCAGAAGTGATGACAACACGGCTACAGCGCGGGGAAAAAGATCAGTTTAGATCAGTTTCGTAGATCTTAGCTTTCAAATGAGGCGTTACTCTGGCCTAAAGGCTATAAGGTCCAGTCGAGAAGCTTTTAGATTTGGGTAAAGCCGAACTGGAGAAAATGCGCTTGGCTAAGGCGGTTGAGAGGTTAAGTGCAATAGATTGCGAGAGTTTGGCTATTCTTCTGATGTTGCAACAGTAGAGGTTGAGCAATATTTACATAAATCAACCATTGGCCGATCGAATGCCGATAAAAGGCCGATATCTCCGGAACCGAAAGCGATAGAGACTCCCCCACAACTTCCTAGGCCTCACAGGTGAGAGGCATTGTATTTTTGTAGCGTTGTATTGTATTATATTTGATGTTGCAGACGTTGCTTATCATTTCAGAACCATAAGAGATGGAGCTGATTTTTGTCTTTAAAACAAGCTTCCTCTGAAGTATCTAAACATGAATGTCTGAATAAATCAGGATTATAGACGAGACATTTGAAAAATCGGCATAGGCCTTAGAAAAACCCATATCAGTATCATACCTTATCATAATGGATCTGGTTTAAATGAGGGATAATCCTGCATATTCACTCCAGTCTAAGATTCTGTCTGCTAATGCCACTTCGTGTGAACTGGATGCACAAATAAAGCTTTAACTACTGCCTTCAAAGACTTTCTTCATTAGCCAAACCCACGACCAAGTAGATCATCTTGTAGATCATCTTGGCTGCCTTGTTGTGGTAAAACATGTACGTTTTAGACACGCATCTTACCTCTCCACATAAAAGCCACGTTCAAACGACCTTGCCCTTTCTTCTCCAGCGAAATGAAGCTTAACGGGTCTTTTTTCTCTCTATCTGGTGATGATGTCCCTGATGTGCTGAACATGTGGGCTTTGTGTAAACAGTCTGTTCCACTCGACTGGCGCAGGGTCCTGGGAACTCTCGTCCACGTACTCACCGGGGAAATGGCACACAGGTTTTGACGCCGTCTCTCTGTAACGGGCTTTGAAATGTGTGAGGGGTGATGGGCTGTGATCATGTTAGCAATTGGTTAGATTTTTATTTAATCATCGGTAAATTGCATTGTAATAGGTTGGGAATAGCGCGTTAATTTCAAGCTTAAAAACATTGGAACCCTAACTCCGTATCAAGACGCTAAATTACCAGAAAACATGGATAGTTTTTTTCTTGGTAATAATGGAAACTTGGCTGCAATAACCTTTTGTTGTTATGCTTTGATTCTATTTTTTTAAACGTGTCCAACGTGAGGGCTAATTTTGATAGGAACTAGGCTGAGGAAGAGAATGTGAACGTATTAAAAAGAAAAATATTGACATTGTGATTTATAATATCAAAATTGAAAACGGCATGTATTTGGACTTGCGGTCAAAAGAAAAAAACAAACTCATTTAGATACTCGAACCAGATTATAAATATATTGATGGGCAGAGCTTTGCCTGGTTAGAGGGTCAGGTCATAAATTATATTACTTGAGCAAAATAAATGGTCTAAAATCATCAAATATTACTGAGTAAGGACTACAGGTGCATTAAACACTCCCATTTCAGTTTATGTGTTTGAAATAAATACTTATTAGCAATTATTTTCATGTTTTGATACATTTGTGGTGGGCTCAGTTTTGGAGTGGCCCGACTACAGCATGCGCAGGGGGGGCTTCAAGGACAAAAGGTTGGGAACCACTGCAATAGGGGCCCAATGTTGTTTGCATGGTCATTTTAGGGGCCAAAGCCTAAAAAAGTTTCCTGGTTAAACAAAGCCCAATCTCTTTCATCATCATCATCCACCTCTGTACTACGATATATGATTCCTGGATGACTGAGATCCTGGACAAACTCTTTCAGGGGAGGCCCGGACCCAGAGGATACCCTATTATACACTCTATATTTTGTTATTGAGGGCAAAAAAGTTCTTTTTATCACCAATTTGAGTGTCTGACAAGCATGTCCACTCTCTCCATGTTTCTATCCACAGCCGTAGAGCCGCACTTCCTTCCTCCCTTCCTTCCTCCCTTGACCCGGGGTGAGGTCCCAGTCCCAGGCATGAGGTCCGCCTCTCCCCCTATCTCTGCGGTGACCCTTGTGCTTGCTTGTGTTTTCCCTGTCACGGCCTCGACATGTTGAGGCTAACCCTGTCTCCGCGGGACGTCCTGTGTCCGCGTCGGTGAGGAGGGAGGCAGCTGTCTCTTAAACAGATTCCACTTCCTCCCGGCAACAAGCGGGGTCTGTGCCCCTCTCAGTCCCAGTCACTGGTGAACACTGCTGGCTTTGAGGCGCGCCCGGTATGCGGCTGACCCAAACAACTGCCACTCTCTCTCTCGTGGGGGTGATGCGCAACGTTTAGTTGGCGGACAATTGCTTCGGATTGTCACACATGATGTTTTGAGGTCACTGTTGCCGCCTGTAAACGTGCCGTTAATTCAGATCGGGCGAGTTCATAACCTGCTGTCATACAACGTACTGCAGTCCCAAGCCCGGATAAATGCCAAACGATAAGATAAGATAGCCTTTATTGATCTCACAATTTACTTGTTACATTCAGCTCTTAGAAACACTGTGTGCAAATAGGCAGGAAATGTGAAAAAAACATCTTATATACAATGACTACCAATGACTTTGTGGGGACAAAACGTGTAAACAGTAAATAATAATAAATTAAACAGACTATAACAAAACATTTTATTGTCAGTATTAGCAGTGCAGGTTTACATCATAGTGCAAGTGGTTGATAAAGTGACCCAGATAAGTGATATAAATACAGAGATTATTGCATGTATTCTGCAAATAGGTTATTGCACATGTTACACAACATGTTGTTGTACAGTCTGACAGCAGTGGGGATGAAGGTAGCGCTCCTTCTTGCACTGAGGGTGCCTCAGTCTTCCACTGAAAGAGCTGCTCAGCTCCTCTACAGTCCTGTGCAGTGGGTGGGAGGTGTTGTCCATGATGGAGGTGAGCTTTGCTAATACTCTCCTGTCCCTCACCTCCTCCACAGAGTCCAGGGGGCAGCCCGGGACGGAGCTGGCCCTCCTGACCAGCTTGTTCAGTCTGTTCTTGTCCCGCTCTGTGCTGCCCGGGTCCCAGCACACAACAGCGTAGTGGAGAGCAGAGGCTCCCACAGAGTCATAAACAGTCCTGAGCAGAGGCCTGCTCACTCCGAAGGACCTCAGTCTCCTCAGAAGGTGGAGGCCACTTTGGCCCTTCTTGTACAGGGCGTTGATGTTGTGGGACCAGTCCAGTTTATTGTTGAGGTGAACACCCTGTCCACCACCTCGATGTCCTCCCCCTGGATGTTCAGCAGTGTGTGCGGTAGTGGCTTCCTCCTGAAGTCAATCACTATCTCCTTCGTCTTACTGGTGTTCAAACACAGGTGGTTGCGCTCACACCAGTCCACAAAGTCCATGATAACCGACTGGTACTCCAGGTCGTTCCCCTCGGACACACAGCCCAGGATGGTGGAGTCGTCGGAGAACTTCTGCAGATGACAGCTGTCCATGTTGTGTGTGAAGTTCAACGTGTAGATAGTGAAGAGAAACGGTGAGAGGACGGGGCCCTGAGGTCCGTGAGGTAGTTGATGGTCCATGCAGTGAGATGTTCATCCACTCCCGCGTCCTCCAGCTTCCCCCGCAGCAGTGCCGTTAAAATGTTGTGATAATCCCAGAAATACGACTTCATGCGGAAAGCGAGACAGTCGGTTTGTTGATGCTGAAAGGAAGATCTCATCACAAACGTTCAAGGCTGTAGTTGACCATTCCAACGTGATGACGGTGTTCTTTATAAGTCACTTATTTACCCTGCAGCAAATGGTCTAGTGGTTATGTTTAATGATGATAAAAAAAACACTCAGTTTGTATTTGTTTTTGCATGGAGTATTTTCTCTCAATCGAAATTCTGTCAGACTTCGCTTGACAGGGTTCAGATGCAAGCCATCTTCTTCTGCTTTTTACGGGGCTGAGCCATGGTTTGCCTAGTCCCGGACCTCCAGCTCCTCCTGAAGACTTTCTAGGTCAGTCAGGTTACCTCAGCGTCCTCTACCTCCAACTACACTTGAGGAATCCCATTGACCGCTATGGGTTCAAACACATTGCCTGGTTGATTTTGAAGGTGGCTTTGGGTTGGATAGCTGCTGGTTGATCCTCTGCACTGTGGTTCTCATGGCCCATGGTTCTGCTCTGCTTTGGTACTGACCTTCACTCCACCTCTCTTTCATGTTCTGACGGTCTGTGATGAAATCTGCCCCGGCTAGTGTCACTAGTGCTTGGTTCGCTCCTTTGAAGATATTTTGAGATTTCTTGGGTCTTGAAGGCTGCTTGAAGCTCATTCATATTAGAATGTTGATTAAAAATATACCTTCTTGTTGGTGAACTAGTTTTCCTGACCCCAACAGTGAACTTGACCCTGACATTCCTGCCCCGGAGGAATGTGCCTGTAAATAGTGCACGCCTCTCTTTGTGAGGGTCACAATGGCACTGCTTCCTTTGTTCAGGCCCTTTATGGAGCATCAAAGACCAGACATCGGACAAACAGGCCTCCATAGGTGCATGTGCTCTGGGGAGAATCGTCTTTTTTTTTTTTTTTAAATGTGTTTATAATAATCAATTTGAAAGAGTGACACAGTGTGCGGGAGCTTCTTTTACATTACATCAGATCATACAGACAAAATTAGAATGCAACAAAAACATAAAAGGACTCTCTGATCTAAATACTCACTACTCAACTTTATCCGTTGAGGACTTTTCAAATGAGTTTGTAGGCAAAGGTGTTCATGTGTTGAGTTCCATAATTGGCAGGCATAGAAGACAAATAAGGCTTCACCAAGTTTAATACATCCTCTGGGAATCCCCTGTATACCAGAGTCAGCTGATCCTGAGGAGCCTACGGTGCTCATACTGGGTTAGGAGGTCGCATAGATACTTAGGACCTCGACCATTAGAAGACCCCCATAATCCCAGCACCAGCCCATACATGCCCTACCTTTCAATGCAAAACATCTGCCCTCTACAAATCAATAGTTTAACTTTTTTTTTTTCATCCTGAACTAAAACACACCCAGGCTTATGAACATTTGATTGTGCAAACAGTTTGAAAGGCCTGTTGTCTGTTTCATATTTATTAAATGGATTCAGGGCACGGTGGAAGGAAGCGGGGGTTTTGGCGTGCGTTTCCTGCTCTTCAGTGGGACGTCCTTTGGAGATGTGGGTCTTTTGGAATCCCCTTCGGTCTCCAGGTTTAGATCAACACTGTACTCACACACTGTGATCCTCCCGCTGCTGACTCGGCACCCCCTGGATTTAGACCCCTTCTCTAGCCTCTCCGTGCACTTTTTCCCTCAGGCCAAAGCAGCCCCCCTCCCCAATGATTAAGTTAATGATTTCCTTTTGACCCATTTTAAAGAAAAAACAACAACATATCATCCAATTGACTTTTCGACCCATCTTGTAAACAGAGGTACTGAAAGGTGTATTGTTAGTTTCAGGATGTGATCGAGACTTTGTGATCAATCTGCTTGCCAAGTTTTACATAACCCATTCCATTGTTGAGATGGGGAAAAGGAGCATAGTCTGGCAATATATATATATATATTGCTTCCTCTAAAAAGAAGTAGTATACTGTAGTAGTTTATATACTGTTGGTCAACTCAGGATATTATTATGGCTGTGATCAGACTGGAGGCCAAGTCTTGCATGTGTAACCCATTCTATTGCTGAGATTTGGAGGGGGGGCCAGATCTGGCAACACAATCTGCAGTTTGTACACCCCCTCTTGTAAGCAGAGGTACTTCAAGATATATTGTTGATCATCTCATGATGTTATTGTGACCATGTGTGATCAGACTGCTTGCCAAGTTTTTCACGTGTGTAACCCATTCCATAGTTGGCATGGAGAGGAGGGCAATATCTGTCAATCTAGCCTGTAAACAAAGGTACTATAATCAAAATTGCAGACAAACTTGCAATTTTATAGCCTACTGTATGGACCTATTCACACCTTTAGGCCTCCAAAGAAATCTCAGTATTGTAGCGCACCTGTAACCATGACCACAGGGAATAGCATTATGCAATGTGATCTCAATATCCACTTAGCCCTTTCACACCTTGTAAATTGCTCACCAGAGTAGCCACATCAAAAGCTAACCTATATTTTGAAGCCATTAGTACAATGTTTTGGCTAGAGGGGTTCTGCAGATGGAGCTTCAGTGAATTGATGCTCCCAATTTTTTTCAACAAATCCTTTTGTAACCACATCACAGAGGAGGCTTGCTGGAAAGACTCAGTGCTGTGAAAATAGATCATATTTGGCACAAAATATGATATTTTTAAGTTATACAGTAGATTTGTTGCAGTGTGCTTTCCAACTGTGCTCTATGAGGCAAATTCTTTCTGTACTGAACTGCACTGCAAGATAGGTGGTACCCTACATCCATAGGACAAAGTTAAATTGTTTGCTTCAGTTTTGCCTCTGTTTGCTTCCGGAAGAGGTATGCAGAGCTGTGACATGGGTTGTCCTTCTTTATACTTGTTATTTATGAGGCTCATTTGGGACCCTGGTCTGAACTCTTCAAAGCCTCCAGTGTTGAAACATTTGTGGGGGCCCTCCGAGTGGATTCCAGGCTAATAGCAAATCCACATGCGCCGCCGTTCATTAGCGTGACAAGCTACCGCTAGATGCGAACTTTGACACTGTGGCCATCCTTTTAACCTTGTCTGATGCCACTTTAGTTGAGTTTTACTACAAATGCTAACTTGCTAGCTAATGTGGCGTCAACCCATATTTTTAATGATAAAGTTTGGATTGTCCAGGTCAATTGTTCGGGATGGAATGTTAATAATTCAATGTTAGGGAGGACTAGCAAGCATTGTCTATTGACTAAATTAGCTAAAACAATACAAAAAAGCAGAGAAAAGAGCTGTGGAACAACTGTTTGCTGCCGTTGCTGTTGCGTCCAAATGCTTTTATGTGTATACGATAACCTCAGTATTGAACATTTTTAGATGTCCACGTGTTTATTATTACGTAATGCGCCAGGAATCTCAGAAATCTTTCACTATGCAATTATCTCTTCTACTGGACAGTAAATGAAATGCTAGCTAAAAACGATAGTCCGTGGAATAAGATGAAAATAGGTTAGTATCTTTAGCTAGCTTGACTGGTGATCAGTTTCAGTTTATCGATCTAACAGGTCTACTAATTAATGTATTTTGTGAATAATACAAAACACACTTGCCTGCATGGTGGTGTAGCGTTTAGCACTTTTGCTTCACAGAAAGAAAGCCCTGAATTTGATTCCGGAATTGGGCGGAATCTCTCTGTATGGCGTTTGCACATAGTATTCTCCTTATGGTCTGTTTACTTCAGGTGCTTAGTTTTTTCCTACCACTAAATCATGGTCAGGACTTCCTTTGAAAACAAGAATCCGATTTTTTTTTTTTAAATGTCTTCAAACCTTCCTTGTTACAATTCGCAAAATAAATGCACAAAGGAAGAAGTCTATTGTCAGACGGTAGAGCGAGCGTCATTGGTTAAATTTAGTTTGCTCTCACTATGTCCCTGGTTAGGACGCTCTTACCTCTTACCCCCTGCCTTAACCGAGCGCATTTTCTCCAGTTCAGCTTTACCCAAATCTAAAAGTTTCTCAGTTGGAGCCTAGGCCAGAGTAATGTCTCATTTGAAGGCTAAGACCTACAAAACTGATTGCCACTTTTTGGTTGCATTGTTGCTCCGTTTTTGTCACCAGTGTTTTTTGTCGTGTTTTTTTTCCACTCCTTTATTATTGTGTTATTCTTGCTTTTTTTGGTCCTGTTTTTGTAGGTTTTTTGTAGTGTTTTTGTTGCATTTTCATCTTTTTTGTTGTTGCTTTTTCATCGCTTTTTCGTCACTTTTTTTGTGCCCTTTTTTGTTGCGTCACTGTTGCTTTTCCAGCACTTTTTTTTCAAGAAGCTTGCCGCTTACTAGATGTGGGTAAAGCCAAACTGGAGAAAATCCGCTCAGTTCAGGTGGGGGTTATGAGGTTAAAGCCATTACTCGCGTAGGTCAATGTATTGTTTGCCAGGGTAACGGCGTCAGCACCGGACATAGCAGAAATAATCCCAAATCGCTTAGCTAATGGCAGTAAGGTTTTCGACACTACTAACTAATGCTGTGTTGCCTACCTTTTGAGGATATTTGAAACTTCAGCATGTACCAAATCACTTCTTAACCTCAGAAACCAGTAAATCATTGATCATCTTCCCTCCTCCATATGTAAAAAATCTGGTTTGAAGCATCCTGCTGTTCGCCTGAGGGAGTGGCCTTAGCAGGACCCTCCACAGGTCGGCGGGAGGCAAGTGGGTAGTTAAGAGCATCCATAAACACGCTGTTTACTGGCCCAGAGGGTAACCAAACCCCAAACGCCGCGCGGCTTTCGGCAAATAGAAAGGTCACGACTGTGCTTTCTCCATGGCAACCGCATTTAGAGGCGGCAGCCGTGTCATCCGAGGGCCTTTATCTCCCGCAAAACAGAAAACATGGGGTTGAGATCTAGTTGTTATAGGAGCGCTTTCTCGTGACATTTTGTTTACCAGAGTTGATTTGTTTGTCCGTTTGTTTTCTAAGCTGAAATGTACCTATTGTTGGGATGTGGCTTTTGTGGAAAATGTTTAACGTATCTCCTGTTTCGCCGCTAATCATTACTAATGCGGAAACGCTGCCTGATTCTCAAAGAGTAACATGCCTTATGACTGTGTTTTCCATATCTTTGTTCCCACGATGTAGCCTCGACTCTAAGCATATGTTTGTCTATGTTCTCAGGGCGAGCGTGTGTGGCTGCGTGAGGATGAGCAGTACCTGCCCAGTACCGTGTCCTCGTGCTCCGGCGGGGTCGTCGTCTTCTCCACCGACTATGGCCAGGTGAGCCTACGCATCGCACGGAACACAGTGGCCTCAGAGAGTTATCGGACCCCCTTTGTTTTTATGACGTTGCAGCCAAATGCCACATCTAAATTTCACACTCTTTGCCTGCACATTTTTTTGTGAGATTTGTGCAGGGGGGGTGGGAAAAAGAAAAAGTTGGAGTTGAGTTATTCTGATCTCCCAGAGTGCCTGTGGTCAGGGAGAATGAGTGAGCGCTTGGACCGCAGTATCATGTGGAGTGGAGGTATTGTCTGGCGATTACTGCAGGATTAAGACATACTTATCTCCTCACTCCGAGACCCGTTGGACCCCGCACACATGCAGGGGGCGTTCACGGAAACTACGGTGCTTTGGGCCGTAAGATTCTAGTAGTGCGGAAAGTTAGGAATTAGCTATTACCTATTACAATGTGACTATGAGATTCCACTTTTCAAACTTGCCTTTTTTTGTCTTACTAAAAACGTAGACTTTAATAAACTAGATATATATCATACATCCATACCACTGCTTGGAGCCACCCACTGGCCGCAGGGAGAATTACACAAAAACGAAACAAAAGCCACTATTTTCTTCCCAATGGCATTCTAACAATTCAATGGCGCCGTGATGAATGCATTTGGAGTGCAGAATGACTGAGAACGTGAAGAAGTGATGGTTTTTTGAGACTTTGAAAATGCAGAGGGCGCTTCCAGGTTTTGTCAATTACACAACAAAATCAAGGGGATACAGATAGTAGCCCTTGCAGTTGAAGGAGAAATTGCAAAAGAAGGATTACTCAAAACTGGACTACTGAAAACTTCCTGAATGAAGCTAAATATTATGTGTGTGTGGTTCAAAAGCTGCAAGTTGTAAGTGGTTGTAAGATTGTTCGATGTTACACTCAGAACTTCTCGTAGAACGTCAAAAGAATGTTAAATGAAGCTTGAACCTTCAGGATCTAAAACAGACACCAACAAGATCGTCTAAAACTATCTAACTCCAACTCCACATTGTTATCATCATTTGTCAAAGGTAGGGCTGGGCAATGAATTGAAATATAATCAAAATCGCAATCTCTACTTTGGTCAATCTCAAAGGATCTGTATCATGCTATTTTAGCCATTCCAAAGTAAAATATACCTCCAGAAATATAAGTATTTATAAGCAACTTTATCAGTAAAATAAATGTATGTATCACAGTAAAAAGGGGAAGTTACTTCACAAAGCAGTCATAAGGACTTGACATGTGGAACACAGCTTCATAAATGGCTAACACACACGCTAACACGTGTTTTGATTGACTCACCGCTCTGCCTCTGGCCTCGACGATCGGGTGTTTACATTATGGGACTCGCGTTGGTTATAAAAGTTAATCCACTTTGGCCAAGGTTCACCAAGCATCCATCAAGTGACGCTGAATCCCGGAAAGAAATTCGCATGGCGCATTTTCTCCGTAACATTATCGTTAGGTAAGAAAAAAAAAAAACAGGCGGTGTCCAGAGTAGGTTAGAAAGAGCTCCTTCTTCACAACTTTCAGTGCAAACATGACATATGTTCAGACGCTCAGGGGGTGCGTTTGTTTACCCCACAGTCAGGCACTTTTTTATTTTTCTTACAACAGAAATAATAAAAAGGCTGTTTTAAAACTCGGTTGTTTTCCAGGAGAGGGCGGAGCAGGTGCTCAGCGAGCAGGATTCAGGAGGATTGCTTAGAACTGCGTGAATGAAGCCAAAAACCGCTCTGGGGGTGTTTTTGATAAGGAAATAGCATAACAACATGGTTAAAAGCTCCAAAAAGATTTTGCATGATATAGGACCTTTAATAATCGTCATAGGACTTAATAATCAACAGGTTTACAGCCATTTCTTTGGCACAAACAGTACCTAGTTTGGGAGTTTGGACGAGACAATCTTTTGTGTGTTAAATGAAACTGGAGGAAAGCATTTTTGTTTAAAGGTCCTATATCATGCAAAATCAGCTTTTTGGAGCTTTTAACCATGTTGTTATGCTATTTCCTTATCAAAAACACCCCCAGAGCGGTTTTTGGATTCATTCACGCAGTTCTCAGTAATCCTCCTGAATCCTGCGCTCTGAGCAGCTGATCCGCCCTCTCCTGGTAAACGACTGGCATGTTCAGTTGTGTCGTCACAGCGGAACGGAAGTGCTCGACGTCTGTAATCTAATGCCTTACGGCATGATTTTCATTTGTAAAACTGCTTTTTTCATTATTTCTGTCGTAAGAAAAAAAAATAAAAAAAAATAATAAAAAACAAAAACAAACAAAAAATGAAGTGCCTGACGCTGCGCTGCCCCTGTACCGAAAACAAACGCTCCCCCTGAGCGTCCGAACGGTCTGAACAGATGGTCATGTCATGTTGCACCGAAAGTTGTGAAGAGGGAGCTTTTTCTAACCTACTCTGGAGTCTGGACACCTGTTCTTTTTTTCGTACCTCACGATAATGTCACGGAGAAAACCGCGTTTGGCTGCGAGGACAGGACTTTATTCAACCTTCCTAAAGAAGAGGCCATAGAAGTTGGACTTTCCCTCCGGGATTCAGCGACTATCAGCCACAATAGTGTTTGTCTGAGCCTGTCGCTGATGGATGCTTGATGAACCTTGGCCAGAATCAAAGTGGATTAACTTTTATAACCAGCGCAAATCCCATAATGGAAACATCAGAGTGGTGAGTCGATCAAAATGCATGTTAGCGTGTGTGTTAGCCATTTAGCCATGAAGCTGTGTTGCACATGTTAACTCCTTATAACAGCATCATGAAATAACTTCACTTTTTGCTGTGATATATATATTTCTACTACTGCTAAAGTTGTATGAGCGGCGAGAGGGGGCGGAGTTAACTGAATCCAAGCGTTTTGTCTTCCGGGTTGGAAAAATACCTCCAGAAAATACTTATATTTATCACAAAAATTAGTGCTCCGTAGTGGTAGAGGTACAATATATCATATAAATGCCTATACTTTACTTTGGAATGGCTAAAATAGCATGATACAGGTCCTTTAAGCTGACGTTTGAATTAAATATGTATCTAATTTTATAAAACAGTAAGATGTATTTAATCTAATCGAAAATCGAGATCGATCGATTTTTAGTAAATCGCCCAGCCCCATTCAAAGGGGTGTTGTTTCGAATTGTCTCTAATAGCTTGAGCTAATGAGGAAACAGATGGAGGATTTCCCTCTTCCAGAGCCGATTCCAAAATGATAATCAGTTTAAGCTTCTACAACAGCAGTAAACCCACCAACATCCGGCTTTGACACCAACGAGAAAGAGTTCAGTCAGCATTTACTGATTGATATTACCTCAGCTTATACATTTTCACCCCGATACTCGAGGAGACGCTAGTGTCAAAATCTTAATTTTTGAAACTACTCGGACAATAATTGATGGACCTTATCACCACGTTGTCAAAAAACAGATAGCCTACTAAATGACACTAAAACTACAGGATCTTAACTAAATAGAGGTGGCTATAGAATATCCAAAATATTGACTCAAGTAGGAGAAACCTTACTTTGAAATAATTTACCTCAAAAAGTAAAAAATAAATACATTTGTAGAGTAACTGTGTAAAAGGCACACACTATGTTCAGAAGTTTGGGGTCACCCAGACAATTTCATGTTTTCCATGAAATCGCGAATGGAAGACCCTTCATTTCTCAGTACAAGAATAGACTGTCTAATCCGCAGTTAGCCTGTGAACACGATTAGCTAACACAATCTACCATCAGAACACTGGAGTAATGGTTACATTAAAAATCATAAATTTCTAGCCATATTAAAGCTGTACTATGTGAACCAAACTGTGAAAGTCGGATGCCGAAACATGATTCTCGCTTTCACAGACCCCGCGCACATCCCAGTTGTTCACTTGAGTTATTTAGAAGCTGGAGTTCATAGAGTGACAGTGAGTGACCAGGGCGGACTGCTAATGCTAACGCTGTGCTAATTTTAGCCTCTGACTTCCTGGTTCGCGCTGAAAGGAAATGCGCCATATTTATATTTATTCCTGTTTTTCTGTTGTAAATGTCGTGTTTACAATGTAGATCTATTTCTGATAAATGTAATGTTTTCCTCAAAAAAAAAAACAGAACTTTTGAATGGCAGTGTATATGCAAAATAGATGTAAATAGTGTGTGCTAAAGCATTTGTGCTTTTTGTCTCTTATAAACACTAAAAGGCCACAGCGCAAACTCATTTACATATCAGATGGGCGTCATTAATGATATAAACGGTTTCTAATGATAAATCTGGTAAAAAACATAAAATAGTATGTGCTCATTTTCAGTAGTGCGTTCAATTTAGCACCTGGCTTTGTAAATCAGCCTCTAAATGTTTAAGTGTTGATGTATTCCAACAAACAAAATATAGAGTTATGTAAAAAATCTCAATATTTCCAAAGAATACACCCTTGAATTAAGTAAAATAAATCATTCCTTAAGACAAGGTAAAGGCACAAGAATGTTAGTACCTTCATTGAAGATACAGTTATTAAAGTTTGGTTCATTTCCATCTGTCACATGAAGCATTTGTCAATATTTTACAAAAGTACGTGTGAGATAAACCTACGTGTAACTCGATACACCACTTTATAATGACTTTTTGTCGGGATGACCACATGATTTTGAGTCCAGGATTTGTGTTACATTGGACCGTCGGATCAGTGAGTGCCGTTGGTGGCAGGTTTCCCCCGTCTCCGTGTCCCGTTACTCCGTTCGGAGCGGTCCCGGCCCACGCACAAAGGAGAGGGGAGAATGGGCGTCCGCAGAGCAGCTGCCGGCCGATAAAGAGGAGCACCCAGGGGCGACAGCGTTTAGGGCTTGGCTTACCTGCTGATGTCACCCGCTGGACAGTTTCACGCCCGCGGACAGGAGGGGTGTTGGTAATGGAGTGGGACCTGTCTGTCTGAGGGAGTTTGACTGATGACTGCGTGCCCAAAGTGGCTAAACATCATTGCTGTTTGACCCTGCAAAGAAAAACAAGGTTTAGAACGTTAATGTATGTGTTGATAGAATCTCCCCATTAGCGCTGTTGAGCTGTTGCAGTTCTTCTTGTGCTCGGGGCTTATAGACACAGCAGAGACGTTTTTTCCTATACGCAGACTACGCAAGTTGCGTAGGGCAAGGGCCCCGCATATCAGTCAAATGACGGTGTTGTTTTTGCTTCAACGCGTTGTTGAAGCAAAACAAAGCAAAGCGGCAAGCTCTCTGGCAGCGCTCACTTACTCTCCGCTTATAACCCCAAAATGGAGCAGGGTGCTGAAGTCGAGAGACCTTCCGCCTTCCCCCTGTCACCCCCCAAAGCGCGAGTCCTTCCCCACTCCGCATGGTCTAAAACGAATTACCATCAGGTGCAGATTTCAGTACGTTTTAAATCAGCGGTTCCCAAACTGTGAATGTGACCATTTGCCATTTACCATTTAAAAAAGTGGGTGAAAATAGCCTAGTGTTGTCCTAAACCCCAGTCTGACCGTGGTTCTCACACAGAGGGGCAGGGCCAGATTTGCAGTTATTATGTTCCACTTCTGCCCTGCACTACTGCACAATGTAACCATTTTTGACTGTAAATGGGTTCACTCTTTGTCTAATCTTTTGGATGGGTACTGCAAGGCCCCTGCCTAGTGGATATTTGCCCATTAAAGGCTAGCACTTTTCACAACACAATATCCCTCTTTAAAAACCAATGAAGAGAGACATAAATGCTATTCAAAAGACGTGGTAAAGTCACAGAAACTTTGTCATTTGAGCTTGTCCTTGTTTCTGCGTAAGAGTATTTATCTCCATGAAGTGGCAAGCAAATCTTTAAGGGGCAAAAGTTTAATATGCTGCATAAAATTGATAGAATAGATAGTTTCATTAACTGTATTCTTCAGAACAAGGGTTAGAAAAGGTTATTTAATGTTTTGTTTCCCATCGTTCATGTCACGACTGAATTGTAAATTAGACTTTTAAACTCAAACTCAAACATCTTACTCAAGTAAGATTTTCCCCGGGTATTTTTTTTTTTTTTTACTGTTACTGGAGTAATTACTGGAGTAGTCCCGACTTTTAAAATAATTTCAAAGTAAAGTTACTCTTACTTTTGCTTCTCACCTCTGCATTTAGCTCTTTGCCTCCTAATTTACACTAGGCACTCAAAGCGCAGATTTTTTTCTGTAAATGTAAATGTCCCTTTTGTTGTGCTGTTGATGTGCTGGGAAACCTTTGAATAGATCAGCCATTCTCAAAGTCTGGGACATCACGGCCCCCTTATTGTTTCAAAAATCTCCCAGGCCCCCCCCAATAATAATAATAATTTACTCTGTTTGAAATAATTTGTTATTATTTTACAGCTAAAATTACATGAACATTATCTACAGTAGCTAAATACTGATTTAAAGAGGTAGATTTTAGCAAATAAATGTACATTTCCTTTCAAAATCTGTGGTTTTTCAATGTACTTGTTTTGTAATTAAGCTTTGGGGGCCCACCTGCAGTTTCTCTGAAGCCCCCCAGGGGCCCCGGACCCCACTTTGGGAACCGAAGGAATAGATTAATAAATTTAAAAAAAACTGTGTAGGGCTTGGAGAAACTTGTCAACACAGGCTTTACAAATGCATTAAGAGTAAGCCATTATTATCTTTATTCATCCACTCCTCAGTCTGACTTGGTGGTGGTGAGCCCTGGGGCCGACATTCACAAACAAATGACAGTCACTCTAAGACATAAAGGCAATAGGAGAAAAGGGACACAACAATGAGTGCTTAACCACTAAGCCACTGCTGCTAGTGTTACTAAACCTAGACTGAATGGGAGAGAAGTCCAAACAATAGGCCTACAGTGCTGTCCTGTATCTTCCTTCCATCTGCTCCTGTCGCTCTGAGTTATGCCAGTCTGAGGTGAATTCACTTTTGAGTAAAGAACAACCCAGTCCGCCCGCCCCCCCGCCCCCTCACTGCCCCGGGGGCAGCAACGCGGCTTTGTCCCGCACAGATTTACTCCCATTAGCATCTGTCGCTAAAGGCTTAGCACCTAAGGCTTTGTGTTTTTAAAGGGATGGACCCTCCTCATCTCCGCAAAGACACTGCACCAATTAAAACGATAATGAGGTCAGAGCCAGTGAAGCGCCGCCGCGAGGAGAGTACTGCCGTCAAACAAACAACTCAAATGGCTCAGTCAGCATGGATATGGAGACAGCCAACAGTAGCACGTGGCTAAACACTTCCCAATGTGTGGATGGTAAACAGTGAAGGAACATGCCAGGCCATTTTCTGGAAATAGGTCAGAACAACTGTTCGCTTAAGAAAAACGCTAGACCAACTTCTCAAAGTTCCACTCTGGTGGTGGCAGGATCCACGTCTAAGAGGAGTGCCTTGCCCAATGACACACCAACACCCTAGTCCAGGGTTGGGCAAACTAAGGCCCGCGGGCTAAATGCGGCCCATCTAGCCCTTCAATCTGGCTCACAAAAGAGGATAAAGCCCAGTGTGCATTGCGTAAAACATGACATGAAAGCGATAACGCAGAATTGCAGCTATTTTGTTGCCGTTTAGGCAAATACAGTCTATTTGAGAATTGTACTTGTTTGAATCAACCCAGTTCTAGCCCCGGTCTTGCCCTTGACAAGTTCACAAATCCAACGTGGCCTCTGCATCAAAATGTTTGCCCATATCTGCCCTAGTCCATAGTGAGAAGCTCCAGTTTTTGTCTTTAAATATGTAGGATTTTTGACCTACTGTATCTGTTATAAACCTGAAGATCTCTGATTCACAATTACAAAAAAATGTATGATGTAAAAGTTATTATCCAATCAGAAAGCAGAAGGGCCCAAAGAGGGGCTCAAGCCTCATAGAAAGAAGGTCCCGGTGCAGTTCTGGAGCTGGGTCCTTTTTTTTTAAATGATATACGTTTATTTGATAGGGACAGCACAAACAGTGACACATTTTCCCCATGCCTGTATAGGATTCCTCCAGGTGCTCTGGTTTCCCCTATACCACTAAAAACAATAGGATCCCGTAAAAGGGATTCTCAATCTCTCTGAGACATTCCTGGTTAAATAGAGGGACGTGTAGAGTTGTCATATCATTTGGCTAAATTCTGTTTGAAAATGAATATAAAGAGATTTTCCTTTACTTCCAGCAACCTGTCCCCAATCCAAGGGCTAGAGCCTAAAGCTCAGTGAAGTCACTCTGGAGGTTTGGGCAGAATTTAAAAAAGAAAAGCTTGTTAAGAAGACAACCAACATTGACATTTCATTGAGATAAATAATCTCGTTTTCAAAGGAATCCTCAAATTCAAATCCACAGAAAGAGAAAACAGCACAGTATATCTCAAAAACATAACAGAAATTTCAAACAACCGTTGCTGCCCAAAGCGCCGTAAGCGTGGAAATCACTAACAAGTTATTACAAATGGCCTCCACCTGAAACCTTTTACCCAGTGTAAAGGTGAAGTGTCCCAAAGTCGGAGGGTCTCCGTAAATCACCGCTGAGGAGTGCTCGCTCTTGTGTGAGGGATGTTTCTGAGTTCTTTCACCATGGGTTTTGTCTTCGGGGTGTCCTCCTCCTGTTGAGAGATGCTAATGTGACAATCTGCTCTGAGTTAACCCCGCGACTGCTCCGACCCTCGGGCCACACTGCGTCCCGGGACTCTGGCACGCATTCTTCATAACACATCGTGCTCTGGACTTCGTTTGAAAGAAGATCCAGTCTAGTTTCGATATTCTAGTCTTTTGTTGACATTGGAGATGAGAAAATATGGTGTAACAGCAGACATATGTGCAATGAATCCATCTAAATCAGTTAGAAAACAGGGAAAGGTTCAGTAAACAGACGTATAACTAAGTCTCTGATGTAAATGAACAATGGTTTAGTGTTTTTGTACCGTGGGCTACAGTCTGACCTTGTGACTGTGAGCTAAGGGCACCTCTGCCGCACCTGCCATCTGCTGAAACATGAGCTCATCGCCGTATCACCACAGCAGAGAGCAGGAGCCCAGCACGGAACTGCAAACGTCGCGCTTTATGACAACGGAGACGCAGAACAAGGGCATGTGGTCTTGTGCTCACTGAGGTCCATCGAGTCAGTCATGTTTACAACCAGTTTTCGATCAGGAATATGAGTAAATGTTGTGTAGTGAAACTCGGAGGTACGCCTTTTGATTGAAATGACACAGGGCGGTATTCATTTTAAGGGGGTTATATAAAAAAACCTTTGTGTTGTAATGAGGAGAGGCTACAACTGTGAACGTCACATCACTAGTTTTATGGATAAGAATAGTATAGAGCAGCCATTCCCAAAGTCTGGGACGTCGCGGCCCCCTTATCAATCTGGCAATCTCTCGGAGCCCCCAATAATAATTTATTCACTCTATTCTCAGGAATTTAACCATGACTGAAGGCTAAATACTGGTTTAAAGTAATATTATGTAGCAAAGAAATGTACATTTCCTTTAGAAAAATCAGTTTTTTCTCCAATGTATGTTTTCTAGACAAGCTTTCAGTTGTTCTGAGGCCCACCAGGGGCACTCGGACCCCACTTTGGGAACCACTTGACGCAGTGGTTAGCGCTCGTGCTTCACAGCTAGAAGGTCCTTGGTTCGATCGGTCGGGGCCTTTCTGTGTGGAGTAATGTTCTCTTTGTGTCTGCGTAGGTTTCCTCCGGATACTCCGGTTTCCTCTACCACTAAAAACATGTACAATAGGCCAGGACGAATGAGAGTGCAAGTGGGGGACAACAGATGGAAATTAGCCCATGGCTACATTCCGGTCATGCATGAGTAAGCACCATGTGTGTTCAATAACATGCACTGTACGGACCAAAAAAACAAACAAATAACTGGTATAGACACTTATGTCACTGTCACCACAATGTGACAGGAGGGCAGACTTGGCTTAAGAATATTACTGCTACGCTGTAGCAAAGGTTTTCAAAAAAGTATCATTTGATTGTCCAAATAACTATCTGACCCAATCCTTTTTTCCCCATGTACCCCTTGTGTGTGTTGCAGGTGTACACGTATAAGCAGAACGCCCTGACCCGACAGAAGGTGCAGCCCATGCACGTGAGCTCGGTGCGCTCTGTGGAGGACATGTCTGCTCTGGACGACCTGCACGACGGAGCCATCATGTACAACCTGTTCCTGCGCTACCGGCAGCGCCTCATCTATGTGAGTGCACTATACTCTGCTATTATTACATTTCTAATTCATATCAGCATCTTTTTAATGTTTCAAAATTTCTGTATAAATATGAGCATCTAGCAATTTGGCATCTCCAGTTCATACTGTCAAAACCTTTCACATTTCAACCATTTTGAAAGCCCCCAATCTGAGGGGTCGCTTCACAGCCGGCTGCTTCGAATAAACGCCAGGGCGAGAGTGCTTCAGTTTGGACAGATACCTGCGGGGAACTCCGCCATAATCACTGCATTCCACAAACTCTGCAGACACTGGCCGCATAGAGGGACACGACCCAGAGATGTGAACTTAAGATGACATTTCTATTTCCCCTGCATATCGGATTTACTGGAGAGGAAAGGCGATGAGGTGTTTGCCTGCGGGGTAGGTCCAAAAATTGAGGTAAGATAGAAGTAGGTGTAGAGTTTTGAAACTTTTAAGGTTACAAGTCACAGGAGGCATTGTCGAATGTTGGAGTGTTGCTGTTATAGATATTTTGCGGGGTTATGTGCTGGTCACTTGTTTGAAAGTCAAAATCTACAAATATATTCAATTCCCTGCATTTTTAAAGTGACGGTCTGTAAGTTTGCAAAGTGAGGAGAGATGAGAAAGTTAACAAGCAAATTTGTCCCGCCATTAACCAGAAAGCCACTTCTAGTTTGCAAAATGAGGAAAGAAAAAAACGAATTTTCAAAAGTAAACAATTAAGCTCCTCCCCCTCCTCCCTCCTGATTGGACTTGACAGGCCGGTTCACTGGAAAAGCTCATCTCATTGGTCAAAGTTGTACCCCGGTGATTCTCATTAGTTGCTGAAATCAGCAAAGGGTGGGACTTTAGAAAAGGTATTATTATTTAATATTACTTCTGTAACTTCAAATTTCAGGCCCAGGCGGTCAATTATACACAATCTATGAAATTTTTAACTTACACCCAATCACTTTTATGTAAATGTTTTTTCCAGCCATTTTGACATGTAAGTTGTTGTACTTTTATTATTATTTCCAAACTTGCACTTGTAACAAATAGCAGTACATGTTCTTATTGCCATGTCGTTGTATCTACTCCGAACTCCGAATGCTAAAGCAAAGAGATTTTATACAGCACTAGTCTGTTTACATTTTCCCCGAGCGTCACTTTCCTCCACTCTGCAAATTATCACTAAATTAACCTTCAATTATGTGAAATTACGGAATATTTACATGGGCTGTCAGTGTGCTGAGGCGCCAAGTGCTTCCATGTGTGCGCGCAAAGCTAAATCGTTTTCACCTAACAACTTTCTCAAATCACTGAAATTACTGGATTAAAGTGGACTTTTAACTTTTTAGTTTTAAAACTATGTAATAACTGAGTCACATTTTGCCTCATTCAGGCAGTTTTGGGTAGGCTAATGCTGTTTGCTTTTGTTATTTCTTCTTCTGCTGAACCTTAACCTACCTTTGCCGGGCCCGTTACAAACGTCAAAGTGTGTTCATCGGGGCGCCATTTGCTAGCATGCCATTAAAAGTGAAAGCTTGTTTTTTTTTTTATTATTGCAATGAACAAATACAAACAAACAAGGCACATTATGTGTACAATGTTAAAGTACAAAAAAGAAAATTTGAAAATTTAGGGGCAGTATGTGAAGCATTGTGTAAATCAGATAAGTAAGTCAAAATCTAACAAAAGGTTTCCAAGCATTTTTGCATTTTTCTGTTCAATTAATTGTAGAGATTTTGAAAAAAGATTGAGCTCATTCTTCCAGTGGAATATAGTTTGAAAGCTTGTTTGTTTGATTTACATTACATTTCAAATTTAGAAAATCATTGTGAGCCTCAGTAATCTATTTATTTACTTTGTTCGGTAGAATAGTAGAATAGGAAAGTGTATTTGTTTGGTCTGAATTACGAGAATCAAATGTAGGTGAATTAGCATTTACGACCTGAGTACATTATCTAGTGTTTGAACTTCATTGATATGCTCCCTTTGTCACTCGATAGAACCTGGACACAGTTTCAAATAGACAAAGAAGTTGCTTGGACTCCAATTTAGCTGCCAGCCAAAACACAGGAAGCGGCGGCTCGTGTTTTTGTTTAGCGTTTTGCTTTGACGCTTTAGCTCCAAAAGGCTTCAGTGGCTGGACCTTGGATGCAGTCTGGGCACAGGTTGGACATTTGGGAGACGTCCCAAAAAAAAAAAAAAAAAAAAAAAAACCTGCAGAGAGACAAAAGACAAAGGAGACAGAGTGGACATTTACGCAGCCGTATACTGAGGCCGCTTTGGTCAGGGGCTGATTTAAGACCCAAACTGACCGAGAGCCAGCCTCCGGACTGCGACGGGACTTTGTGTTGTATGCCAAAAGCGCTCAATAAGTAGCTCGCTTTTCCACGGTTAGCCTGCCTGCAGATGGCTATAAAGCTACGCTCCTCGGGATGATGTCTTCTATGTCTTCTATCATTCTGAATTGTAATGTATTGTAAAATGGATATGTACAAAGATATTTGGTTGCCAGCCAGTCAGCTTGGCCGTTCAGGCGTATGACTCATGACTGTTGGAGCTTCTGTTTTTTCCGCGCGCTTGTTCACTCGCTCGCTCTGTCCAAGAAAAGTTTAAAAGGATTCTATTTTTGCACTAAATTACCCAATTTGCAATTGATTTAGTAGCAGTACCAGTAGAGGGATGACATAACTAACCCTAACCATTTAAGACAGCATGCTAATTCTTTTCACACAAAACCCAATGTAATGTTCTCGCAATATTAACATTTCAAACATGGTAAATGGTCTCAACTTATACAGCGCTTTTCCACCGACATTAGGCACTCAAAGCGCTTCACAGCAAGGATCCACTCACCCATTCATACACCAATGTACGCAGACAGTGGAGGCAAGGTGGGTGAAGTGTCTTGCCCGAGGATACAATGACGGCATGCACCTTCAGGAGGCGGGATTCGAACCCCCGACCTTCCGATCATCTCTATCATCTGCGCCACCATTGCAGATGGTGTTTTCAGTACGATATTCTTGATTAAAAACTATACAACTGAACTTCACCATCTTTATCCTGCTCTCAGGAAAAAGAAAAGCAAAATGTTGGCATATTTCCAAAAAAAACAAGTCCAGTTGAATTGTTCTCAAACCAACAAGATGAAGCCCATTTTGATGCCAGATTCCATTTTTAAAATGATCGCTTGGTACACTGCTGTAGTCCTTGATCCACCACAGAATGACAAGCTGTGGTCCAAATATGGACATAATTATTTGACCCATAAAAACGTTGTAGTTTGAAGCTGCATTTTTCCACAGATCTATGTTTATTTCTGTGATAAATAAACCTATAAAGCTGAAGCAATAGTCAAAAGAACTTTTTCAGTTTCTTTTTATTTTACAACCCTATTCAAAGGTCGATCCAGTTTGACCTTGAAAACAAAAAGGGCTATTAGTGTACTCTCGTACCGAGTTCAGCTTCTGCAAACTTGACCGTAATGTCTTCGAATTTTTTTTGCAAATCAATTCCTGGATCTCCTTGCATTTTTGTTTAGTAACTACGTCCTTCCATGATCTGTGTACATGCTTAAATGTTTCACTCTGACTTGTTTTGCCGTGCCCCACAAATTCCACCGCTCCATCCCGGACTGCCTGCTCCCGAACCCAAGCACAAAGGTGGGAGAGACGCGCGGAGGTCGGGTCAGTTGACGGATTGATTGGATAATGTGGACCATACGCACGGGAGCATTCACAAGTGATTAAAGCGGCCACTCAGTGGCGGCGGCGGAGAAAACAAAGCTGCCTCTATGCACTCCCTCGGCTCTGGGGCTTGTTGTGCCGTAGAAAAGTGCTGGGTCAGATGTGGTCATTAGCTGAGACTAGAAGTACAGAAACCAGACTGGAATGTGTCTGTCCTACTTTACTCTGTTTTGGATTCAGGTCGATGAGAAATCACAAGACTTTTTTCAATTATTAATTACAACGCAAGAATTACGTACATACATTTGAGTTTTTAGGACACTGCTGGTTTAGGACACAACTGAACTGTGAAAGGAAGTAATTAGAAAAATGTTGGCTGGCTCATTTTGCAGAGCTCAGGAAAATCCCAAATGCAGTTTAACCTTGACGTGTAGCATACGCACGGTCAAGTTCACCAGGGTTCTCCAACACAAGAGCTAGTTTTACGCAGCAAAAATGGCAGGGAGCTCCTTCTTAAAAGGAAAACGTGCATCTAATCATCTTAGGTGGAGTTCACCTGCAGTGAAGATGATAATTCAGCTAATTAAAGTATACTTGACTATATTTACCTAAGTGCTTGGAGAATGTGTTCAACATCTTCAGGACAAAAAGGAAATGCGTACATCTAAAATTTGACTTGTAAAGCCGACAAGCTTCCATTAGCTCCAGAGTTACTGGTTGGTGATCTCTGTTTTAAGAAAGTCCTGGTGCATTGGCTGGGAACATCTGCTACGTTTGTGGGAGACATAAAAAACAGATGTACATCGAATTACACTTAGATGACAAACAATGTATTGCTAATGCTATTGCATCAATTAATTTAACTCCATAAATGGCCAACATAGATGTCGTACAAATCTCTATACAGTATCTGCCAGTCAACATCACTGCGTGAAACTTTATATTTAGTTAATTCCACTTCTGTATTTCCATCCAACATCGGTATACTGCCCGCTGTTAGGTAGTGCTGTTACTGCTCCCTGTGAACGCAATCCAGACCAAACATTTGCCCTTTAATCAAACCGCACAGGCAGATATTTGGCTGTTGCAACTTGAATCATGAACAGATATAGGAAAGTCCAGAGGTAAGAACATCCCTCACTGACTGTATATATATACACTGTATTAACATAGTAAAGCATATCGGACACAGACTTACCGGCTATATGAGTGAGCGTGATTGGCTCCAGCTGCTGTGTGGAGAAGGGGCTTCACTCGGCACCATATAGATCCTCACATTCCACTGATCCTCTCTGCTTACAAGTCAAACAATAACACTTCCACCAATCACACCGACGGCTAAAACAGGACCGGAGCGCTCACCGGGGACTGGAGGGGACTGTCTAGAAACTCATGTTGATCCCACATGACCCAGGACTTTTAAAGGAATGTCTGCAGCTCATGTCTGCTGCTCTTTGTGAACAAAAATACTTACTCGGCTATAGCTAAAGCTTGGATTAAAGAGTGATTAAACTCGTAAAATGATGATGAATGAACAAACGGGTCAGCTATATGTTGCTCAGCTAAACCTACAATGCCAGAAAGACCTAAACGATTTCAACCAAAGCAGTTATATGGACAAGAGCTGGTGATGTCTTGCCTCCCCTGCAAAGTTACGAGTCTCTGGGGAGGTGAGTCTGCTTACAAAGACGCACAATTTTTTCAAGGCGTTTCTCACAAAAACAGTTTGAATTATTTCCACATCTAACTTTTGTTCCAAAATATTCATTTTAGCATCACAAATCTAATGTGTCTTTGGAACAGAAAAGGACTCAAAGAGCAACCCTGTCCGGCCCCTGACTGGAGTTGAAATTGAAACTTAGTATGGTAGATACTGGCAAACAACTGCACAGAAAAGAAACTTTGATCACCTACAGCATACAAGTGCAAGTTTGGTTAAACTCAAAAGAACCAGTAATCAGAGTCTGGGCTAGCTTTCGAATGAAAAAAGACTGCTCCAGTTATACTTCTGGGGAGGATCATGGCATGTTAGGGCTGGGCGATATGGCCAAAAAAATGTATCACAATTTTCTTCATCAAACTAATTTTAAATTATTATATATATATTTTTTTTATATATATATTTAAAAAAAGTATATATATATTTGTTTCTGTTCTGGTGCATGAGACAATTCATTAAAAAAATTATCTAAGCTCAGTCCCACTGCAGTACCCATTACACAAAATTCCCTTTTTATTCCTCAAAGTCTGAATTCCACAAAAGAACTCTGCATTGATTAAAATTTGATTTAGCCTTCTTTGTCAGTAGCCACTTTAGGTCGATTATACCCCTCATTTACCTCTCATGTGTTGCTAACAAGTATGACATACATATCTCGGAGGCATGGCTTCATATTTACATTGAAATGACTTCGGTGAGTGCACATTCTGGCAGTTGTTTAAGTGTCCGGCCCTTTAAATAAACTTAAGTCCAGCGTACGCTGCTGTGGACCTGTGGTGGGTTGCATCTCGCTGTAGCCCCCAGACAGTGTTGACGGACAAACTCCACCGAGCAACTGCTGTTCTACTTTTGCCACATGGGGCTCCCAAACATCACAGGGATGACCTGAGCAGGAATGGAAGGCATGTTGGATGGAAATCTACTTTATGCATGTTACGTAGAGATAAAAAGTAGGGCTTAGATGATGATTAAGGGAAGCCATCTGCAAAACTGCTGGTTTGGGGATAGATTGGTCTCTTAACACGTAACCTTTCACCTGGAAACAAAGAAATGGCTCAATCTAAACAATAACGGCAGTGATAACTTTACTGAATAAACGTTCCTCCAAAGATGTATACTATATGGGGAATTATAACCTCAAAGGACATTTGTTTCTCATAATCATGGGAAAACATTGTGACTTAATGTTGCACCTGCAGACACCGAATGTTACAGTTGTGTACTTAAGATTTGTGACTTTTTTTTTTGCAGAAGGAATAGTTGATAACTAATTCTTTGCCCAATTTATTGATTTACCAATTTTTTCAGTAATAAATCATTTATTCATAGACAAGACATCAAAATCTATTAACTTTTGTATCAAATTTCTCAAATAAACTCATACATTTAAACTTCACAAACCCTATCTTGGAGGCAGTTCCTTATTTCCATATGAAAACGTTAGAAATTACACAATCTCTTTTTCTTTTAATACATCAATTGTAGGGGTGTAACGGTTCACGGGGATGTATTGAACCGATTCGGTGCGGCCTGTTCGGTTCGGTCCACTTGCGTACCGTTTCGGTGAATTTTTTCCATTAAATAATATAAATGTATTATTAGCGTGATATTAAGCGCAGCGGAACAAAGTTCCTACGCGAGTTTCCGCACGGACGCTATTGAGTAACGCACAGTAAAGCTGCATGAGTACCATGGCATCATAGCAACAGCGAAAGAGAAGCCAGAGCTTGAAGACCCTCCCACCTCACTACGGTCTCCTGTTTGGGAACACTTTGGCTTCCCTGTTAAAATGCATAATGGGGATAGACGAGTGGATAAATCCAAAGTTGTATGCCGACATTGTTCCACGGAGATCGGGTATGTGGCAGGCAACACATCTAACATGTTAACGCACTTAAAACGGCATCATCCGAATGTGAATATCACTTCTACTAAGAAGTAAAGCAGCATTGTACCGCAGCAAGTACCGCTAACGTCGGCATTTAAACAACCCCTGTCAAGTACTTCGGATCGAGCGAAAGCAATAACGCATGGTATAGGTGTTTTCATCGCTACGAATTTGCGTCCATATTCAGTTGTTGAAGGCGCTGGCTTTAAGCATATGATTAAAAGTCTTGAGCCTCGCTACAATATCCCATCGCGTCCGCACTTCAGCCAAAAAGTTATACCAGCACTATATGAAAAAGTTCAAACTGATGTGGTCAACAAGCTATCGAGTGCACCTACTGTATCACTTAGGTTAATCTTTTTAGCCAAAAACTTAAAACTTGAATAGTTAGTTTTGTTGGTATACAAGCTGAAGCTGTTGCTAGTATTAAACGTTTTCAGGTCCTAACTAGTTGCAGTATTTAAATTTTAATTAAAAAAATGTGTATTTCTTTATAAAGAGTGCAATTTATTTAAAATATGACCCAAATGAGTCACTTTAATTTTTATTTTAAATGTTACAAAATGTGTGTAGTTCATTATAAGTGTGCAATTTATTTAAAATATCAACCAAATGAGTCGCTTTTATTTATTTTATGCAAGAATTCTATTGTGTATTGGCAGCTTTTCAAAATAAAGATTTTGTAAGTTCTTTTTTTTTTTTGTACCGAAAATTAACCGAACCGAGCTCTCCAAGACACTGTACCGAACCGAATACAATATTAGCGTACCGTTACACCCCTAATCAATTGACATTAATTTACAGCAGAAGTTTCAAAAGGAATGTCTCAAAGCAATAAGCCAAGAAGGCCATCGTCTTTTGTGATATAGTCCTTTGCAAACAACAAAATATGGCGTCTAGAAAACTGTGCAGACGATGTTTTGGTGGCTTGGCTGAGCTGTTAAAGTGAGTGTGTTTGCACTGATTGCTCTCATATGGAGGAAATCTCATCCGGCTATTGGGGCGTCTCGCTTCACCAAAGCTCCTCTGTAGTCCTCTTTGTTTGGGTAATGGTGATGTCACTTCCTGTCTTAAAGATGCACTGAAATATAGGCATTCTTTCCACTGCGCCACCTATAGGTAGCATGTGGAATGGAAATCCGAAATTGACACAGCAGGACATTTCTAGACATAGGCGGACAACGTTTCGAGAATCGCCCATAATATACTATATATATTAAAGATGTTAAAGTCCAACCAGGTTGCAGAGCGAGCGGCGACTTACTCCAGTGCACAGGTGTTGGAAATGCCACTTGCACCAGGAAAACGATCCCAAACTGTGGTTCACTTCAACAAGACCTTTTCAAACATTTTGAATGACCTTGGCTGCATCTAAACAGTGTCAACATAGCTCCTGTTCCTTAACCTGTGAGGCCGACATAAAGTCAATCTTGAGGAACTTTTTGCAGTGAGGAACAGGAGCTTCCGCTGTACCTTCTGCCCGTCAGGAACAACCAGTAAGTTACATTGTGCAATATACGCTCCATATGCTCCTGCAACAAATTTAACGACAATTACCAACCGGACAAATATAATCTGAGCAACTGCACAAATGTCAGAATGAGGTGTTAAATAAAAAACTCTTTATAATCTGCACTGTTCCATTATCATTGACTGAAAGTTTCAAACATGAACCACTGATGATGATAATACTGCTTCATCCTAAACTCTGCTGCTACAGCTCTGTCACAGAAATAATCTGCTCCGGTCACGGTAGCACAGCGGTTAGAGCTCGTGCTTCACAGCTAGAAGGTCCGGGTTCGATTCCCACCTGGGACGGGGCCTTTCTGTGTGGAGTTTGCATGTTTTCCCTGTGTCTGCGTAGGTTTCCTCCGGGTACTCCGGTTTCCCCTACCACTAAAAACATGTACAATAGACCAGGATGAATGAGAGTGCGTATGGGGGACGACAGATGGAAATTAGCCCAAGGCTACAATCCAGTGTGGCTTGTTCATTAACTTGCACTGTCCCTACCAAATAAATAAATACCAAATAAATATCCAACCAAAACAAAAGTGCATAATGTTGCTATATGAGTTAAGAGATTTCCCTTATATAAAACCATTAGATGCTACTGAGGCTCTAAGGCTGCATGACCTGCGTTATACTTTCATATGTTTAGGACATTTTACACTTGTGCAGAGATTGGACGAGTTCGGAAACCTTCGTGTGGCTTATGGGATTGCTCTTAGTTCCTTATGGGCTGATGAGGAACATCCCAAGGTTCCTCTGCCAAAGGAGGTATTATAAGAAGTATACAGCTCCTTTCCTAACTCCCTCATAACTGCATTGACTCTGACACATTTGGATGCTCCTTGTCATGGCTGACGATGACGCACGTCGGGGTCAAAGATGAGGAGAAGGAGCTTCCTAAGCTTATTTACATTTTTTAGATGCAGACCTTGTGTAGAAGAACATTTTATTATTCTTGAGACGTTGGCCGACTGATAGCCCGAGCGTTCCCAGTCGGCGCTCCTGTCTGAAGGTTTTCTCTCTGGATTAGTTTGCCAGCTGGTCCTGATTTGTGTGTTGTTTGGCGCTGTGTCTGTGAGTTCTACTGTTGCAGCATCCCGGCCCCTGACGCCTCTCTCTAAACACGGTGTGAGTTACACCAGTGACTTTGCACCAGGTCACACTGTCCAGGTAGAGAACGAGTGTGTGTATGTACAGGCTGTGCGTGTCCAGTCCCCGCACGGAGAGAAGAGAGGGGTCTGCTGACGACGTTTGTTTTTTGTTTTGTTTTTTCACAGATGTGCACAAGAGGGCGGAAAGATTGATCACACAATGAATCACAAAGACTGAAATTATTTATAGGCAATTGAGTTGTTTACTTACACAGGAAAGGTTCATTTCATTTCAAGTGTTTGGCCAGTTGGCTCTTTTGACATCTGGGCTTTAAAACATTACCTGGAAACAAAGACAATATCAAATCTTCCCTTCTAGGCTTTTACAACTCTGACCTTTTAAAGCGGCACCTTCAGACTTTGAATTTCCCAGGCTTTTACATAACAAAATGTTAGTTTGAAAAAGTAATTTTCTGAAGAATTTGTTGACAACTAACCTGATTTATTTAGCTTTTAATCCCCCCAAACGTTTTTACTGTCTTTATTCCTCAGTAATGTCTACTTTAGACAAAAGCAGACATCCCAAAACCTTTCTGCTCTGAGCATTTTTGTTTTCTATCAAAATGTCAACCAAATAGGCCTAGAATTTAAAACCTTAAGACCTTGGAATGCAATTGTATCCCGCACATAAACCTGTAATTCAGTTAGATGCCTCAATTGACGCTAATAAGAGCGTTCTATCTACTGCAGTTTGTATAGTAAACAACTATAATTGAGACCAACCTAAATCTATTAAAACTTGATCCTGACCAGCTTTTACAGCCGGCGCTCATCTGTCCACAGTCTCCTGAACATCTCACTGACTCACTGACCCACATCCCTGCCATGCAAAGCAGCAGACGGGCCGTTGGGAGTATTTACATGAAAAATACTGGCCCCTGTTTGAGTAGTTATTGCACTGTAAAACATGTCTGCCTATCGCGTACACACACACAGCAGGTAAACATGGTGAGATACAGGAGATACAGTATTATTGCTTTGACAGTTTGGGTCAGTGACATGAATGGGAATGAAATACTGTAAAACAATTAAAAAGGTCTAATAGTTTATCATTAAAGAAAACCTTTATCGTACACGGGCAGCAAACATGACATCAAAATATTTTTTAAAAATCACACAAACCGGACTAAAGATATTACGAAAAATTGTCAAAGAGTTATGGCCATTTTGCAAAACACAACAAAGCATCACAGCCTCGGATCTAACAAGAGCCACATTCATGTTACATTAGCGCAGTCATATATCGGTTTGGAATTGCTCCCATTCCAATCTGTCGGCAAGAGGACGACACACATGGAGCTATGCTTTGTTAGCACAAGTTATTCAAGACAGATGATAAATAAGCGTTTTTTACCCTCTGCCATCAGAACAAAAAAAGACCAACAACTCTGTATCAGACTCATGAACGTAATATCCTGTTCCAGCCATTTGCACTGCTCTATTGCACTATATTGTGTTATAGTTTTAAAATTCTTATAGTTTATTATTTATCGAAGTTATGTGTTATATGCTTTTATGTTTCATGTTGCACGATTGAACTGAAAAAAAATCCTAGTTTGTGATAATAAAAAACACTTCTGATTCTGACAGCGAGTGCAAGCATAGCTGTTTCTTTTTTTACTGTATTAGAGCACCCAAATCCGATGTGTGACCGAGAGAATACTGCGTGAGTGAAAAAAGGCGCAGGGTGCTGCTCGTTTGGCGCGTGAGCAAACGCTTGGTCAATGGTCCGCTAAGTCTCTTCCGCGCTCATAATGTCCGCCGTTGATTCGTCAGCATGTTGTGTGTAATCCCTCTTCCACAATTGCATCCTCACCAGATTTGTATCCGAATCATTAGTGCGCTCAAATTACATGCGCAAGCTACGTTAGCTACCTTTGTTTTTAGCTTACTCAGAATTGTTTCACTTTAGCACTGTGCTAGCTTATACACACTAGCTCCTTCTGCTGGAGTCGTGTATTGAGAAATCGAGATGAACCCCAAAATATGTATAGAAGCCGCATATGGCACTGCCTAATATGAATGTTTTGCTATTTCCCAACACTGTGCTACATGAATGAGCCTATACCTCACACATGGATGATCTCACTAACACGCAAATGTTTCCACAGTAATACAAACATACTTTTACAGAAATTCTTGTCATAAACGTCCCCGGTCTGACCCTGTGTCGACCTGACAGCGAAATCGCACGACAAACTCCCATCCAAGGAAAACTCCTCTCTTTAAGCGTCTAAATCGGCACCATTTGGAATCAATTAGCCCCGGTCCCCGCTGCTCTTAACCGGCTCCTGATTGGCCGCGAGTGCTGGCTGGAGCGCTCTGATTGGCCGGTGCCAGGTGTTTGAATGTTTGCGGTTTTCCATCGGGCATAGCTGGATGTTGATGTAAGAAACCCGAAACGTTACATTGAGGTGGCGGCGCGTTCGCAAGCGTTAAACCTGCCACCGGCTAAAAGCGTGCGAATCAGGAGCAGCGTCCGGCCCGGTCCGAGCGATGAAAAAGTGTTCCGTTTGCTTCTCTCTACAACTTTGGGGCATTTTCCAATACTTACTTTATGTATGTATGATAATCTACTTACTTCCCTACAACGCTCCCGAAGCAACCCAACATTTTGAGCTTCAACGAGTTGCTTTTGAACATATCTGCCCACGTCTATTTCGGGTTGTTGCAGCCCTGTAATTAGCCATTAGTTCTTTGCCACGAGGAGCAGTTTTGCAGCGGTTGGTCCGTAGAGCTCAAGAGCCTTCAGCAAAAGCCTATCGCTTTGGCCTTTCTCTTTAAGTCATTACTGGACACAGGCTGGCCACTCTGAACCTCGACTTGTTTGTCGTAACATGCAACATCGTCCTATACTTTTCCTGCTTCCAAGAACCTGTTCAAATATTTTATTTCATAACAAAAAAGCAACAACAAAAAAAACCCAAGTAAATACAACATTCTGACCAGAAAGAGTCTTTGATCGTCAGTCTGACTCTGACTCTGTGGAACCACCAACGTAGTGCCCCCGATGTCGATGCAAACCACCATGGGGCTGTCCGACGTCTGCAAAGCGTGTCTTCTGTAGCACAGTTTCTGGTTTCTGTCCTTCCATCCAGTCGGGCACTTCTCTCTCGTGAGTGGGTGAGCAGTGGAGAACGTCGTGGTTAGTGGCCAAAGCTGGAGGCCCCTCTGCAGTTAGAGCAGTGGGATGGCGGCAAAACGGACACAAAAGAGAGGTGCGACCCAGGTGAACAGGTGCAGCCATCAGACGGGACAGACACTCCAAGCAGAACGTGTGGGTGCAGTCCAGAAGTTTGGGCGTCTTGAAAATATTGTAACTGTTGAAGCATATAGAGCATTCGAGGGGGGAGGCCATGGAGATGATTTCCTGTGAAGGTCCAGCTTCTTCCAGGGGTCCATCTGGCACGTGGCACGCTTGGGGAGTTCCCTCCATGATCAAGGTCAAACTTCAAATGACCCTAGAAACACCACAGGCATGAATTGAAATTTCTGGTAGATAAGAAGGCATTAGCGTGATCAGAGGAGTCTGAGTTGAGGCACGAGATGAAGACAGCAATGGCGGTAGTGTAGCCAATGATAAACTTTAACAAAACCATTGACGTTAGCATCTTATTAGCTAAAGCCCTTTTGTTTACAGTTCAATTTATTCAGCTGGAATGCTCTGGGGTCACAAGTCGTAAGTGGGAAAAAGACGAGTTACCAGTCGTCTGGAACACAACAGCAATATCGATAGGAGCAACATCCGGGAACTTTTGCTGAGTCCCCGCCCCCTCTGGGTGAAAACAAGGCTGAGATTTAACATTGGTGTGTATGGGAGAACTGGGATCATTTCTCGTCCTGGGGTTAAAATATTCCAAGCCAGTGATCAGAACCACAGGAAAATAGCCGTTCTTGCTCACAGACACATCAGTTCACTGTCAGAAGACGATCGGGTGCTATTTTATTTTGTATGGAAAAATATATGAGCTAGTTTATCGATTGCTACTAATTAATGATCTTCTGGGTCTTAAAACACATATTAACGTTAGCAATAGCCGCTAATAGATTAGCTGCTGAATGATCCATGTACCATTTGCTCTCACAAGCTACGGAACAACATCATAGGCTGCATACATTGCATTGAATAATATAAACAGGACATAATAAAAGGTGTAGCTACAATGACTTTGTAAACCAGCAAGGGAAAATAGTTACACAAGCAAATGTTACTGTAAATAATGATCACAGTGGGTTCAGCTGCTCAGTTCAAAAGCGTTAAGTCATCTCTGGGAATTATCTGAAACAACAGATCACTTCCTTTGCTGTTCCCTTAAAATTAAAGTTTATTTTGACTAAATCATTCCCACGGCTGCCTGCAGAGGGAGCCCCAGGCGAGACCCTGACCAGCATTGGCCCCTGTTTACTTCGGGGGCCTGTTTCTTCAATAAACAGTGTCTCTAAAGCCTGTCCTCTCATTCACACGACCCCTCCTCCTGTCGCTCTAATGTGGTAAGCGATAATAGCCATCTCATCTTCAACGCTGCCGCACAGAGTTCTATCTGTCCCGTTCTGTCCCCAGGGAGCGTTCAGGGGTAATTGGAGATTTGAGTTACTGGGAAATTCCCCTTTAACGCCAGAGACACTTGGACTGCTCATAGTTGTGTTAACCCATAATCAAATGTTTTCATACTCCGTCAAAAAGACTTAATCATTCCTGAAGTGTGGATCTGAGAGTGTTTCAAAACTAAAAGTCTGAAAGTAGAATGTTTGGGTTCATCTCAAATGGTTAACGCAGATTTACTGTTAATGCAAAAGGAGTTTTGATCAAGATTGAAGTCACATGTCCCTTTGTTAGTGAAGTAGGTGCCCTGGTGGTGTCTGGAAGGTCTTCAGATTTAATAACCTCAATTAGTATATACTTGCTGCTCTTTCTGTCTGTGCTTGTGAGAAAAAATGTTTTAAAACATGCTATTTTTTACTTTGATCGGTTAAATCCACCTTTCACTGACTCAGAGAATGACAGTGAAGCAAGGTGTGTTTGCTGTTTGTCTCAGATTATTTGGCGTCAGGTCCCAGTGTTTACCTGGGTGACAAACCGCAACCCAAAAAGGACTGGTTTTGATAAATATAGTCATTATAACTGACTGGTTATGTTTTTATACATTTTCAGTAGATAAATATTGAAAGAATTCCCCTACAGGGGATTATTAAAGTATACCTTATCCTTAACCTTAGAATTGTTGTCTGGGAAAGACTCATGACCCATTGAATACGGTTCTGCAACCCCACCAGCTGAGAACCACTGGCTTCAAGCTGCATTAAACAGAACAGCTCTGAAAATAACACTAGGGTCCGACCGATATATCGGACAGCTGATATATACTTGGTCGACATTTGGATTTTTTACCTCCGAAATATATCCCCGGAATCTGTGCTGATTTTTGTCTTTAAAACAAGCTTCCTCTGAAGTAGCTACTAATCATGAATGTCCTAAATTAAAGTAATTTTTTTTTTTTTTTTGAGAAAATATCTGCGGTGCAAATAGCCGTTGGCCAATCAAAATCCCCAATAAACCCCAATTAAAAACCCATATTGGCCAACAACTAATAGACATAGGTTTCAATCATAGAAATATTATTTCTATGATTGAAACCTTAACTATAATAAAAATGTTAAACTATAGGCTATTTGAGATATTAAAAAAATACATGCATTTAAATTACAAAGTATATTGGCCTACATATTGCTCCATGTGATTGATATTCCCTCATTTGATTTCAAAAGTCAGCCGGTTTGTTTACAACGTCCCGTCTCTCTCCACAGACGTACATCGGCTCGATCTTGGCTGCGGTGAACCCGTACCAGGCGCTGCCGGGCCTGTACGACCGCGCCGCAGTGGACCGGTACAGCGAGCATCACCTGGGAGAGATCAAACCTCACATCTACGCCGTGGCCAACGAGTGTTACCGCGCCCTGTGGAGGAGGCCGCACAACCAGTGTGTGCTCATCAGGTAAACACACGACACGCGCCTTTTCCACCCCATCTTTCATCGGTCATCGGAGCAGAGGTGGGAGGGAGTAGCCAAAATAGACGCTAGATGTAAGAGAGGCAAGGCATGGCAAGTTTATTTGTAGAGCACAATTCATACACAAGGCAATTCAAAGTGCTTCACAGTTGCATAAAATTACAAGAAAACAGATAAAATCAATCAGTAAAACATCAACATAAAAATGTATCAATTACAGTAAAAGGCAAGAGTGCAGATAAAATACTTTCAGTTTTCATATGCTCGGGTAAAAAGAGCTGTTTTCAGCCTGGATTTGAACATTGTCAGAGATGAGGCCTGTCTCACATCCTCATGAAGACTGTTCCAGATTTTAGCTGCATGAAACTGAAACGCAGCCTCACCGTGTTTAGTCCTGACTCTGGGAACCACCAGGAGACCCCTCCCTGAAGTTCTCAGGGCCCGAGATGGTTCATACGGCTCTAACATGTCAGAGATGGACTTTGGTGCTAAACCATGAAACGACTTGTACACAAGCAGAGCTGTTTTAAATTCTATTCTCTGAGTGACAGGAAGCCAGGGCAGAGACCGGAGCACTGGACTAATGTGGTCGTATTTCCTGGTTCTTGTCAGGACTCGAGCAGCAGCGTTCTGGATGTACTGCAGCTCTAACAGCTCGTTTAGAAAGGCCACTGAGCAGCCGTTACAGTAGTCTAACCTGCTGGAGACAAACGCATGGATGAGTGTCTCTGAGTCTGGTTTTGACACTATTCCTCTGATCTTAATGTTTTTCAGATGATAAAAAGCTGATGATGTTATTGCTTTGATGTGGCTGTTTAAGTTCAGGTTTGAGTCCATGATTACTCCTAGATTTCTAACCTGATTTTTTGGTTTTAGAGAGAGAGACTCAAAGTGACTGATAACACTTTGTGTCTGTGGGCCAAAAAAACAATGATCTCAGTTTTGTCTGAGTTTAGTTGGAGAAAGTTGGTTTGCGGGTAACTGACACTATTTTCCTAATACAGCTTGGGTTATTTTACTGCCACCCACTTCAGCGTAAGCGCTTTTCTACAGGTCCTTAATTGTTTCTTCATGTTTATAACCATATTCCGCCGCTTTAAAACGAGCCTGGGTGGCATGTTCCCCCGCACTTTCTTTCTCCCGCGGTTTTTAGCGTCTCTCCTAAATTAGCCGTAGAACTCCCCGGGAGGCGCTGCGGGCGGGCATAAGCAGGTATTAGCATTAATGAGCAGATGCAAGCATGTTAGCGCTGGCTCCCGGTCCGTTCCCTCCCTCTCACCCCCGCCTTCTCCACTCCGGATCTGATTACCCACAGTGCTTCGGTGCGGCGGGAGGGCTTCCTGTGTCTCCGCGTTTGCCAGCCTGTGTAGATTTACGGCGGTGGGACACGGCCGAGGCGCATTCATTTTGGGGGGGTTTCAGCATGGGATGTGAGTGTGGTCGCAGGCTCCTGTGTTTTACGAGAGGCCAGTTTGAAAGTGCGTTAAATTTAAATGGGAGGAGATGGTGGCGGTCAAATCGGCCAAAATGATGCAGACAGTGGGCGTAAACCAGGTCTGGACTAGAAAAATGCCCACGGCAACCTAAAATTAACCTCTCAACCCCCCGCCTGTTCAGCTTTACCCAAATCCTAAAAGGTTTACAGCCTAGTGTAAGGCCTCGTTTGAAAGCTAAGACCTACAAAACTGATCTTGCGGTTTTTGTCACCTTTTTGCCACTTTTCGGTCACTTTTCTGTTGCATTTTCAACGCTTACGACGCTGTTTTCGTGTCTTTTTCATCCTCGTTTTTGTCCAAAAGAAAATGGCCATTTTGAAACTTTTTTCAAGAAACTTTTAGATTTGGGTAAAGCCAAACTGGAGAAAATGTGCTCAGGTTCCGGTGGGGGTTAAGAGGTTAAAGGTGCAGTATGCAACATTTAATGTTAAAAAGGTTGATATAAGTGTGTATTAGACCTTTCAGTGACCTGGTGGGTGCTTGGGTGGTTAGCTTAGCCCCTTCACTTTTCCATGATCACTTGTTTTTAGGGTTTATGGTGGGGTTTCACTGCTGATTGAACCGTCTTCATGGTTACGCAAACATTTCATTCTGGAAACCTACCAGAAATCCCCAAAAAACGTGAAATAAAATTGATCCTAAAGCATCATGGGATCACTGGGGTGAAAAGTAAAGGCGCTAAGCTAACCACCCATACAGCCGCTAGGTCACTGAAAGATCATATATGCGCTAATAACAATATCAAGCACAAAAAGTTGCATAGTGCACCTTTAAATAAAGAAAGAAATAATAATAATTCAATGAATAAAATTTTAAATTGCAGAGAACTGAGTATCACCTGAAGAAGCTTGACACCACCAGTGGGACACGAACCGCAGTTCGAAAAGCACTGCATTTTGAACAGTCTTCGGAGAGTTTGGCCTTTCGTCATTGAAATCTCTAGTCAATTACTATTACTAATGGGGGCTCACTCTTGTATTGCGCTTTACAAATCGGAGGCTGACTGACTAGACGAGACTAGACTAGCTGGTACCCCTCCTCCAGCCAAAACACTTGGCCTCAACCTTCACCACGCTTTCGCCTAAGAACGTCATATGTGATTATGCCAATCCAAAACAATTTTACTTGTTTGATTCAAAATTCCATCGTCTCGGCGCGTTATCTTGCATTGTGCCCGTGACATTTGACGCTTGACCCTGAAGAGGTTGTGGGTTCAGCTCCCTCTTCACCACAACAGTCCGATACAGCGACCGCATCACTGCTGACGCCGCACCGATCTGTCTATCGATCTCGCGCTCCATCCGTCCCTCACTCGTGAACACGACCCCGAGATACTTGAACTCCTCCACAAGGACAAGGACTCCCCACCAACCTGACATTTTAAAACAATTGATCAAATAAGCAGTGCTTTTGCTGTAAAGTAAAGTAAAATCTGTTGGCGCGACAGCCCTAGGCCTTTTCTTTCCGTTTTCTGACTGTGGTTTCTGTGGAACATGTTTGGGGCGGAGGGGTGTAATAACCACAAATTGCGAGGGGGAACCAATCTGGGAGAAAATTGTTGCGATAACTGCCACCAAGAACAAAGCGAGAGACAATCTTGTTAACGGATGTAAAGGTGCTTTATTTGCAGTTCTCTGACCCGCAGACACACTCTCTTTAGACGGTCTATTACTGAAGACAGCTGTCCTTTGTGTAGCAGGATGTGTCGGAGGAGACTGCGCTGGAGTCGAACACAAACTCACAGACTTGTTGTTAGAAAGACACAACGCTGCCATTCTGTCTCTCACACAAGTCTGCTCAGGCTCCAGCCGAGTGTTTTTACCCACAATCACACTCAAGGAGTAACTTCATCTCATTTTCCAATGTTTTCTAGAGGCTACCAAGGGCAGAGCTTACTGGAGAAGCCAGTAAGTTTAAAGTAGCTTGTTGTATTCCCTTTGCTTTTGAATATCAATATTTCACCTTATTCCTGTATTTGACGGAATAATTGCAGCTTCTAAGAAGCACAGGTGTGTTTGTGGCATTATAAACATAGTATTTGTAGATTGAGCAAGCATTCAAAAGCTTCATATTTGACTTGCTGCGCTCTGTATAGACGTAGCCAGTTTTAATCCACCACTAGAAAAAAAAGTCAGGTGTAGAGCCTTAAAAAACTGCTACTTTTTCAGTTTTATTACAATGGGTGCGGAGGTTTAGGCATCCAGGATCTAAATTCTTATCAATGTGAATAATTAAGGCCCTGTCCATACGAAGTCAAGCTGAGGACCAAACGCAAAGATATTTTATCAATCTAGTGTATCGTCCATACGAGTCCGGCGTTTTGGGGGTCTGTAAACGAACATTTTCCAAACTAGGTCCCAGAGTGGAAAGATCTCAAAACGCCGTTTACGTGGCGCCGTTGTTACGACATCTCCGCAACTTTTACTAAAACGATGACATCACAGCACCAGAGTGGAGTCGGTTATCCATAATCTACTGACCTTATAATGAGTTTTACTCATGGATCTATGATGGTTTTACTCCGCTCCTCTTTGCTCCACTGTAATCCGCAAGCCACAGGTGACAAGTAGAAAAACAGTCTGTGTTTTTGGACTGACAGTCAAAGTCCGGTCACTGACAGGTTTTTCTGCTTTAGTCCCGTTACGTCTGAAGAATAAACTCGCCTCCTCGTCTCTTCTGTAAATCGTAAATCCTTGAATCCGTTTCATTTTCACTGTTTACATTCCACAGAAGTTTACTGCGCATGCGCCCTCTACATCTTGTTCTATTACCTGTGTGAGCGTCACAGCGCCACACACAGGCCTGGCAGGTGAATCACGCCGTTTTCACAGACATGAGTCGACCCATGTGGACGCACACATTTATTAAGCTGACTTCATGCTTACAAATAAAGTTTCTGAAAATATAAGCGTTTTGTCTTCGTGTGGATATAGCCTATGTTACAGATGAGACATTCCCATAACATTTCCACAATAAAGACAAATCTTGTTTTATGTCCATCTTTTACGTTTTCAAAGTAACATGAGCAAAAGAGAAAAAGTCTGGGCATCTCCAGAGTCAATCACTCGTAGCCCCCCAAAATGGCTCGTATCACAGCTTTAAATGCTTTTCTATGCAGCCAAGAGTCTTTCAATTTCTAGTTTGAGGAATTTTTTACCTTTCTTCCTTGCAAAAGTAGGGATAATTGAAAATTGTATTTAATTTTAGTTCTTTATTTCTTGTGACCACATTGTGTCTGCAGCCAGGCTTTTGAAGTTTATCCCTGCTTTGCGACCGTTCGTGTCAACACGCCGCTATTCCAGCCAAAACACTTGGCCTCAACCTTCACCACGCTTTCGCCAGAGAACGTCATATGTGATTATGCCAATCCAAAACAATTTTCCTTGTTTGATTCAAAACTCCATCTCCTCAGCGCGTTATCTTGCATTGTGCCCGTGACATTTGACGCTTGACCCTGAAGAGGTTGTGGGTTTTATGCCGACCCCCCCCCGCGCGTCAATTACTGCGGCATGTGGGGGTCAAGGCCTGTGAAAACATACCTGCCAGATTTTCTCCAGGGACGGCCATGTTTTTTTTTTTTTTACAACTAACAGCAGCAAAGCATGATGGGAAAAGATCGCCAAGTGTTTGTTTAAAGTTTAACATTCCTGTGTGTCTTAGCCGGCCGCTTAATCGCGCCGTGTGGAGACTTGTGGAGGGGTATACGGGATCTTTTTAATCCAGAGGGGGGTGGAAGTGGTAGAATATGTACGCGTTTAAGTAAAAGTACTTTATAATGCATTTAATTATCTAGTAATTGTGGTCAGTAAAGTCATAATCCTCCTTCTTTATACTATTACTGTTTTATTCATTGATTTAATTAGTAATGAGCTCACAAGACAATGAGTGGGAAATTTTTCTTTTGTTGTTCCACACTGACACTCTCACACCCACTCTCCCTGACCCAAGAGGGGACCCTAACGTCAATTTTTATTGCGGAGAGAGCTGCAGGAAGAAGAGGAAGCAGGAGGAAGTGGAGCTGACCAGTGCAGGACACCACGCTCTCAAACAGGGACAAACCCAGTAGACGCTGCACCATAAAGTATACAAAACAAACAAAAACAAAACAAACAAACATTTCAGAGGATCAGAGGAGACAGAAGTCAGCCAGCCAGGTTTCGTCTGGGTGCTACATTTTCCAGGACCTCCAAAATCATGCGGGTCAGGTTGACACACAATGGCAGCGCGGCTCAGTCGCAAAAGCTCAGGACTAACACCTGAACAGTATTTCGTTGTACGCTTGTACAATGACAATAAAGCACTTACTTACTTAATTACTACTTGGAGTATTACTGTATTAACTGTAGTACTTTATGTCATAGAATATCATAACTGTAGTTATACCTGGAATCATACATTCATCCACTTTTAACTGCTACACCGTCACTCATAATTAACGCTGCTTCTTCTAACCACTACTGCCGTCGTTGCTTCAATCCTGTACTATACGCCTGGAATTGCTGTCATCTCCACAACTGCTACTGTTGAAAATACTATTACCATAACCAGTGGTGGTTAAAGTACTTAATTTCATTACTTGAGTAGAAGTGCACTACTGGTCAAATATTACTCCATTACAAGTACAGGTTGCTCAGTCAAATGATTGCTTAATCGAAAGTATTTGCTGGAGAAAATATTTAAGTATTCAAAGTAGAAAGCAGTTTAAATAAATGTTAGGCAAAATAATTGTGTCTTCAAAAAACTAAAAATGCGCCAAAATTCACCTCCTGTACAGCAACACAACAGGGACAAACCTTCTTCCTTGTTGTAGGTCGCTGGTATTTGACAGTACATCTGCACAGCGCCACCTACTCTTCTGGAGTTTGCATTTTTAGGTTGTAAAATTAACAAAATACATGGCCAAATTTTAATGTTAATTTTTAGCCTTTTTAGCAATATAGTGGAGTGAGTATGATATTTCTCATGTTTGAGTAAAAGCAGAAAATTGTCTACAAAAATACTAAGTTACATATTTTCTACCCCGTATTTGCTCCAGAATGTCTTGTCATAATATGTAGACTGAGCCCAGACCTATTCACCACAACTCTGTAGCTAGGCAGTAGCGAAAAATGACAACTTCCATCTAGTCCCTTTAAGTACAGTACTCTACTTAAGTACAGTCCACAACAAGTTCTATAGCAGCGGGCACTGCAACTCTTCTACTTTGTTTTATTTGTTGTATAACTTAATGTATGTGTTTCTAGAAAGTACATCTAGAACTCAAGATGTTATTCAGTGTAGTTACACAGAATGGCAACAGAGGGCGCAATCCTACTCCTGGAGAGTACAAACATGAAACGTGGCAACAACTATTTGTGCTAGGGAATATGCTTAACAGTGCGGGAAAGAGAGTATGACCATGAACAGGATCAGAACAAGTTTGGTGGCGCATACCGGAGTGTGGGCAGGCATTCAGAGCGCAGGTATGTTTTCGATGGGGTGGACAACAGTGTAACAAAGTTGATTTTGCATAATATAAGACCTTGAAGAACAAAATGTCTTCAGAGAGACCCTTTCATCCAAACTGCTTGAAGGAATGCTGTGCACACATGTGGTTTTAGCTTGTTGTTTGCGTCTTTCTTAGCGACAATTTAGCTGTGGTTAGCCCTTACCATTTGTGGCTATCACATTTATCCTGACAATCTTCCACATTAGCCTCGCATTCAGGCAATTGTGCTTTACTGTAAATCCAAGTTTCATGTCAACAATCCACTCCCCTGTAGCGCGTTCTCACGTTCCGCTGAATTTCAATCTGCTTTACATTGTTGACAACCCTAATCTGGTCTGGTGAGTTCACGCTGTTTTTGTATACACAACGGAATGGCATTTTTTGGAGGATTGTTGTGTTGTCGTGTCAAATTTCTTTTCTTCACAAACCCATCCATATCCTTTTTTTATTTATTTTTATAGACACAATCTGTAAAAATGCAAAACGGTTGGAGTCTGTAGGAGCTAGTATTGTGTAATATGTAATGTGCTGAGTCTGATCATATTTTATCGGCTTTATCCAGAGCTCAAGGCAAATAAATGTCCTGCAGACTCTTCAAAGGAACGCCTGATTTTGCTTTGTACTTATTTCTAAGAGAGTTCTTTAGCACCTCAGTTATGGCCCCGTACCAACAGACAATACAGAAAGCACTCTCCACAAAAAGCATTATAAACATTTTCAACACCGTTTTGTCCACCTGAACTGACACCAGCTTCTTCTTAAAGTAGTCTGTCAGTCTCTGTTGACACTTTTTTGTGATGTGGTCTGCATTTTTGTCCCACTTGTCCCAGATACTTGTGCTCAGAAACGGAGTCGATGACCTCTCCTTTTATGACGGTTGGGCAGTGTGCAGACTCCTGCCTTCGTCTTTGTTGTGTTCAATAGGAGATGAGAGTCATCACACAAGGAGATGAACTCATTTAGGACAGGGCCGTGTTCAGTCTCATCCTCCCAGGCTGATCAGGGCTGCATCATCAGGTGCCTGCCAGGGTGGGAGCTGGTGCAGCTGTTGGTGCATAGAATGTACAGCAATGGCGATAGTATGCACCCTTGAGGAGAGCCGATGTCAGTCACTATAGTACTAAAGTGGAGATGTGTAGTTATTTGTTCAATACTGTGTCCAGTTTGAATTAACCAAAGAAGAAACACAAAATATCAATTTTAATGTGTCCAAAAGTGTTTTTGTAAGTAAGAACGCAGCTCACATTAGACCTTAGTTAAGCTGGCTGGCTGTGCAAAGGCAGGAGAGTGGGAGCCAGAAGTCTTTTTAAACAGAACTTTTTTCTCCCCAATGTTGGCTGTTCCTGAGAGCAAGTGTTGTAGTGATGTAGTTTGGCCTTTACAGTGACGTGCAGTCTTTATGCAGTGTGGCACTTGTTGAATAATGGAGCTGCTGTGTAGAGAACTGGAGAGAACAACTAAGACATTTAACTCCAGCCATTTTTATAATCCTTTTGCGACACATGCCTTTTCAATCTTTACACTTTATATTGGACATCTGTGCATACATCCCAGGGACACTTTGATCGCCAAACTAAACGGCGGATAGTCAGAAAACTCAATGCTTTATTTTATATTGAATATAGTTGCACTTCATTGATGATCTTTACGTCTTAAACCACTGCCAAAACTTCTCTTTTTTTTGGGTGCTTTTTTATAGGCTCTATCTTTTCTTATAAACCTGTACACAATAATTAGCCTTATCTTTTACTGGCATCACAGTTTGCCCAAATGAATCTCGTCAACCTCAAAACTGTCCCGTACTCTACAATTATATTCACAGAGAGCACTTAAGATGCCACACTCTGGACCTAAATAAACTACAGAGATGAGGAAATGAGTGCAGTAACTTTGTGGTGGACTTCTGTTACAGTCTGGACTGTTATAAGTACTTATCCAATTTCAGACATGTATGCTATACTGTTTATTTATAAAGCTCTTAAAGGGTGAGCTCAGTGTTTGGTGTAAGAGTTTGGGAATGTTATTTTTCTATGAAACAACAGAGACTCGTCTTGTCTGATTAGAATTATGACAACAATAATATGCTACCTTTATAGTGTTGTTAGAAAGAAATGCAAGTTACTTCTTCAAGCTTAGTGGTTATTACTATGAGTAGAGTTTCATTCATTATTTAAAAAAAAATGAGTAGAGAAAAACGGAGAGAAAGAAAAACTTCTCCAGCGTCCAATGTGTATTTGAAAACCACATGGCTCCATCTAGTGGTCAAAATACGAACGGCCGCTTCGACAAATCACACCATCACGCAATCTAAAGCTTATTACATTTTACTAAAACTAGAGCATTTTCATGTTTGATTTATTTAATATATTATAGGTTTTGTATTTTCTGCCAAAGATATGCATGGCCTCCCCATGACTGTAGGTAATGTTTGTGTCACATTAGCAGCTGTTAATTAAACAGTAAGTAATGTAGATGCTACATGCTACTGCTTATTGTCTTGCATGAGTTATTGAATACGGTGGTTTTCTTGGTCTTGGTTTAGTCTTGTAGTCTTAGTTTCTCTCTTGGTTTAACTTTACCTCTGGTGTGGCCTCTGTTTTGTCTTGGTTTTAGTCCTGACTTGGTCACAGGTTCAGTCCAAGTTTAGTCCTGGTTTTGGCCTTGCTAATGGTTTAGTCAATGGTTTGCTCCTGGTTTGACCTAGATTTTTGGTCTAGTCATTGGTTTGATCTTGGATTTAGACTGTCCAAGTTATATTCTAAATCAAAGTTTCTGTATTAAAACTCATTAGCATTATGGGACAATACTGGAGTTATGTTCACAATAATACATTAGGAAACTACAGTGTGTTAGATGTATTTACCAGTAGTGATTCGGCAGATAACAGAGCTGTTCCACGGCTCTTTTCTCCACTTTTTAAAATTGTTTTTAACTAATGTTAGTTTATTGACAATGTTTGCTAGTACCCACAAACATGGTGGATTTCCATGGAGTGCATTTATATAATTCTATCCCAAACTCTATAATAGGCTGAATAGGAAGAGAATTCTGTACACTGATGGGTGTGTGGGATCACCCGTGATTCTAAAGGCTTATGACTGGGACTTTTGTGAAGTAAATGTCATGAATGGAGGAGTGAGGGGTACGATGATCTTCTCGGCTGCTCTTACTTAGAGAGACTCATCCATGCATTTGTCTCCAGCAGGTTAGACTACTGTAACGGCTGCTCACTGGCCTTTCTAAACGAGCTGTTAGAGCTGCAGAACATCCAGAACGCTGCTGCTCGAGTCCTGACAAGAACCAGGAAATACGACCATATTAGTCCAGTGCTCCGGTCCCTGCACTGGCTTCCTGTCACTCAGAGAATAGAATTTAAAACAGCTCTGCTTGTGTACAAGTCGTTTCATGGTTTAGCACCAAAGTCCATCTCTGACATGTTAGAGCCGTATGAACCATCTCGGGCCCTGAGAACTTCAGGGAGGGGTCTCCTGGTGGTTCCCAGAGTCAATAATAAACACGGTGAGGCTGCGTTTCAGTTTCATGCAGCTAAAATCTGGAACAGTCTTCATGAGGATGTGAGACAGGCCTCAACTTTGACAATGTTCAAATCCAGGCTGAAAACAGCTCTTTTTACCCGAGCATATGAAAACTGAAAGTATTTTATCTGCACTCTTGCCTTTTACTGTAATTGATACATTTTATGTTGATGTTTTAATGATTGATTTGATCTGTTTTCTTGTAATTTTCTGCAACTGTGAAGCACTTTGAATTGCCTTGTGTATGAATTGTGCTCTACAAATAAACTTGCCTTGCCTTGCCTTACTATGCACTGGACGCCCCTACGGCAGGATGCAGTGCTGGCACCGCACCACACAGTGATGCAGCTGGTCAAGATGCTCTCTACATCCATGCGTTGTATAGTATTTCTCCTTCAACCTTTTTTCCCCCCCGTCTTCCTTCATAGTGGAGAGAGTGGAGCGGGTAAAACTGAGAGCACAAAGCTGATCCTGCGCTTCCTGTCCGCCATGAGCCAGCACTCCCAGGATCTCTCATCCAAGGACCGGACGTCCCACGTGGAGGAGGCGCTTCTGGAGAGCAGGTCAGTCTTGTATAAAACCTAGTACATCCAAATCAGTGGCTAATGGAGTCCTAAAATGTTTTCTTTTGTTGTTATCTTCTTACTAGTCCAATCATGGAGGCCTTCGGAAACGCCAAAACTGTTTACAACAACAACTCCAGTCGCTTCGGGAAGTTCGTCCAACTGCACTTCAGCCAGAAAGGCAACATCCAGGGCGGACGCATAGTAGACTGTATCCTTTACTCCCTCGACCCATCGCCATGACAAACGTCTGCAATATGACAGTAAATATTAAAGGTCTATCCAGACACAAGCCTAAACAAAAAAAGGCGACCCACGTCCTTCTGTTTTCAAGCTGTGATTAGTCGGAAGTAGTGGGGCATAAACTGTTAGCTGCTGCTCCGACTCATTTCAAGCTCTCGCAATGCCTCTTACACATCCGGATTGTTCATGGGAGAATGGTGAACTGCAGTGAAAGTATATTTCATTTAGACTCTTACTTTACTTTTACTTAGCGATAGTAAAATATTAATTTACTTATATCTGATTTAGCCATGTTTTTGCCATTTTTATTAATATTTTATTCCGACACGGTCCTTGTTTTGATCAAATTTGACCAATTTCACTAAAATAATTTAGTTCAATAATGCCAAGCAAAAGTTCAAGTTTCATAAATGTATATATGTAATACTTTTAGGAGCCAAATTGGAATAAAAAGTCAAACTGTCTCGTCTTTGCCATTGTTAAAGACCTTGACAGGCTCCTCTCTGACCACAGACCTCTTAGAAAAAGTGAGTACTTGTTTTTATTTGAAATCACTTCTCTTCGCTCCACAATTCAATGGCCCTGACTTAAATTCACTCTTGTTTCGTGTCCAGAATCGAGTTGTGCGTCAGAACCCTGGGGAGAGGAACTACCACATTTTCTATGCGCTGTTGGCTGGTACCAACACACAACAGAAAGGTAATCCAGGACACGAGGGCACAATTCTTCAATAAAATAAATCACTTTCGTACGTTTGTATTGATCTTTGATGTCTTGTCTTTCAGAGGCCTTTGGTTTGTCCTCTCCAGAAAACTACCACTATCTCCGTCAGTCGGGGTGCATCCACGACCAGACAATCAACGACAAATGCACTTTTAACGACGTCCTGGTACTTTGCTGAACATGCTAGACACTTCGGAGTCTAAAAACACACAATTTGAACACAGTTTTGCATATGTTTTGCTTCCAGAATGCAATGCGCACGATGCAGTTCACGGAGGAGAACATAGCGGAGGTGTTGCGCCTCCTGTCTGGGATCCTCAATGCGGGGAACCTAGAGTTTGTGACGGCGGGGGGTGCTCAGGTCTCAACCAAATCCGGTACAGAAGCGCTTCTAACTTTTGACTTCTGATGGCTGAGGCTGTTGTGTTGTAATTTGCGTCGGACTTTTGTGTTGTGATTGTAGCCCTGAGTCGCACGGCGGAGCTGCTGGGGCTGAACCCGGAGCAGTTGGCCGAAGTCCTGACGCACCGCTCCATGATCCTCCGAGGGGAGGAGATCTGCACACCTCTCACCGTGGAGCAGGTATGTTAAGATATTACCTCGACTTAACTGAGCAGATTTTCTCCAGTTTGACTTTACCCAAATCCAAAAGCTTAATGTAAAAAGCATCAAAATATAGACATAAAACGAGATGGAAATGAGGATGTAAATGCAGTAAAAACAAAGCATTAAAAGAGCGACAAAACAGCAACAACAAAGCAACAAAAAAAGCAACAAAGCAATTACAAAAATGCGGCAAAATCAGGCACAAAAACAAAGCAGAACCGGCAGCTTCAAAAACATGACGCACAGCGCCACCTACTGCTTTGGAGTGTGCATTAATAGGCTTTTAAAATAAATGAAGCACATGGAACATTTTGGAGCCTTTTTAGAAATGTTGTAGAGTAGAAAGCATTTCAAATGTAGTAATAGTAATATTAATAATAATAATAATACATTTTATTTGTGGGCGCCTTTCAAAATTCCCAAGGTTACCTTACAGACAGCATAAAAACAGTATAGAACACACACATAGTAGTGGAGTAATTATAAGTTCTCAATAAAAACGTATAATTTTTTTTTACCACAGTCCATTTAATAACAAAATTGACTGATTCCGAAACATCTGATTGCTCTGCGACCCACATTTGGGCCCTAACCCACCAGTTGAGAACCACTGCTGCATTGTAACATGAACTGTAGATCTCAAACTTTTCATTTCTAATATTTTTCTTCCTGCATTGTCTTAGTGGAAGATGGGGTGGGTACCTCACTATTCCATACGCAAAATATTGCGATATATCGGAAAATCGATATATTGTCATACTCCTAGTGGAAGAAACATGTTAGTGTTTACTCCACTGACTATAGTGTTACAATCTTTATCATGTGTCTGCAATAACATGAAGGAAATAAGTTCTGTACGCAAATCTGTCTCCAGGCGGTGGACTCGCGGGACTCCATGGCGATGGCACTTTACTCCCAGTGTTTCAACTGGATCATCCACAAACTCAACTCGCGCATCCAAGGCCGCAACGACTTCAGGTCCATCAGCATCCTGGACATCTTCGGCTTCGAGAACTTTGAGGTCAGGCCCCACACGAACAATGATCAAATCAATCAATGTAAACATGGTGAGTTCTTTAGTACAAACGGCTCATGACGTTGTTTTTTGTGGAATCGTGTTTCTGCAGGTGAACCACTTCGAGCAGTTCAACATAAACTACGCCAACGAGAAGCTGCAGGAATACTTCAACAAACACATCTTCTCCCTGGAGCAGCTCGAGTACAACAAGTACGACACCATATTTGTTCACTTTTGACTAAGACAGAGCATCAATGCTTTTGATGGGTGGGTCAAAATGAGAAGAAATTAGTGGGTGAATGGCCGAACAAAATTCTGTTTTGAATGAAGAAAGATTAAAAGCAAACCGTAAAAATGCTGACGTTTTGAGCTTAGTTTATGGTAAACATCTTTGTTAATCGTGGGTCTATCCAGATGAAACAAAAACTGTCATTAAGATCTACATCTTCTCTGTCAGCATCAATAACTAAGTTTAAAATATGTTTTCATAACAGTGTCCAAAAGTGGTGTCAGGACATTGGCGTGACTTTCAAAGATGAAAATGGCACAATTGCAGCTCTAATCCCTTATATTATTTTAAAGTATTCTTACTCAAGTGGAGATTAAAAAAAAGTACAAAAACTGTCAAAAAATACTACTCTGAACAAAAATACATGAAACATTAAATATTTCTATAGAATAAAAAGCACAAAAGAAATTCTGCATGAGTTTGATGTCACATGAAGCTTTTGCCACGTAACTTTTTTTTTTTACTCAAGAAAGATTTCATTTATTACATTATTACTCAAGTCTTGATTATACAGCACTCAACAAAGTTACTTGGTCACAACTAATAAATGATCCAAATGGCTGAACGATATTGAAGTAACTTGCGATATGCAATACGGCTGTGCAATATTTCGGTAACAATATTATTGCGATATTTTATTCAACCATTTCAACACGATATGTTCCATTGTAATTAGACATAAATCTTAAGTAACTAGTTTTTCAGCAAATGGTGTCAAAAGTAGACAGACTACATCAGAACCAAAACTAAAATTGAACTAAGTTAGTAAATGTTTAACTAAAACTGAACTTCTACACATTTATAAGTTCAATGCTTGTTTTTGGCTGAGTTTGCAAAGACTTTACAAGACAAGACTTTAGTGATGTTGCGATATAGTGTGGCTTCTTGTGATTACTGATATTGCATCACCTTATATCGTGATATGATATTTTTTGATATATATCGTGCAGCCCTACTAGTTTTGCGAGAAATATTATTTTACTGAATGTCTCTTTATGGTTCTAGATTTTTTTTTGTGTGTGTTTTTTTATGAGGCCGTATTAAAGAGTAATACATGAGCCAGACACTAGAGGGCAGCTCTTATAAGAAAACCAAAAGCTTTATGTGCTACAATTATGTTTCTCTTCACTTCTCAGGGAGGGTCTAGTGTGGACGGACATTGACTGGATGGACAACGGAGAGTGTTTGGATCTGATTGAAAAGGTGCAACATTATAACACTACATTTATACTAAAGATGACAGAAATATGATAGAAGTTCTAAATGCAAACTAATCATTTCCATAGAAACTGGGTCTACTGGCACTTTTCAATGAGGAGAGCCACTTCCCCAAAGCCACTGATGACACGCTGCTGGAGAAACTGCACTGCCAGCACTCGGTATGGACACGTTTCAGCACATAACCATAACTTTACATTTATTATTAAAGAGGATCTTGATGGGAATATTTACATCAAATTCTTCTTCATCTAGAAAAACCCATTCTATGTGAAGCCGCGAGTGGCAGTTCACTACTTTGGAGTGAGACACTACGCCGGCGAGGTGAAAAAAGAGTGGCTTTTTAGGACTTTATGACATAATTAATTTAGTGTGATTTGGCCTTTGACAGTAGATGATGTTCTCAGGTGGTGTACGACGTCAGAGGGATGCTGGAGAAAAACAGAGACACTTTTAGAGACGACACCCTCAACCTCCTCCGAGAGAGCAGGTCTGTGTCTGAGTCTGTCTGATTACCTTTGTGCGCAGAAATAGCAAACATAAAGTGCAAAGGTTAGCAGCCAAACGAGTGCCGCAGACATGTCCTCAAATTCTCTCAAATGTCCTGCTTTGCCTCATCCCCCTGAAGTCACGCCACTGTCTCTCTGCCCCAGGTTGGACTTTGTGTACGACCTGTTTGAGCACGTGTTGAGTCGGAACAAACAGGACACTCTGAAGAGCAGCATCAAGCACCGCCGCCCCACCGTCAGCTCGCAGTTCAAGGTCAGTATATATCACATACTGTGCGTGTCTAAAACTCTTCATTAACACCAGTTAGAGAGAGGCGCATTTATTGTAAAAGTAGTAAAAAAAAAAGTTTTATAATGTGTGAATGCATTGTTAGAATGAAAAGATTATTTTTAAATATCGTTATGTAAAATGTAGGTTATAGAAGATTAGTTCAATAGGCAATAAGCCAGGCATTAGGTGCGTTTCTAAAATGGTGCGCCTGATTTTAATGAATACTCACGCGACAAAACAAGGCCTCAGTGACAGGAAATTCTGGTGTCAGAATTGTCAATATCAGCCTTTGTGTAACCCTGACCCCTTCTGGATTTCCACATGCAGGCACTATTTCTGTAATATTGACTTGATATTGGCAGACATTCTACAAACATTAAATGTTAAAAATTATAACGTTAAATGATACCAGTATGGTATTGAAAAATGTAAGTATTGAAAAGTATCTTGATGCCTGTTGGTTCCAAAGACAGCATTAAAGGAAGTCACTTAGTTGTTTCACATCAAATACTTATTTTTGAATAAATGCATTGTTGTTTTGTTTTGGTTTTAGATGACGAATGATTTAGTATAGGTATCAAAAAAAGGGTTAGGGCTATCATTCAGGTATTGGTACAGTAAACCAAGTATTGTTAACGTACTGGTATTACAAAGAAAATCATGGTTCCCAGCCCTAGTCATTAAATCCTTTATCCATTGATCAAATTCCATATACTGTAAATAGCTGGCGTATTGTTTACCTAAGGTTTCAAACTAATCCAAATCACTTTATTTGTGCTGCAGAAAGCAATTAACACAAGAAACTTGAACCACCTTTTCCCCTAATCGTGAGCCTTCTTGTGCTGTAGGACTCTCTTCACTCCCTGATGGCCACACTCTGCTCTTCAAACCCGTACTTCATCAGATGCATCAAACCCAACAGCCAGAAGGTAGAGTTTATTTTTAATTTTTTACAAGACTCTTCCTCAACATATTATATGACAGTGGGTTTCTATGTGCATTGACTGTTGTTGGACCCGATTATGTCGGCTATGTGAAAGGAAAGAATGGGGGATAACCTCCTTTATTCTGGATTATCTGCATTTGAATAACGTCTATTTTCAACACATCACATGCAAAACACTCACTAAACCAACCTTTGTGACTGACAAACTATAAGGTATTTTCAGTCCATTTTTGCGTTTTGTGGTTTAAAAAACGTCTAAAACTGTGCCGCTGATCATGGTTATACAGTGAGCAGCAATTTGGATCCCGACTACTCACCGGGACAAAGAGGAGAAAGTGCGAGCATTACACAATTCATCCAAACAGGGGCCATCAATATATTCTCTCTCCCGGGACATGGACAGTGTTTAACTCACAGTGGCCCTCATTTATCAACTTTGCGTACAAAAAATGATGTATATGCGCTATATACGACAGGGGGCGCGTGACATTTATGAACCTGTGCTTTCCGCTAAAATCTTATCGTATGCAAGCGCAGCTGATAGTACAGTGCCTTGCGAAAGTACTAATACACCTTGAACTTTTGCACGTTTTGTCATGTTTACAACCCTAAACATAAAGACTTTATTTTGAATTTTTTACTGAAAGTTCACAGACAAGTAACAGACAACTGTGAAGTGAAAGCAAAATGATACATGATACTGTTATTTTACAAAAAATAGAAAAGTGAAAAGTGGGGCGTGCATAAGGATTCATACAGCATTTTCGGAGTGCATTAAATTGCCTTTATAACATTCCTAATTTTTTTTACACAAGATACCAACTTCATCTTGAGCAAAGATGTTGTTGCGACAGGTGGAAGATCGGGCCCATTGTCTCACCACAGCCCAAGTCTCACTCTTGGTCCTTTTTGGTTCCTTTTTTTTTTTTTTTTTTACAAACAATGAAAGATGGAGCGTGTACATGTGGCTTTGTTAGTTGTGGTCCAAACTCATTCTGAATGTTCTTAACACATTTATTAACAACTCTTAAAACCCGCATTTACAGTGCAGTAAAAGAGTAACATCGATAGTCTTTGCAACACTGTAAAACGATCCTTGTACTGTTTTTTGTAAAACTCCAGTGAATGCGTCACCCCAGTGAAGAAGGCAAGGCAAGGCAACTTTATTTATACCGCGCATTTCGTACACAAGGCAACTCAATGCGCCTAGAAGAGAGTGACTCTAATCGCATGGCCTTCATACTCAGACTGACTAAGTATCCTGTTGTACGTTGCAGGTCAGTCTCAGACCACACAGCCGGTCTCCTCTCACTGTTCCCAGATCAGCCATCATAATAAATCATAGGCGCTGAAAGTTTGATAGTGTTGCCCCCGACGATCCTCAGACAGGAACGAGGGGCGCTCCTGTCTGCACCGCTGACCTCTGACCGCCAGTTACCTAGCAACAAGCAGCGGCAGTGGGGAATGCAGGTTAATGTACACAGATGATTCGCAGGACAGAGGAGTGGAGGAGCGGAGCGCTCTATTGTCCGTCTCCCAGCATGCATCGCTCTTACACCATTTGACGACGCATTAATGAGTGATTCTGGAGACAGTTCCATTAATCATGTTTTATATTCATAACCAGCACTCAACAGTGTGACTGCATGTTTTTGTAGCTTGTTTTCAGAGTCGAGTGCTCGCGTGTCTGGCTGTTGTTGGGTGCTGGACAGTGGGAGTAATAAGTAAATCTTCTGGATGCCCCAGGATTAATATTCTAAGTTTTAGGCGAGACACTGCAGGGGAATAGGAAGGAAGTAATCATTTTAGGATATCAATTTGAAACTTTTTGTTCTGGAGATGTTTACATCTATGGTTTTATTTGTTAATAGTTACAACGTTTTCTTGTTTGTTTTTTTTCTCGTTTTTTAATAAGCTGTCTTTACGTGAAATTTGAAAAAAAAATACATAATTTTGCTTTGTTTTTTTGTGGTTCAAAGCTTAAAGGGGCTATGTGGAGTTTGACAGTTTTGTGCTCGCAATTGCCCCCTCAGGCCAAATGCGTAACTGCAGCCTCGATGATAAGCTCGTGCATGAGGCGCTCAGGCTTTACGAGCACCAGAAATAACAGTCCCGTCCTGGTCAATTTACAGATTTACTTCAATGACTTCAACTGAGGTAAGAAACGTTACTGTTTTGTAAGATATTTAGACCAAATCAGTTTGAGTGTATTTTTTCCAAGATGTGATACTTGAGCAAATGCAGCAAAGTGAATCGTGATTGCTGGAGCATGTATGAGGAAGACATTTTAAATTTGTATACATTTATTTGTATAGTCCCTTTAATTAAGGCTGGAAGGAACACATTTTAAAATCTGAAAAAAAAGTCAAATAATTATTAAATACAAGACTGGAAAGTTGTAGATGACGAAAACTTTTGAGAAAACGGGTCCTAAAGTTTTGGAACGTCTACGTATTTGCCTGGATATTTCTCCCGTCTGTCTCCTAGAAAGTGCTACATGCGGATACGGTCAATATTTGTGAATGAATGCGTGAAAAAACGATGGACCGCTTTGCTCGCTAGTGGAAAAAATGTCATAAAATAAGCTCTTATATTTATCAGGGTGAGGTTTAGGTCTATTTTTATACCTAAAACTTCAGAAAGCTTAAAAGTGACCACTGAAGTAATGTCTATGGAAGAACAGTAAGAAATGAGAGAATGGGCTTGTCAGGGTGTCGGATTGACCTGGAGCATCCTCTGCAGGCAGCAGCGTGAACTACACTGTATAGAACAATGGATGCAAGCTTTCACTTTCAACTTAAAAGTATGCTAACAAATGTGATGCTGTGATATACACACAGAACTGCTCAGGACGGGTTTGGTGATGGATTATGGGCTGTAAAAATTGCAGTGGACAGTTTTGTGTTCCTAATATGACACAACAAAGAAGAAGAACAACCAGAGTGAATGGGATTATTCTGCATAAATTAAGACAAATATTTCTCTATATATGTTTTTTGACAAGGCGTTAACCTTTTAATAACAGAGATGAATGTGCCTAAATTGTGTAGCATAGGTAGTTTTGAATGCTGAAAAGTAATCAGATTGAGTCAAACCACTTCTTTGTGCTTCAATCATTTTTATCCATCTTTTTTGTACAAAGACCCTGAGCACCAATAACAAAAGGTCTTTGATCATGCCCCAAAATATTGTTAAATGGTAATGTCTGCGCACCGACTCGCCCCGTTCATCGCCATGACAACTGGAGTTCAGAATAATTGCTTTTGTTCCATCAGACAGTTCCCGTCAGGGCTTGTGGGGCTGCTCTGTGACGTCAGAGCAAACGAATGTGATTTGGAAAAGTCCAGTGATAGATCAGACATCAATCCATAGTGATGTTGTCTGGACTTGAGTCACACAGCCGACATTGAAATGGCATTGTAAATACATTTGTTAAATATTAAGATGAACAGGCCATTTTGAGCTTTTAACCATGCAGTAATCTTCCCACAGGAGAAAATAATAGTTGTTCCATTTGTCTCATTACACTTGTTTGAATTATCCCGCATATTCAGTCTGTCTTCATTTTAAGAGATTAAAACACTTTGTTCCTCATATTTTTGTTGCTATGAACCCTTGGGCTTGAACCGTCACCGCGTTTCAAAATCTAGACTTTTTTTTACCAAACTCTCTTTGTCACGATGATTATTACGAGGAAGAATTCCGCTGTGTATGTGTAACTACATATTATAGCCTGTCTTATAGATATTTTGTAGACAGATACGTACATTATTAAAAGGTATCTTACAAAAAATACAAAGGCTAATGTGTCTAAAGTAGTTGTAAAAGCCTGAAAAAAACTATAAAAATAAAAGATAGACCCCGCAATAATTTCTGTCACCAACACGTTATATATCATGCGACTAGGCGGGACATATCAATAAAAACTCCAGAACCACGTGCTATATGGCAGCTGCACTTCTTTCTGTAGCATCTAATCGAATGTTAAACAAGGCCAGATGATGGGGTTTCAATGGAGCTCAGTGTAGAGGAGTCGACGCAGGGCCCCCGGGGAGAGCGGGGGGTCAGGTCCCCTAAGAGGCCCCCAGAGGTGCCCTGTCATCTGCCCGCTCCACTTACTGCAACAGAAGGAGCTGTAAAGTCAATATCAAACGCTCAAGAGCGTTTAAATCAGAGACGACACACTTCTTAATTTTTGGGGGCCATCTGTCCAAACCCGTGTCCTAAAAGTGCCCTGGGATTTTCATGGGGAATATGATCAGATTTAAACATTGTTAGGTTAAACAAAGAATATAATGGAGTCTTTGCACAAAAGCCAGTAAAAATGTATAATGCTGCTACAAGGTCATTCGCTTTAGAATAACTGGTTCCAATGTGTGCCTTGAAAATTACGAGTTCCAACATCACAGCATTCCAGCTACATAAATGTATAATATACATGTGAACAACGCGGCTAATGTTAAAACGGTTAGAGATGCTAGCATATACGAACGTTTCATCATGCCAGGTATAATTAAAAACACTGGCTAATGTTAAAATGATTAGCTAATGGATCCTTACATATACAAACTGTTCATCACACCAGCTATGATTCAAATTAGTGGCTAATGTTAAAACTATAAAAATCATAGTAATGCCTTCAGCTATCTAAGCCTGTTCCTACAAATGCGTAAATTTTGTTAGCGTTCGTACCCATTTAAATTGAGCGTTTTATCCCCATACAAAAGAATAGGGAAGCCATGGCCCATACTAAAGTATGGCAAGGTATGTTATGTCCGTTTTAAAGCTTTCATATAATTTCTGTGGTTTCTCAATCATCTAAGCTTAGTGGCCATAAGCGTATAGCGCTTGATTTAGCATTTAGCTCAGAGGCCACTTTATTACGCCAATTTGATTCGAAATTAAAATCTCAAAAGGTCTGTACATTCATTAGTGATTTTTAACTAGGCTTTGACCTCACCTGACAACAGTTGAAAACATCTGGATCATTCATAGTTTGCAATGTTTGATGCCTAATGCTAACAGTTATTGGAAAAATACATTGCGCAGGCTAACGGACTCTGAAAAGTTTCCCATACTAGCCGACTTGCTAACAGTCCGCATACTCCTTTTTATTTCTATGGTGGTCTATGGGTAAAAAGATGGTAACATATACAAATGTTTCATTATACTAGATATGAATCAAAATAGCGGCTAATGCTAAAACCGCTAGCTTATGAAATGCTAACATGTACAATTGTTTCATCTCAACAGACGTAATGGGATATATCCCTTTCTCTTTCAAAGGTTCACATGAAGTTTAAGTTGTACAATTCAGCTGCACTTCTCTCTGCAGGCTGCCATAGTTGTATTCAGCTTGTGTCTTAAGTCGGACCACTCTAATAAAGTCTGAGTTCGCAAGTGGTATGAGCGTTTTGGGGCATTTTTGGGGCAAGTTGCAGATCGGTAATTTGCCAGTTGCCTGGATCGCAGTAATAATTCACTTTGACTCACTAATCATGTACCTGTATAAGCACCTATAAAAATGGCTTAGCAACAATGTGCACCATGGTTGTTTAGAAAAAGCATCTAAAAACTTCAAATGATTTCGATTTGTTTACACAGTTAAGGACCGCTAGCTATGTCTGCCTGGACCTTATTAGTTTTCATTGTGGCAAATTGACTAGTTTATTTTGAGTCTCGGTGCTGACTGCTGATGTAACGGTTGAGGAGCAGGGATCATGTGGCTTCTGCAGATGCTAAGTGGAAACGCCAATATATTGAGCAGAACGAACAGATAGGCGCCACATTTAAACAAAACAAATAAAAGATAAGATATATTCACTTTGGTAAAATTATTTCATTTTATCCTATTTGGAGAAAAAAGGACTTTGTATGATTGAATTAGCTACAAAATACACATTGAATTCGAAGCTGCTGGAATATTTCTGGTGCTTAATTTGATCAACCGTTTGGGGAACATTCTTTTTTTCTTTTGATTTTTGTGGGTAAGGGATCAAAAGGAATATTTTGAAGGATCTTACAAAGATTTGAGATTATAAAAGTGTTTTTTTTTCTGTGCAGTTTCAGGCAGTGTGGCCTTAAGTACACAACAAAGAGCGATTAACACGAGGAAGTATAACATTTCCAAAGTCCCTATTTGATTTGGAAGACTAGATCTTCCCCCCCCCCCCCCCCCCCCCCCCCCATTCCCAGTCAGTTTTAAACATAAACAGCCCCCAGTCAACCGCCGGGGGCAGTGCCAAAAAAGTGACCAACACACAGGGAGTCACGTCACCATGGCAACCCCAAACCTTTAGCCCCACCCCCTTCTCTCTCTCTCTCCTCTCAGACCGAGCCTTTGTCTGGTCACTCCCCGGCTGGGCGCTCGCTCATACAGACGCATGCACTGTACTCTCACTGGTTGAACTCTGTCTGTAGTTATTTTGATTTTGGAATTTGAGAGATTTTGGTGAAAAGAAGGAAGGTGGAACTAAGAGGCCGGTCTCGAGAAGCAGCGATGAGAGGTGAGAGATGCCATGGCTTAACTGTCTCTTGCTTTATAAGATGTATGAATGGAACTACGGAGCATTTAGGTTTCAGCTTGTTGCATGCAATCTGCAGCATGCATTCTAAGGTATCCAAATTGCGAAACACTTCTAATGCAAAGAATGATTTTTAGAGCTATTTTTGCACACATTTCTTTCTGACCAAACAAATGTACAGAAATGCATCTTAGGGATTTTAAGATACAGTTTTGAGACCGTCATCTTTTGTAATAGCAAAGCAATTGAATGGAAATTACCACTGGAATTTATTTTTTGTGCAAACCACCCATACAGCCACTGGGTCACTGAAAACTCAAATATGCACTAATATCAACTTTGTTTTAACATAAAAAGTTGCATAGTGCACCTTTAAATCTATGGATTTATTTAGCTGTGAATTTGTTCTTATTTTGTTATTTTTGACACTCGATTAATTCATGAAGGAGTCGTATATAAACAATGATAAAAACATTACACTTTTTCCTTTCACGTGAAACATGCTTCCAGCCCAATGTGGCAGTGTCTCTTTGTTAATTTATCTGTGTCTTCAGTGGTGTATTCTTGGTAATATAATGCAAATTTTAATTGTAGTCCCTTTGTTTTGAAATGTGATGCTCAGTTAAAGACTTTAGCAGGCCATGTTTTGCTGCCATTCAAATGCAGTAAGTAAGAGTGCCCCGGCTAATTGCCAAAAGCTGGTGAACCTTAGCACATGGGCTCTAACAGTAATTGACTGTTTGTAGCAACAGGAAGGAGCAGTCACGGCTTTTGTTATGTATATGTCGCTGCTGAAGAGGTGAGGAAAAGCACATTTAGTAGCACAACAGGACTTTTGTGTCACACAATGTTTGGCATGTGTTTTCTTTGACACTCGATTGTAGTGTTCATCATATAATGCGGCGTTTCTCAAACAGTGAGGCCTGGTGATACTTCGAAGGTCAAATATGTGTAAAGTTCAAGAACCACTGATTATGCGAAAAGACAATGAAGGAACTCACTGAAACTAGATTTGATCAAGCATGTGGTTTAAGCAAGAATTTCCTCAGCTAGATTGGTGATATGTGTCTAGTACACTTTCGGAAAAATATCTAATTGTAATTTTTGAAACATACATCAATGTTACCGGATTAGCTTTATTTTACCTACATAACTCTAGCAAATTGCAAAATCAAATAGCAATTTTGATTAAATGGCGATAGATCTTGCAGTCACAGTGTAGTATTTGTTCGCTTTGTTTTGACAAATTGCTAATTCACGCCTTAATGTATTCTTAATCACATTCATTAGTTTAATTACTGCTCCTTCATTCTCCCATCAAGCTCAACTAGTACAACAACATAATCACACTTGCACAGATAAATGGCTCTCTAAAGGTTTTTCTATGACATTGGAAATAGATTTTTCGTTGTGCCGTTGACATAAAGTGGACTTGCTCGGTGCAGTTCGAGCGTGTCTGACATAACGAGACAGATTGACATTTGGAAACGCGTGGCAGTAATTACGGCGAGATGTGAAACAGATGCACACAGGCTAATGTATGTAGATTTAAAATGTGCAGCTCCCAATCAGAGAATCTGAGGTTTATTTTAAGATCATTTGAAGGAAATTTTTCATAAATAGATTTGCAATTTATGTTTGTTTTATGTCAAATTTAAGATTCAGATCACTGGGCAGATTTGAAACACATCCAGGTGCAATAACATTGGAGAGAAGATGGAAATATGAACTGCCCAACCAATGTAGGCCCACATTCATGCAGTGCTTGTGTTTGGCATGTTACAACTACAATTTGTGAAAGTAGTACTAATTTCTTTCTAATTTCCCACTGGAACCTTAAGCAGTTCATGGTGCTCTTTAAGTACCAGCCGCCCTTTTGATCACTTTCCGACAAGGGAGAACTGGGGCTTTTGGAGGAACTGTTTCCGCTTTGGTGACGTGGTTCTGTAGAAAAAGATAAACAGTATGTTACGCAAGTACATTCGAATCACTACATTTGACAATTATCTTAACCAGTGCTTAATTTGGAAATTAATAGTTTCAGGAACACTGTTGGTCTGATGTGATGGATTAGGGGAACAGGCCAAAACATTTGCCAGAACACTCTCATTAAACACCAATATATCAGATCAAATCTTTGCCGGATCCTCCTAAATAGTTCCCGGATCCTTAATCTTGAAAAACTGAAAAATGGGAGAATTAAGCACTGATCTTAACCAAGCTGCTCATTTCCAGCCAGTTAGACCCACCTGCTTTGAACTAAGTGACTTATTACTAAGTCATGGCTGGGCGTAGACCAGGGCCAGAGCAGTGTGAGCTGAGCTAAGGGAGACAGAAGGGTGAAGAAGAGACAGAAGGGTGAGGAGGAGAGAGAAGGGTGAGGAGGAGACAGAAGGGTGAGGAGGAGAGAGAAGGGTGAGGAGGACAGTTGCCTGGGTTCTGGACACAGTACCTCTGTGGGAGGAGCATGGGAACATGGACAGCTCAGTGGATTATTGTTATTTAGGATATGGACTAAGCAATGACTTGGACAAAGTAGATGTTTTAAGTGTAGGCTAGCACCTTTGCATTATTTATTTTTTATTTGTGCTAATCATAAGTGCAGAGCCTTGTGATAGACTTTAGAGGACGATGTAGGACAATCTAGTTTATTAGTAGTTTTTTGTGTTGCTGTATTAAGTGGTCTGTTAGTAATACTAGTTACAGAAAAAACCCTGGGGGTTGCCTTTTTATCTTGGTTGAGCACCTGCCCCTCAAAATGTCTGTGCACGCCACTGGTCGCTGTGAACTGTTTGGTGTGAAAATGCTGAATATTGCCAATTTACAAACAAGAACAGTCCGGAAACCAGTGCTGATACAGGCATGAAACAGTGAAACCGACAAATACATGTGATGTCCAAAAGAACAGTCAGGTCAGCGGCAGGTGGGCATTTGAGATATTGACACTAGCCTCCGTTATGGCAAGGAAAACTCAAAAGCCCAGTGAGAGAAACCAGAATCTTCGAGGAGAACCACATTGAAGGAGAGATCCAAACTCCCCTGGACAGACTGGCTGATGGGAGTCCCTCTGCAGATATGACTGAAGACTGTGGAGCTAATGTCTAGTCCTTGCTGGAGCTCCATAAAGAGATGACAATGATCAGCTCTTGAAAACGAGATGGATATGCAGGAAGTCTCTGATCAATCTTGTTGTTGTCACTACTGGTTAGCCTTCCCTTAATGTTGTTTAGTTTCAAAAAGTCTACAGACTTAAAGTTTTACTTCCAGAACCGGAGTGTCGAGTTGGCACTGATTAGATATTTTCCAAAAGCCCCATTCAAATACCAGTCGTGCTAACAACCCCAATGGAAATGTAATGATCTTGTCTCAGCTCCCCCTGCTTTGATTCCACCTCTTTGTCTTTACCGCCGTGGAATTTGGGATCTTTCAGACTCGAGGGGTCACGGCTCGGCCGGCCGGTCATGGATTTAACCAGGATTTATGTTCTTCTCAGAGCGCCCACATTGTTCAGCAAATTCTCCCCACCAAAACCCAAAAAAAAGAGTCCCAAAGAGAGTCCGGCTAATCCTCCATTCAGCGCCTTCATGTGGCCCGGGCTGCTCACACCACTGTACAGGGATTTACTGCATGGACTAAGCCAGGGACTAAGCGAAGAGTAGTTCGGCTTCAGAGAGAAGCCGAGCGCTGAGTCTCAAAGCTTCAGTTAGAGCAGTTTGTGATGAGTTTTCAGAGAGAACTTTTGGTGAACCAGAGGTGATGAGAGGAGTTGGAACAACCAACACAAGCCTTCCTTTTCTGTGTCGATGTGTCTCTTTGTAAGTTCACTTCTAGTTCTAACTTTTCTATTGGGCCACTAGTTCCTGAACTTGTTGTAAAAATGGTCTCGTGTTCCCTGACTCCTTCCCATCCTTGCGCAGCCTGCTGATGGGCCGTGGGATTTCCAACACAATCCATTTCCTTCGTATTGTGCCAAGTGTCCAGTTAACTTTGCATGTTTGCATGAACCCCCCCATCGGCCACACCCCCTCTAAACACAGCCACGCCCCCTTTTGTCGCCCTGAATGGCAGAGCTCGGGGACTATAGGAGGAAGTGGTCATGAGAAACACACTGAGATCGACCCCTGGGCTATTGTCACTTCCCCGAGTGGGGTGAGCGATGTCAGCTGCAGGGCCGGGATGATAAACAAAGTGAGCGTCTAGAAATAGATGCAAAAATATGCCAAAGAAAATGAATAAATATTGTTTCTATACAAGTTATAAGACTTACTCTGAAGCATGAGAGCATGGACATAATGGCATTAAGCTGTGGCTATAGAAAACATAGCTCATGTTGAATTAAGAGTGCACACTGTTGTCTTCACACATTCATAAGGCATTACTACAGAACCACTTCCTCGCTACTAATCGGTGGGCATAAGTGTAAAAAAAAAAAAACATTTAAAGGCCACAATGTCTTAAGAAAGTGCTTAAATTTCAACAAAAAGTGTGCATGTCCTCCAATAGTGCTGCAGAAAGAATCTGCAGTAGAAATGAATGGATCATCATTTCTAAGTCATTTGTCTTCTAATTCTTATTCCAACTGAGGTCAAGGCCAGAGCCAATAGCCATTCACCCTCGCCTTTTCATTCATTAGAGGCTCCTTAGTCCACTAAATAATGTTGACTGAGAGAAAAAGTCAGACTGTCATGAGAAAATATTGTATGATGGGGCTGGGTGCAGATGAATCAAGGCGTCCTGAAAATAATTGGCAGTAGTTTTCAAACATAGCGCAGCAACAAAACAATACATTTTATGCACAGGAACTTGCAATTCCGGATATTTGATATAGTGATGGCACAATGCATTTCTTTTTTGCCTTCTCTTCTTCAAAATGGTGTCCTGGCCTTATGCACTTTACCAAGTCTTTTCAGTTCAAGAGGAGATATCTGTACATTACAGGGGTTCTGATTCCAGGGTCATGGCAAAAAAACAACTACTATAACGTTTTAAGAAAAGCCCCTTGAGCTACTAGTTGCTCTTGTCTTTCCAAAACAGAATCACAGTGGCAAAAAAATACAAAAAAAACACACCCTTTGTTTGTGTTTTGGTTTAATACTTCAGATGCTGGATTTGCTGTGATTGGTCTCATCAAAACAGATGGATCACCAGGTTATTGTATGAGACAGAGATGCGGCACTGAAATTTCTGTCTCATGTCTTGAATATCTGTCTGATGTACAATAGAGGTTATTCATCGCTTTTTTTTTCTCTTTCTTCAAATTCGTATTTAATCTATTTAAAAGGATAATACAAGAATGAAAGAAAACAAACAGAACAGAACAAAAAAGAAAAAGCAGCCCCAAGCAGTAACCTGACACCCAGTCCAGGTTTACAATAATGGTACAGACATTTACCAAACATTTACTAAAAGGTTATAGCAAAGCTATGATAACAATGGCACAAACAATAATTGTAATTAAAAACAAGTTCCATTAACACAAAAGAGAACATCTATATTCAGCTCCATTAAACACTCAAAATACATGGTGATAATCTGACTCTCCAACATCTGATCTAAGAAATCTCATCTAGAAATAAGTAGTATCTCCATAGCTTGTGCATACTAGTCATAGTGAGTTGGACTGTCGTTATCTATTTTTTTTTTAATATAATGTTTTTGCCATAATACATATTGATAATAAATGCATTCTTTTTCACTGATCATCACTGATGATTTATCCCTCTTTATGTGGAAGCATAGCCAGACTTGAATGGTCAGACTGGCGCTCTAGCGTCTTGAGTTTGTTCCTCCTGGTCCTGCACGGATGGTCGATAAACTTCTCTTTCATAAGACATCCATCCTATCCTCTCGGACACCATTGTTTACACTCATAACTTAGACTTGGACTTGTAGATCGTGGCACAGAAGTGGCCGGATTTGCGAACTAAGGAGCCAGACTTGGACTCTGACTATTCAGCTCTCAAAGCATTTAATGCTTAGCACTACCAATTTCTGTGCATGTACTTTATGAACTAATTAAAGGGTGAGAAAAACATCTATATTGTTAATGTTTGTTAATTGTTGATGAAATGGTTGGGAATGAATGCACAAATGTGAAAAATTGCAATCTAAAATGTAATGAAAGATATATTTTATGATATTACAGTATACGGTAATGCGGCTGGATGGTATAGGACATCACCGCACACTGGGCATAATAGCTTTTTCAACCGACAAAATTCTCCACTTTGGAGTAACGTCTGGGGAAAATAAATAATAAAACCTGTCAATGTTCTAAAGAAATTTGGTCCAATTGGAGTTATTGACGGGGCAAAGAGGAAGCGCTGGAGTGAAGAGCCCGAGGCGGAGGGCGCCTGGGTGACATGGCTAGCCTTTGTGCGCGCGTATGCTAATGCCAAATATGCTAATGCACCGGTGTCCGCTAAAGGCGTCCATTCAGGGCCCGTTTGAGCTGCTCTGAGCCCCTCTTCATCTGCACAGATAAAAACTAGATAAAGAAGGCATTAGGAGCATTTTCTCATTCATACACCCACCGGGGTTACGGGGTTAGGGGCGCGCTGCCAGGACGACCCTCAAAGCCCTTCTGTGTTCGGGGCTTAGGCGAGCGCTGGGATGCCGTGATGCTGCGATTGGATAAACTGATGGTGACGTCGGAGCGGTCGCAGCGTCGTAATGTTTTGGAAGCTCTGGAATGTCCTTTAAATGAGTTAAATGGACACAAGAGACGTGGTGAGTGGAGGAAGACGTCACGGGCCAGGTCGGGACACTAAATCAGTCAACACTGTGTGGGTATTCTTGAAATGTTTTACTAATCATCGATACAAGATCTTGGTGAAAAAATGTATGCAACACTGGATCTTTTGACATTGCAGGAGCTTATACCAAATATTTGTGTGTGACTTTTTTATATTGGCAGCAAAGTAGCGAGTAGTGTTGAAAATGAAAAAGTGAGTGAAGTGTGCAGTGGGGAATAGTTAAAGCCAGACTGCGGAACATTCCAGATTGTATGTTGCGACGCCACAAAAACAACTTAAACTCCAGGACAGGCAAACCGCTCCCAGTAAAGACGCCTGCAAAATGAAAGAAATGCTTGTGTTTGGTTCTGTTTATTGGGTAAATGTTAAGCAGTATAGCTTTAACAACCTCCGTTTTACATTGTCCCATGTGTAAACTCCTATCAGAGTGTCATTTTCTGGTTCAGTAAAGCCTATGAGACAAACATTTTTGTCTGTCCTTTGTGTATAAGGCAGTGCACTTTTGTATTGCCTGTATCTTTTGTTTGAAACACAGCCTTTGAAGGCACTATACTTGATTTTCTTTTTGTGGAACTTTTTTTTGTTGTCCTCCTTTTAGTATAGTGTAAATTCAGATATTTTTGTGAAAAACACTGTCCGTCTACTGGTAATTACAAAGCATTTGCTCAATTTCATGAGCTAGTTTTCCAACATTTCTGTGAATGACCCTGAAAAGTGACTCGAGATGCACCGATCTGGCTTTTTTGCTTCCAATACCTTGACCGATACTGGGTTTTGAGTATCTGCTGATATTTAACGATACCAAGAGACTTTCTTAAATGTGGCTTTCTCTGAGTGAAAAATGTAATTTGCTCTTTTCTCCATTTCAAGATCAATAAAGTCATATTTTTTTTAGTCTGGCAATAGCCAGGCTATCATCGGATTCGTGCATCCCTAAAAATGACCCTGCAAGTTGTGTCTATAAACCTGTGACACCCTGTGAATAATGGGGATACAAGTATGTTAGAAAGGTTAGGAATGAGTTTGGACCACAATGATCATATTCATTTAGTGGCTTCCTCTTTCTTTGTTTGGTTGTTGTGAGCTTTTTTGGTGCAGTCTTAGCGGCTTAAAAAAGGCACCACACATACTTACCTTTAGGATATCAACAAACAGGGTAAATCTTTGTTCAATTCTAACCAGTAACTCTTCTGAATATTTCCAGTAACCACACAAAAATCAATCCCACAGTTTGTCAAATCTCTCTGCAGACGACACGACCCACATTACACGCAGCCAATACATCGTAACAGCTTTATCGATCGTCACCGTGACATTCTCATTCATCTCACGCACAAGTCTCATGCGGGACATGGTGGGCATTTATCAACCATGTGCTGTTCTCTCTCGGACAGATGCCGGACCAGTTTGACCAGGCCTTGGTGCTCAATCAGCTGCGTTACTCGGGCATGCTGGAGACGGTGAAGATAAGGCGGACTGGCTTCCCCGTGCGCCGGCCTTTCCAAGACTTCTGTGCCAGGTCGGTGCTTTTTGTCTCCACATTTTTGTTGCTAACAGCCTAAAACAAAACACAGTAGGCCTATCTTTAAAGAAAAAATAAAGTTGAGTTTTATCCATGATTATCCTAATTTCTTGAAATGCTTTGTTTTTGTTCTGGTTCAAAATGTTGCCAAGACAGTTGTTGATTATTGCAATTTTATTGAATATTGTGCTGCCCTGGTGTAGAGTAATTTATAGACGAGGTTATTAAGATGGGAAAGTCAACTTTGTTTTCTGGTGGATCCTTTTTTTTTTTTTTTACTAAGTTTAAAGATGGGAGTGCCAGGCCAATTTGATATTCAATAACCGTCTCAAATACGTATTGTGATTACTATATCTTTCGATTTCAACACAGTATATTCCATTGAATTAGAAAGTTAATTTAATTATTTGTTTTGGGGTTGTTGGGTTGTTTCTTCAGATAATCGTGTTAAACAAGATTCACTGAAATAGAATGATAATAATTACTTACAATAGATGTTATCCATCTGAATAAGTCATATTTTCAAAAGCACTGAAATGCACTTTAATGTAGTGTTCCTATTCTCTGCTTGTATGCTCTACAGGCAACCTGGACAATATTGATCATGTTGTTTGATCTAAATGACCATCTAAAACTGTTTTCCTTGGTTGCATGTTGCATTAATATAACCAATTTAAGCTATTTTTATTTATTACATGGAATAAATGTTATGCTACTCATGTGCGATTATACATTGGCCTTTGTATTGATCAGGTACAAGGTGCTGTTTCAGAGTTCGTGGGTCCAGGATGACCACCAGGCCTGCTGTGTCCAGCTGCTGCACCTCTACGACAGCAGCGGCTCAGACTGGCAGATTGGGAAAACGAAGGTAGGGCCGTCTACGAGTTTGGCTTGTGAAAAAATATCCAATTGTGTTGGCCTCAGCGTTATGAGATGAGTTTATGTTCTCCCGGCTCTTCAACCCCCTTTGACAAAGTAATTTTCCGTCCAATGGAGCCTTTGTGCCAGATCAATTTCCCGATCGAATACGGGTGAAAAACAAATTACCATCATATAATATCACGTGTGTTTTCTTGTAAGTATCTCATTTTCTGCCACGTCCATGTGTTAAAGTAGAGTACAGTCTTTGCAAAACATTTCACTGAATTAGATGTAACTAAATTCTCCTCAAATCCGATCACACTGATTAACTTAGAGGTCATGTGCGGTCGTTACGTAATCGGGGAACTTTCTATCCATATTCACTTCAACTTACAGCCACTTCGCAAGTCAGTCCCAACCAATGTGTGACGGACATTACATTAAACGCTGGAAAATTCCTGTTAATTGTTCAATGGGAACTTTAGCTTGGAATGTTTGGGGAAACAATTGGTGAACTCTTAGCTACTCATTAATGATGTTTTTGAACCATACAACATGTAAGCGAGAGGACTATATCGTTATGTCAAAGTAGAATTCTACCTTCCTAAACCTACATTCTGTTACTCTAGTCCATCTTTATATATCATGATTTTGTTTTGTTTTATCAGACTATGATTGGTTAAATTCACCTGTGAATAACTCAGATCATGACAGACGCTGACCAATAGGAGGAGTAGGCGGAGCCTGTGTCTTACTCAAAGCTGCATGAGCAATAAACTTTTGTGGAATGTAAACAGTGAAAATGAAACGGATTCAAGGTTTGACGATTTACAGAAGAGACGAGGAGGCAAGTGTATTCTTCAGACGAAACGGGACTAAACCTGTCAGTGACCGGACTTTGACTGTCAGTCCAAAAACACAGACTGACACAGCGCTGTTTGTGACCAGTGCGAATCAGAATCAAGTTAGTGATCATTGATCAATAGTGGGAAACTTATTTTTAACCCAAAGACACAGATATATTGACAGAGATGCGTCCAGAGAGGACTACAGGCTCTCCACAAACTTCAGAAAAACTTTCCTGGCAGGTCCATGCAGGGCAGTGAGGGGGAAGTGTGCATTAAAGAAGGTGCGAAGGGGGGCACGGCAACAAATAATTGAGAAGCACTGCACTGGATTGATAAAATATCTTTGCATTTGGTCCTCGGCTTGACTTCGTATGGACAGGGCCTTACTAGCAAGCATGGAAACCAGAACCGGAGACACACTAAGAACAAACAATGAACCAACAAGGACAAGGGAAAACACAGGGGTCTAAATACAGAAGGAACAGGCGAAACACATCAGGGCAGGGCAGGTAATCAACACAAGGGCAGCAAAGCAAAACCACCAGGAGAGAACGGACATGTCAAAATAAAACACACATGAACAAGAACACTAAACACAACCAAGGGGGAACTGAACACAAACAGACAGAACCATGACAGCCAGAAAGATGCTCAATCCCGACATTCAAATGTTTCCCCATCAATTCCAGCCCGTAATGTATTCCCGCTCCCCCTCTGGCCTTCGTATGCCCGTTCTCATGTCCACTTGAGGTTCTCTCCATATTTTTCTACTGTGGCAGAGTGCTGCATTGAGAGAGAGAGACTCCATGGATGATTCAAATGGAGCACCTGAAGCTAAACACTTATTAGATCTGCTCTGTCCGTATGTTCGTGATAGATGACAATGTACAGCAGCATCAATATCACGAGACGTGGGCGTGTGCAAAAGTGGCTTTTAAAACACTTAACTGCAGAGAGGACTTGATACAGCGATGCACGGCTATATTAGGTGCAGTAAAGGTAACATCCTTGTAGATTATGACCTTTCTTTCTGGTTGAGTCAAAGGCTTTATGCTGCCAAAAGCATCTCCGGTTGTGGACCTTCTGCTCCTCCATCTGTTCGCTCTCATAATAGTGAAACCGAGTCACGCTTTGTCGTTTTCCGCACGCGAATGGAGACAAGAATGATGACATTTCCCCTTGAATTGCTTTCTAATTAAATGGGTCAGAGATGATTACTAATGTTACACTTTATAGCTTCGTGGGTTTATTCTATATTTAATAGGAAAGGAAAGTTGTAACAAATAATGTGGTGGGAAAAAGCAATGGAGCTTAACAGTCCTGGCCATCACGAAAGTAAAAATTCCATTCACTTGACTATGAAACACACAGTTTCAGCACCAGAGCAGGTTTGAAGCCCCATCTCTGTACAGCTCCTGGTCCCTTAAGGATAATAAAGAAACAAGAAACTAATTGCATCAGTATTCTCGATTTACATTCTACAAAGCCTGTGTTTTAAGAGGCTATAGGGGCGTGCTGGGTTTTAATTTATCCATTTATCCCTTAATGGTGCATTTACATAATTGTCTGTCATAGTATGAATATCAGCTTGAAAAAAAAACGCCTCTGAACATTCCCTACTCACTCAGGGACTGCACACTGTATTAGCAATAACCCATTCTGTATAATGTACTGTAGGTATTATTGTGTCGCACAAAACACTAAACAATTTGACGAATGTCTCAACGTGCTCTTCGCCCCTTCACACACTATTTAGCCTGGCTCTTAAAAATATATATGTACGTAGGTGGGATATACCAGCAAAAAATAAAATATCATATTGCAATTTTCTTTCTGTCCTTTGCATCAGTGTTATATTGATAACACATTTTAATTGAGCAAAAAATTCATATAAATGTATTCAAAATTTATATTACTATATTAAATCATATTTAATCATATGTCTTGATACTTTTGATTTAGTTTTAGTCTAATTTTAGTCAGCAAAGCCATTACTTTGACTAAAATTATGGCAAAATGTTTTAGTCGTCAAAAATGACACGGCTTGGCATCTCCAAAGCAGTTATTCATACAGTACCAGCCTCCTCTGATTACAATTGCTTCTTTGGAGATATTTTATTTATTTCCTTTTATGGGCATTTCGTCCTCCTGCCTGACTCACTCACTGGGAAGCCATTCCAAATCCATGGCGTGTCTCTCCCTGCGCTCTTTGCTTCACTTTTGTCCCTCCGACAGATTTACAAGCCGTGGCCCGCGTCCCCTCACACGGCACATGTCCTTGCAATTGTCCTTTTTACTGCCTGGACTTAATTTCATGGAAGTGATGTTAATGTGTTTGGGGCCCAAACAGTTTGTCCCTCTTTACGGGACACGCGGAGGAGGCCCCTGTTGGGTTAATTAGCATATTAGCATTGCAATGCTCTATAGGATTAACAACACGCGTCTTTGAGATGGTAATGCTACTACACGGGCCAGGCTTTATGAGTAAAGGGTGATACATGCAGCAGCATGTGTGGTACAGTTCAGGAAGCAGCAGCGTGTTTAAGTTGGAGTGAGTCAAAGATGCTGAGGGAATTTTGGTTGACGGTTTTATTGCCATGTATGGTAAATAAAAAAAAGTGGTTTTCAATGGTGTCGTTTACAGAAATGAGAAAGAAACCATTTATGAAATGTAAGACAACACACAAAATGATCCAAAACAAATGTAACTGCAGATTTGGCTGAAATTGTATGCAATATTTGCTCGAACGTTGCCTGTTGGGCCCAATAGTTTCTGTGTGCAGAATGTTTGCGGCTAACTTCCTGATTACTTCCTGTCCCCATCTTAACGGAAATTAAAAATAAAGTAACATTTAAAACAGAAAAAAAAATTAAATAAACATTAAGCCAAGTGTGTTTCATAAATGTTAGTTCAGATTGTGGTGTGGTGGTGGATTGTGTTTAGCCTTTGTTAGAATCAAATTATCAAAGCTTCAAGTTAGCCTTAAAATTGTGCCTCCATCTAAACAAATTTGATCAAACACTCTTTAACTTGACATTTAACAACAGAAAGTTAGCCAAAAACATTTCATGCACAGAGCCTCTGCTTTTGAATATGGACTTTTTCCTATAATTTCTCTGTTTAATAGAATGTGTGCATCTCTTAAATGAGATATGCACAGATTTATTTTATTTTGGCATTGAAATATTATATTTGGGCATTAAAAATATGTTAAAACACATTCAATTTGACTGGCTGCTTAGCGCATGATCCCCTTTGTTAGTAGTACAACCGAAGTAATTGTCAGTGGCACAGATGAATCACGTTTGAATCACCCGTCTTTCCTGTGTGATTGTTCCTGGGAAGCTGCACACTTTTTTTTAAATGTAAATTATCAAAGAAACTGTTCTAAAGACAACTCTTCATGTGAATGTCCCGCCGCAGGTGTTTCTGCGTGAGTCCTTGGAGCATCGGCTGGAGAAACAGAGAGAGGTGGAAGTCCTCAAAGCCGCCATGATCATCCAGGCGCACATCATGGGATACATGGCCAGGTAACGCTATTTCTGACCTGTGTGGTGGTAATGCTAGCACAACTGCACTCTAGGAAACATATACCTCATTGTTGGCACCATCTTGTGGAACAACAGCAGCCTGCAATTTAACTCCCTACAGCTTTCAATGCTAAAGCCATAGTTATGAAAAGGTATTATATTGAAACTTTTGCTGCATATTAAACTTAGCTTCTTTTTCAGTTAATTTAATGTTTTCATATGTCAATACAAATGTATGCATTACCACAGTTTGTAGGTAAAATCAGGAATAGGTTTAAGTTTATTATAATTTTGTTGAAAGGTAAGATTATTTCAAATCATTATTTTGGATATTGTCTTTGAATAAACGTATTCGTATTTTTTAGGGTTCGAAGCTCTATAAATCAGACTAAGATCTAGGTATCAGCAAATCTTTATGAGTAAAAAGGTGGGGGGTCAAAATATTGCATTGTATTAGGCTCCCAGTTGGTTAGATCTGAAATCGCAGTCGTTTTTGTTTAGAAAGGTCTGTCTGTATTGATTCATAAGATTCCGACTGCAACATTTGATACGTGCAAGGACTACTATACTATTTTACCCCCACCCCCCAAAAAACGAAAACAAACTAAACTGAAAAACTGTGCTGTGATTGGTCACATAACAGGAAGCAGTACCGGCGGCTGCTGCAGTGCATCGTCATAATCCAGAAGAACTACCGGGCGTTCTACTGGAGACGCCGCTTCCTGCTCCTGCGCTGGGCCGCCCTGACCTTCCAGAAGAGGGTCAGGGGACAGAGGGCGCGGCGGGCCTGTGTCCTGCTGAGGGAGGAGCGGGCAAGGATCCTGGAGGAGGAAGAAGAGCGCAGGAGGAGGAAGGCGGAGGAGCTGGAGAGGTGAGAGGAGATAGGACACCCCTGTACAAGAACCTAGTTGCAGTGGATTTGGTCTCTGTAATAACATAATGAAGGAAGAGCTGAGATTTTAAATGTATGACTGGCCCTTACGTACTGTATGGATATACCGAAAATTGTGGAATAATTACTGCTGTGCCCAGGTCAATAGAAGGAAATTTTTAAAATAATAATAATGATAAAATTACAAAGTGTGTAGTCTCAGCTCCTTAATGTCATTTTTTTTTTAAAGTGAGTTATGTGCATCAAAAGAAAACTTAAATTGAGCTACATTTGTTACCAAAATACCCCAAAAATTAACATAACTTTTCCACTTTCGATACAGACCTTCATGATGGATCCTAAAAGATCATTTGGTGAATTATCTTATATTATACAGAACTTTTTTCGAACAAAGTATCTCATAGAAGCTGGGAATCCTTGTGTAGCTACATTTTAAGCAATCTACCAACATAATTTTTCGTCGTGACAAACCAACAAAGTAACTACTACACTGTCCACATAGGCTTTGTAACGTGTTTAAGGCATAATATATAAATTATGGAGCAAGGAGACTAACAGCATTAGCGATGTTGTTTGCTGTCCTCTGAATTTAATTATTCTGACAACGGAGCCCGGAACTGTCCGCGGTGCTGTCGTGCTCGGGCTGATAGCATCTGTTTGTGTGTTCGCAGAGAGATACAAAGGCTGGAGGCTGAGAGGATGGTCAGAGAGGTACGCGCCTTTACAATATCTTTACTGACTGTACGTGTGTGTGTTTAATGTCATGTGATCTCTGTGAGACCACGGGATATTAATGTCATCCATCTCATATGTCACTCTCTTATACTTCTTCTGTTATTGTCTTTTTCGGTTTAGAACTTCAGTTATTAATCAGTGACTTTTATGTGATGCAAAATGTAGGTTTTTGTTTTGTAGTTAGCCTCAGCGTTTGTACTGGCATGTTTTTCATGTGTATTTGCTGGCAACACAGTAACACAAGATAGTGGTTTCAACAGACTGACGAGCAGTGGTGGTCAAAGGTATTTTACTTCAGTAAAAGATTCTTTTGGTCAAATATTACCTTAATACAAGTATTATTTGTAGAAAATTCTAAATACTAGAAGTATTCTGTGAGGGGTAAAATTGTGGAGTGCTTTTGGCTAACCTCTTGTTAGCCAGTGTATGGGTAACAACAACCTCCTGTCCACATTTGAATGTGAATTAAAATTAAAGTTTTATTTAAGGAACAGAAGTACGTCAGGCTGAGTGTGTTTCTTAAAGATTAGTTCAGATTGTGGTGTTATTATACTTTTTGTTAGGGTTAAAGTAGCGTTATCCCTTAGCTTAAAGGCTAAAACATTTATTAATGTAAGTAAGTAATAATCATAGTCCCATTAGAATCAATGCCCTCAAGTGTCTCGTGGAGTCGCTCCTGGCCACCAGGGGGTGGTATTACAGCAATGTCAGCTCCCAACTATGAAGACCATAAAGAAGCACGTTCCTCGCCCATTGGTAATAATCCAACAGCTGCATGTTTTCTGTCTTATCCTGTTGAAATATTTACAGTATTTCTACAAGACACAGTTAACTCTCCATTGGGATAAACCAGGACAGGAAACAGTCATTACCCATGGAAGTTAGCATCATGTCGCTCTACAACATTGCGTGCTCAGAGCTCACTGAACCTCTATGAGCAGCAGTCTCATGTCACATGTTACATTTTCTTTCCCAGGCTGAAGAAGCAGCTCGACTTGAGGAACTCCGCCTTCTGTCACTCTCTGCCTCTCAACCCCACTCTCCAGAAACTGACCCCACCCTTGTCACCCCCACCAAGAGCCAGCCCGGGCCGGAGGAGGAGCGGGTGAGCAGCGAGGTCTCCCAAGTGGAGGAGATCCTGCGTCTGGAGCGTGAGATCCAGAGCCTCCAGAGGCAGAAGGAGCGTCAGGAGCAGACCCTGACCGAGGCGTCTCTCAACCGGCTGCAGCGCCTCCGGGACCAGGAGCTGCAGCGGCTGGAGGACGAAGCCTGCCGGGCCGCGCAGCATTTCCTCGACTCGCTCAACTTCCACGAGATTGACGAGTGTGTGAGGAACATCGAGAGCACGCTGGGGGGAGTCCACACCGAAGAGAAGGACGGGGAGCACGACAGGAGAGGTAAAGTGGTCCGAATCAATAGTTAGAAGTACGTTTAACCAGGGAAATTAATCGGAAAATAATGAGACTTCTCAAAAAGACTACAGGGCAAAAAAGTTGTGAGACATGTTTATTATAAGCGCATCCCAGTGAAGAATTGGGATGGGTTTGGGCAGTAACCTCCCTCCTCTGCTGACACTGACCCTCTCCTGTCCTGACAGACGAAGAGGAGGTGGACGAGGGCTTCGAGGCCGACGACGACGCCTTCAAAGACTCTCCCAACCCCAGCGAGCACGGGCACTCGGACGGCCAGCGCACCAGCGGCATCCGCACCAGCGACGACTCGTCAGAGGAGGACCCTTACGCCAACGACGGCGTGCTGCCCCCCAACGCCCCCGTGCCCTCCTCCGAAGCCCCCTCTGACGAGATGGTGGAGCTCATCCCGCCAGACGAGGACTCGGATTACGACCAGGACGACTACGACGAGGGCGCCATCGTGTCCAGCGGGAGCATGGCCCTGTCCAACTCCAGGAGCGGGCAGTGGTCGCCGGACTACAGAGGCTCAGTGGGAACGTACAACAGCTCAGGGGCGTACCGGTTTGGGTCCGAGGGGGCGCAGTCTTCGGTAAGTGAACTATTTAGACTTTAACTAATTGTTTTATATAGATCATGTTATTATAAAAGCCTGAATCAACTAAACTTTTAGAAAAATTACAGCTTTTGGATAATTGTAAAAAGAAATATCAATTTGCAATTTGACAATTGTAAATTGAAGTTAAGCAATACTTTATTTTGGCTATATTTTTATTATTTTAATTCCTGACATTTTTAAGCCTTTTTTTGTACCTTTGTAACCTTAATTTTTGTCCACTTTATAAACCTAACATAACCTGATACAGTAACAAACAATGCATTTTCTACTTTTCAATTTTCTAAGATTACATATGTAACAAAATTCCAACTGAAAATACAAACAAATGCAGTACAGGAGCAATATATGAACAAAGCCTAAAATATCACAAACCTTTATTTTAGTGTGATGCTATTTACAGTGCCTTGCGAAAGTACTAATAGACCTTGAACTTTTGCACATTTTGTCATGTTTACAACCCTAAACATAAAGATTTAATTTAGAATGTTTTACTGAAAGTTCACACACAAGTAACAGACAACTGTGAAGTGAAAGCAAAATGATTCTGTTATTTTTCAAAAAATAAAAAAGTGAAATGTGGGGCGTGCATAAGTATTCATACAGCATTTTCTGAGTGCATAAAAAAAGCCTTTATAACATTCCTAATGACTGCAGAAAGTTCACACCTTGCCCTAACCATTAAATTACTATGAGTAATCTACTCTCAGTATAATCCCAGCTGTTCTGTGAGGGCCTCAGAGCTATGGTCAGAGTGTATTGATCACTAAACAACATCATGAAGGCCAAGGAGCACACCAGAGAGGTCAGGGATAAAGTTGTGGAGAAGTTTAAAGCAGCGTTAAGTTATACAAAGATTTCCCAAGTTTTGAACATCTCACGAAGCACTGTTCAATCCATCAATCGGAAATGGAAAGAGTATAGCACCTCTGCGAACTTACCAAGACACGGCCGTCCACCTAAACTAACAGACCGAACAAGGACAGCACTGGTCAGAAATGTAACCAAGTGCCCCAAGTAGGGCTGGGCGATAAATCGAATTAATTCGTAATTGTCCAAACTGAGTAACAAAATCGAGATTTTCATTTTTGGCCATATCGCCCAGCCCTAGCCCCAAGATAACTCTGGAGGAGCTGTGACGTACTGCCACTCAGCTGGGGGAATCTGTACATGGGACAACTATAAGTCGTACTCTACACAAATCTGGCCTTCATGGACCAGTGGCAAGAAGAAAGCCATTATTGAAAGGAGGCCATAAGAAATCCCGTTTGAAGTTTGCTAGAAGTCATATGGAGGACACAGCTACCATGTGGAAGGAGGTGCTTTGGTCAGATGAGACAAAAATTTTACTTTTTGGCCCAAATGCAAAACGTTATGTATAGAGCAAACCTAACACTTCTCATCGTCCTGAGTGCACCATCCACAGTATCAAATATGGTGGGGGGAGCATCATGCTATGGGGCTGCTTTTCCTCAGCGGGGACTGGGAACATTGTAAGAATAGTTGGGAAGATGGATGGAGCCAAATACAGAGACTTTTGGAGGAAAACCTGGAGTCAGCAAGAGAATTGAGGCTGGGGTGGAGATTCACCTTCCAGCAGGACAATGACCCTAAACACAAAGCTAAATCTACAATGGAATGGTTTAAAAACAAACATATTAATGTGTTAGAATGGCCCAGTCAAAGTCCTGACCTAAATCCTATTGAAAATCTGTGGAAAGACCTGAAAACTGCTGTTCACAAACGCTCTCCTTCTAATTTGACAGAGCTTGAGTTGTTTTGTAAAGAGGAATGGGCTAAAATGTCAGTCTCTAGATGTGCAAACCTTGTAGAGTCAAACCCCAGAAGACTTACTGCTGTTATTGCAGCAAAAGGGGGTTTTGTATTATTTTGTGCTGCATGAATACTTATGCACGGTTTTCTATTTTAAAAAAAATAACAGAATCATGTATCATTTTGCTTTCACTTCACAGTTGGATGTTACTTGGGTGTGAACTTTCAGTAAAACATTCAAAATAAAATCTTTATGTTTGTGGTTGTAAACATTTAGTTTAGTTTAGTTTATCTGTTTATTTGAGCAGTACACATTGTGCTCAAAAGGAGTGGGCTGAAGCAAAAGCTTATGAGCGCCCACCCCCAAGTGACATGACAAAATGTGCAAAAGTTCAAGGTGTATCCTCAACCTTCTTTATGTCTCACTACCTCCAAACGTTGTTCCTAAGACTCCTTTGGTTCATTTAAATTGTGTGTATGTTTCCCCAGTTTGAGGACAGTGAGGACGACCTGGACAGGCTGGACACCGATGATGAGCTGTCGTACAGAAGAGACTCCGTTTACAGCTGTGTGTCTCTGCCGTACTTTCACAGCTTCCTCTTTATCAAGGGTACGAAAAACACAACACAATACTTTCAAATACTTCTCCTGTAGTATTGTACTGTATCTTTGATGTTCTTACAGTTTTCCCTTTAAATTTGGTTGTCCAACTAACTAGTCCCTCACTGAAGACTTTTCTTCTTGCTGCTGTTGTTATAATTATTTAAAAGAATCTCAACACAATCTAAAGTGATAGAACCACCGTCACACCTTGATCAGCTATTTTTTGTTGAAAGTAGCCGCCGATATGCCACAGTGGCTGTAGAGACCATTGTGATCAAAAAGTAAAGGTGCCATGGTAACCACACATACAACCACTGGGTCACTACAAGGTCCAATACACACAAGTATCAACTTTTTTCTTTTTCTTTTTTTGTATAAAAAGTTGCACCTTTAAGTTAATGAAATACAATATTCCCACAACTGTCCAAAGATATCAAAACAACTCATCACAACAGTTTTCCGTTGCAAATTTTAAATGAAATCGGGCCTTGCGACCCACTGAACATGATTCTGTGTCCCACTTTTAGGTCTGCACCCCATCAGTTTGACCACGACTGATCTAAACTGCCATCAGACTGTGATTGACATTTTTCATTAATCACTCTTTTTCACTCTGTTTTTTCCTGCTGCCATTGTTTCCTCCTAAGAGCGGCAAGATGAATCACTGTTAAATCAAAATTTTGAATAGTAGTACATGTAGTATCACATGTAGTATTTTGTTTAGATAACAGTGTAATATTCTGTCTCCATGGGATCTTTTCACGCATAAATCTTCCAAACCCTGTTGTTTAAATCTTCTGAGACTATAACTATAACCCGACTGCTCTGCCCAGGCGGGCTGATAAACACGTGGAAGCGTCGCTGGTGCGTGCTGAAGGACGAGACCTTCCTGTGGTTCCGCTCCAAGCAAGAGGCTCTGAAGCAGGGCTGGCTGCACAAGAAGGGCGGCGGCTCGTCCACGCTGTCCCGGAGGAACTGGAAGCGCCGCTGGTTTGTCCTGAGACACAGCAAACTCATGTACTTCGAGAACGACGGCGAGGACAAGATGAAGGGTGTGCTGGACATACGGGAGGCTAAGTGCGAGACAGATTCCAAACAGTAATAAGTTACGTTAAGGGTTCCTTGTGTTGTTGTATTCATCTTTTTATTTTATTTTACAGGGAGATCATTGACAACACCGGGAAGGAGAACGGCATCAACATTGTGACAACGGAGAGGACGTATCAACTGATCGCAGAGTCGGCCGAAGACGCGAGGTAACTGGTTTAGCAAACGCATTCTTTGTCAATCCCATTATTTATTTTCCCAATGTTGTCCGTCTTTGTGTCCTCAGCCAATGGTTCAGCGTCCTGACTCAGGTGCACGGCTCCACAGAGCAGGAGATCAAAGAGATGCACGATGAGCAGGCCAACCCCCAGAACGCTGTGGTGAGGAGGACGGCTTCTTTCACGCTTTATCGAGGCTTTGTTGAAGGAATAGGCAGGATTTAGCGTGATTACACTCTGATCCTATACTACTGTGTCTCTTCTGCGCAGGGCACTTTGGACGTTGGAATGATCGACTCAGTGTGTGCCTCTGACAATCCAGAAAGGTGAGAGCCGAACCGTGTGTGTGTGGAAGGATTTGTGAGTGTGGGAGGAATTTGTGAGAGCAAGAATTGAACTTCCTCACTCTATCGCTGTTTGAGAATGAGAGGTGCATTTTACAATCAAAGTCCTTACTATTGCAAAATTAGGAGGGAGCAGAGAGAAAAGAAGGGGTAATACGCTTTTTGCAGGTATTTGGTAATAATCTCAAACACATCTTTATCAATATCTTACACGTTGTTTTTGATTTGAGCCATTGTAACATGGAAACATGCTTAAAAAAGTTGATTTTGCATAATACCCCCTGCTTAAAAGTAAACAATCTAGCTCCCTCCCCTCCTGACTGGACCTGAAAGGCCCTCCTCGTTCCCTGTGCACTGGAAAACCCGTCTCATTGGCCCAAGGGTAATCCTGCGAGAAGAAAAAAATGAAATTAAAGTTTCGTATTTTGTCACATTTCATTCCAGAGTTTCCATGTGAGCTCAACAGAGAATAGATATGAATTGTCTAACATTGCTTTTCCGTTGTCGCAGGCCCAACTCCTTCGTGATGATCACGGCGAACCGCGTGCTTCACTGTAACGCCGACACGCCGGAGGAGATGCACCACTGGATCACTCTGCTGCAGAGGTCCAAGGGAGACACGCGGGTGCAGGGCCAGGAGTTCATCGTCAGAGGTACCACCAAGTATACGCTTTTACGAAACAACCAAAAAACATGATGCCAATTCTCAAATCAAGATTCAGAGACCTGGCCAAAAGAGGTTTGATTCATATACGGGTGTTTTCAGGCTGGCTGCACAAAGAGATGAAGAACAGCAGCAAAGCCTCTCTGAAGCTGAAGAAGCGCTGGTTCCTGCTTACCCACAATTCCCTGGACTACTACAAGAGCTCGGAGAGGAACGCCATGAAGCTGGGCACCCTGGTCCTCAACAGCCTCTGCTCTGTGGTCCAACCAGACGAGAAGGTCTTCAAGGAGACGGGTGAGACAAGGGCCCCCCATGCGCTAATTTACTCTTGCACTTCCACAGTAATACGAATGCCTTGTCATTTCTTGCCCTAGGTTATTGGAATTTGATCGTGTACGGCCGAAAGCACTCGTACCGGCTCTACTCGAAGCTGTTGAACGAAACCACACGTTGGGCCAACTCCATCCAGAACGTCATCGACTCTAAGGCTCCCATCGACACCCCGACGCAGCAGCTCATCCAGGACATCAAGGTGCGACGGTTTATCCTCACGCAAACATCACACCTGTTTGTTCAGGAGTGTCTCTCAAGCCGTGTCTTGTTACGCTGCAGGAGAACTGTCTGAACTCCGAGCTGGTGGAGCAGATCTACAAGAGAAACCCCATCCTCCGCTACAGCCACCACCCGCTGCACACGCCTCTGCTGCCGCTGCCCTACGGAGAGATACACATCACAGGTGGGTGTAGCAGGCTCCAGTCCCACACAGTTTAGGACGCAGAACGCCGCTTCACTCTACTCTATACGGTTGCATACATTATACATCTATACATTAGTAATAGCGCTCTGTAGTAGTGAGAAAAACACAATACACACAACACTGCAATACATTCAATAATGAACGTTGCTACAGTAAAGCCAAAACGTAAGTGAATGAGGCAGTTAAAAGATGAACTTTAAAGGTAAGCTAAGGTGGCTAACGCTATCGATCAGCAAAATCACTGTTATGTTTGTGACAGTGTAGCTGCTCTTGTGACATACATTAGCAACACGTACATTGCAATGTTTCGCTATGTGGCTTTAAGATCAAATTTTTCTTAGGGATTAAGGTTAATTAAATGCTCTGAAACAATTACTGGTGGTGCATAAAACACTGACCCAAAATCTCAAAAACCTAAAAAGTGTATGGTTTCATTATGTCTGTGTAAGTTCTCAGTCGTACAGGAGTTGTTCATCTTCAATAAAGGTACTTGATTCATCTTCTGTACTCAGTAGTTGAAGTCTTCGAACGTTTCGCCTCTCATCCAAAAGGCTTCGTCAGCGACAGAAGTCCCGCTATGGTTTCATTAGTTTCACTCTCTCTGTCCCAGGCTCCCGCAGCGGCGCGTACTCCACTCTCCAGGAGGAAGCCCTGAAGGCGTTCTCCGCCCTGCAGCAGCTGGAGGCGGCGTCCGACCCTGTTACTCTCATCCAGACCGTACTGCGCACAGGCCAGGAGCTGCGCTCCCTGCGGGACGAGCTCTACTGTCAGCTCGTCAAGCAGACGGTGCGCCCCCTACAGCCCGGCAGCGCGGCCCATCTCAGCACCTGGAAGCTCCTGGCCTGCATGTGCTGCACCTTCGTCCCGTCCAGGAGCATTCTTCGCTACCTCAAGTTCCATCTCAAGAGGTAAGCTCTGGAGAGGCTGATGAGCACTTACAATAAAGGCCCTGTACCGGATTTATTTTGTTTACAATCAATTAAAGAAGGAGCACAAGTGTATGAACTCATTCCGAAAATTCCAAACACATTTCTAACTCCTCAGTTTGCTACTAAAGTGTATCAAAGAAGTGGTTAACAGGATTAAGGCCGATTCTTTTATTGTAATTGCAAGGTACTACTTTGTTTGTGATTAGTCTGGTCCATTTTGTGAAAGAGCTTAAAAAAGCTTAGGACTCAATTTGATTGAACTAAAAGAACATCAACATTAAGCTAATCATCAAAGCATTAGCATCATAAGTAGGTTTGCTTTTGTGCCCCTGAACTCAGTCTCCTGTTCATGCTTTACCCCAGGACCAGAGAGCTGTTCCCGGGCTCGGAGATGGAGAAGTACTCGGCCTTCTCTCTGGAGGCTCTGAGGAGGACCAGGAGCCGCGAGAACGTCCCGTCGCAGGAGGAGATCCGCTGCATCGTGGCCCGGCAGGAGATGACCACCACTGTGCACTGTCACGGGGGAGGCTCCTGCAAAATCACCATCAACTCGCACACTACGGCTGGAGAGGTGAGGACTTTTTTTGACCATTTAAAAGACAGAGCGGTGACAGTTTGGACAGTTTATTACTATGCCGAGTGGCGACAGTCTATTGTAGTTTGACAGCAGTATGTGTGGATCAGGTGGTGGAGAAGCTGCTGCGCGGTCTGGCCATGGAGGACAGCAAGAACATGTTTGCTCTGTTCGAACACAGTCCCAGCTCCGAGAAGGCCATCGAGAGCCGCGCCGTGGTGGCAGACGTCCTCGCCAAGTTCGAGAGGTGAGGCTCCTCAGACGCTGATGCCTCCCTGTCCGTGTGGATGATGTTACTGAGCATTCTCTCGTTGTTTGATCTGTTGTGTAGACTCTCGGCGAGCGCGGACCTGAGCAGCGCTGGGTGGAAGTTTTATTTTAAACTCTACTGCTTCCTGGACACGGACAACGTTCCCAAAGACAGCGTAGAGTTTGCCTTCATGTTCGAACAGGTCACTATTGAAATGAGAGCTTTTGTTAGTAAAATACTTCATGCAGCGGTCAATGTTGTGATTTTTAGCCTGTGTTCCCGCTTAAAGCGATCGTCTGTAAGTTTCAATGCTTTACAGATTGAATAGATTGCGTATATTTGACCACCTGGGTCTGAAAGTTGATGTAACATAAGTATTATTAAGCAATATTTTGTATAAAGTCCCTCCTTTTGCTGATTCCAGTAACTAATCTGAATCCCCAAGGTATGACTTATGGCCAATAAGATTAGCTTTTCCTGTAAACCGGCCTGTCAGGTCCAATCAGAAGAGAAGGGGGAGGTGCTGGATCGTTTACGTTTGAAGCACTGCATTAAAGTGATAGTCTATAATTTTGCAAAGTGACGGGAGATAAAGTGAAATTTGGAATACAATTCCTCCCCTCATTAACCAGAAAGCCCTTCTTAGTTTGCAAAATGAGACCAGGAACAGAATTTTATAAAGTAAATGATCAAGCTCCTCCCCCTCCTCCTGATTGTACCTGATAGGCTGGTTCACAGGAGAAGCTCGTCTCATTGGTCAACGCGGGAGGATACTAGACTCTGATTAGTTGCTGAGATCCGGACTGGAGGGACTTTACTATATATTATTACTTACTGTACATCAAAATGCAAGACCAGGTGGTTGATTTTGCAAATGTTCTGAAATTTGTAAAACATCACTTTAAGACATTAGGGAGTACAAAGCTTTTTTTTATTTCTTTTTTTATCATTGAATCTTTTTCATGTCCAACTTTGGTTAACTGACTGGAAAAGTATTTTGAGATTTAGAAATGTATAGACTTGGTTTGATCCTAATTTAGTCAAATAATTGCATCTTTCTAATCTAATTATTCATCAATAATAACAACTTTAGATCAATTTATATACTCCAATACAACACACTTTAGCATTAGATTAAAATGTTGACCTTGTGCTTTCCAGGCTCACGAGGCCGTAATCCGCGGGCAGTACCCGGCGCCGGAGGAGACTCTTCAGTTCCTGGCCGCCTTACGCTTCCAGTACCTCCACGGCGACTCCTCCTCCGCCCAGACTTCTTCCTCCTCCGCCCCCGAGCTCTCCCAGGTCTTCCCCATGTCCCGCCTGCGCGCCCGGGTCCACAACTCCGCCAAGACCTTCGCCTCTTCCGGAACGCTGGAGCGGTCCGGGACGTCGGAGAGGAAGCGGTCAAGCTTCCTGGACGGCACGCTGAGGAGGAGCTTCCGCAGCGGCTCTGTGAGCAAGCAGAAGATGGAGGAGGAGAGCAGCCTGGAGGCCTGGCTGCGGGACGAGGAGGCCACGCTCAAAGCCTGTGTCCTGGACAAGTGGAAGAAACTGCAAAGCATGAACCAGGAGCAGGCCATGCTCAAGTACATGTCGCTGGTCAAAGAGTGGCCCGGCTACGGATCCACGCTGTTTAACGTGGAGGTGAGCAGAGCCATTCTCTTCTGTCTATTTATGTGAGCAATGAAGCAACGGAAACAAATTCCCATAGTTTTATTTACATCTTCTACATTTTCAAAATGACATTAAAGTAAAAAAAAAAAAAGGCTTTAAGCGCTTTCTAGGCAGCCAAGAGTCTTTCTTCCTTAATAAACTCTTTATAAACTAAGAACACACACATATCTGCAGAACTTCTGTCATTTCTTAACCCTGGGGCGGATCGATCATCCTTTGGGGATGTTTTGCAGCCAGTGGCACAGGGAACAATTTCATGGGAAGAATGGATTAAATTAATTTCCAACCAATTCTGATAACACCATCTGTGAAAAAGCTCGAGTTAAAAAGCTTCTACAAATGGGTAATGATCCTCTAAACCAGTGGTTCTCAACCTTTTGGAACCGCGACAATCATTATAACAGTTAAAGGGGTTTGTGACCCCCCGCCTGGGTCACACCGTGAGAAATAGGAACATTAGCCTACATAATTCTTTACCCATGGGGTAAAAAACAAATTGCTAAAATAAAATTTATCAAATTACGAGGAAATAATGGCACTCTGATAAAATACCACAGACATTATACAATAAAATATCATATTATATGCTAATAAAAATATGTATATTTTATCTACATGATCTGGCGACCCCCCCAAATTTGTCTCCCCCAGGTTGAGAACCACTGTTCCAAACACCAGTGAAGGTCTGTGGATGGCCCTCCAAAGAGCAGTGTTTGCAAGAAAGCCCAGACATGTCTTTGTTCTGGAAGACTTTTGTAAGGAAGAAAGGCCAAAAATACCTCGAACTTGAACTGAAAGACTCTTGGCTGCTTAGAAAAGTGTTCAAAGCTGTGGTTCTTGCCATATTGGGGGGAAACTAGGTATAAACGTTGTGCACCTTTGACCTGCTCGTGTCTCTTGTGCGTCCCAGTGCCGTGACGGGGCGTTCCCCGCGGAGCTGTGGCTGGGCGTGAGCAGGGAGGCCATCTCTGTGTACAAGCGCGGAGAGCCCTGGCCCATGCAGGTGTTTCCGTACGAGCAGATCCTGTCTTTCGGAGCGCCGCTCGCCAATTCCTACAAGATCACCGTAGAGGGCAGGGAGCTGGTCTTCGAGACGCACATGGTTTGTAGCCGTTATCTTGTTACAAATATGAAGAAAGTAAAGTATAATTCATTATGAGGAGTCCATCAGTGTTCATTTTGACAACATGTTTTAGATTTAGTTGGAGTTAATGGACAAAAATGTAGGAAAGACTTTATTTATTACTATTATTATTTTATTTTAACCATCTACAACATCGCCAACATTCACATATAGCCAGACAACGCGGTCTTTTTTGTTGGAAACTAGAGATTTCAAATTTTCAAATGAGTTTGTCTATGCCTTCCGGAACTTGTGTAGTACCCATCAGAGGTAGAGGCTTATAAATCTGTGTTTCAAAGTAAACAATAATATGATCAAACTAGACTTTTCCATCACCGTAGTACGTCATAGCACAAAGCCCAATCTTGTCAAGGGCTCCGCGTTGGCTCGGGCCGACCCTGTGGAATGTGGGTATGAAGTTGTAAATTCTACCACTCCATAATAAAAACATCGGCCTGTCCAGACGCCAAATGTCCACCAGGGGGCATTCATTATCACACATAAAACCTTTTAGAAACCAGTTGCAATTGTTTAATTTAGCCAAATGCCCCTCTCTCCTCTGCCCGCAGGTGATGGACATCGCCAAACTGATGAAGGCCTACATCAGCATGATCGTGAAGAAGCGCTACAGCAACTGCCAGTCTGTGAGCAGCCACGGCAGCCAGAGCAGCGCCTGGTGATCCCCGGGCCCTCTCTCTCTCTGCCTTGTGAAAACGTTTTCACATTAATGGCTGGACTTTGAAAACTATGTGCACTCATTTCCTTTAGGATAAAAAAGTATATTTAGCAAATCTCCCAAAGCTTCAGCGGAGAGAGTTTGCCAGTCTAGCACTTACTTCAGGTCCGTTCACAAAGTGCTTCTCAAAACATTTCAAAAAAGCTCACATGAATTTTCCGCTCAATGTCACGGCTGCCTAACTGCGCCGATCGACGGCCTTTCCGATTACTGAGCCACTAAATGTACAATCATGCGCCATTTTGAGGGCTTTTGACCGGTTTGACGTTTTTATCGCAACTGTCCTTATTTTACGTTACCCATGGATAGGTTAAGTTAAAAGCAATAAATCAAAAGATCACCCATTATTTCATCACTGTGAGGTCGCTATAATTCCCCTAAAGCCATACTGTGTAACATTTCACACTAAAAATAGAATTAAAAAAACAAGCTTTTATTTCACAAATATTTATTCGCCTCTCCTCAGCCCTGACTGATCGCTTTGCCGTTAGCGTTAGCATCACCAGTTCGTCTCTTTGGAGATACTGCTGTTTTAACCTAAAACGTGGTTTAAATTAGTGATGGTCAAAATAGCGATTCATTGGCGTCATTGGCTGAGAGCGTTTCAGTGTGATGCCTTGATTTGGCAACATTTGAGTGGTGAAGCGCTAAACCCTGGATGTCTTTTATCATGTGACCTAACACTGGGTTCGGGTGAGGCTGTCCCCCAGGAAATGTTATCCAAATTGATAGTTTTTTGGTCATTTTTATTTGTATATTTGATCTGTTATGTGTGTAATGCTACTTATCAACATCATCTTATGGGCCAGAGGTTCTTGGCTAGAGTGCCTGACAGTTGCCTACCTCTGTTGTAGAACGTTTGTCTCGCTCCGTCCATGCTTTGACGATGTAAACCATAAGTGATAAATCAATTTCTCTCGTTTCTCCGTTTAATTTAAGCGCGTTAAGAACCACGTTACAGAAAATGTTTTCTCGGGTTTATAAACCTTGGATTGCTCTGATAATTCAAACATCAGTGTCAGGTTACTTGTGCCACTGTTTATGAGAAGGTGCAGTACCAAAGTGTGTCCACAAGATGTTCAAGGACCGTGTTCTCGCCCGTCACTCAAATGGTTCATCCCGGAGCAAAAACAAAAGTATTGTGCCTCTAGCTGAGCATTGGGAAGCTTTTTGTTTTGTAGCTCTATGCATTCTCAGAAATGTTCTGCATTATGGCTTTAAGCAAAAGGCCACTTCTAAGATAAAACTTATTAGCTTAAAACTAGACGGTCGTTTTAATTTAATAAGCCCTTGGTGAAGAAAAAAAAGTACTATACAAAGCTATTTTAGCCTATTGATTATAGAGATGCATTTTTCCATTTAATTTATTTGTTAATGTCTGAAATGTACATGTCACCTCACACCTTTCAAAAACTATGACGGCTCTATAGGGATAAAGCGTTAATGAAAATACCAAAGAGACCTCCATTTTGATTCTTAAGGATGTGGTTTTGTGGATTTCAAATTTGATTGAGAATGTCTGTGTTTGGGATTAATCCTCCATTTTTGTTTGACGTTGTTGTTGTTATTTTGAGTGTGATGTTTGAATGTAAAAAGACGACAGTGACGACGGAGACTTGCAACTTGTTAAGAAGAAGAAAAAACTCTGGGATGATCTGTCTGTTGTAAATAATATGCAAGTGTTTAGTTTTCTTTTGCGTTGACAGTAAACGAAGTGCCTGGTTCGACTCCGGCACATTCATACTGTCTTGAACTGATTCCAAAGGTGCTTATCATTTTCCTTAAACTGTTGTGTGTAAATCGTCAATTCCTTAAACCAACAGCATAAATATAGATTGTTGAGTGTAACTGTAGGTCATTGTTATCACCCTTTGGATTTGCAGACAGGAGCTAGGAGCACTGGTAAACATGCATAATAGGCTCTGTGCACAGACTGATGCATAGTAACTTGATGCTAACTTGCAAGATTTTTTTGTTTCCTCTGTGTTTTATTTCAATGGAGAGTTAGCTATATCTTACTGAAATAAATAAATATTAAAACAGGCACTGGGCGGAAAACATTCAGCAGTTGGATAATCACTCACAACATGCAGAACTTTCCTCAGGATGTAAATACTTACCCAGAGGAGACTTCTGTGTTCATAACTAAGTGTTTTAGCCTTGAAGCTAAAGGCTAACGCTAAGTTATGACACACAAATAAGCACAGACGCCTCTAGTGAAGCGTTTATATCCTGAGTATAGTTTTTGTAAGTTATTAACCAGAAGCTGCTTGTTTTCTGCCACGTACTGTTTAAATATCTATTCATTTAACTCTCCATAGGAATAAACAGGGACAGGAAACGGTCATTATCCTAGGAAGTTAGCATCCTGTTCCTGTGCACAGAGCCTATTGGGTCATTGCACATTGTGGCTGTGCTACTTTTGCTAACCTGAAGTTGCGAGTGCCAGTATTTTTGGTCCTATTTCCTATTACCTTAGAGCTGTTCGAATAATGATATTGTTTTTGTGTAGAATAGTTCATATTTGTTTCACTTCTTTTTAAATTCTGTAATTCATCAAATTAATGTGAGCCTTTGACTAAATTTGATATTGAGACAGAGGCCAGTTTCAGCTCGAATAAGGTCAATTTCATTGTAATTAGTCTAGGTATGTTCCATTGTTCCTGTCTGCTTTTCTAAATTGCCATCTCCAGTTATTTTCATCTAAATTCTGTGAGAGCAAATTACCGGTCCATGTGATTTCAGTATTGGGTCCAAAACATGCTCATGGACTGTCGACCCGCATTTGGCGTCATAACATTCCTGGACATTTCGCTGGAGCTCCGCTGGCGGCAGATCCATTCCAAAGATCTCAGCTTTCCCACACAGTGCCTTGTTGTAAATTATGTAAAGTTATTTTTTTGTGTGCTCTGGTATTATGTGCAATGTTATATATTATTATTATTTTATCTATCTTTGGTATAATCATTGTGGCTGTACATTTTATACTGTTCTTTTGGATATATACCACAAGCTTCAGAATCGTGTATTTTTGACTACGAAAGCAGCGGAGACCATGAGATTTGGCATTTTGTATCTGTATTCACTGTGTTGTGTATTGAAATGTTTCTAACAATAAATAAATACATAATAATCAAGTGACCGGATGTTGAGTGTGTTAATCATTTTGGTAAAGTTAAACCAAATAGTTTTAATTTCACATCATTCCTGGTGGAGGCCTTTTGCCCCTCACGTGGAGAGATGTATGTGGCCGTTTAGTGTGAAATGCCATTGCGGGAGTACGGCTCAGGGTGTAGGAGTTATTAAAGCATTATCTCCAAAAGACTGCAATCCACAGGGCAGACTCAAACCTAGAACCTTACGACAGGAGAAAGAGTTGTTACTTCTCAACAAAAGGAAACACAAACTTATGAAGTATTTTTACTTTGCCGTTTGTAGAGCACTCCATAAAAAGACCTGTGTTGACCGTGTTTTAAAGGTCGTTCAGTTTGATTCACGCGGCACCACCACCACATCTCAAATGTTTGTAATCAAGTTGTTTGAAGTTATAAAATGACAAACACAAGTGCTAATATGTTACAATATAACCTTTTTATTGAACAAATGACAAGTTTAGGCATATTTGAATGTCCATTTTTACTTGAAATGCCTGGACTTTTTGACGTCATACAGTAAGACAAACGACCTAAATAAAACTTTGATAGAAAACCATATTATAAACAATAATCTACATAAACATGCAGTCTACAGTGTGCAAAAATGCCTAAAATAATACACGATAATGGAGATAAAGGTAGTTCAGTGAATGGCACTGTACAGTAGGCCGCTGTAGTGCTGGAAAGTAAACATTCGTTATGGACAGTACAACGTAGCTGCGCGTTAGTGGTTTAAGAATGTCGTGACATTTACAAATTATATGTTCGCAAAATAATAAATAAAAAAATGATAATTCAGTGTTGCTTTTATTTCACAATTTTACATCCAGAAGTAGACACCGAGTAGTCTTTTTATAAATTCCAAGCTTGGATCCTAGAGTTTTGAGCTGCAAAGTTGCTTTAGTGAAGAAAAGTTATGTAAATGGTGATGGTAGAAGCATTATCAAGCAGTCATGTATAATGCTAGCTTTCGGTGCACGATCACGAATACTGCTATGGCTAAGTTGACACACGTAACGTTAGCGCTGCTGAAGAAGAAGCTTCATTATTTTAGAACTATTCACATATTTGTCCGTGTTGTTATTTCAATTTTCACTTCTCAGAGTTTTGCGGTTTGTTGTGACGTGTGGAGCTGCACAAATCACATGCAATCAAAGCGGAATCACAATTTCCCAGATCACAAAAAGCACATTGCAGAAGATGAAGTTGTTTTGGTCAAATAAATGAAATAAACCTGCTAATCCTAGAGCTGAGATGTTTTGAAATGCATGTCATGTTCTCAAAGTGAATCTTGATTGTAAAACAGAAATATTGCAAAAGATATGTTGTTATTCCGAAAGCCTTAGCGCAGAGTGTGTAGAGATGATGCTGGGAACTCCTAAGAGAAGTTGTAGAAAGGCTGCTCGTCCGGTCTGAAGCCGTACGCCGTCACTGGTCGCCCCGGAGACGAGGTGGTCTGGTCAAACGCCTCGGAGACGTCTCTGCAGGAAGAGTCATCATAGAAATTACAGAAACACCATTGGCTATTTCAGAGTTTCTGCAGGTGGCACCGACTCCAATTTGACGCTTTTTAATGCCATTAAAAAGCGTGTGTATGCTAAAGTGTGTATGCTAAATTATATTTTTTAAAGCAACAAATGAAAAACATCTTGCCAAGTTTCATTTCACAAGATTTGTAAACATTCAATCTAACAAAGGAATGAGGGGAAATTTTGAAATAAAAAAAACTAATTGGACACAACAGGAAACTTTCGAGCACATTTCTGTCAAAACTGCTGAAGAATTAGTTTCAGACCACAGTGTTTGTGTTTTTGTCAAATATATGCAGTCAAAATTGTTGAGCAATGTCATTGAGCAGGTTCTGGATTGTGATTTAATGCCAGTTTGAATCCAAATCAATTTTGTTTTAATAGCTTTTAAGGCCTTAATTTTGGCATAATTAATTTAATTAATTTTGATGCTTTTTTATGCCCCACGGAAACCCTTCTATCTGACCCTGTTCAAACAAATGCGTTCTTCTGTTAGACCTGTTTGGATTGAGTGCTCTATCCCCATACAAATGAAAGGAGAAGCCAGTGTATTATGACATGTCCGTTTCATGGCATTATATCCTTTAGTGGTTCTCCATCATGTTGTGACAATTTTCATATTCAACTAAAACTTGTTGCAAGTAAATACACAAACTGTGATGGACCGTCTGGCTGCCCTGCTGGGCCTTTTAATCAAACTGCTGGAGAGCTCCGGCTTTCTGCACCACACCTAGGACATAGGCCTAAACAAAAGACCCAGACGTCTGCCATTCATCTGCAGTAAACACACTAAACGGTCATGCCGTGACGTCTCATACCGCGTCACCATTCCTCTTTCCTGCTGTGTGTCTTGGCCAATATTAGCTGGATCAGAAAGTCTGTTCGCCAGAACTTACCATGGAGATTTCTGTGTGTCGGTTCTCCACATGCGTGAATAAATTACACTCTTGACAAAGAAATACTTTTCCAGCTTTTCCTTTACAGTGGTAAGAAAATCCATGACAATCATTCATCAGATTAAGTTTGTGGGCATGCGTTGTATATCTGACCTCAAAATAAGCACAAACAGAATAGGAGTTAGTGTTTAGCTCAGAGGCCACTTTGATACAAATTTGTATTTTTAGTAAAATCTCAAAAGTTCTGTGCACTCATTAATGATTTCCAACTAGATTTCCTACATGCGGTCAACAGCTGAAAACATCTGGGTCATTCACAGTTTGTGATGTTTGGTGGCTAATGCTAACGGCAAGATCAAACGCTGCTTCTTTTTATTTCCATGTGAGTAATGTGAAAAATGGACGGTTACCGTGGGCAACACAAATGTAATCGACGAGGTTCGACTCACCCCGGTCCAAGGTGCAGCTCTCCATTGGACGGTTGAAAATCTCCAAAGAAGTCTGGGCTGACAGAACCATCGCCTGGGGTTATTCCATCTGCGCAGACACAGGGGGTAAAAACAAATGTTTTTTACTGAAGTACAGCCAGTTTTTGGGGATATAACATTAAGACCTTGGTATGAGAAGAAAAAAAAGAATTCCTCGTCAGTACCTGCGCTGTAGAAGAGGTCCGTCCGGTCGTTGTCGTTGTCATAGAGATAGGGCTCAGACTCGTCCACCTGCCGGCTCTCCACCATCTCCAGCCACTGGTTGTTGTGGAAGCGGAACTTCTCGGACTGGATCTTCCGGCCCCACTCCTCGTCGTACTCCTGCGGGGTGACAGCAGATTGTAAAGGGTGCGTTGAAGCGCTGGGATGTAAACAGGGCGAGTTGTGGCGGTCGGTTCGAACTCACGGCGATGATGTCCAGGGTGTTGTCGCACACTTTCCTGATCTCGGTGTTCTTGTCGTGCATCAGGTCGATCAGGTACGCGGGGGCTTCTGAGACCACAGTTAGGGAACAAGTGCTAGGATAGATAGGGCCAATTCAGAGATGGTACACGAAGAATGAGGCAGTGAAAACAAAGCTTGAGAACCACACGACTAGAGGACAGTGAAGGATACGCGTGTCTTTGATGATGACGTCTCGCGTGGCCTGGTGGAAAACCATCTGGTAGAAGACGTACACAATCTGACACACAAACTCATCGTCTTCTTGTTGAGCTGCACGAAAGAATACAAAAGAGTACTAGCATCTTTTTAACTATTACCTCTCTGCTTTTCCGCTTTACCGTTCAGTAACTCGATCAGCGCTGGGATGATGCCAGACTTGGCCAACATGACGGCACAAGCGTCGTCCATAGAAACGGTCCCGATCATGATCACCACCTCCAGGATCAGGTCGTCGTCTGCTGAGCCTAAAGCAAAGTTCACAGCTATGACATTTGGGTCTCACATCATCACCGTCAGCGGCGACAACGCAACAAAAACGTCATGATGGGTTTCGTCGGTGGAACTGGAGAAAATGCACTCGGTTAAGGCGGGGGTTAGGAGCACAGGACACAGGATATTCAAGATGAAAGACGGACATTTTTGGGATTGAACAATATTAAGACAAACTTCAGTGGGTTTTTTTTTGGGTTGCATTTTGAAAAACAACATGTTTTACAACACAATACAAATGATAAGTGCAGCGTTCTGAAATCATGGGTATAAAAGGTGCTGTTGACCACAGCGAGTGCTTTACCGAACGCTGCTCGTCCAACTACCTGGTTTGAGTCGGTCCTTGAGGTAGGGCACCAGGTTGTACTCCTTGAGCACCAGCTCCCAGTCCAGGTCGGGGACAGTGAGGTTGGCCAGAGTCCCCAGACACTCCACCACCCACTCCTCCTCCTCATCCTCCCGGATCTCCGCCGCCAAGTCCCCCACGTAGTCCTGACGCACACGAGACACATCACGTTACGTCATTCTAAGGGCCTATTACTTAAAATCAAAATAGAGGGTCGTCCATATCATCCGTCCTTTTAGTGGTGTCTTACAATAAACAGAGCTTTGGTGGGGCCGTCGTGCTGAGAGATGTTCCTGATCATCTTCATCAGGAGGCAGTCCTTCATCTTCAGTGCTCTCTTCATCAGCATCTTCAGCCCGTTACCTGAAGACATAAAAATCCCTTTAAGGCTCCGCTCTGCAGTCAGTGGCCGTGCCGTCCGTTACTGACCTTCACACATGAGCTGAGCGTTCTTCTTGTTGGCCGCCAGGTTGATGCAGATGGAGATGAGCTCGATCTCGAACTCCTCCTCTCCGTGTTCGTACAGCATCTGCATCAGCTGGACACACGCACACCCAAAGCCTTTCACTTTCCCATACAAACCAAAGGAAGAGTCTTCAAAGTAGTTAGGACGTAGGAATAGTACCTGGGGAATGCAGTCGGTGTACACAAACATGCCCTTGAAGCGGTCGTCCATGCTGATGTGGTACAGGATGCGCATGGCCACCTGTCGGTTGTTCTCGTCTCCTGCAACGGCAAAAGTCACGTGTTTGAATGGCCGCGACTGTGAAGAAGTGCTCACGCTAACCCTTCATGTAAAACTACATACTACATACAATGAATGAAATCCCTTTTCTTCAATGTTCAATGAAACGCTTTAGCTCAAGGTGAAGACCCTGTTGTAGTGGAGGAAAACTCCACCGCGCAGTCTTAAAACGCAACACGCGGCCTTTGTGAAGCAGCAGAGATCATCAGAAAGTCGCTGGCTTCTCTAATGGTGTCATTTTGCTACGGAGCGTCTAAAACGCTGCTAAATTGGCCGCATGTGGGGCGGACATGGAGCGGCGGACACGATTTTACGATTTAGCCATTTTCCACATTGTCTGTTTTTAAAAGCATGAATTTATTGAATTAATTCGATTTATCGCCCAGCCCTAATTCACCTTATGACGCCTCGCCCACTTTTGCCTCTTTTTATTTTGTCTCGGCACTTCCGTTGTCCTGACACTTCCGGAAGAGCGCAAAGCCCGTTCATTTACACTGAGAATGAGGGAAAACATTCTCCGCTCAAATCTGATGTTTAGTCGATTGATTTGTGGAAAATGTCCAATGTTCATTTGCACCAACAAGTCAACACTGCACCGTTTCTCTGCACGGCCGAAAATCGGCTTAGTTTTCGTGTAGTAACTGATTTTATCTGGACTTCTCCAGTCCCATGTTAACTGGAGAAAAGGGGCGGGCACAATTCATGGAGGCGCCCACTCGAACCTCCGGAATAAGGTGAATAGTTAGTTAAAAAATTAGATAAAAATGTGAAAAAGTGACAAAAAAGCGGCAAAAGAGTGAAAAAAAATTGACAAAAAAGCGAAGAAAAAGAGACAAAACACCACAAAAACACAACAATAAAATAATTTTAAAAAAGCGATGAAAAGGCACCAAAGAGTGACAAAAGAACAACAAAAAAGTGATAAAACGGGGTGACAACACGAGGAAAAAGATCAGTTTAGATTAGTTTTCTGGGTTTCATGTCTGGCGTTACTCTGGACCAAAGCCTTTAACAAGCTTTTAGATTTGGGTAAAGCTGAACTGGAGAAAATGCGCTCGGTAAAGGCTATTCAGTTTACACTTTTTGAGGAGTTAAGACTTATTTGCAATGTGCGCATTCTGTAAAATCCTGATTAGATAGTAGACCATTTAAATAAATAACTACGCACTCTAAAACCTCTCACATCGGGTGTTAGAGTTTGTGTAAGTGCATCCTTCTCACCCAGTAACGCGGTGAGTTTGGGCAGCAGTCCCACCTCCACCATCTTGGCGCGGAGCCCGGAGTCGAAGGACAGGTTGAGCAGCAGCCGGAGCGTGAGGTTCAGGAGGTCCTCGTGTTCACAGGGGACGAGGCGAGACAGCTTCTCCACTGTGTCCAGCTCGGCCTGGCCATCGCCGAGACACACGGTACGGCATTCATAAAACAAACACGCTCAGATAAACAGAATACGTTCGTCAAACAAAGCCTCCTTCTCACCATGTCATTCTTGTTCTCCAGGAAGATGGAGAGCTTCTTGAGGAAGGAAACCACCAGCACCAGCAGCTCCTCGTCGTCGCGCTCCAGCACTTTGACCAGCAGCCCCACGATGTTCTTGTTCCTCATCTTCAGCTCGGTGCGCGTGTCCTCCGCCAGGTTCAGCAGCAGATACAGAGACACTGGGGACAAAGTGGCAGGTGTTGACTTGCAACAACAGATTAATAATAAAATCGGATGTTAGAGTTTGAGCAGAGTGTTTGCTGCTCAAATAAACAAATAAAAATAAAACATAAACTCTTTTTGTTTGTTCTAAAGCAAAATACCTCTCAGCAGCTGCTCCTGTTTGGCCAAAAGACTCTGGTATTTCCTCAGGGCTTTGTCTTGGTCCCTTCGAAGTGAACCGTTTTCCGGAGCCGATTCACGTACGACAAAACCGTTAAGGAGCATTTTGGACAGGCAAGGTTTAAGCCACATAAACATACTGTGTAATTCAAACTGTAGAGTTGTGTGGCAAATTTCAATACAAAAATGAATTATAACTTAGTAAGAAGCGCCTGTGAAGTGAAAGTTATTTTTATGAGACTATTAGGCAGCTTGGTGATGTACCTACCAGTGCGCAGGGAATCATGTAAGTGGAGGCTACATGGGCAGAACGATTTCTAACTGAGATTTCAGGTATAATTTATCACATTCAATTCACAATACTTTAAAAAATAATCTGTAATTTAACCAGGAAAGTCCTGTTGCCTGATTGTACATAGTTTGAAGTTTTTACTTCTTCCCCTTTTGTTTTTGTTGGCTGTATTTTTCACTATTTTTGTATTTGTGTGTATTCTGAAAAAGAACGTATTACAGAGAATACTGATGCTATTACAAATGGTGAAAGATGCCCATGAAATTGGTATAAAGGAAATACGTTTGCCATGAAGCTTAAAGATGGGGTACCTGATTTTTCCTGTTCAAACTGTGACGTTTTTATTTTATTAAAAAGGCAAGGCAATACATGTTCATTTATACCACGCATTTCATACACAAGGCATTGAGATTACATTTTTAAACTCGTTTCTAGCCGTCACAATCCCTCCCGCCTATGTGAATTGTTCAAGCAAATACATTGTATTCATGTTTCACACCCATGTGGCGTGAAACGTGGTTCCCTCCTCCTGGGAGGGGCCTGAGTCTTATACAGACCCCTCTGGCTCAACCAACCCCATTCTAGCTAACGATATAAGCTTCACGACTATAAAGGAAAGAAGGCTATATTTATCTTAAGATGTGAAAGTACACACATTTGATCTTTCCAAATAAAAATACATCATATTTATTAAAAGTAAAGTCCACAGTTATTTCGGAATCTTCCTTTTAGGAAATTTACTCAGAGGAGATGAACTGCATTCACAATTTCTCACACGACCATATTCATGCAGTAACGTTTATTAAAATGTAACACTGATTTATAAGGGACACTTTTTATGCCTATTTTCAACAGGCAGCAAACTTTGCAGGTATGTTTTTTATTTGCCACCTCATATACAGGTGCTCGTCATATAATTATAATAATCATGAAAAAGTTCATTTATTTCTGTAAATCAACTTAAAATGTGAAAATATATATGATATAGACTCATTCCATGCAAAGTGACTTATGTCAAGCCTTTATTTGTTATAATTTAGATGATTATGGCTTACAGTCCATTTTCAATTAATTTGGGGTTTTTACAAACTGAGCCATAATCATCAAAATGATAACAAATAAAGGCTATACATATCTTACTTTGTATGAAATGAGTCTATCATATATTAGTTTTACAGTTTAAGTTGAATAACAGAAGTGAATGCACTTTTTTATGTTATTCTAATTATATGACGAGCACCTGTACATGTTAATAGTAGAATAGGTCGCCTAAATTAACAGGCAAATGTCTATGAGATGATGAACCGGCTCATTTCTGCAGATGAAATAAGTATCTTATTCCAACAGTGGCTGCATCTCTGAGGAGAGACAGATAACTTGCTCCCTTTCATTCAAACACCCCTAAAGTGACCAAAAACACAAGTCAGAAGGATATAAGCCTTGTTCTTCTTGCGCAGCTCCTCTCTCCACACGTCATGCCTCTTGAGCTCGTGTTCGATGACGCTCATGCACAACGCTCCCACTTTGTAATGACTGACAACACCGTGAAACTGAGAGAAACTGAGAGAAGGGGAAAAAACTATTTGTATTACAAAAACAATTGAGGAGGAAAGACACGCACATCCGACGTACTGAACCAGTGTGCTGGATCCAAAAAGTACAAAGGAAAGAGGAAAAAAGATCCGCACAACTGAAATATGCTCACCAGTTTATTTGCTCACACCAGAGTTACGTTTCGGGTCTAGTCCTTCATCAGACTACAACACAAGTCTGATGAAGGGCTAGACCCGAAACGTAACTCTGGTGTGAGCAAATAAACTGGTGAGCATATTTCAGTTGTGCGGATCTTTTTTCCTCTTTCCTATTACAAAAACAATAACAGAAAGTGAGTGCATTTAAGTTTGCAAAGCGCACAGGTGTCTGACCTGGCGAAGCAGAAGAAGATGTATATGATGATTGTAGCCAGTTCTACACTTTGCTTCCAATCTTCCCTCAAAACCCTGGCCAGAGCCCCGAGAGCTGCCTCTGCACAAAGGAAACAAACAGAAAGATCATTCAGAAAAGTTAAATTAAGGACCAAGGGCTGAACAACAAACGAAAGGTCGGTCTAAACAACAGGACAAGCATGTTAGTTGTTTGCAGAGGACGTTATACTGTATTACCTAAATAAATGTCCCCTATTTGAAGCATATTACAAAATATATTGACGTACCGTTGTGAAGCAGTTCCTCGAGGTTGTCCGGGTTACGGGCCAGCTGCAGGATGAGGGCGGAGCCTCGGATTTTCTCTGGGATGCCTTCATAAAGGAGCTCGACGTACTCCTCCACCTTTGTTATGCTGGCTTCTTCATTCAGCTACAAAGAAGAAAATGGATAAATACTGAACAAAATAAGATAAAAGTATTGATTTCTGGGGTACCTCCATCCCCTCAAATGGCGTCAGCTCTCTGGGCTTGGCCAGCCTTTTTTCTTTCTTTTCCACTGATGAAAAACCAACACACAAATACAAAAGATAAATATTAAAAACATTTCCCCAGCCCTATGACGTTCACAGACTCTCTGGATTAAAAGTAGCACCTGACCTCGTCCCTCCACTGGTGAGCTCTTGCGGTTCTGCAGATAGTAGAGCAGCTGCTCCACCTGCGGCAGGCGGGAGGCGGGGATCAGCTTGCACTCCTCCACCACCTTCTTGGCCAGCGCCCCCACATCTGTGCTCGGGCTCAGGCTCTTCACGCGGATACTTCAAACACAGAGGCACACGTATTCATTACACAAACAACTAACTTTGGCCACTTGTCTCTATACTTCATTTCAGCTGAGTATGTTTAGAATCTAATTTTTTCCTTCTTTCAGCGCGTTAGCATTTTAATATGTTAATTTGCGACTAATGACTAACCATGAAAACATGAAATGTGTGATAACTTTTTCTACTGTACTCTACCAGAAATAAAGATGAGTGGATCTTATCAAGCACAATTTTGATTGCGCTAAAATAGATTATTTGCAAAGAAAGTCCTCAATACATGTTTTTTTTTTTTTTTCAAAATCCCTGGATGATTTATGGGACAAGACACAACCGTCCATCAGGTATCATGTTTGAACTCAACTCTAAGAAAATCAACTGGAAAGCGCAAACAATGATGAGAGCATTAATGCTGTTGGAAGCCTCACATTTTCTGTCCTTCCTTGCGTTCGCCCAACACGGGCCCTCCCCCTTCTCCCAGGATGGACGCCTCCACCTCATAGTGCACCACGAGGGCCTTCTCTGTGGGGTGCACATCCAGATTGCCTGCGGTCACTTTTCTGTAAGGGAAACAAGGCAGACAGTGAGATAATTAGAGACATCCGCTGATGGAGACACAATGATAGTCACAAACGAACAAAAACATGCAGGTCGATTTTTTTTCCTAATGTTGGTTGGTCATTAAGTTAGGTATAAATGCAGATTAATAATTTAGGAAGATTTCTTCTTAAATAAATAAACTCTCTTGGTATCCTCAAAGATAAGTTATAATGGGGTAAATTGACCCAAAAAACATTGGGGTAAATTGAGCCACCTCTGCTCCATAAAAAACAATAAATGACAAATTACAGAACATTTTACTCTACAATTCTATTGTTTTTGCATTGTTGATTGGTGGTTCTTGAGACAAGCAAATTAAAATGAGATAATACATACAATTTTGGAGGATTTTTTAGAGACAAAATGTCATAATCTGCAGAAGTAGCATAAGAAAAAGATTTGTTATAATATGTTTTTGGAATAAAATTGCTAATGGGAAACACTGAATTGTAAAAAATTAGCCTTCATGATGTTTCGTATTAATTTCACCTTTGAATCTGGTGGTTCAATTTACCCCAACATCCGGTTCAACTTCCCCCACTCTGGAGTTAAAATGAGCCACAAGACAAGTTTTTTTGAAGTCCAACATCTTCAAAACCATATACTTCAGATGATTTTTGAAGATGCAAAAGAATAGGAAACATCCCACAATGTGTATAAATAGTAAAATGTTGCATCTATTGTATACTGTTTTTACACAGCAACCACCAAAGCAAAAAGAGGCTCATTTTACCCAACTCTCCCGTATATAAGGCTGGGGACATTCTCAAGGGGCAAATATACAGAGGTGGGTAGAGTAGCCAAAATGTTTACTCAAGTAAGAGACACGTTACTTTGAAATAATTTACTCAAGTACACGTAAAAGATAAGTCTTAGTGACCCAGTAAAGTAAAAGTAAAAGTTTTTTTTTTAAAGTACTTGGAGAAAATATTACTTGAATACTGATTTTCAATTACCCCAAAAATGGTGTGAAACAAAACATAAAATCATTAAAATACAGAAATGATAATTCCAAAGAATATTCATACACCATTTTTTATATAATTTTCCATGACAGTAAAAAAAAGAAAAAAGAAAGAAAGAAAGAAGAAAAGCTACATCACGTAGACACACCCAGGTGGCTAGCTGTTTTAAAGGGCTGCTGCTACCATAGCTACTGTGTACATGTTAACTGCTAAGTGGCTAGCGAAACTAAACGGCTACCACATACGTTCCCATCGGTTTAATAAAAGGTTTATAACGAGGAGCATGCTCAACCCATATTCTACAAAGCTGGTAATCCATCTATAAACTGGCCCAGAAGGCTAAAGCGTCACGTTAAATGCAGGCTAATCTTAATGAAATACCATAGCAAATACATCAGGTGTGGTGTGACCGTTAATAATTGGGTATCGTGTCGTTATGCTGCAGCATAATGCTTCGTTGTCTTGTTGTGGCGTGTTCAACAACGGCTTGCATTATATTACACAACAAAATGCTAATATAGAGAGGACTGTTATTGTATTCAGCATAATAATAATAATAATAATAATGTGAAGTATCCATAAATGCAGCAATGAGTCCAGGCGAGCACATTACCAGGCTACCTTATATATAGTTATAGAGTCACATTCTTGTTTTGTAATTTTGGATTGTTTTGAATTTAGGCGAATACATTTTTCGTGAATAATTGATATACAATACTAACAGTGCAGCCAACCGTCGTAGCCTGTAAAGCTAGCAGTAGAAGCAACATATAAACACACATTTCCATAACGTAAGAGTACCGTTTGAGGTAGCGTGCATCATCCTGCATCTTTCCTCGATATAATGACTCCGATTCAGCAAAATTGATAGGGGAACATCAGACGAATTCCCGAAAACACATCCACAAGAGAAAAATGTGTGTGCGTAATGCCAAACCCTGCGGGAACTGACTACAAACATGGCGGCCGTTCATTCTTCTTCTACCGCATTGTAGACCTCTCATAGTTTCACGCCTGCCACTTAGTGTCGGTACAAGGAAAGGCCTACCACGTCAAAAGAAAAACGCTAAACATTAGCTTGTTTAAACATTTATGTCACATCAACATTATTTAATACCACAAAGATCAACTGTACATTTTAACATACTTAATGCAGCCTACAGCTTTTTAATAAAACAAGATAAATTATTTGCCTATAGGTTACTATTAATTTTATATTCCACAATAACACAGTCAATTGAAAATATTACAATATTCAGTAATAATGCAGATGCAAGAAGTTGTATGCAATGAATAAAGATAAATAAAGGAAAACGTATTGCGTTCGTATTATTTCATTAACTGTGAAAACAAATAGGAAATTGGATAGTCCATTAATCAATTAATAAAAAAAGAAAAAGAAAAATTGGCCTTTACAAAAAACTACGACTGGTCAGCGAAACAATTTCATGTGAGCCATTGCCACGTGTTTATTCGACCTGGTCAGCCTCATCGTGGTCCTCCATGCAGGCAGTGGACTCCTTTTCTGGCAGCAGGCCGTACTCGTTAAGATAGGCCTCTACGTCAGTAGCAAAGAACTCCTCATTGAAATGTTTCGTAATTGCCAGGAAATTGCCCAGCAGCTCTCCAGCCTTGTACACCAGCAAGGTAGGAAGTACCTGTCACGGAAAAGACACGTTTACATTTGATACGGTATTGTATTAATTTGAGGAGTTTATACTGTATGTAGAATGTGGATGCTTTACACTAAATATTAAGTTTGAAAGATGTCACGGACACTGCTTGTTAACTAATGTCAATGTTTGCCTGTCCTGACCTCAGAGGAGAAGCGCTCAGCAGCCCCTGTTGCTACAGCATCGATGCGGCAGAACTTCACAGTGGGATACTCCGCTGCCAGACAATCCAGGCACGAGTTCATCAGCTCACACTCTGAAAAAAACACAAATATGTACAACATGTCAACTAATACCGACATCTTTAACATATATGCATTTGTAAATCCATCTTTCAATTGAGCAATCTTTCAACTGCAATGGGACCTTTGATTCCCTGCTGGTAGATGTGCACCACGACCGGAGTGAGCCGGTGCTCCTTCTCGATGACCTCCAGGAAGGCCTCTCCGCTCTCCAGCTCATGCACCGTAGCAAACTTGGGGCCGAAGCTGAGGCGTTCGTGCATCTCCTGCATGCACTGCTTCCTGTAGCGCTTCAGGCAGTGCTCATCCTCATCCTGGATCATCTCATACTCCTGCACGCTCATCTGCAGTACGACAGCCTTCATGAGTAGGTTACAGTGCTTCAAAATGTAATTTCATTCACGTTTGACCAAGCCCATTTGGGCTTGAGCTCCATGGGTTGTTAACAATTGTGTCAGGATTAGTAGTTTACCTTTCTGTTGGCTTTGTCGTCTTCTCGTGGAGTGGACATCTGCCTCAGAAGTTCCCTCTTTTTCTGTGGGATACTCTGATCCACACTGTCCAACTTGAACCTTCTCCAGTCATTTATGACCCCTTTAGGACCTGTGGAAAAAATATAATTTTTTCAATAATGGTCAGACAAACCAATATCTCCTCATAGACTCTATTGCAACTGGGCTGTTTGTTCAAGGTGTAGACAAAATAAGGGGTCCTAAATCAAATAAAAGATAATGTGATGTAAATGTTCATTGTATAACTCCTTTAAACCTATGTTGTTGTTGTTTTGTTTTTTTTGTTGCCCTTTGAAGATTTGGTGTTGGAGTTTCATTTTTAAGCAAAAACTGAATTTAGTATTTAGTACAGATGTTTTCCTCTCCAAAGAAGAGCCACTTCATAAAGAGTGAGCCGTACTGTCCTGGAACAAAGTGTTTCAAGTTTGTGTTCTGATATGTAATTCATTTTAAATGAACTGGAAGTGTAAACTGAAACTAGGACTAGTGGCATAGAATTATAAGATGCTGTACATACATATACCGTATGATAGTACTGCCCAGCAGCAAGAAAAGTAATATCCATTACAAAAATGCTGGGCGTCAGTTCTCATCTTTTGTAATGCTAACCATAATGGGCATTCCAGTATGTGCACACTGGTGCTGCTGTACTACTACAGTAGTGAGTGAGAGGATATTTCTGTTTTAGTTGGTCTTTATTTACTTTGGCATTTATTTATCCAGGAAATGTATGCAAAAGTATCCAGAGGACAACATTGGCCATATGGGATAGCCTAATTCACATTAAACACTGACTAATGTCATATTACTATCATGTTGTCTCTGAAACACTAAGCTTGGTCTCTATAGCTCATAAGTTACTGTACGTAGGATCTCAGTCTGGTCTGTCAGCCCTCCATCTTGAGTGTTAGTGATGGATGTACAGGCCGATGTGGCAGATTGGTGACCTCACTTCTGTCAGTTTACCCCACGGCGGCTTCGACTGTTGGCTACAATTGTAGCATATCACCACCAAGTACTAAGTAAATGAATCTTCACTACTCTGTAGCGCTCTGGGAACTTTTCAAGCTTGTACAAGTATAATCATTTGTACTATTAAGTGCATTATGTTTTTTTCTTTCTTTCTTTTTTGGTGCAATGGGGCAAGCCCAAGTTTGCTCAATAAACATTTGAGTTAAAATGGCCAGATGATGGTGAAGCAACAATATCTGATTGAATGTAGTCTGTCCACCATGTAGAACAAACACACATACTGTAATTCTCAGGACATCCACTCCTGTCAGTCCAGTATCATACACATACATTCTTGCATGCAACATTATTTAGCTTTTTGTCAGACCTGTCTACTTTTCTCGTGGCTCTTACCTGTAAAATTCGAGGGTAACTCCTGTTCCTCCTGGTTTGGGGCAGACATCCTGAAGTGACAAATGTACAGAGAGTGATGAGCGTTAGGCAGACTCTGCACTGCACCTGCTGAATGTAAGTGCTGCTGTCAGGAACACTCAGTATAAACCACTCCATAATTATCATCAGATTAAGTCCAGATTACCGTCCATATGACGTGCTCACATGATTATGATGCCATATAATCTTTCTCCATCTTCATTTTATATTAAGATGGCAAGCTAAATGTATATCTAATAACATGAATATACAGTTTTATCTCATAAGAAGTCATCATAAAAATAACTTTCAATTCTGTAAACAATATTTACTTGATTGAGATGATTTGAGTATACTGTAACTGAAGCAAGTGTGTGTGTATCAAGATGTTCCTTAAAACAACAGACTTAAATGAAATGTGCAAATCATTCTCATGTCCGTTGCCAGTTTTCTTTCTGTGGTAATTTGGTTTCCAAATGTTGTGAAAGACTGAACACTTCATTACATTATAGTGCTTTAATTTTAAAGCCCAGGGGGACACTTTTTCAATACCTGAACATTTAATGACTTGGTCTCAAGCTAAATTGTTATCACTATCCTGTATTTACCACAGGAGCCAAAATACCAAAATGGCCAACAAAATCGGATCATAATAGTTGCTTAAACTGAAAAGTTATCAAAGTATTTCTCGATTTGGCATTTTCTTCCTTGTAAAATATGTTTTTATATTCATACAAAATAAAATTATAAATGAACACAATGTTTCTGCAAGTCCAAACTTTATTAAGGCCCAAACAAGCATTTAACCATCAGTCTTTTTATCCAAGAGTAGGATTCCGGATTTCAACAAAGTCGTACCCATGAGCAAAAGCAAAGCCCAGGTACAGCGGGGTGAAGGTGGTGCGGGCTTTATAGATAAGTCCCGGCGGGTGATTCATTCTGTAGAAAGCCAGAGTAGCTGTAGCGGTCTGTTGATCCAGTTCCACTTTTTTGTCTTTATTGTTGTGCTTAATCGTATGCACTTCTTCATATATGTTTAACGCCCAAGAACTTTTAGTCTTGCCAAATCCGATTCTTTCGATGTCCTGGTAGGCCATTGCTACGGTTGCCTTTTCCCCATAGTACACGTGCAGCTCAATGTTACAGTTGTTACATTGCGCTGTTGTCACCATGTCGACGAAGGGCAGTGGGGTTTCAATGATGCTGCGCAACTCTGGTTCATCACAGATTTCAAAAGCAGATGCAGACATGCCCATGTGTGAGAGTGTGCCCAGTTCCCTCCTCAGCTCGGTGATCTCCTGTGGCACTTTGTCCCGAAGCTCTTTTCTGTGCTCCTCAGCTTCCTGTTGAGATCTGACCTGCTGCTCCACTTCACTCATTCTTTTCTCTAAGAGACAGGTCAAAACCTTAAACTAATTAATAATAATAATAATGCCTTACACTTGTATTGCGCTTTACAAGTCTGTATTACCAAGTTTTTCTCCAAGCGCCACACTGTCGTCATTAATCATTCACTCCATACTCGGTGGTGGTAAGCTACTGTTGTAGCCACAGCTGCCCTGGGGTAGACTGACAGAAGCGAGGCAGCCAATCTGCGCCATCGGCCCCTCCGACCATCACCAACCACATCATTCATCCCGGCCTATTGTACATGTTTTTGGTGGTAGGGGAAACCGGAGTACCCGGAGGAAACCTACGCAGACACGGGGAGAACATGCAAACTCCACACAGAAAGGCCCCGTCCGGTGGGAATCGAACCGGGGACCTTCTAACTGTGAAGCACAAGCACTAACCGCTGTGCTACCGTGCCGCCCCCTAATTTTCGCTCTGCTCCATGCAGTCCATGCACCGGATTTCAAAAGCCAGTTCGTGTTGGAGCCCTTCCATTTTGGTCTCTTTATGGTGGATTCTCTGGAGGAGGTTCTGTTGGACGGCCTGGAGCTCTCTCTGCTTCTCAGCCCTCTCTGCTGCAGCCGTCACTGTGTGGTGGCCTTTGTGTTGGTCCACGGAGCAGAGGTAACAGATGCACTGCTGGTCAGTGCGACAGAACATCTTCATGACCTCATCGTGTCGAGGGCAGATGTTTTCTTGGAGGTTCTCTTTGGGCGCCACCAGCTTGTGCTTCTTTAACGCAGTGACATCATAATGAGGCTGAAGATGCTCTTTACAGTAAGAGACCAGACACTGCAGACAGGATTTCACAGCCTTTACTTTCCTCCCAGAGCACAGATCACAGGACCCATCTCCATGAGCAGCAGAGGAGGGAGACACCAGAGCAGCTGGAGGTCCACTCTTCTGTAGCCCCTCCATTAAAGCAGCCAACAAGGTGTTTTTCACCAGGACAGGTCTCTGAGTGAAGTTCTGTCTGCACTGAGGGCAGCTGTAGCTCTTACCCACCTCTCCATCCCAGTGAGTGTCCACACAGCTCATGCAGTAACTGTGTCCACACGGAATAGTGACTGGATCCTTCAGTATATCCAGGCAGATGGAGCAGCAGAAAGCCTCTCGATCTATATGCAGTCCTTCAGCAGCCACTTCGCAGGTTCTAATCAGTAGAACGGTGTGCTCTGTTATCTTTCTGTTGTTTGTGCCGGCGCTGGAGCTTTCTTTTTGCTCCAAACCTCCAACCCCAACTGCAGCAGCCGATCACAGATGAGAAACACCAGGAAATATTTGAGCAAAACCCCGGGGTTTTACGTTTCTAATCTGATGTCATGCTGCTGCCTTCATGTGGCCTCGTGGGGAACGCCACAACAGAGAGCAGTGATAATACTTTATTTAGCTACTCAATTTTAATATTGTCTCTTTTTTCACACTTATGGTCTTGTGTGGTCTTTTCTCAATCGAAGCAGATAGAAAGTAGGAATAGTTCAGCGGGTTGTAGACGACTTTCTCACTTGAATGTATTTATTTATCTATCGTGTATATATATATTTCTTTATGTTTTACGTTGCTACAACACAAAAGCATTTGAACACAATGCACTTGTAATTTACACTTCACAACTGGAAATGATCATCTTTACCAAAGGACATGAAGGCAGCATTACAACACAGTCAATAGCCTAATATTTAACTTGAAAATCCCAACTAAGAAACCTTTGATTTAGACAGGTGACATGTGCAAGCAAGAGCCTTTTTGCTTACTTTGTCCTTTGTACTTTTGTTTTAATACATGATATGGGCCAGTTTAATAATGCCTACAACTCATTCAACATTACATTTTCCCAGATTCAAATTAAAGTCTCTTTCATTTAAATATTGTGCCAGAACCAATGGCCGCTGACTGCTCTGCTTTTTGACTACGACACTGGAGGCCGCCATTGCTCCACCTTTGCTGTAGTACCTCCATATGACCGCTATGCCCCCATTGCAATGCATTGGACTTTAGACACGTTAAAAACAACTTTAATGCCCGGTGCCTAATGGTTTAGAAGTGGCTAGAGCTAGATATTCCTCCTGTGATTACGCTGGATTAAAAATAATATGGAGCACCAGGGTTTTTATCGTAGATAAGAATTTTAGAAATCTTGCATAATTGATGAGGGCCTGACTTTGATTGACAGGCCGTTTACGTTGCTGCCTGGCCATGGGCATGATTACAACAGAAATACACGCCCATTACACGCCCCGCGAGGGCCGGGTCTACAGTCAAGATCCCTCCCTTATCCCTTTTTAGGAACATGCTTCGTCAGAGCTGGAGAGGAGGAGCCTGTAAATCCGCCATGATTTCCCCCACGAACGTGGTCATTGTGGTAAACGGGGAGGAGTGAGGAGGAGCTGTCTATTCTTTATACAGTCTATGGCCAGAACCGGCCCGCCAGTGGGTTCAGTCCGGCCCACGGGATAAATATGCATTATTAAAAAAAAAAGTTTTTCTTTTTTTTTTAAGGGGCGCCTTGTAACGGCTGCCCTGGTGCGTTTAGTGCATGTGCGCAAACACACCGAGTAAAATTCCTAGTCTGATAACCTATTCTGATTCTATTAAAGCAGAATAAACTTAATTTTCTTTAAAAAATGCAGTTCTTATATTGTCCGCTAGGGGCGCTGTGTTTGAGTCAGTTCTATCGCTTTACCTGCTTTTTTTGTTGACTCTGGCACCCTCTTCACTGAAATGTAGAGTGTCGGATTTTTCAAGAAAAATGGACCTCTTCCTTTATGTATACAGTGATCCTTGAAACTTTAGATTTAAAACTAACCTCTTTATCACTAAAATATCCTGATGCATATGTGATAGTCGGAGGAGACTTTAATGTTGTTATGAATGAGGCTCAGGACAGATGGCCCCCTGGTAGACCCTCGCTGGCAAACTCTTCTTTGAAAATGTTAATAAGTAAATATGATCTCAAAGATGTGTGGAGGGACAAAAATCCAAATGACAGTGTATACACTTGGAGCAACAAAGATGCCTCCAGACAGTCCAGATTAGACTATTGGCTCATTTCAAAATCTCTGGATAATAGTGCCATTACAGTCACTATTCTGCCCACGCCTTTGACAGATCATAAGGCAGTCTCTATTAAAATTAATCTTTGCCCAGATAATGAAATCTCCCAAAACTGCACTTACTGGAAATTAAATAGTTCATTGTTGTATCATACATCTGTCAACTTGGAATTAACCAGGCTTATTAAGAGTTATTGGGACAGAGCACAGAGAGAGAACATGTACGCAAAAAACTGGGAACTTTTGAAATACGAAATTGGGAAATATATTAGAAAATATGGTAGTGAATTAGCCAAGTCTAGGCGTAAAGAAGAAGAAAATGTTGTTTCTGAGATTTCCCTCCTGTCTCTTTCCTCGCCTGAACTAATGTCTGTAGATGATCGGACAAAAGCGATGGAACTTCAAAATAAGCTTAATGATATCTACAAGCGTAAAGCTGAGGGTGCTTACATTAGGTCTAGGCAAAAATGGCTGGAAGAAGGAGAACAAATGACGTCATACTTTTTTAAATTGGAAAGATCACGGGCCAAATACAATTCTTTATTTGAGCTTAACATTAATGGAGCCGTTACCAACAATAAGAGAGAAATATCTGATTTCTGTTACTGCTATTTTTCCTCTCTATACAAATCTAAATTTAATCATAATGCTATGTTGTCCTTTTTCAGTTATATTGATTCTATCAAAACAATTGGTCAGACTGATATTCTGTTGTGTGATTCTCCAATCACCCAGCAGGAGGTGCAAGAGGCAATATCACAGCTAAAAAATAACAGATCACCAGGGAACGATGGTATTACTGCTGAATTCTATAAGGAATTCTCTCAACCGTTAGAGCCATTTTTGTTCAGGGTTTTTACAGAAAGCATTGCAAATGGAGAACTCCCTGCTACCATGTCACAGGGGCTCATTAACCTCATACCAAAGCCAAAAAAAGATCCACTTTCTATTGATAATTGGAGGCCTATAACGCTCCTCAACAATGACTATAAACTGTTGGCCTTAATTTTCGCAAAGCGATTTAAAAGGGTCTTGGACACTATAATTGACGAGAACCAATCAGGTTTTATGAGTAAAAGGCATATTTTCAATAATATAAGACTCGTGTTGGATCTTATAGATTATTCACATCTCATTGAAGAAGACAGTTTCATTCTGTTTCTTGATTTTCAAAAGGCCTTCGATACAGTAGAGCATTCATTTCTTTTTTACTGTCTCGAACAATTCGGTTTTGGCGACTATTTTTGTAATGCTATCAAAACTCTTTATACAAATGGTAACGGCTCGATTAAGCTGAGCGATGGTGCCACTCAAAGATTCTACCAGGAGAGAGGTATAAGGCAGGGGTGTCCCGTTTCAGTTTACCTTTTCTTAGTAGTGGCTCAGGTCTTTTGTCTGTATATGAAATCATGTGATTTGGAGGGTATCTCTATTGCTGGTCAAAAGATATTAATTAGCCAGTTAGCAGATGATACTGCACTGTTCCTCAAAAATGCTTTACAAGTGAAACCTGCTATTCATGCCATTTCAGTTTTTTCCAAAGCATCCGGTTTATTCCTAAACCTTGGCAAATGCGAACTGTTTGCTCTAAAGTATAGTGATATAACTTCCATTGATGATATCGCTGTTAAGAGTAATGTAAATTACTTGGGTATTACCATTACGAAGGATCAGCAGGAGAGATGCTCTCAGAATCTTGACCCCAGAATAAAAAAGGCAGAGAACAGATTCAACCAGTGGCTACAGAGGGACCTGTCATTGAGAGGACGTGTCCTACTGTCCAAGGCAGAGGGAATCTCTAGGCTTATTTATGCTGCCTCGTCTCTGGCTCTGGACAGTCTCACAATAAAAAGAATTGACCAAATGTTATTCAATTTTTTATGGAGGAAAAAAACTCATTATATTAGAAAATCTGTGGTAATGAACACCTGTAAGAATGGAGGACTTGACTTTTTGGACTTCTTCTCCTTAAACAATGTATTTAAGATTAATTGGTTAAAGTATTTCCTTAAAAACGACTCTACATTATGGAATTTCATCCCCAAATTTGTATTCAACCAAATAGGTGGTCTCCCTTATTTGCTAGTATGTAATTATCAGATAAATAAGATACCCATAAAACTGTCAGATTTTCATAAACAAGTTTTGCTTGCATGGAAAATGATTTACAAGCACAACTTCTCACCTCAAAGATATTATATTTGGAACAATGGTGGTCTGTTGCATAAAAGAAGGAGCATGTTTCTAACAAATTGGGTGGACAGAAATATACATTTAGTTATTCAGTTGTTTAAAACAGATGGTCATCCAATGAGCTATGATGAGTTTGTACATACATATAATTTTGCTGTTTCCCCTCGAGAGTTTTATCAAGTTATGAACGCCATTCCAGCTGGTTTTGTAAATTTGTGTGGGAATGATTTTCAGTTGTCAGGTGCGTCTGTGTCTGTCATCAAACCACAAGAAACATTATGTGGCAAAGTCTGTTTCGGGCCACGCAGAAACAATAATCGAGCAATTCGTCACTTATTCCAGAGGGAGATCGCAACAAAACCTTACGTGACCAATTATTGGGCTCAATTCAAAAATGATATAGCTTGGGAAAAGGTCTGGCTCTTGTCTCATAAATACTTACTTAGAAATAAAGTCAAAGAGATTTCGTTTAAAATCTTACATAAAATTTACCCTGTAAAGCACTTTATGACAAAGTTCAAAAAAGACATTGATACGTCCTGCTCCTTCTGCTCTGCGCTGCCTGAAACAGTCCCCCACCTCTTTTGGCACTGTCACTACGCTAAAACCTTCTGGAAAGATGTATCAAAATTCATACACAACAAACTACATCTAAACCTAAATTTATTGTACGAGCATATTATCTTTGGATGCCTTAATAGAATACAAGATAAAGACAAAGAGTTTTTTGTAAATCTTCTACTATTATTAGCAAAATTTCATATTCATAAATCCAAATTTTCTGGCAGTAAGCCGATGTTCACAGTGTTTCATAAGAATCTGACAACATACTTGCATTCCCTGGCCCCGATAGAAAATTTTAAGGCGATCAAAACTAAAAATGTCTGCGATAAGTTTAACATTGAGTAAATAGTATAAATGTGATAAGCAATCATCAGGTTTTTTAAATAGATTGGGAATCTCTCTGGCCCCAAAGGGAACCTAGTGTGTGTGTGTGTAAAACAAGTCATATGTTCATTGTTGGTAAACCAAATGCCCCTTGACTCTAGTTTGAGATGTGAAGATTGGAAAATGCACATATAAAATGTAACAAAATGCTGTATAACTGTTATGTTGTCTCTCGTTTTGTTATTTGTTATTTGTTTTTGTATTGTGTTTTGTCGTGTGTACCCCTGGCTATATTTTTTGCAAATTAAAAAAAAAAAAAAAAAAAAAAAAAAAAATACAGTGATCCTTGTTGAATGTTTTTACATTATTTTATCGATTGATATAACTGATAAATGTTGACATCTCTTTTGCAAGAAAAAAATAAGACTTGAAAAGAGGACCATTCACTCTAATGAATACTATGCACTTTGAGAAACTTGTAAAGTGTAAGCTGTTATTTATTTATTGGAAAAATGTGTTATTTTCCTGTTTACATTATATGTGTCCCGCGACCCGCCGTAGCAGCTGAATTTCAGCCCACGACCCAAAATGAGTTTGACACTCCTGATTGAGAGTGACTCCAAAACATTTGGATAATCTCACTATAGTAGAGAGCTGCAGCTAACGAAACTGCTTTTACGTATTTAAATTCTATAATACACGTTTACGATTATTTAAGACTACGCCAATATAGAACTAATTTAGCACAACAACTTTAGGTGAAAAGGACAGAATAACAGCTGATAAGGCTACCATGCTACTGTGCATGCTAGCATCAGGCTATGAAGCTAGCCTTTTTAGGAGCCACGAAATGAACTCACGCCTGCACTCAGTTTATAGCCACTGAGAGGAAATGTTGACCAAAACAGAACAACATTCTGTCTTGAGAGAGATTCGTGTTAACGACGTAATGTCTGCTGTTGCAGAGCCGTCCTCTGTCCATGGTGCTGATATAGCCTTCATTCTTCATTTAAAGCTTGGGTATCTGACTTGTAGTAGAGTACATTTATTATCAGAGTGTGTTGTAAATACAAGCAAAAAACACATCTTGTTGCATCGTTGTCTTCACCCACATTTTTTATTGAGCGATGGAAGATAGAGGTCTAATCTAAATTAGTGACATTTATTTTGGGGGTCGTCCCCCGCTTCACTTTGCCCCTCCTCAAAGCTATACACGGGCGTGAATTGTACATATACTTAATTTGCTTAAACAATTTGGGTGTGCAAGAAGGGCAGCGACAGCTAGAAATGAGTTTTGGCCAAAAATAAACATTTCATTTTTTGAACAGGAAAAATCAGGTACCCCAACTTTAAGTAATGCATAAAACTTCTAATTTGAAAATTCAGTACTTTTCAAAATATGGGAAATGGGCTGTAACATTTGGTAACATTTTACTAAGTATATGTGATGTTTTTGTTGTTGTGAATAACAGAACTAAAAGTGATAAATGAAAATTGTGCCGAATAACCAAACTGAAAGCTAAAACGAGAGCAGGCTGGTGTGACCAATAAAAACAAACTGATGTCAAAAATAGAACGGTTTATTACAAAACTAAAAACAAGCTTTAAAATGCGATTAAAATGTTAAAAATGCTAAAGTTAATTGGGGCGGAGCACAACGCAAAGAGGGGCCCCGAATCTCACGGCGGGAGTCGCTGGTGGGGAAAGCGGCCAATCCTTCTCTCTTGGTCCCAGGTCGTGGAGCCCTCTTGAACCGCCGGTGCCGCACCTGGGCAAAAAGTAAGGGGAGCCAGCACACACGTCCACTACACCAGATAGTAAAAGGCCCAAGGCCACTCAGTGCCGTGCAGTTCTGCGTCTTAGCGGTACTCACTAACAGGGAGAGCTCCTCGCTCTCCCACTGCTTGATCCGTCCTCTCAGCTTTCCCCGAACCGCACTGCATCCCCTGCTGCTCTCTGGTCGCTTAACGATCTCCGGTCGGGCGAGGCAGGGTCTGGTTGTCCGGCTGGCTGGCTGGCTGGCTGGCTGGGTGCGCCGTCGTTCTCCTGCTCCTCCATCTCTCACAGTTCCTCTCTTTCTGACCCCCCTGTTTGACTGCATCGACTCTTTTTATCCTGTGTCCTTTCCCGCAGAACAGGTGTGGTGATTGCAGGCAGGTGGGCGGGGGTTTCCACGGTAGCAAACGAGGGGGCGTAGCTCAAAACATGCATAAAGAAAAACACTGCAAACCAAACAATACCAAATGCCCTCCTCTGACCGGATTACATATACTTTTATGTTTAATTGTTATAACGATGTTTTTATTTTATTCAGTTTTTCAGTCAGTATTTGTGAGTATGGATGACCCCGCATTCAAGTAGAATTACTATTATTTAAAACTATGACTTTTATCTCTTTATTAAACAGTGTCCTTAGAGCCAGGTTGGAAATGTTGGATTCATTTCATCGACATGCACTGCTTCTCTTTTTAGGGGAGTCCTGGCTCAAAGGAGAACCCTCTTGTGCATGTTTTCTGTATGTCTTTGTTTCCAGGTGAAAGCACATGTTAAGAGAGCAAACTAACCCAAACCTTCAAACAAACAAATATAACTTTGGTTAATTATGATGGTGCTAACATACTTTAGAAACAAGAAGAAACTTTTACTTGTAAAAATAAGTACTACACATGTAAGTTTCCCACTGTTTAAAGCAGGGGTGTCAAACTCATTTGGGTCGTGGGCCGAAATCCAGCTTCCTCGGTGGGTCGTGGGCCACATATAATGTAAACTGGAATATAACTGTGATTTTTAAATAGAGCTGATTTGATCAAAATCCAGACAGGACTGTAATAAAAAATAATAACGGCTTACACTTGTTTTGCGCTTTACAAGCCTGTGTGACAAATTTCTCAAAGTATACTGTAGTCATTATTCATTCACTCCACACTCTGTGGTGATAAGCTACTATTGTAGCCACAGCCGCCCTGGGGCAGACTGGCCATTTACCACGTGGCTATAATGTGTTACCCTGATCTCTTATTATGTCAGTGCCCTCTACTGGACACGTGTGAAATTCTTACCTTTTTTTTAAATCTAAGTTGGCCCCTGGTGGCTGGAATGAGCACACTGGTTATTAAAAATCATACCTCCCCACAGGAATGGGCTAGAGCGGGGTGGCCAACTGGTCAGAGGCCAAGAGCCGAAATGTTCAACCTTGATCCTGTGAAGAGCCACAAAGGCACAAACCATTCGCGAAATCCGAGTGCGGTAGTTTAATAAGATTAAATGTAATGAAACTGTTATATTTAATAATAATAAACAATAACTTTATGCCTGGCCTTTTTCTTTTCTTTTCAATAATTGTGGTAGTTTTACTCCTCACCAAGATTGAAATAAATGTATATTAAATATTCTGTTCTGACTGGGACAACATTTGATCTATTTATTAACAATATTATTATTTCGAATAGTTTTTGTTGTTGCTTGTTTTGTTTTTTTCAATGCTGGTGTATATTTGTGTGAGGGGCCCTGCCCACTGAGCCCCCTCCTCTGATTCGCCCCTGGCCTGTGCGCTCAGTGCCTGCAGCTTGGTCCTGACTGGACTGTGCAGAGAGAGAAGTTCATAAGCTTTAATCAGGAGCCTCTGGAGGACGTCTGAGATTCTGTTTATGTTGCATGTGTTACAGTTACAACATGTGAAAGAAAAGTCAATGACTTTGCGTATTTCCGCGTTACGATGTCGCGCTTCGCATCATATGCTTCATTAGAGCTCCTCTTTTTTCCATTTACTAATTTTGATCTTTTTCTGCGAATATGAGGCAAACGTTCATCAAATAAAGAGTAGGCTAATCAGAAACTTGAAAAGCACGGAAGCTGATCCCAGTGCCACGATCTGCCTGACTGTTGTTTAACCTACATCCCGCTTTGAGTGAGGCTGCTGCACCTTTTACACACCGCCTCGAAAAGGAGAGAGACAGACTCTCATTCATGCGTGTAGAGATGGAAAACAGGGTCTTTAGGACTATGGTTGGATTTTTGGTCAAGATTCTTAAAGACTGTTACAGTTTATGGGCAATATGTACCAATTCTTTTGCAAAGAGCCGCATTGTATTAAACATATCTAATCATGCAAAGAGCCGCACTCTGATTGGCCAAGGGCCGCATGCGGCTCGCGAGCCGCGGGTTGGCCACCCCTGGGCTAGAGACTTACTTTTTTTGTGTGACATACCCAGGAATTTGTGCTCTACAAGTCATGGGCCGGATTAAATCATCTTGCGGGCCGCATTTGGCCCGCGGGCCTTAGTCTGCCCACCTCTGCTGTAAATACTGTGGCGCTAGCCCGCAGTTACCTTTGCCCGTTAGCCTGTTCTCGTGATTCCATTGTTGCATTTGTGGTTTTCTGGCCAGAGACACCAGGGGGAGATGAAAGATCCCCCAGTCATCCCATTAACACTTGTATTACCCCCAGAGTGACTAAAGGAAGGATTTATTAAAGTAAAGTAAAACAAGTTACTTAGTTCCCCTCACAATGAATGGTTCCGACACCCATGAGCACCCGCCAAAACACAGTGGAATTAGGAGCAGCATTTTGGTTTTGGGATTTGGACAATATGAAGAAAGAGAAGAACATTGACGCAAGGAGACGGCGACATGAAGTGCCAAACACAGACACGTTTTACTTTCTCTTTGACTCGCAGCCATTTAGTGACATTTCAGCTTAAACAGCACCTCAGCAAAATAAGACATGACACGAACTCCTACCTCGGATCCTAGTTACCAACCCTTTTCATACAGCAGTTTAGTGTTTATATCTTGCATCAGTACCTACAGAGCGCATATGCGGCAGATGCAAAGGTAAAGGCACATGGCACATCGCCTCCGCGGATACTTTATGGTCATGAACCGTCATTATGCTTTTGAGATAAGTTCTTTATTCACAACATTACCAAACATAAGCCTTCTCAACTGAGCCACAAATGACTCTTAACTCTTTACAAACAGCACAGGCTCACCTATGTTATGTCTGTGGAGGCAGAGGTGTAAGAATCCGGAGGTGAGGGAGTTTCTGTGCTCAGAGCGTGTAGTAGCAGTGAGAGAATGGCGTGATGCGGCTAACGCAATGCTAACGGAGAAGAAAGCAACAGTCCTTCGCGGTGTCTGCAGGATAAACGCTGATATTTTCCCTGTACATCCACAATCTACCGCGCACCGTAACTAGACTGAGACGTAAACAAAAGCATGCGGCGGAGCGGACTTTGCTGCCATATCTCACTACTCCATTTACTTCCAAAATCACGTGCCCTGAGATTACGAAATCGCGTTGTGTGATATCGCGATAAAATTGCAAATGCAATTAATCGTTCAGCCCTACTGTAGATGCAGATGTCACTGAAGGAGACAGAAATGGGAACGCCATTCTCACGGAGGAAATAGTAATTCATTAGATTACTCATTACTGGGTTACTGGTTATTTAGAAACAACGTTATTCCCAACACTGCCCACCATTACCCTAGATGACAAGCCGTGACCTAAATAAGATATTACTTCTTTAAACCCATAAGAAACTCTGATTCTGTACAATTCTGCATTTTTTCCACAGAGAACTCCCCGATAATCATTTAAAAAGACAAAGATGCTTTTCAGTAAATAAACACTTCTATCCAAACCAGAAAACGTGGAAATGAAACTGATTTACTAAAGGTCTGAGTAAGATATCCAAAATCGGAACAGAAATGGTCTTTCTTTCTCTGGAATTTTGGTCGATTCATGTGTAACTCCTGAACTAAAAAATCACTAACTCATTAAGAAACCATAGCAACCTGTTCACCCGACAAAGTCACGCCACAAAGGTAGAAGTTCAAAGGTAAAAACCTGATTTATTTGCCAATAGGTGCAGAAGGGGAGCAGGCTTAGGGTGTGGTGAGGGCAGGGGGATGAGGAGACTTTACCTTCTGAACAGCCTGGTGGATGAAGAGAAGTCTCCTCTGATGGATGTGTGGGATCCTGGGGCAGGGGGAAGAGGAGACTCTACCTTCTGAACAGCCTGGTGGATGAAGAAGAAGAGCTTTATTTATATAGCGCCTTTCACAGACATGGTCATTTTTACATTCACTCCACACTGGTGGTGGTAAACTACCTTTGTAGCTTCAGTTTCCCCTGGAGGAGACTGGCAGAAGCGCTGTCGCGACTGCCCACATTTGCGCCAAGAGTCCCTCTGACCACCATCCTTGATTCATGCACAGACATCATTCATCCTGGCATATTGTACATGTTTTTAGTGGTAGGGGAAACCTACGCAGACACGGGGAGAACATGTAAACTCCACACAGAAAGGCCCCGTCCAGGTGGGAATTGAACCCGGGACCTTCTAGCAGTGAAGCGAGAGCGCAAACCGCTGCGCTACCGTGCCACCTGAAGAAAAGTCTCTGATGGATGTGTGGGATGTGCAGGGGCAGAGCAGAGTGTGTCCTGATGGAGGGGAGAGAGCCACCGACCGCAGACAAACCTGAAAGAAAGTACACATGAAGTTCAGTCTATAACAACGAGGTAATACAGTTGTAGATTGGGGGCGCCACAGATCCAGGTCCTGAAAATTAAACATAATGGTTAAAGTATTAAGAGAACAATGAGAAACCAAAGTGTAATGCCAAAGAAGTGAGGCGTAAAGATTAGGAAAAGAGCACAGAGGAAGCAGCTGTACCACTGTACCCAAAATTATACGCCCTAACTGTCTACCCCAAACACAGACGCCCTAACTGTCTACCCCAAACACAGACGCCCTAACTGTCTACCCCAAACACAGACGCCCTAACTGTCTACCCCAAACACAGACGCCCTAACGGTCTACCCCAAACACAGACGCCCTAACTGTCTACCCCAAACACAGACGCCCTAACTGTCTACCCCAAACACAGACGCCCTAACTGTCTACCCCAAACACAGACGCCCTAACTGTCTACCTCAAACACAGACGCCCTAACTGTCTACCCCAAACACAGACGCCCTAACGGTCTACCCCAAACACAGACGCCCTAACTGTCTACCCCAAACACAGACGCCCTAACTGTCTACCCCAAACACAGACGCCCTAACTGTCTACCCCAAACACAGACGCCCTAACTGTCTACCTCAAACACAGACGCCCTAACTGTCTACCTCAAACGAAGACTATTTACGAACTATTTACACTCTACTGGGAGAAGTCCTCAGCAGGAAAGGTTTAAATATCTAAAAACTACGACGCGACCTCTTAGCAAAAGCAGACGCTTCAACGTCATCGTCCTCCCTAAAGCGCTTACGAGAGGAGGGAGGAGAGGGGGACGACGGACGAGGGAAAAAAGGGGAAGAAGGGAGAGAGGGGGAGGACGGACGAGAGGAAAAAGGGGAAGAAGGGAGAGAGGGGGAGGACGGACGAGAGGAAAAAGGGGAAGAAGGGGGAGAGGGAGAGGGGGATAACGGACAAGGGGAAAAAGGGGAAGAAGGGGGAGAGAGGGAGGACGGACAAGAAGAAAAAGGGGAAGAAGGGGAGCGAAGGAAAGGGGAAAAGGCAGAGCCAGCAGATTGGGTCAGAACAGAAGGGCCGGTAGGGGCAGAGAAGGCCCCTGGAGGAAAGACACGAGAAGGAAAGACAGGGGTAGGGTGCACAGGAGCAAGAAGAGAATGTGGGAAAGGCAAAGCCACAACGAAGGGATCCTCGTAATCGTAGAAGTAAAGATCAGGAAACACCTCCCGAGAAGAAGAGGGAGGGAAAGCACAAGAGGAGGCAGGAGGAGAGACACGAAGAAGGGGCGAAAGAGAAGAGAGGACAAGGTCCGGAAAGTACTCGGAAGGGGTGGGAAAAGGAAAGGGGAGAATGCCCTCGTAAACTAAGGACAAGACAGAGTAAGAGGAGAAGGTAGAGGAAGAGAAGGAGAGACGCCACGCCACGAGAGGAGCAGCCGTCGGAGGTGGGGACGTAGGCTGAGGCTGACCTGGGACAGGGCCCGCGTCCCCAGCACCGAAGGGAAGGACTGCAGGAGGAGGAGGGTCCACAGGCGGCAGCCAGGGGGCGTCTCCTAAACACAGAAACACATCAGACATCAAAGTTAGCTCTAATTTGTACTTTTCAACTTAGTTAGTTTCATTAAACTGGCTCAGTACTGCAAATATTTTAAGTAATTTAAGTGTAGTAAGTATTTCAATTAGGTTTTCTGGTACATTTAATTTGCTGTTTTACAAAAAAAAAACATTAGAAATATTTTTCTCATTGTTTCATCTATTTGTTTAAGCATTGTCCAAAGCTGGAGGATGTAGGAACTGTCTGTGAAGTGGACAGTCCTGGTGCCTTGTGTCTGAGCAGGTGTCAAAAGTCCCCAAACACACTGCTGCATCAAAATACTAAATAATTTGAAGTCTGTACACACTGCTGCATCAAAATACTAAGTAAGTTGAAGTCTTTACAAGGCCTGCAGTTAGATGTTATACTATGCACTTAAAAGTAAACATTCCAAATTATAGCGGGCGCCATTTTGTTCAAAATATTTCCACTAAATTTGTGACATTCAACAACATCCAACACAAAAAATCCAAACAAATTGCCACATATTCTTAGCTAATGTGTTAGTTTGTGCCCTTTCTCTTCAAATTCCTATGTTTTATCCAGGTTTTACCGTGATATTTTGAAGCAATCGTCGAATGAACTGTCTGCTATCGATTGGTCAGCTAACATTAGCTTAATTAGCCCCACAATTCCCTTTGCAACCCGAGAAGTTATGAAATATAACTGTACATTTTTGGTAATAATTCGATAATTGTCTATATTTAACTTGTTCTCACCAAGTTTTTGATTAATTATCCTAAGAAATCGCTAACGTTGTGTTAATGTCAATTTGCACATATCCAACCTAACAAAGACCTAGCTAAAACAGACTTACTATGACATAATATCTTTCATAACCTATTAAACTGTACAATAAGGAGGAACTAATAGGTAAAGATATGAGGACACTTACCTCCAACTTGCAGGTCCTGGTCGTGGTCCGGAGGGAGGTCCAAGGGAGTCATTTGCAAAGTTTTCCGCAGTAGTTTATCACAAACCTGGCAAAATATAAAACATGTGTTAGTTAAACTGCTTTTACTGTTGTCAACAGATGAATGTGAAGACACTATTTAAAGCAGAACATGCTAAAATGATACGCACCAACACAGTAGCAGCAACGCACTTGGAGTCCAAGTGCGAAGTGAACACACAGGCGCTATGGTGACGACACATGGAAGTTGGAGTTCTAAATCGTGATGTCATGTCGCAACGCATTATTTGATTTACTATGTACTTTATATATATATTTATATATAATATATATATATATATATATATATAAACTAGTGGAGATTTTAAAAGGTAAAATCGAGTTAATGTTCACACTAAAACAAATGTTATATATATATGTTAATATAAAGTACATAGTAAATCAAATAATGCGTTGCGACATGACATCACGATTTAGAACTCCAACTTCCATGTGTCGTCACCATAGCGCCTGTGTGTTCACTTCGCACTTGGACTCCAAGTGCGTTGCTGCTACTGTGTTGGTGCGTATCATTTTAGCATGTTCTGCTTTAAATAGTGTCTTCACATTCATCTGTTGACAACGTAAAAGCAGTTTAACTAACACATGTTTTATATTTTGCCAGGTTTGTGATAAACTACTGCGGAAAACTTTGCAAATGACTCCCTTGGACCTCCCTCCGGACCACGACCAGGACCTGCAAGTTGGAGGTGAGTGTCCTCATATCTTTACCTATTAGTTCCTCCTTATTGTACAGTTTAATAGGTTATGAAAGATATTATGTCCTAGTAAGTCTGTTTTAGCTAGGTCTTTGTTAGGTTGGATATGTGCAAATTGGCATTAACACAACGTTAGCGATTTCTTTGGATAATTAATCAAAAACTTGGTGAGAACAAGTTAAATATAGACAATTATCGAATTATTACCAAAAATGTACAGTTATATTTCATAACTTCTCGGTTTGCAAAGGGAATTGTGGGGCTAATTAAGCTAATGTTAGCTGACCAATCGATAGCAGACAGTTCATTCGACGATTGCTTCAAAATATCACGGTAAAACCTGGATAAAACATAGGAATTTGAAGAGAAAGGGCACAAACTAACACATTAGCTAAGAATATGTGGCAATTTGTTTGGATTTTTTGTGTTGGATGTTGTTGAATGTCACAAATTTAGTGGAAACATTTTGAACAAAATGGCGCCCGCTATAATTTGGAATGTTTACTTTTAAGTGCATAGTATAACATCTAACTGCAGGCCTTGTAAAGACTTCAACTTACTTAGTATTTTGATGCAGCAGTGTGTACAGACTTCAAATTATTTAGTATTTTGATGCAGCAGTGTGTTTGGGGACTTTTGACACCTGCTCAGACACAAGGCACCAGGACTGTCCACTTCACAGACAGTTCCTACATCCTCCAGCTTTGGACAATGCTTAAACAAATAGATGAAACAATGAGAAAAATATTTCTAATGTTTTTTTTTTTGTAAAACAGCAAATTAAATGTACCAGAAAACCTAATTGAAATACTTACTACACATAAATTACTTAAAATATTTGCAGTACTGAGCCAGTTTAATGAAACTAACTAAGTTTAAAAAGTACAAATTAGAGCTAACTTTGATGTCTGATGTGTTTCTGTGTTTAGGAGACGCCCCCTGGCTGCCGCCTGTGGACCCTCCTCCTCCTGCAGTCCTTCCCTTCGGTGCTGGGGACGCGGGCCCTGTCCCAGGTCAGCCTCAGCCTACGTCCCCACCTCCGACGGCTGCTCCTCTCGTGGCGTGGCGTCTCTCCTTCTCTTCCTCTACCTTCTCCTCTTACTCTGTCTTGTCCTTAGTTTACGAGGACATTCTCCCCTTTCCTTTTCCCACCCCTTCCGAGTACTTTCCGGACCTTGTCCTCTCTTCTCTTTCGCCCCTTCTTCGTGTCTCTCCTCCTGCCTCCTCTTGTGCTTTCCCTCCCTCTTCTTCTCGGGAGGTGTTTCCTGATCTTTACTTCTACGATTACGAGGATCCCTTCGTTGTGGCTTTGCCTTTCCCACATTCTCTTCTTGCTCCTGTGCACCCTACCCCTGTCTTTCCTTCTCGTGTCTTTCCTCCAGGGGCCTTCTCTGCCCCTACCGGCCCTTCTGTTCTGACCCAATCTGCTGGCTCTGCCTTTTCCCCTTTCCTTCGCTCCCCTTCTTCCCCTTTTTCTTCTTGTCCGTCCTCCCTCTCTCCCCCTTCTTCCCCTTTTTCCCCTTGTCCGTTATCCCCCTCTCCCTCTCCCCCTTCTTCCCCTTTTTCCTCTCGTCCGTCCTCCCCCTCTCTCCCTTCTTCCCCTTTTTCCTCTCGTCCGTCCTCCCCCTCTCTCCCTTCTTCCCCTTTTTTCCCTCGTCCGTCGTCCCCCTCTCCTCCCTCCTCTCGTAAGCGCTTTAGGGAGGACGATGACGTTGAAGCGTCTGCTTTTGCTAAGAGGTCGCGTCGTAGTTTTTAGATATTTAAACCTTTCCTGCTGAGGACTTCTCCCAGTAGAGTGTAAATAGTTCGTAAATAGTCTTCGTTTGAGGTAGACAGTTAGGGCGTCTGTGTTTGGGGTAGACAGTTAGGGCGTCTGTGTTTGGGGTAGACAGTTAGGGCGTCTGTGTTTGGGGTAGACAGTTAGGGCGTCTGTGTTTGGGGTAGACAGTTAGGGCGTCTGTGTTTGGGGTAGACAGTTAGGGCGTCTGTGTTTGGGGTAGACAGTTAGGGCGTCTGTGTTTGGGGTAGACAGTTAGGGCGTCTGTGTTTGGGGTAGACAGTTAGGGCGTCTGTGTTTGGGGTAGACAGTTAGGGCGTATAATTTTGGGTACAGTGGTACAGCTGCTTCCTCTGTGCTCTTTTCCTAATCTTTACGCCTCACTTCTTTGGCATTACACTTTGGTTTCTCATTGTTCTCTTAATACTTTAACCATTATGTTTAATTTTCAGGACCTGGATCTGTGGCGCCCCCAATCTACAACTGTATTACCTCGTTGTTATAGACTGAACTTCATGTGTACTTTCTTTCAGGTTTGTCTGCGGTCGGTGGCTCTCTCCCCTCCATCAGGACACACTCTGCTCTGCCCCTGCACATCCCACACATCCATCAGAGACTTTTCTTCAGGTGGCACGGTAGCGCAGCGGTTTGCGCTCTCGCTTCACTGCTAGAAGGTCCCGGGTTCAATTCCCACCTGGACGGGGCCTTTCTGTGTGGAGTTTACATGTTCTCCCCGTGTCTGCGTAGGTTTCCCCTACCACTAAAAACATGTACAATATGCCAGGATGAATGATGTCTGTGCATGAATCAAGGATGGTGGTCAGAGGGACTCTTGGCGCAAATGTGGGCAGTCGCGACAGCGCTTCTGCCAGTCTCCTCCAGGGGAAACTGAAGCTACAAAGGTAGTTTACCACCACCAGTGTGGAGTGAATGTAAAAATGACCATGTCTGTGAAAGGCGCTATATAAATAAAGCTCTTCTTCTTCATCCACCAGGCTGTTCAGAAGGTAGAGTCTCCTCTTCCCCCTGCCCCAGGATCCCACACATCCATCAGAGGAGACTTCTCTTCATCCACCAGGCTGTTCAGAAGGTAAAGTCTCCTCATCCCCCTGCCCTCACCACACCCTAAGCCTGCTCCCCTTCTGCACCTATTGGCAAATAAATCAGGTTTTTACCTTTGAACTTCTACCTTTGTGGCGTGACTTTGTCGGGTGAACAGGTTGCTATGGTTTCTTAATGAGTTAGTGATTTTTTAGTTCAGGAGTTACACATGAATCGACCAAAATTCCAGAGAAAGAAAGACCATTTCTGTTCCGATTTTGGATATCTTACTCAGACCTTTAGTAAATTAGTTTCATTTCCACGTTTTCTGGTTTGGATAGAAGTGTTTATTTACTGAAAAGCATCTTTGTCTTTTTAAATGATTATCGGGGAGTTCTCTGTGGAAAAAATGCAGAATTGTACAGAATCAGAGTTTCTTATGGGTTTAAAGAAGTAATATCTTATTTAGGTCACGGCTTGTCATCTAGGGTAATGGTGGGCAGTGTTGGGAATAACGTTGTTTCTAAATAACCAGTAACCCAGTAATGAGTAATCTAATGAATTACTATTTCCTCCGTGAGAATGGCGTTCCCATTTCTGTCTCCTTCAGTGACATCTGCATCTACAGTAGGGCTGAACGATTAATTGCATTTGCAATTTTATCGCGATATCACACAACGCGATTTCGTAATCTCAGGGCACGTGATTTTGGAAGTAAATGGAGTAGTGAGATATGGCAGCAAAGTCCGCTCCACCGCATGCTTTTGTTTACGTCTCAGTCTAGTTACGGTGCGTGGTAGATTGTGGATGTACAGGGAAAATATCAGCGTTTATCCTGCAGACACCGCGAAGGACTGTTGCTTTCTTCTCCGTTAGCATTGCGTTAGCCGCATCACGCCATTCTCTCACTGCTACTACACGCTCTGAGCACAGAAACTCCCTCACCTCCGGATTCTTACACCTCTGCCTCCACAGACATAACATAGGTGAGCCTGTGCTGTTTGTAAAGAGTTAAGAGTCATTTGTGGCTCAGTTGAGAAGGCTTATGTTTGGTAATGTTGTGAATAAAGAACTTATCTCAAAAGCATAATGACGGTTCATGACCATAAAGTATCCGCGGAGGCGATGTGCCATGTGCCTTTACCTTTGCATCTGCCGCATATGCGCTCTGTAGGTACTGATGCAAGATATAAACACTAAACTGCTGTATGAAAAGGGTTGGTAACTAGGATCCGAGGTAGGAGTTCGTGTCATGTCTTATTTTGCTGAGGTGCTGTTTAAGCTGAAATGTCACTAAATGGCTGCGAGTCAAAGAGAAAGTAAAACGTGTCTGTGTTTGGCACTTCATGTCGCCGTCTCCTTGCGTCAATGTTCTTCTCTTTCTTCATATTGTCCAAATCCCAAAACCAAAATGCTGCTCCTAATTCCACTGTGTTTTGGCGGGTGCTCATGGGCGTCGGAACCATTCATTGTGAGGGGAACTAAGTAACTTGTTTTACTTTACTTTAATAAATCCTTCCTTTAGTCACTCTGGGGGTAATACAAATGTTAATGGGATGACTGGGGGATCTTTCATCTCCCCCTGGTGTCTCTGGCCAGAAAACCACAAATGCAACAATGGAATCACGAGAACAGGCTAACGGGCAAAGGTAACTGCGGGTTAGCGCCACAGTATTTACAGCAGAGGTGGGCAGACTAAGGCCCGCGGGCCAAATGCGGCCCGCAAGATGATTTACTCCGGCCCATGACTTGTAGAGCACAAATTCCTGGGTATGTCACACAAAAAAAGTAAGTCTCTAGCCCAGTCTCACTCGTGGGCAGGAGGCGTGGCTTTCCCTCGTAGACACCGCTTATCCTCTGTCACTGCAGGGAAGAGGGTTTGACCTCAGTAATAGGGTACAGTAGAAATAAATCAATCACGGTGCACGTGAGTCGGTAGGGGGTTCACGTCCCTTCACTTAGCTTTCGTTACGCGTTGAATCGAATCTGAGTGGTCCGTAGCGCGCCCGCCCCTCCCAATGCGTTCTTCTCCACAGCGTTGCGTCTTAAACCGCCTCCGTCACACGTTACTTCCAGCGACCTGGGTAAAGATGCCGTTGAACAGCGAGGGTAGGAGGATCTCAGGAAAAGCAGGATCAGAAGGACAAAGAGCGAGAGACACGACAGGCTGGGCACGTCCCTTTACTTAGCTCTCGTTAGGCGTTGTACATAATCCAGCCCGCTCCTTCACGGCTGCTCCTCGGCCTCGTCTCCGCCGATCTCCCCACAGTCTCACCGGTAGCCCGCTGGTGCCGTCAGTCCTCCACTCTGGTACTCTCCTATTCCGCGTGTGCACCTTTTTGTCTCTACCTGGCCGCCTTTCTCCTTCTTAAGCTCCAGTCTGTTTGGTCGCAACCAATCAGCTTTGGTCAGGGGGTGGATCACTTAATGAACTGTCACGTATTGTCCGGTCACCCCAAACTCAAAACACTGCAAAAAGTCACTACAAACAATACACACAAGTTGGGTGAACACGCCAATACAAGGAGTTAAGTGACGAAATAAGGGCCAGTGTCAGACAACAATGCAACAAGATGTGTTTTTTGCTTGTATTTACAACACACTCTGTGATTGCAAAAATAAATGTACAGGTCAGGTACCCAAGCTTTAAATGAAGAATGAAGGCTATATCAGCACCATGGACAGAGGACGGCTCTGCAACAGCAGACATTACGTCGTTAACACGAATCTCTCTCAAGACAGAATGTTGTTCTGTTTTGGTCAACATTTCCTCTCAGTGGCTATAAACTGAGTGCGGGCGTGAGTTCATTTCGTGGCTCCTAAAAAGGCTAGCTTCATAGCCTGATGCTAGCATGCACAGTAGCATGGTAGCCTTATCAGCTGTTATTCTGTCCTTTTCACCTAAAGTTGTTGTGCTAAATTAGTTCTATATTGGCGTAGTCTTAAATAATCGTAAACATGTATTATAGAATTTAAATACGTAAAAGCAGTTTCGTTAGCTGCAGCTCTCTACTATAGTGAGATTATCCAAATGTTTTAGAGTCACTCTCTAAATGTTTTAGTGTGAACATTAACTCGATTTTACCTTTTAAAATCTCCACTAGTTTATATATATAAATATATATATATATATAAAGTACATAGTAAATCAAATAATGCGTTGCGACATGACATCACGATTTAGAACTCCAACTTCCATGTGTCGTCACCATAGCGCCTGTGTGTTCACTTCGCACTTGGACTCCAAGTGCGTTGCTGCTACTGTGTTGGTGCGTATCATTTTAGCATGTTCTGCTTTAAATAGTGTCTTCACATTCATCTGTTGACAACGTAAAAGCAGTTTAACTAACACATGTTTTATATTTTGCCAGATTTGTGATAAACTACTGCGGAAAACTTTGCAAATGACTCCCTTGGACCTCCCTCCGGACCACGACCAGGACCTGCAAGTTGGAGGTAAGTGTCCTCATATCTTTACCTATTAGTTCCTCCTTATTGTACAGTTTAATAGGTTATGAAAGATATTATGTCCTAGTAAGTCTGTTTTAGCTAGGTCTTTGTTAGGTTGGATATGTGCAAATTGGCATTAACACAACGTTAGCGATTTCTTTGGATAATTAATCAAAAACTTGGTGAGAACAAGTTAAATATAGACAATTATCGAATTATTACCAAAAATGTACAGTTATATTTAGGGGTGGGCGATATTGACAAAAATGAATATCTCGATATTTTTTTTCAATATCTCGATATCGATATTCAGACGATATTTTTGCAATCCTTTAAAGAAATGTGTGCAAACTGGCAAAGAAGGTCCGGTTGGTCTTTTGCATCTGACCTATTATTGTACAGTGGCGGCTGGTGATGTAAACTCTAGGTGGGGCTGTTGCACAAAGTGTTCGTGCTTTTTTTATTTTTACTATCAGATCTACTAAACGCATTTGCCACCACTTGTCAGACTAAAAAGAAGCACGTAACCGCGTATCAGCAAATACTCACGGAACAAGCGTCGCAAACAACGCTTATTCCCAGAGCGTCAGACCAACATTAAGGCAAAAGTTTACTATAGACGGCAGTCAAACAGCTCCAAAACATAATTTAAACAGCAGACTATGAAACAGCATAACAATGCATTCACCCAAATGATACGAGAGCATAAAGGAGTCGTTTATGTCCTGCTAACCGTGGCCACCGTGGCGTAAACAGACTCACCCGCGTTCATCGCGTCCTCCTTACGTACATAAACGCACGGCAGCTTCCACACTTCATCTTGTGTCGCCAGCAAAAAGTCCCGTCGCGAGATGTCCTCCAAAAAACGAAGAATATCCGAGTAATCCACTGGTATTATTGTATTTTCGCTTTCTTCGCTCATTTTTGTGTTGTTGCGCTTGAAGCAGATAACAAGTGATTGATAGTAACATACTAACGGCACGCCGTAATGACGTAAGCGTCAGGGGCACTGAGGGATTATGGGCAGTTCCCCGTAATAATAAATACAAATGTTTAGAAGTTAAAAGAAGCCCTGTTCGGAGGCTATTCCGGTGGATCTCTTGGGGAAATGTATTCCATCTTTTTGATTATATTATACAACCCACTTTTCTAACGATACAACCACGAAGCTCGCCACTTGAGGACGTCACAGACGGTTACGAAAAATGTTTAACTTTAGACTTCAGTTTTTCGCAAACAACGCAGATTTGGCCTTTTTTAGCAGCTATTTTATTAATCGTACATCAGCTTTACTCTTTATGTTTTTGGATTGTTGTTTCAACCTAAGAAACGCCATAACACACAGGTAAGAACTCCGTCGTTGTTTTTCAAATTAGTAGCAGCGTACGCGCGTGCAATTGAGGAACGATTGTGATTTTGTACAAAAAAAACATAAAATACAGTCAAACCAAACCCGACAGTATTGAAGTCGCTGCATATAATTGTTTAGAAGGTTATAATGTGCGTTATTTGTTTTCTCTTTAACTTCATTCTGCTCTTTTCATGTTTGGGGGTCGTATTGTACAAATTATGAAATATTATCTCGATATCCATTTTTGCATATCGTCCAGACAACAATTTCGATATTATCGTCAAAACGATATATCTCCCACCTCTAGTTATATTTCATAACTTCTCGGTTTGCAGAGGGAATTGTGGGGCTAATTAAGCTAATGTTAGCTGACCAATCGATAGCAGACAGTTCATTCGACGATTGCTTCAAAATATCACGGTAAAACCTGGATAAAACATAGGAATTTGAAGAGAAAGGGCACAAACTAACACATTAGCTAAGAATATGTGGCAATTTGTTTGGATTTTTTGTGTTGGATGTTGTTGAATGTCACAAATTTAGTGGAAATATTTTGAACAAAATGGCGCCCGCTATAATTTGGAATGTTTACTTTTAAGTGCATAGTATAACATCTAACTGCAGGCCTTGTAAAGACTTCAACTTACTTAGTATTTTGATGCAGCAGTGTGTACAGACTTCAAATTATTTAGTATTTTGATGCAGCAGTGTGTTTGGGGACTTTTGACACCTGCTCAGACACAAGGCACCAGGACTGTCCACTTCACAGACAGTTCCTACATCCTCCAGCTTTGGACAATGCTTAAACAAATAGATGAAACAATGAGAAAAATATTTCTAATGTTTTTTGTAAAACAGCAAATTAAATGTACCAGAAAACCTAATTGAAATACTTACTACACATAAATTACTTAAAATATTTGCAGTACTGAGCCAGTTTAATGAAACTAACTAAGTTGAAAAGTACAAATTAGAGCTAACTTTGATGTCTGATGTGTTTCTGTGTTTAGGAGACGCCCCCTGGCTGCCGCCTGTGGACCCTCCTCCTCCTGCAGTCCTTCCCTTCGGTGCTGGGGACGCGGGCCCTGTCCCAGGTCAGCCTCAGCCTACGTCCCCACCTCCGACGGCTGCTCCTCTCGTGGCGTGGCGTCTCTCCTTCTCTTCCTCTACCTTCTCCTCTTACTCTGTCTTGTCCTTAGTTTACGAGGGCATTCTCCCCTTTCCTTTTCCCACCCCTTCCGAGTACTTTCCGGACCTTGTCCTCTCTTCTCTTTCGCCCCTTCTTCGTGTCTCTCCTCCTGCCTCCTCTTGTGCTTTCCCTCCCTCTTCTTCTCGGGAGGTGTTTCCTGATCTTTACTTCTACGATTACGAGGATCCCTTCGTTGTGGCTTTGCCTTTCCCACATTCTCTTCTTGCTCCTGTGCACCCTACCCCTGTCTTTCCTTCTCGTGTCTTTCCTCCAGGGGCCTTCTCTGCCCCTACCGGCCCTTCTGTTCTGACCCAATCTGCTGGCTCTGCCTTTTCCCCTTTCCTTCGCTCCCCTTCTTCCCCTTTTTCTTCTTGTCCGTCCTCCCTCTCTCCCCCTTCTTCCCCTTTTTCCCCTTGTCCGTTATCCCCCTCTCCCTCTCCCCCTTCTTCCCCTTTTTCCTCTCGTCCGTCCTCCCCCTCTCTCCCTTCTTCCCCTTTTTCCTCTCGTCCGTCCTCCCCCTCTCTCCCTTCTTCCCCTTTTTTCCCTCGTCCGTCGTCCCCCTCTCCTCCCTCCTCTCGTAAGCGCTTTAGGGAGGACGATGACGTTGAAGCGTCTGCTTTTGCTAAGAGGTCGCGTCGTAGTTTTTAGATATTTAAACCTTTCCTGCTGAGGACTTCTCCCAGTAGAGTGTAAATAGTTCGTAAATAGTCTTCGTTTGAGGTAGACAGTTAGGGCGTCTGTGTTTGGGGTAGACAGTTAGGGCGTCTGTGTTTGGGGTAGACAGTTAGGGCGTCTGTGTTTGGGGTAGACAGTTAGGGCGTCTGTGTTTGGGGTAGACAGTTAGGGCGTCTGTGTTTGGGGTAGACAGTTAGGGCGTCTGTGTTTGGGGTAGACAGTTAGGGCGTCTGTGTTTGGGGTAGACAGTTAGGGCGTCTGTGTTTGGGGTAGACAGTTAGGGCGTCTGTGTTTGGGGTAGACAGTTAGGGCGTCTGTGTTTGGGGTAGACAGTTAGGGCGTCTGTGTTTGGGGTAGACAGTTAGGGCGTCTGTGTTTGGGGTAGACAGTTAGGGCGTCTGTGTTTGGGGTAGACAGTTAGGGCGTCTGTGTTTGGGGTAGACAGTTAGGGCGTCTGTGTTTGGGGTAGACAGTTAGGGCGTCTGTGTTTGGGGTAGACCGTTAGGGCGTCTGTGTTTGGGGTAGACAGTTAGGGCGTCTGTGTTTGGGGTAGACAGTTAGGGCGTCTGTGTTTGGGGTAGACAGTTAGGGCGTCTGTGTTTGGGGTAGACAGTTAGGGCATCTGTGTTTGGGGTAGACAGTTAGGGCGTATAATTTTGGGTACAGTGGTACAGCTGCTTCCTCTGTGCTCTTTTCCTAATCTTTACGCCTCACTTCTTTGGCATTACACTTTGGTTTCTCATTGTTCTCTTAATACTTTAACCATTATGTTTAATTTTCAGGACCTGGATCTGTGGCGCCCCCAATCTACAACTGTATTACCTCGTTGTTATAGACTGAACTTCATGTGTACTTTCTTTCAGGTTTGTCTGCGGTCGGTGGCTCTCTCCCCTCCATCAGGACACACTCTGCTCTGCCCCTGCACATCCCACACATCCATCAGAGACTTTTCTTCAGGTGGCACGGTAGCGCAGCGGTTTGCGCTCTCGCTTCACTGCTAGAAGGTCCCGGGTTCAATTCCCACCTGGACGGGGCCTTTCTGTGTGGAGTTTACATGTTCTCCCCGTGTCTGCGTAGGTTTCCCCTACCACTAAAAACATGTACAATATGCCAGGATGAATGATGTCTGTGCATGAATCAAGGATGGTGGTCAGAGGGACTCTTGGCGCAAATGTGGGCAGTCGCGACAGCGCTTCTGCCAGTCTCCTCCAGGGGAAACTGAAGCTACAAAGGTAGTTTACCACCACCAGTGTGGAGTGAATGTAAAAATGACCATGTCTGTGAAAGGCGCTATATAAATAAAGCTCTTCTTCTTCATCCACCAGGCTGTTCAGAAGGTAGAGTCTCCTCTTCCCCCTGCCCCAGGATCCCACACATCCATCAGAGGAGACTTCTCTTCATCCACCAGGCTGTTCAGAAGGTAAAGTCTCCTCATTCCCCTGCCCTCACCACACCCTAAGCCTGCTCCCCTTCTGCACCTATTGGCAAATAAATCAGGTTTTTACCTTTGAACTTCTACCTTTGTGGCGTGACTTTGTCGGGTGAACAGGTTGCTATGGTTTCTTAATGAGTTAGTGATTTTTTAGTTCAGGAGTTACACATGAATCGACCAAAATTCCAGAGAAAGAAAGACCATTTCTGTTCCGATTTTGGATATCTTACTCAGACCTTTAGTAAATTAGTTTCATTTCCACGTTTTCTGGTTTGGATAGAAGTGTTTATTTACTGAAAAGCATCTTTGTCTTTTTAAATGATTATCGGGGAGTTCTCTGTGGAAAAAATGCAGAATTGTACAGAATCAGAGTTTCTTATGGGTTTAAAGAAGTAATATCTTATTTAGGTCACGGCTTGTCATCTAGGGTAATGGTGGGCAGTGTTGGGAATAACGTTGTTTCTAAATAACCAGTAACCCAGTAATGAGTAATCTAATGAATTACTATTTCCTCCGTGAGAATGGCGTTCCCATTTCTGTCTCCTTCAGTGACATCTGCATCTACAGTAGGGCTGAACGATTAATTGCATTTGCAATTTTATCGCGATATCACACAACGCGATTTCGTAATCTCAGGGCACGTGATTTTGGAAGTAAATGGAGTAGTGAGATATGGCAGCAAAGTCCGCTCCGCCGCATGCTTTTGTTTACGTCTCAGTCTAGTTACGGTGCGTGGTAGATTGTGGATGTACAGGGAAAATATCAGCGTTTATCCTGCAGACACCGCGAAGGACTGTTGCTTTCTTCTCCGTTAGCATTGCGTTAGCCGCATCACGCCATTCTCTCACTGCTACTACACGCTCTGAGCACAGAAACTCCCTCACCTCCGGATTCTTACACCTCTGCCTCCACAGACATAACATAGGTGAGCCTGTGCTGTTTGTAAAGAGTTAAGAGTCATTTGTGGCTCAGTTGAGGAGGCTTATGTTTGGTAATGTTGTGAATAAAGAACTTATCTCAAAAGCATAATGACGGTTCATGACCATAAAGTATCCGCGGAGGCGATGTGCCATGTGCCTTTACCTTTGCATCTGCCGCATATGCGCTCTGTAGGTACTGATGCAAGATATAAACACTAAACTGCTGTATGAAAAGGGTTGGTAACTAGGATCCGAGGTAGGAGTTCGTGTCATGTCTTATTTTGCTGAGGTGCTGTTTAAGCTGAAATGTCACTAAATGGCTGCGAGTCAAAGAGAAAGTAAAACGTGTCTGTGTTTGGCACTTCATGTCGCCGTCTCCTTGCGTCAATGTTCTTCTCTTTCTTCATATTGTCCAAATCCCAAAACCAAAATGCTGCTCCTAATTCCACTGTGTTTTGGCGGGTGCTCATGGGCGTCGGAACCATTCATTGTGAGGGGAACTAAGTAACTTGTTTTACTTTACTTTAATAAATCCTTCCTTTAGTCACTCTGGGGGTAATACAAATGTTAATGGGATGACTGGGGGATCTTTCATCTCCCCCTGGTGTCTCTGGCCAGAAAACCACAAATGCAACAATGGAATCACGAGAACAGGCTAACGGGCAAAGGTAACTGCGGGTTAGCGCCACAGTATTTACAGCAGAGGTGGGCAGACTAAGGCCCGCGGGCCAAATGCGGCCCGCAAGATGATTTACTCCGGCCCATGACTTGTAGAGCACAAATTCCTGGGTATGTCACACAAAAAAAGTAAGTCTCTAGCCCAGTCTCACTCGTGGGCAGGAGGCGTGGCTTTCCCTCGTAGACACCGCTTATCCTCTGTCACTGCAGGGAAGAGGGTTTGACCTCAGTAATAGGGTACAGTAGAAATAAATCAATCACGGTGCACGTGAGTCGGTAGGGGGTTCACGTCCCTTCACTTAGCTTTCGTTACGCGTTGAATCGAATCTGAGTGGTCCGTAGCGCGCCCGCCCCTCCCAATGCGTTCTTCTCCACAGCGTTGCGTCTTAAACCGCCTCCGTCACACGTTACTTCCAGCGACCTGGGTAAAGATGCCGTTGAACAGCGAGGGTAGGAGGATCTCAGGAAAAGCAGGATCAGAAGGACAAAGAGCGAGAGACACGACAGGCTGGGCACGTCCCTTTACTTAGCTCTCGTTAGGCGTTGTACATAATCCAGCCCGCTCCTTCACGGCTGCTCCTCGGCCTCGTCTCCGCCGATCTCCCCACAGTCTCACCGGTAGCCCGCTGGTGCCGTCAGTCCTCCACTCTGGTACTCTCCTATTCCGCGTGTGCACCTTTTTGTCTCTACCTGGCCGCCTTTCTCCTTCTTAAGCTCCAGTCTGTTTGGTCGCAACCAATCAGCTTTGGTCAGGGGGTGGATCACTTAATGAACTGTCACGTATTGTCCGGTCACCCCAAACTCAAAACACTGCAAAAAGTCACTACAAACAATACACACAAGTTGGGTGAACACGCCAATACAAGGAGTTAAGTGACGAAATAAGGGCCAGTGTCAGACAACAATGCAACAAGATGTGTTTTTTGCTTGTATTTACAACACACTCTGTGATTGCAAAAATAAATGTACAGGTCAGGTACCCAAGCTTTAAATGAAGAATGAAGGCTATATCAGCACCATGGACAGAGGACGGCTCTGCAACAGCAGACATTACGTCGTTAACACGAATCTCTCTCAAGACAGAATGTTGTTCTGTTTTGGTCAACATTTCCTCTCAGTGGCTATAAACTGAGTGCGGGCGTGAGTTCATTTCGTGGCTCCTAAAAAGGCTAGCTTCATAGCCTGATGCTAGCATGCACAGTAGCATGGTAGCCTTATCAGCTGTTATTCTGTCCTTTTCACCTAAAGTTGTTGTGCTAAATTAGTTCTATATTGGCGTAGTCTTAAATAATCGTAAACATGTATTATAGAATTTAAATACGTAAAAGCAGTTTCGTTAGCTGCAGCTCTCTACTATAGTGAGATTATCCAAATGTTTTATAGTCACTCTCTAAATGTTTTAGTGTGAACATTAACTCGATTTTACCTTTTAAAATCTCCACTAGTTTATATATATAAATATATATATATATATAAAGTACATAGTAAATCAAATAATGCGTTGCGACATGACATCACGATTTAGAACTCCAACTTCCATGTGTCGTCACCATAGCGCCTGTGTGTTCACTTCGCACTTGGACTCCAAGTGCGTTGCTGCTACTGTGTTGGTGCGTATCATTTTAGCATGTTCTGCTTTAAATAGTGTCTTCACATTCATCTGTTGACAACGTAAAAGCAGTTTAACTAACACATGTTTTATATTTTGCCAGATTTGTGATAAACTACTGCGGAAAACTTTGCAAATGACTCCCTTGGACCTCCCTCCGGACCACGACCAGGACCTGCAAGTTGGAGGTAAGTGTCCTCATATCTTTACCTATTAGTTCCTCCTTATTGTACAGTTTAATAGGTTATGAAAGATATTATGTCCTAGTAAGTCTGTTTTAGCTAGGTCTTTGTTAGGTTGGATATGTGCAAATTGGCATTAACACAACGTTAGCGATTTCTTTGGATAATTAATCAAAAACTTGGTGAGAACAAGTTAAATATAGACAATTATCGAATTATTACCAAAAATGTACAGTTATATTTCATAACTTCTCGGTTTGCAAAGGGAATTGTGGGGCTAATTAAGCTAATGTTAGCTGACCAATCGATAGCAGACAGTTCATTCGACGATTGCTTCAAAATATCACGGTAAAACCTGGATAAAACATAGGAATTTGAAGAGAAAGGGCACAAACTAACACATTAGCTAAGAATATGTGGCAATTTGTTTGGATTTTTTGTGTTGGATGTTGTTGAATGTCACAAATTTAGTGGAAACATTTTGAACAAAATGGCGCCCGCTATAATTTGGAATGTTTACTTTTAAGTGCATAGTATAACATCTAACTGCAGGCCTTGTAAAGACTTCAACTTACTTAGTATTTTGATGCAGCAGTGTGTACAGACTTCAAATTATTTAGTATTTTGATGCAGCAGTGTGTTTGGGGACTTTTGACACCTGCTCAGACACAAGGCACCAGGACTGTCCACTTCACAGACAGTTCCTACATCCTCCAGCTTTGGACAATGCTTAAACAAATAGATGAAACAATGAGAAAAATATTTCTAATGTTTTTTTTTTTGTAAAACAGCAAATTAAATGTACCAGAAAACCTAATTGAAATACTTACTACACATAAATTACTTAAAATATTTGCAGTACTGAGCCAGTTTAATGAAACTAACTAAGTTAAAAAGTACAAATTAGAGCTAACTTTGATGTCTGATGTGTTTCTGTGTTTAGGAGACGCCCCCTGGCTGCCGCCTGTGGACCCTCCTCCTCCTGCAGTCCTTCCCTTCGGTGCTGGGGACGCGGGCCCTGTCCCAGGTCAGCCTCAGCCTACGTCCCCACCTCCGACGGCTGCTCCTCTCGTGGCGTGGCGTCTCTCCTTCTCTTCCTCTACCTTCTCCTCTTACTCTGTCTTGTCCTTAGTTTACGAGGACATTCTCCCCTTTCCTTTTCCCACCCCTTCCGAGTACTTTCCGGACCTTGTCCTCTCTTCTCTTTCGCCCCTTCTTCGTGTCTCTCCTCCTGCCTCCTCTTGTGCTTTCCCTCCCTCTTCTTCTCGGGAGGTGTTTCCTGATCTTTACTTCTACGATTACGAGGATCCCTTCGTTGTGGCTTTGCCTTTCCCACATTCTCTTCTTGCTCCTGTGCACCCTACCCCTGTCTTTCCTTCTCGTGTCTTTCCTCCAGGGGCCTTCTCTGCCCCTACCGGCCCTTCTGTTCTGACCCAATCTGCTGGCTCTGCCTTTTCCCCTTTCCTTCGCTCCCCTTCTTCCCCTTTTTCTTCTTGTCCGTCCTCCCTCTCTCCCCCTTCTTCCCCTTTTTCCCCTTGTCCGTTATCCCCCTCTCCCTCTCCCCCTTCTTCCCCTTTTTCCTCTCGTCCGTCCTCCCCCTCTCTCCCTTCTTCCCCTTTTTCCTCTCGTCCGTCCTCCCCCTCTCTCCCTTCTTCCCCTTTTTTCCCTCGTCCGTCGTCCCCCTCTCCTCCCTCCTCTCGTAAGCGCTTTAGGGAGGACGATGACGTTGAAGCGTCTGCTTTTGCTAAGAGGTCGCGTCGTAGTTTTTAGATATTTAAACCTTTCCTGCTGAGGACTTCTCCCAGTAGAGTGTAAATAGTTCGTAAATAGTCTTCGTTTGAGGTAGACAGTTAGGGCGTCTGTGTTTGGGGTAGACCGTTAGGGCGTCTGTGTTTGGGGTAGACAGTTAGGGCGTCTGTGTTTGGGGTAGACAGTTAGGGCGTCTGTGTTTGGGGTAGACAGTTAGGGCGTCTGTGTTTGGGGTAGACAGTTAGGGCGTCTGTGTTTGGGGTAGACAGTTAGGGCGTATAATTTTGGGTACAGTGGTACAGCTGCTTCCTCTGTGCTCTTTTCCTAATCTTTACGCCTCACTTCTTTGGCATTACACTTTGGTTTCTCATTGTTCTCTTAATACTTTAACCATTATGTTTAATTTTCAGGACCTGGATCTGTGGCGCCCCCAATCTACAACTGTATTACCTCGTTGTTATAGACTGAACTTCATGTGTACTTTCTTTCAGGTTTGTCTGCGGTCGGTGGCTCTCTCCCCTCCATCAGGACACACTCTGCTCTGCCCCTGCACATCCCACACATCCATCAGAGACTTTTCTTCAGGTGGCACGGTAGCGCAGCGGTTTGCGCTCTCGCTTCACTGCTAGAAGGTCCCGGGTTCAATTCCCACCTGGACGGGGCCTTTCTGTGCAGTTTACATGTTCTCCCCGTGTCTGCGTAGGTTTCCCCTACCACTAAAAACATGTACAATATGCCAGGATGAATGATGTCTGTGCATGAATCAAGGATGGTGGTCAGAGGGACTCTTGGCGCAAATGTGGGCAGTCGCGACAGCGCTTCTGCCAGTCTCCTCCAGGGGAAACTGAAGCTACAAAGGTAGTTTACCACCACCAGTGTGGAGTGAATGTAAAAATGACCATGTCTGTGAAAGGCGCTATATAAATAAAGCTCTTCTTCTTCATCCACCAGGCTGTTCAGAAGGTAGAGTCTCCTCTTCCCCCTGCCCCAGGATCCCACACATCCATCAGAGGAGACTTCTCTTCATCCACCAGGCTGTTCAGAAGGTAAAGTCTCCTCATTCCCCTGCCCTCACCACACCCTAAGCCTGCTCCCCTTCTGCACCTATTGGCAAATAAATCAGGTTTTTACCTTTGAACTTCTACCTTTGTGGCGTGACTTTGTCGGGTGAACAGGTTGCTATGGTTTCTTAATGAGTTAGTGATTTTTTAGTTCAGGAGTTACACATGAATCGACCAAAATTCCAGAGAAAGAAAGACCATTTCTGTTCCGATTTTGGATATCTTACTCAGACCTTTAGTAAATTAGTTTCATTTCCACGTTTTCTGGTTTGGATAGAAGTGTTTATTTACTGAAAAGCATCTTTGTCTTTTTAAATGATTATCGGGGAGTTCTCTGTGGAAAAAATGCAGAATTGTACAGAATCAGAGTTTCTTATGGGTTTAAAGAAGTAATATCTTATTTAGGTCACGGCTTGTCATCTAGGGTAATGGTGGGCAGTGTTGGGAATAACGTTGTTTCTAAATAACCCTAACCCAGTAATGAGTAATCTAATGAATTACTATTTCCTCCGTGAGAATGGCGTTCCCATTTCTGTCTCCTTCAGTGACATCTGCATCTACAGTAGGGCTGAACGATTAATTGCATTTGCAATTTTATCGCGATATCACACAACGCGATTTCGTAATCTCAGGGCACGTGATTTTGGAAGTAAATGGAGTAGTGAGATATGGCAGCAAAGTCCGCTCCACCGCATGCTTTTGTTTACGTCTCAGTCTAGTTACGGTGCGTGGTAGATTGTGGATGTACAGGGAAAATATCAGCGTTTATCCTGCAGACACCGCGAAGGACTGTTGCTTTCTTCTCCGTTAGCATTGCGTTAGCCGCATCACGCCATTCTCTCACTGCTACTACACGCTCTGAGCACAGAAACTCCCTCACCTCCGGATTCTTACACCTCTGCCTCCACAGACATAACATAGGTGAGCCTGTGCTGTTTGTAAAGAGTTAAGAGTCATTTGTGGCTCAGTTGAGAAGGCTTATGTTTGGTAATGTTGTGAATAAAGAACTTATCTCAAAAGCATAATGACGGTTCATGACCATAAAGTATCCGCGGAGGCGATGTGCCATGTGCCTTTACCTTTGCATCTGCCGCATATGCGCTCTGTAGGTACTGATGCAAGATATAAACACTAAACTGCTGTATGAAAAGGGTTGGTAACTAGGATCCGAGGTAGGAGTTCGTGTCATGTCTTATTTTGCTGAGGTGCTGTTTAAGCTGAAATGTCACTAAATGGCTGCGAGTCAAAGAGAAAGTAAAACGTGTCTGTGTTTGGCACTTCATGTCGCCGTCTCCTTGCGTCAATGTTCTTCTCTTTCTTCATATTGTCCAAATCCCAAAACCAAAATGCTGCTCCTAATTCCACTGTGTTTTGGCGGGTGCTCATGGGCGTCGGAACCATTCATTGTGAGGGGAACTAAGTAACTTGTTTTACTTTACTTTAATAAATCCTTCCTTTAGTCACTCTGGGGGTAATACAAGTGTTAATGGGATGACTGGGGGATCTTTCATCTCCCCCTGGTGTCTCTGGCCAGAAAACCACAAATGCAACAATGGAATCACGAGAAGAGGCTAACAGGCTAGCGCCACAGTATTTACAGCCAAGTTTGAGTGAAAAAAATTATCTCCATTGTGTAATTGGATGTACAATATCCCTCTCTCTCTTTGTCTTTTCTGTCAGCGTATTATTTACTCTCACGGACAATTAATGGGTAAAAAAAACGCAAAATGCTATTACACCTGTAGTGGCGCATGAGTACTTACTGTTACTGTTTTAAATCTTAACGGGAAAAAATATGTATCTGGTAAAACTTTAATTGTGAATGCAGTTTCTGGTAACTTTGGTATGGACTGGTTAAAAACATTTTTGTTATAAATTCATCTTTGTGTTGTTTTGAGCTTCAGCCATATATAACTGTTTTGATATAGATTATATGGCATATAAAACTGCAATTCCAAATATGGCACAAGCAAATGAAACATATCTTCTGACCAAATGGTGGATTATACCCTATATTATAGCTACACACATTGTGAGGGGCGGCACGGTAGCACAGCGTTTAGCACTCGTGCTTTACAGCTAGAAGGTCCGGGTTCGATTCCCACCTGGACGGGGCCTTCCTGTGTGGAGTTTGCATGTTCTCCCCGTGTCTGTGTAGGTTTCCCCTACCACTAAAAACATGTACAATAGGCCCAGGGACTGCAGGTGGAAATTAGCACAAGTGCTATAACCTGGTACAATGCATCTCTCCTTTCTGAGGCTAATGTATATTGTACACTGTCCCTGTTCAAATAAATAAAATAAATATAAAAAAAGAAAAGATGTGAGATGTGTTCCTCTAAAACAGGGGTCCTCAAACTATTTTCTCTGGGGGCCACATTATCGTTCCTGACTGTGATGGGGGGCCACACCGGGTTGACTATACAGTCATCCCCACTACTATATCCACAAGATCAACACTTGATTCCAGGCACGTATTTGTTTAGATGCAGTTCTTTGGAAAAAATAGTAATCATGTCTTCACACTTTGTTTTAATTTGAAATACCACAGGTATTCAATTTATTTTCATTTTCAAATTAAACATCATTGTGTAATGTGACCAGAGTTTCCTTTGGCGCATCTCCTAGCCTAGCCTCACTATCACGTCACAAAAATTACAATCAAGCATATCCTGAAGTAACAACTCTTTTGAATCAATGTTGTGAGTACGTGGACGATATGATCTGTAGCGTCCCGAGTGTAGCAGATGCCACACAAACTTTTCTTTGCGCGCAAAACATATTTTGGACTCTGCTGGAATGAATTTGTGCAAATTGATATTTATAAAACACTTTTCATACAAAGTGCAGCTATGTGTGCTGTATCAGGGCCAAGAAGGCAGAGTGCGCCCCGCATCCAGGCGGAGACGAGCGTGCAGTAGGCTGGACTACTGTCCCTCCTGGACGACTGTCCTGGACGACTGTCCCTCTCCGTAATGACGACATAAATTATAGCCTAGTCTTTAAAAACCGCTACACTTTCTATATAGAAGTCAATGAATGCGCGTATGGCCGCAACCGTCATTTTCTGACCTGCTCCAACCCGCCTCGAAGGTGAATTTCATGACCCGAGCTGATCCACGGGCAGCCCACGGGAACCGCGGTGGAACCCGCAACATCACTAGCAGACATGTTATTTCCCAAATAGCTATTTTTTTTTAAATAGGCCATAACCACTTTTGGGAATTACCTCATTGGGCCGGTTCAAGTGGTGAGGGGCAGAGGGCCTGGGGGGCCTGTCAAAGGGGCGTGGGTCGTAGTTTGAGGACCCCTGCTCTAAAATATCATTTTAAAATGTCTAATGCTGAAGATGATTCAAAAATAAGACAATTTTTACTTGCTTAGAATCCACTTTTTGCTGTGTAGTGAACCAGTAAAACGAGAGAATGTCCGTCTAAGTTCCAACCTCCCAGGACGACCAGGATGCAGCATTTGTGAGTGAGTTGTTTTTATTCAAAACTATTGTCCAAACTTTGCTTTTAAGTTGTTTTCTTTCTCACTTTTGAGGTGGTGATTCAAATATGGACCTCTTCTTCACACTGGACGGGCAAGAGCTGTTTCAGCCAGGAGACGGACCGCAGTCTCATTTTGAGCCCTTCCCTGTGCAAGGGAGTGAACTCGAGGCAGAAACAGGTAAGAGTCCAATAAGGGCTGACATATTTTTTATTATTATTTGTTCATTTGATATGGACATCATAACAGCATTGGACAAACCAGATACATTGTTTTTAGTGTTATAGTAAAACCTCTAATTTGCAACACTTGTCCATAGGAGGCTACACATTTCACAAAACACAATACAGTATACTTAACACAATACAATACAGTACGCAGTGCAATATTTAAAAAGGTAAACAATACACATCAACAGTATACATTTCATACAGCGTTACAGCGTTGTGTGCAGCTTTGACTTGACTTCAGCCACTGTTTCAGACCTCTGTAAAAGCTGTTCATGTCAGTCTGCAGTTTTAAATCAGTGGCCAGAGAGTTCCACAGTCTGGATCCATTAAAGGAGCAACTGGACTGTCCAAAAGATTGTGTAAATCTTGGGAGAACACACAGTCCCCACTGACTGAGACTCTGGTGGAGGGTGAGAAAAAAATTAGAGGGAAAACAGAGGTGACACAGCTAGAAGGTCCTGGGTTTGATTCCCACCTGGACGGGGCCTTTCTGTGTGGAGTTTGCATGTTCTCCCTGCGTAGGTTTCCTCCGGGTACTCCGGTTTTCCTTACCACTTAAAACATGTACAATATTCCAGGATGAGAGTGTGCTTGAGTGCGTGAGTGTGGGACAACAGATGTAAATTAGCTATAGCTAGGCCTAATCTCACCTCTCTCTGGTTTCTTTGTCACTTTTGAGGTGGTGATTCAAATATGGACACCTTCTTCAATCTCGACCAGCTAATTGCAGAACATCTGTGGGACCCCATACCCTTGTCTCCTTTTGACTTCTTCCCTACGCAAGAGATTGCAAGTAAGAGTCCAATAAGAACTTCATCGATGTCCATGTCAGGTCATTTTTATTAGGAAAAACTGAGAATATTTTAGATTTTAACTTACGGCATTTATTGTGACGGCTTCTAAGTTGTTTTCTTTCTCACTTTTGAGGTGGTGATTCAAATATGGACCTCTTCTTTACACTGGACGGGCAAGAGCTGTTTCAGCCAGGAGACGGACCGGTGTTGGACAAAACATACCTCATCGACCCCACACCTGAGTCTCACTTTGAGCCCTTCCCTGTGCAAGGGAGTGAACTCGAGGCAGAAACAGGTAAGAGTCCAATAAGGGCTGACATATTTTTTATTATTATTTGTTCATTTGATATGGACATCATAACAGCATTGGACAAACCAGATACATTGTTTTTAGTGTTATAGTAAAACCTCTAATTTGCAACACTTGTCCATAGGAGGCTACACATTTCACAAAACACAATACAGTATACTTAACACAATACAATACAGTACGCAGTGCAATATTTAAAAAGGTAAACAATACACATCAACAGTATACATTTCATACAGCGTTACAGCGTTGTGTGCAGCTTTGACTTGACTTCAGCCACTGTTTCAGACCTCTGTAAAAGCTGTTCATGTCAGTCTGCAGTTTTAAATCAGTGGCCAGAGAGTTCCACAGTCTGGATCCATTAAAGGAGCAACTGGACTGTCCAAAAGATTGTGTAAATCTTGGGAGAACACACAGTCCCCACTGACTGAGACTCTGGTGGAGGGTGAGAAAAAAATTAGAGGGAAAACAGAGGTGACACAGCTAGAAGGTCCTGGGTTTGATTCCCACCTGGACGGGGCCTTTCTGTGTGGAGTTTGCATGTTCTCCCTGCGTAGGTTTCCTCCGGGTACTCCGGTTTTCCTTACCACTTAAAACATGTACAATATTCCAGGATGAGAGTGTGCTTGAGTGCGTGAGTGTGGGACAACAGATGTAAATTAGCTATAGCTAGGCCTAATCTCACCTCTCTCTGGTTTCTTTGTCACTTTTGAGGTGGTGATTCAAATATGGACACCTTCTTCAATCTCGACCAGCTAATTGCAGAACATCTGTGGGACCCCATACCCTTGTCTCCTTTTGACTTCTTCCCTACGCAAGAGATTGCAAGTAAGAGTCCAATAAGAACTTCATCGATGTCCATGTCAGGTCATTTTTATTAGGAAAAACTGAGAATATTTTAGATTTTAACTTACGGCATTTATTGTGACGGCTTCTTTCTCACTTTTGAGGTGGTGATTCAAATATGGACAACTTCTTCACACTGGACGAGCAAGAGCTGTTTCAGCCAGGAGACGGACCGGTGTTGGACAAAACATACCTCATCGACCCCACACCTGAGTCTCATTTTGAGCCCTTCCCTGTGCAAGGGAGTGAAGTCGAGGCAGAAACAAGTAAGAGTCTGATAAGGGCTGAAGTCATTTATTGTTGAGATGGGTGCAGGATATCACATCATAGTTTAATTTTGGTAGCTAAGTTTTGTGTCGTTTCTGTGTTCTTTTAAGTGCATATGACAGGTTTTAATGCTTTTGAAAATATGAGTTAATATGAAGGATAACATCACTTGCATAATTATCATTTAATTTCAGTGAAGCAGCAAATTAGTGAAGAAATGTTGGGCAGAAAAGTTATTTTTATTTGAATGTTTAAGCTGCTGACAGGAAGTGACATACAGGTAAAGTTCCAGAGCTGTTTGACTAATTTCCCACTGACATAACGTGGTCGGCACGGCAACAGTTTAACATTGTTGTCCCCTATTTACCTCACTTCCGGTCGGTGTCCAATAAAGAAGTGAAACTAACAATAATGTCCGAACTAAAGAAAACTGGGTACAATCTTTAGCAAAATCTTAAATATAATTGTGTTAAACTATGTTTTAGCAAAAATTACACTTGTGTTTGTGATTATGCCATAATAGTAAAAACTAAGAATGTTATGGTTTCTAACATGGTGTCTTACCTCTACTCTTTTTTGAGATGTTGATTTAAATGTGTACCCCTTCCCCATGGCCGACTGGGAATTACCATTTGATACATTCGGAGGACAGGAGTTGGACCCCATACCTTTCTGCCCTGCGGAAGAGATTGAACACAAGGCAGAATCAAGTAAGCCATATTAGTAAAAACTAAGAATATGTTTGGCTATCTATCGCAACTTACAGCATATTATATTGTGGTGGCTTCTAGCTTTGTGTCTTACATGTTCTCTTTTTTGAGGTGGCGATTCAGACACAGACACTTTAGCCATGGTCAACTGGGAGGACATATTTAACTACAGCTTCGGAGGACAGCTGTTGGGAGATGAGCAACAAACAGTAGCTGGTCAACAGTCAACAGTGACCTCTCCTGCTCAAGGAAAGCTTCCAGCGTTAGCTCAGCCGGGGGTCCCACAAACAGTGGTCCACCAGCTTCAGGACAGGTCAGTGACTTTCCCCCATGAGACACACGGTTTCCGCTGGGCATTAAAAAAACATTAGTACACTGAATAAATAACCCAAATTTGCTTGAATTAGCCTCTTACCCTCTGCTTTTTTGCGGGACCCAGACGAGAAGCTACGGTTCCCCCACAAGGAGTCTGCAGGAGAAAGGAAGAAGCAGCATGCTAATGCTAACGGCAACTAATCAAAGCCAGGACAGAAAACTATGATTAAATTATCTAAAGTAATAAAATAAAATAAACCACTGCTGGAGCAGTATTTATATTTTTTTTACAGGATTATAGACCAGACATTTGGAAAAATCGACCAAAAATATCGGTCGAAAAATACCTGTTGAGCATATCAACATGTAGACCAGACTTTAGATCATGACTTAAAATATAACATCTAGTTTGTTAAGGAAGTTGTGAAAAACCCATCTCTGAAGAAATAAAAAATAAAAATGGGTTGTTAGAAATACTTAAAATAAGATAGCAGTGAGTTTTGGTCCACACACTTTCTATGCATTGTGTATAAAGATCCATAGATTACACAGGAATGTTTTTGATGAGAGAACAACATTTAACATAATAAAAGGCTCTAAAAAGCCAATTTTGCATAATACCCCCCATTTTAAATGCATTTTATTACCCTGCAAAAACAACTCAACCCTCATTTTTCTGCGCCTCGACTCTTTTTCTTATGGCACAGAAAGAAATGGGCGCAAAACCATTTAAGTCTTCCATTTGACTGAGATTGACTCATTCTTTGTAAACTCGGCCTAAAACAAAAAATATATACATATATATAAATGTCCAAAGGTTCAGCTCTAGCAAAAATGTTCCTCCCTTAAAGCAGTTTAGTTTAGTTTATTTTGAGCATTTTCATACAGTCATATTGTCTTTCAAAATTCATACAATTGTGGATGCTCAGAATGGAGTAGGCTGAAACAATAATCTTATAAGTGCCTACCCCGTGTTCAACTCAATATACATTTACATAGCATAATAAATTGTAAAGTCTAAATTACATCGACTTTAGATACAAGCAAGTCCTTTCTGACCTGAACAGATACAAATTTATAACGATACAATCATCAGGATTAAGCTTCAGACATAGCAAAATTTGCCATGAAGAGCATTTTGATTGGTAGCTTGGTACATTTGTTACAGGTGTTTGCAGAATTAACCAAAAGAAAAAGAACGATTGATAGGACGAAGTGTATCTAAAAAAGAATTACTACGTCGTTAATCTGACTTTTAAAGATGTAATTGGAGATTAATCTCAGGTTTACACTGTAGTTCTTTCTGGTATTATGTTCCAATATCAGTCTAATGTTGTTTCTAATTATTACATTAAAAAGTATTGACATTTTTATCACGCGTTTGACTTGTGTAGGGACAGGCATATTATATTCTGTGTATTATAATTCTCTGTTGGTCCTGTTGTCTCTGTCACACCCATCTCCACTACTGTTTTTATTTTTGTATTGTTTCCCCTGTATAGTTGTGTGCGTAAAAAGCTAGAGCGTAGAATGGGCCACTTGAGAGTTGGCGATAGCCCCCATTCAACAAACCCTCACCCAGCTACCCTATCTTACAACTTTATGGATGATCTTTTTGTCCTATACTGTGGGATGCGTTTTAAAAGGACGAGGCTTTATGAGCCTGTTGGCCAGGGGAGGGTGTCCCTCTGACCAACAGCCCTGTGTCTCGACCTCCCTTGTTTGCTTGTGTATTGTTTTGCAGTACCAAGTACCTAGAAAATCCCATCATGAATGGTGGGCTCAGATTTAATCTTCCATCACTTTACTCCAATCTCCTTTGGGGAAACCAGACAGTCCAATGAGACAGAACCTCAGCCAACAAAAGAACAATAGGCAGGTAATTAGCAGTGATCATCCATGAATAGGACAGGACTGACCGATACTCGAGTGAGCAGATCGTTAGAGAGCCTCTACTTCAAAGGTGTTTACCCACAGGTGAGAGTAGCTGTGATTAGAGAGGAGGAGCCGGGCCAAACCCAACTCCTCCCTGTGTTCTTTATCTAAGCTGCGGGCTGAGACTTTAGTCCTCTGACGAAGCCTTTTGGATGAGAGGCGAAACATTCAAAGACTTCAACTACTGAGTACAGAAGATGACTCAAGTACCTTAATGAAGTACTAAGTAACTCATGCCCCTAGAGGCCATAAGCACCACTGTAGATGTCGTAGCATGTTGTGTTTTTTTACTCATTGTCAGTGAGAGAAAAGACAAAGTACAGAGGGATGTTGTTTGTCCAATTACACAATGGAGATCATTTTTTTCACTCAAACTTGGCTGTAAACACTGTTTAAGTGGCGCTAGCCCGCAGTTAGCTTTTCCCGTTATCCTGTTTGCTTCTTCTTCGTGATTCCATTAGTGTGTATTGGTGCTCTGACCCGGTGGCAGGCAAGTTGTAATTGTAGTTTTCTGGCCAGAGACACCAGGGGGAGATGAAAGACCCACCAATCATCCCATTAACACTTGTATTACCCCAAGAGGGACTACAGAAAGGATGTATTAAGGTAAACAAGTTACTTAGTACTGCTTTAATTCCATGTTAGCTATGTTTTGGTCCTGATGTTGTGTTTTTGAGTCTTGATTTAACACAATTAACACATTACTTAAAGAAAAATATTGCAATAATATTGTATCGCAATATTTCATGCCTGTATTCACCTTATTTTGGAGGTTCGAGTGGGCGCCTCCATGAATTGTGCCCCTCCCCCCCTTTTCCCCTATCAGTTAACATGGGACTGGAGAGGTCCAGATAAATTCACTACACAAAAACAAAACCCTATGGCCTGAAACGGGGGCCTCTACTTTTAACATCCATAACATTTCTATGCTTTCATATTTTTTTCCACTTTAAAAACTTTAAGAACTATTTCTGCTTGACACAAATATACTAAATATTTGTAAAATGTTAATGATTAATTAACCCTTTGTTGGTCAAAATGCATATCCAATGCAAGTATTTGTGATTCCTAAACAGAAAAACCTTTGTAAATGCATGCCAAATTGAATCAGGTTTCTGTTTTTATTAGCCCTTGGGATGGGTCAAAGATTAGTGGGATTTGTTTTTTATTTTTCTGTAGGGACAGATTTTCATAAAATCACACTCGGCACCATAAGGCCTGAAACGTGGCCTCTTCTTTTAACAGCCATAAATTCACTATACTTTCATAATTGTTATACTTTAAAAACTCAGACTCATAGATCTACTTCTGCTTGACACAAACGTTCCAAATGTGTGTGTTATATATTCTTAAGTCAGTAATACTTGCTTAACTTTTATACACGGTTGCGCAGCGGTTAGCGCTCGTGCTTCAGAGCTAGAAGGTCCTGGGTTCAATTCCCACCAGGACGGGGCCTTTCTGTGTGGAGTTTGCATGTTCTCCCTGTGTCTGTGTAAATTTCCCCTACCACTAAAAACATGTACAATAGGCCAGGATGAATGAGTGTGTGTTTGAGAGCATGGGGGACAACGGATGGAAAACAGTCCAAGGCTACAATCTGGTGTGGCGTGTTTACATGCGTGAGACCCATGTACTGTATGTTCATTACCATGCAATAACCCAATAAATATATCAAAATTGAATGAGCTTTCTTTGTTCATTTGCCCTAAGGGTTGGTTATACAATGGTAGTAACCTTGTTTTGAACAGTTTTTACATTTTTCTGTAGTGGCCCAATAGAGTAAACAAAATGCTGTCGTCCCATTGAAAATCAATGCAAACGTTCCATACAGTGGCCTGAAAAAGTATCTGAAGCTTTTGGAATTTCTCAAATTTTTGCCTAAATTGGTCACTAAATGTGGTCTGATCTTCATCAAAATCACAGGAATGATTAAACAGTGTCTGCCTGAACTAATACCACCCAAACATTTACATTTTATCATGTTTTTATTTGCAATAATATGTAAACATTCAGAGGAGAGCGTTGAAAAAGTAAGTGAACCCAGAAATCTTCAGCAGTTTTGTAAAGAGAAATGGTCCAAGATTCATCCTGGTTGTTGTGAGCGTCTAATCTGCAACTACAGAAAAGCGGTTACTGCTGCAAAAGAAGAGTCAGCCAGCTATTTAATACAGGGGTTCACTTATTTATTCCATGCATGTTGTGAATGTCTCAGGTTTTTCTGCAAAATATCTTGATAAACTTGTGAATTATTGTTTCTATTGATGATAGCACATTGTCCAGGCCCTGAGGCAACAAAACAGCCCCACACCATGATGCTCTATACTTAAAAATTAGCATAAGGTTTTGATGTTAATGTGCTGTTCCATTTGTCCTCCACACATGATGTTTGTTCCTCCCAAACTATTCAACTTTGGTTTGCGTATGAGCTCTTGGATGCTCCACAGCACTACTGGATAAATATGCTGTGGCCTGTTGGACCCAAGGTTGGGGCAGGTACCACACAATGCTTCCATTTTTTGATGTCCATCTCAATTCTTCCTCCATCTCCCCTACATTATCATCTTCAGATGAGTCCTAGGTCTAGGTTCAGCAACGCTATGAGCCCAAAGAATGACATCAGCTGTCATTGTTTGGAATAATGGTCAATGATTTCTTCTTCCCTGATGGCACAGGCTTATTCCAAGATGACAATGCCAGGATTCACCGGAGTCACATTGTGAAAGAGTGGGTCAGGGAGCATGAGACACATAAAATGGCCGTCATAGATCTTAACCCCATTGAGAATCTTTTGGATGTGCTGGAGAAGGCTTTCCGCAGTGGTCACACCTCATCATCAATACAAGATGCAACATTGGATCTTTTGACCTTATACAAGTTTATTGTGTGCTGTAATCAAAGGTAAAGGCGCTACAACCAAAATATTAGAACGTGTGTGTTTTTTGGTCAGGCATAATATTCATACCTTCTTAGGACTTTATAATGGTTTATAAAGTACTGCATAAATTAATTACTATTTATCACTATATAAAAATGAATAAAGTCTAAATTTGCAGATGGCCCTGAGTGCAATCTAAAGAAGGCACCCATGTACCACCAGTGGTACACATAGGCGGTCAGTCGAGTTACTTCAGTAGATTTTTAACTTAAAACTTTTACTCCACCATATTTGAAAGATAAATATAATAAGTTCTACTCCACATTTCTGAAAAGGCTCCAAAGTAAAATGTAAAAATTAGCAACACATCTTTCCCAACTTAAAATCCTTATAGTTCACACTGCAGAACAGCAGGTGGCGCTGTGCAGATGTAGCCTAAAGTCGGGACAAGGAAGGAGGTTTGTCCTTGTGGTGAATTTTTGAGAGGTGGGTAAAGTGGGCAAAATATTTACTCAATAAAAGTAACATTACTGGGAAATAATTTTACTCAAGTACAAATAAAAAGTAGTGACTAAAATTAAAATTACTGTACCTGTTACTTGAGTACTGAGTAGCTGATCGAAAAAGTGACATATTTTCAATGGCGCCATAAATTGTTTGAAACAAAACATAAAATCAAGTGGCAATCGGGATATTTCCAAAGAAAATGGCAGAAAAACTAAATAATTCTACAGAACAAGGAGCATGAAATGAGCTACATCTACTTTATTAATCAAAATGAAGCATTTTACATTTAAATATTTATTTTATCAAGTACATGTACTTGAGTAAATGTAACTGAGTACCACCTGCCTCTGATTTTTTAAGCAGAAGTTATTCTTCACAATACTTAAACTAATGTGTACGGTCTACTTTCAGTACTTGCGTTTCTACAACAAATACAACAATCCTTTTAATAATTTGATTGAGCAACTTTGACTTGCATTGGAGTCATTTTTTGATCTGCATATATTTGTACTTTTAGGAAATCAAGTACTTGGACCCTCATCGCACATACCACAATTTGAGAATCACTGTTCTAACATGTTCAGCTAAATCAAATAAACCTCAGAATGCATTTTCCACAATGTCTTATTTTATTACGGACATTTTATTAAAAACCAACAAATCTGTCATCTGTCCAGAAATACAAAAACCAAAGCCAGTATCAAAGTAGTTCTACAGTGCTGTTGATATCTTGGAGTACAACTCCAGCTACTAGCGGCTGAGTGAAGGTGCTCCTGACTGTATAGAGCAGCACGACCGAATCCTCATCGTCAAAAATTTTGTAAAAGGCCAAAATCCCAGCATCGTAATCCAAAAAAATTCCAATTTTTGTCGGGGGAGGGTAACTCTCGTGATCCTCAAAACGGATTTCACGGGTACGAGAATCATGTCGCAAAAAAAAGAAATCACTGTAGCACTCGAGAATCCAAGATGCGTCATTCTGTCCAAAGTCACTCTCGTAATATGGTCCTAGTACTCTTTCTCCTCTCGGGATGCTTCGGTAAGACGCGGCGACAGCAAAGCCATGCTCATAGTTCGCAAGCACTTGCCAAAAACAGCGACCGGTCAAGCTCTCCTTAGTCATCACTTGGGAGGAAGTGAGGAATCTGTCTGGGTGAGGTGGGTAGGTCCGTTCGCAACGCAGGCGTTTGACCACTCGGTCACCTTTGGACAGTTCCAGTTTGTAGTTCAGGCTTTGTGGATCGAATGTTAACCTTCGTGAGTATCGCAATAGGTCTTGAAGCTCCACATCCTCCAAGTTTGATGTGTCAAAATTAGACGGATCAGAAGGTTGGGGTGGAAGGTTTGCCACAGGTTGAAGTTGTTGTGAATCTGAAGTTGATGGTTGCCGATTTAGGTTTGGGAGAGTGGGAACGCCCTTTAAGGAGGTCTGTTGTGGTGGTGCAGTCCCCTGAGCTCCAGCAGGAGGGGCATCCGTTTTAGGAGTGTTCACTTTTAGCTTATGAACGTCAGCAGGTGGATCCATCAGACTGGTCACTTGGAGTGCGCTCCTCAGCTTTGACACAGCGGCTGTAACCGTGTCCCGAAAAGGGGGAGGAGTCTGGCGGCTCTTTACCGAGTCTGAAGTCTCACTGACTTTGGAGAGTGATGCAAACGTGTGTAAAAAGTGCACGTGGTCTTCAGTGTGTGACAGTGTGTCCAGTTCTGTGAGTTTCCTCCTCAGCTCGATGATCTCCTGCTGCACTTTGTCCTGAAGCTCTTTGATTCTGTGCTCCTCAGCTTCCTGTTGAGATCTGACCTTCTGCTTCACTTCACTCATTCTTTTCTCTAAGAGACAGAGCAGCTCTTTGAGGCTCCTGTCACTGTGCTCCACTGCTGCGTCAGCAGAGCGACTGCTGTTCTTCACCTGCTGTTGGAGCCGCTCCTCATCGGTCTCTTTGTGGTGGATTCTCTGGAGGAGGTTCTGTTGGACGGCCTGGAGCTCTCTCTGCTTCTCAGCCCTCTCTGCTGCAGCCGTCACTGTGTGGTGGCCTTTGTGTTGGTCCACAGAGCAGAGGTAACAGATGCACTGCTGGTCAGTGCGACAGAACATCTTCATGACCTCATCGTGTCGAGGGCAGATGTTTTCTTGGAGGTTCTCTTTGGGCGCCACCAGCTTGTGCTTCTTTAACGCAGTGACATCATAATGAGGCTGAAGATGCTCTTTACAGTAAGAGACCAGACACTGCAGACAGGATTTCACAGCCTTTACGTTCCTCCCAGAGCACAGATCACAGGACACATCTCCATGAGCAGCAGAGGAGGGAGAAACCTGAGCAGCTGGAGGTCCACTCTTCCTCAGCCCCTCCATTAAAATAGACAACATTGTGTTTTTCACCAGGACAGGTCTCTGAGTGAAGTTCTGTCTGCACTGAGGGCAGCTGTAGCTCTTACCCACCTCTCCATCCCAGTGAGTGTCCACACAGCTCATGCAGTAACTGTGTCCGCATGGAATAGTGACTGGATCCTTCAGTAAATCCAGGCAGATGGAGCAGCAGAAAGTCTCTCGATCTATATCCAGTCCTTTAGCAGCCATAGTTCTTTGTTGGAAATGTCCTGTACACTTAAAGTCTGAGTTTATATCTACCTCAGGAGCCACACCCTCATTTCCCAAAAAACAATCACAAGTTAGGCAGTGCAGAGCAGGGAATATTTCCATAGACCTCAGGTCCTGTGCTGGGCCAGTCGCCAATGTCCACTTGGAACAGTTTCACTGAAACACAAAGAAGCAATTTACAGTATTAGAGTATCAAACATATTATTATTAAAGTATGTGAAATGTTTTGTTTGATTGAAACATCTAATAATTGTTTTCTTTTAAAAGGAGGTTAATCTGAATATAGTGTGTTTGCCCGTGACGTCACTTTTCCGAAGTCAGACATAATGGCGATACTCACCTGTGTACTCGCCTATCAAAACAAACAGTACCCAGAAGTTTGAAACAGCAAAATTGTTAATTATTGCCGTGTTCTTGGCTGTCACAATACATCAGACCAGAGAAACTACTTTGCAATACTACCATTTACCCAGAGTTGTGCAGAATAAGGGAGAGCAGACAGAACAATTATCTAAATAAAGGACACAATAAGATTGCAAGCCTCAATCAGAATTTGGACGGGAAGAATCTGGATAACATCCAAATTTGCGCAGCTCATTTTGTAGCCGGTATGTGGATTTTACATTTAATGAACAGGGTTAAGCCTATGTGTAAAACCGTTTATTTCACATGTTCAATTAGCAAGGTTAATTCCAACATGACCTCGCTCTAGTTAGAGGTGGGAAATATACCAAAACAAAATGTTACATACATTTCTAAGAGTGTAATGTCAACTTCGTATAAAGAGCAAGATATCAAATATTGATGAGAAAATGTATTCACTTACGAGAGGCAAGATTGCGAAATCGCCACTAAACAAACTGGCATTCGCTTTCATTTCATATGGAACTTCATCCAATTAACTTAAGTTTGTAACTACTACTAACGTTTTTTTTTTGCATTCAGTCTTTCGTTGTAAGGGATGTAACGATTCATCATATTAAAATCGATTTAAAATCGATTTAATATGCGTACAATGTGAATCAATGTAAAAAATAAAATAAATCGATTTTAAAACCACCCTCAGCTACTCCATTTTGCACGACCGAAATAGACCGGAACATAGCTCGTTGTTTCTAACAACGTTAACTTTTTCTTAAGACAAGCTCCACACCTTCCCCGCCTCACCCCCAACACACCATGTAAACACATACACGTGCAGGCATCGAAGCAACAGACGCAGCTAAAGTTAGCTGCTACGAGATTAGCGTTAGCAGCTAACGCAGAGTTTAGCCTTTTGACAGAAGTTTACTAAAGATGGTAAACTGACAAACATCATGTCTTGTAATTTTTTTAGATGTAAAGTTCTCTTACTGAGACAGTTGCAATGTGTTACAAGGACAAAAATACAGATGTTAAAACAAAAGAAACATTGGTATGAAGGAGTCATTCTTTTCTAAAAAAAAAAAAAAAAAGGTTTAAAAAAAAATCAGGACAAATCGAAATCTGGAACTTCAAATTGGAATTGAATCGAATCGGGGCTTGAGTGAATCGTTACATCCCTATTCGTTGTACAACTGGTCAACTGTGAGAAGTTTTGGGGTCTGATCTCGAGGGTCTATTGCGAAACCTTGCGTTTTTGTCCAAAATTAATAATCCGTCACGTTAATTGGCATGAGCGATATCTCCGAAATGGCGGCACATCCGGGTCTGAACCAGGTTTGTGACTTCCGTGAAAACACCCTATAGGGCTCTTCTACCATCCGGGTACTTTCAGAGCGCCGCAGATGTGGAGGTGAAAACAATGGCGGCATTAAACAGCGTTTTTGCCTGTGGGTGACAGATTGTGTTCGATACATTTAGTTTTTCTCAGTAAATCCGGCCTAAAAGCTGCTGTGCGGTCGGATGTTCCATTCTGTTAGAACTACAGCTTCAATCTTGTAAACTGAGTAAGTTTTATGTTTAGAATCACGTCTGCAGATCTAAACACATTGTGTGGATTGTTTTAAAGTTTACCGTAACTGTGCCGGACACATCAGGCTCTAAATTCTACCATATACTTTGCTTTAAACATAAAATAAATTGTTAATCAAATGTTTAATGTCATGACATGTGTTAGCCAAGTCATGCTTTAGCTCAATCTAAAGCTGAATAAACTAGACAGAACGTCACCTAAAAGTTTATAAAACATTTTCTCGTCAGCATCACGTTTAACTTAGATCATGATTATTTCCTGTAAGGCGAACATAAATGCGTGAAATTCAACACAAAGTTACGATGAATTAGCGACGTGTACTAGGCGACCTCTTGGCAGTTTGTACAAACATTAATCGAGACCAATTAAGTCCAATTTCTGTTTATATCAGACTTTTGCCTCAATAGGCAGGTTATCATGGTAATCAAATCCCATTTCATCACAATCCAAACAATTATTGACCTTAATAAATTCCCTCAAACAACCACCAGATATCAGCGATCTCCCATTGTTTTCAATGAAGCGAGAGCGCTGTATTCACCTCTGCTTGATTTGTGACGTAACACCGTAGAGCCCTATTGTAAAAGACTATGTGCGTCTGATGCTGATTTGGATTGCTCGTCAACTGAGTCTTCCTCGGTCAGAAGGAATAGGCAACTTGTATAGTGCAGTTCAGAATATTTATTGAAGAGGATGGATCAGGTACATTGAGATGATGATGGTTTGACACAAGTGTGTGAGTATGTGTGTGGGTGTGGTTAACTGAAACAGAAAAACAATAAAATGTATATTAATAAACATGTAGGCAGGCTACAGTATGGTTACAAACAGATGTATAACATGACCTGCAGTACCACCGAGAATCCACTAGTGGGAGCTCTAACACTACAAATTAACATGCATAAATGCTATAAATCTATAAGTGGTGAAAGGTGCCCAAACAGGCAAAATATACATTAAATATAATCTTTACAGGTATTAACTAGGCAGTAACTAAGTTACAGACAGCGGATGGCTAGTTTCGGAGCGCATGTGGAGCGCCGAAGCGGGCCGCAAAAGTAGAGCAGTACGGGTATAACACGAGTATAACAACTTCGCTGCAACTGGGCTTATAACTCTGAAATAGACACATCATTCATGCAAGGGGCTATACTTACATCTTAAGGACGCACACGGCACTTATACACACAAGATTAGAGCAGGATTGACAACGGATGGCCCTTCTCTGCTCCGTGGATGCTACTCTCATTATACCGGACACTAAATGAAAGCAACTCGCGCAACCACGAGCAAGCAGAACTACAAGTTAACACATGCATTATGGGTAATGTAGTTATGTCAGGGTGCGGACTTTTAACAGCCACCCCTGTATATGCTTGGCAGATACACTCATTCAAAAGTCAACTAGTGTGAGGAAGTGCCACTTGAATCCTCAGGCACTTCAGGGAGCTCCACCAGTTTGGTTACCGGGCGAATGTAGGTACTGTCTTTCACTTTCACCTCCGCAGCTCGGACAACACCATCTGTCCCTGGGAAAACCTTGGTGATGGTCCCAACCGGCCACAGTCCTCTGGGAAGGTTAGAGTCCACGATCATCACAACTTGTCCCACAGCAGCGTTATCAGTGGATTTTCTCCATTTATGTCTCAGCTGGAGCCCTGGGAGATAGTTCTGGACAAAGCGTTTCCAGAAATGATCACTGATCACTTGACTGTGTCTCCATCTTCTGTTGGACAGGGCATCGTGAGGGCCGTATACTGCTTGTGGTAATGCAGCATCGCGCCGTCCCATTAGCAGCAGGTTTGGCGTGATGGGGTCGGGATCGGCCACATCAGAGGAGGCGTATCCGAGAGGTTTAGAGTTAAGGAGCCCTTCAACTTCTATGAGAGCTGTTAGTAACACTTCCTCTGCCACAACTTGGTCTTTCAGGACGACTTGTAGGGCTGACTTAACAGATCTAATTTCCCTCTCCCAGGCTCCCCCGAAATGAGGAGAGTACGGTGGGTTAAAGTGGAAGCTGATGGTGTGCTTCGCCAGTTGCTGTTGCAGCTCTGGGGCCATGCTCTCAAACGCGCCCTGTAGTTCTTTATGGCCGCCCCTGAAATTGGTGCCCCGGTCTGACCACAACTCGTAAGGCTTCCCCCGGCGTGCAATAAACCTGCGTAATGACATCAGGAAAGAGTCAGTATCGAGGCTAGGGAGGAGATCTAGGTGGACGCATCTAGTAGTGAGGCATTTGTAGATGATTCCCCAGCGTTTCTCTCTCCTACGGCCAATCTTAATCAGGTATGGTCCGAAACAGTCTACGCCTGTAGACCAGAAAGGAGGTTTGTAGAGTCTCAGCCGAGATGAGGGAAGGTCAGCCATCTTCGGTGTGGAGGGTGAGGCGCGCCATCTCCTGCAGTCCACACATCGGTACTGGTGTTTCTTAATGGCCTGGCGACCTCTGAGGATCCAGTAGGTGCGGCGCAACTCTGCATAAAGTCTCTCTGCACCAGGGTGGAGCAGCTGAACATCATAGTGCTTTATGATGAGCTGAGTCAGAGGGTGATCAGGTGGTAACACGACTGGGTGGATACTGTCAGGGTCTACATCTGTAGCTTGACGCAGGCGGCCTCCAACTCTGACCAGTCCACTCAGGCTGTCATATTCAGGAGACAGGGCACTGAGACGACTGCTCGGGCGAACAGCGTTACCTGCTTGGAGGGCTTGGACTTCCTCTGGGAAGCTGTCCTTCTGTGCAGATTGAAGCAGCTGGGTTTCTGCCTCCAGGCGCTCACTTGCAGTGTAGGAGGCGGTGGCCCCCTGCAGGGATTGGTGAGTGGCCAGAATCAAATCATCTAAAGATGTGTACTGTGCTGGATCCGGCAGGCCTGGTGATAGGGTTGTGAGGCTACAGAAGGCGGTTTTTCGGATTTCTTCACTGCCACATTCTGGGAACTCTGTCGGGGGCTTCGGCCAGGTGTCAGGAGTCTGTGTGAGGAAATGTGGACCCTGTGACCAGCGGCTGGAGACCGTGAGCTCTGAAAGTGGTTTCCCTCTAGTGATGTCATCGGCTGGATTATCATCAGAGTTCACATACCCCCACTGTTCCGTAGAAGTCAGGTCCTGTATCTCACAGATCCGAGTCCCCACAAAAACTTTGTACCGGCAGGAGCTGGACTGGATCCACTGAAGCACTGTAGTGGAATCTGTCCACAGGTAGACTGAGTGCAGGGGTAGTGAAAGCTCAGTTTGGAGTACCTTGGCCAGTTGGGCTCCAGTGAGTGTAGCACACAACTCCAGTCGGGGAATCGACACCTGTTTTCGGGGCGCTACTCTGGAGCGTGCCATGATGAAGGAGGTGGAGATGTGAGCCTGCTGCTCCAAGACTCTGAGGTAGGCCACAGCTCCATAGGCCTTCTCTGAGGCGTCACAGAAGATGTGAGCCTCATATGTAGCACTGTTGCTGTTGTGAGGAGGAGCGTAGCAGCGGGGGATGGTGATATGCTGGAGATAAGACAATTCCTTTTCCCATTCGAGCCAGGACTGAAGCAGGTTTCCTTCTATGGGCTCATCCCAGCCTCTCTCTGTGCTCCACAGGGCCTGCACGATGAGCTTTGCTCGTGTAGTGTAGGGGCAGATATAACCCAATGGGTCATACTGGCTGGCCAGCACTTTGTAGACGTTGCGCAGCGTCACTGTTGTGTAGGTTACAGGGCGATGCTTGTATCCCAGGACGTCGGTTGGGCAGTGCCAGCTGAGACCCAGTGTTGACTCCTGTGGATCAAGGCTTTTGAAGTTCAGCCACAGTTCACAGCTATCTGACCTGGCCGTGCTGGGCAGATGAGCGACCACCTCAGGGATGTTGCTAGCCCACTGGCGTATCTCAAATCCACCTTGGATAAGCAGCTCTCTCATTTTGTCAATGAGCAACTTGGCCTCTTGTGGATCAGAAAGGGACTGCAGGCAGTTGTCCACGTAGAAGGCTGTATGGACAGAGTCGTAGATGTCTTTATGTATGTCTCTGTGCTCCCTCACGTGGCTCTGAAGGGCAAAGGTGGCACAGCAGGGGCTACACGTCGTCCCAAAGGGCAGGACTCTCCACTCGTATACATCTGGGGGCCTCTCTGTTTCACAGTCTCTCCATAAGAACCGCAGCAGGGGGCAGTCTTCAGGGAGAAGGCGGATCTGGTGAAACATGGCCTTTATGTCTCCGCTCACTGCCACAGGATACTGGCGGAAGCGCAGGAGTACACCCAGCAGTGTCGGGCCCAGGGTAGGTCCTGGGAGGAGGTAGTGGTTGAGGACAGTACCCTGGAACTCAAAGGAGCAATTAAAGACCACTCGAGATTTGTTGTTGTGATGCACAATGTGGTGTGGTACGTACCAAGATTCAGCAGAGCTGTGAATGTCTTCGGGGGTCAGCTTCACAACATAACCAGAATCTACCAACCTCTTAATCTCCTGGTTGTATGTGAGTGCCAGGTCAGGATTCCTAGCTAGCTTACGCTCAGTGGACCTCAGAAGACCCTTAACTACTTCAGAGGAGACGTGCATCTGTGGGAAGTCCTTCCTCCTGAGCAGGGGAATGGCATATCGCTCTACACCATCCACAGGTACTCTGGTGGTATTGGCTTCTAATATGGCTATGGCCTCTCTGTCCTCCTTTGAGCGTGTGACCTCCTTCTCAGGTCGGTGGAGGGGAGCGTCTAGTTGCCACAGACGCTGTACATCCTGTTGAAGGGCGATAGCAGGAGAAAGGCATGATATGTTCAGGCAGTGCGCCTCCCCCTGCTGTGTTGGCATACTGCAGCTCGGACCCTGGATGGCCCACCCAAGCTTAGTGCAGACAGCGACAGGTCCTCGAGCTGGGCCGCGCAGGACGGAACGGATTGGAGTTATGAGGTGAGAATTATCAGAGCCAATTAACATAAGTGGCTGTATCTGGTTGAATCCTTCAAGCTGCACTCGCTGTAGGTGATGATATTTCTCCTTTAAGAGCTCCACTGGGCATGACTGTTCGGCTAGGCTGAGCTGTTGGGCGGTAAAGGCATGCGTTATCTTGAACCGTAATTTTGGCTTGGCCTTGGGGGACACCTGGAAAGAGACATAGCCTCCTTTTATCTGGATCACATCTTGACGAATAGTGCGCAGAGATAGAGTTTCCTCCTCCTGATTTAAGCCTAACAACTTGACAGCAGCGGGGAGTAGAATTGTTTTCTCTGAGCCGTCATCAAGGAGAGCATATGTGTCCAAAGATTTCCTTTGATGGTGTATCTGGATAGGCACAACTTTGAGCATTACACGGCTAGAGTGACCGAGGGGATCCAAAAACACTCTGCTGGTGCTTACTGTTAGGATATTCGGGTCCCTCCTCTTAGCTTCAGCCAGGTCGTGAAGCACTAATAAGTGCTGTTCTCCACATGTGCTGCACAGCTTCTTGAGAGTGCACTGCTCGGGGGCGTGTTTACGGCCACAACGCCAACATTTGGATTTTTCTTTTATCCAAGCGGCTACAGCTTTGAGGTCTAGCTTCTTAAAGTCTAAACAACCACTGAGGTAGTGCTCTGTCCCTTCGCAGTACGGACAATATGGCTTAAACGGCTGCTTCTTCTTAGAGGGGGAAGAACGATTCGTAATGTGTGCCTTAGTGTCCGCCTTTGGCTGTGTTTGAGCGGGATCTGAGCCATAATAGATGGATGCAGACTTACTCTGTGCCTTGGACCCTGCAGAGGCTCTAGGGGTGCCCCTCTCTGGGCGTGATCTGTCTGACGACTGTGGCTGAGTGACTTGCCGTGATAACTGTAAAACCTGGGACTTGCGCTCGAGCCACCCGGATAGGTCATACATGTTGTATGTGCAACTGCTGCCAGTGCGTATGATGCCACGCGTGATGCAGTACTCAATGAAACTGTCTCTGTAGGTAGGAGGAAGTTTAGCGAGTAGCCTATCGACATGTGACCCACACTGAAGCTCACTAGCTGCTATATCGTCCATAGTACTGAGGAGGCCCACTAGGCTGGATACCGCCAGGGAGAAATCTTCAAAGGCTTGAGGGTCACCTGCCTTAATAGGATAGCAGTTAAGTATAGCACTCAGTTCACTCTGCACTAACTGCCTGGGCTGCCCATACCTCTGCTCCAAAGCTCTCATTGCACTAGTATAGGGAGTGCGGTCATGAATATAGCGCCTGGCCACTTGTAATGCACATGGATGCTCTAAATGATCTAGCAGGATGTGATATTTATACTCCTCTGTGAGATGAGCATGTGGCCCAAGTAGGCTGTCCAGTCCTTTCTTCAGTAATGCAAAGTCACTCTCTCTGCCTGATTTGAATGTCACCAGTCTGGGCTTTGGGATGCCATATGAAGATGCTACAATCATCTCCATCAGGTTTGGCTGTGAAACTTCAGCTGCAGGAGGTACGGTGGCTTGTGCAGTAAATGCAGCAGGCAGTGGGGGGTAGGCAGAGGCTGAAGGATAGGCAGCGGAGTAGTAGCTGGCAGAATCAGGAGCTGCATAAAGCTGACTGTAGGTCTGCGGCGCTGATATCCCCGGTGGTGGCTGATACAGTGATGCCGCTGAGGCTGCCGAGAGGACCTGGGGTTGTGCAGAGAATACCTGGGTGGAGCTTCTTGGAGGCTGCGGGTGTTGGTACCTCTGACTGTGTAGGGGCTCAGCCTGACGTGGATCAAGCCTCCCAAACTGTACTGATTGGGCTACTTGACTGACAGGTTGGAGAGCGGGTTGAGTCACATGACTCATTCTGGGGGGCGGAGCAGGTAGCGGTGCCGGCTGGATACCTGGATGGACGGCAGGGATTCTCAGCTGGGGAGCATGCTGTGGCGCGGGCCGAGGTGCAGACTGACCTATGGACTGAAATGCAGTATACGCCCTGGGCTGAAGTACAGGTGGTGTCACTGTCGGAAGCTGAGGCGCAGGCTGAGGTACTGGCACTACGCCTGACTGCTGTGCAGTTTGTGCTATAGGGTTAAGTGGCAGCAGCGCTGGCTGAATATTTGAAGTAGGCTGAATTACAGGTGCTACTCTAGGTTGAGGTGCAGGTTGAGTAATGGGGCTTAAAGGTATTAGAGCTGGCCTTGGTGCTGAATGGGGCATAGGACTTGCATTTTGCAGTGGTGACGATGCAGCAGGTTCTACTGGTCTTAACAGGTTTACGATGGTTCTGGTATCCTGCCTCGCTGCTGGTGTCAGGACGTGTAGCTGATGTGTAGTATGGATGCTGTCCATGCCGACAGTGCTAGGTTGTGATGTGTGAGGTAGAGCAGGAAGGGAAGCGGCTCTACCTTGCTCTGGAGCATCACTTTGAGGAGGGAGAGGACTGCAGGACTTGCATCCTCGTTCCAGTTGTTCAACACGCTTGGTTAATGCACCACTGGACTCCTTCATAGTGATTTGCATCTCATTCATTGTTTTCAGTACACTGCCCCAAGCTGCCTCCATTCTCTTCCATCTTTTCTTCTCTTTCTTCTCCTCCTTATCAGATACCTCTGAACTGCTACTGTTTGAAGACTCTGTCGCCTCTGGATCAGGTAGGTCATGCTCATACTCCGCCAGATGTCCTGGAAGCTTCCTGCTCCTGCTTGGACGGGGACTATGGTGTGGACTTTCCCACTGAAGAACGTCATCTTCTGATGTTGCCATCTTGTTGACTCAGCCAATAAACATCCGGCTCGAAGGACCACTTGTAAAAGACTATGTGCGTCTGATGCTGATTTGGATTGCTCGTCAACTGAGTCTTCCTCGGTCAGAAGGAATAGGCAACTTGTATAGTGCAGTTCAGAATATTTATTGAAGAGGATGGATCAGGTACATCATCTCAATGTACCTGATCCATCCTCTTCAATAAATATTCTGAACTGCACTATACAAGTTGCCTATTCCTTCTGACCGAGGAAGACTCAGTTGACGAGCAATCCAAATCAGCATCAGACGCACATAGTCTTTTACACCTATACCAAAAAGAATAGGCCATTGTGCTTTTTTTCTGCAATATTGCAATATACAAGATACTAAACTGTATTAGAACATGGTAAAAAATAAGACAATGGTTATCATTTTCTATTATTTCTTTAAAAAGTCTAACGGCTTTAGTAACAAAAGTAAAAAAAAACTATTTCACGTGTAATGTGCAGAGTTTCGTTTCCGTGGTCAAGCCAGCCTCGTCTGCCGGTCGGAAGTCAAGCCAGCCTCACAGGGGTACGCTTGTTTTGAACAGTCACCTCCCAGGAAGTTACGTGCGGGTGTGGGCCGGTGCGTTGTACGGTCTCCAATATTAGGTCAACAAAATAGTATGGAGGATGAAATCGTCACTCAGTTATCACCGTAGTTGATATGTTCCTAAAATGCGCACTGTCAAACCACTGCCGTTAGGCATAGTTGTTGTAAAGAAGTTTGCACAGTGGGTCAAGATCTGCCTTGCTGGTATCAGGTTTTGATATTAAATAGTTTTTGAACGATTTATGACCGTTTTAATTGTGTCATTAATTGCAGTAGTCGGTAATTATTCCAAATAATTATGTACAATTTGGATGATTTATGACATAGACCCATCATTTTATGGTATGTGTTGTGTGTTCATTCCAACAATTCCAAACATTACACTCGTCCTTTTTTTTCCTTGTAGAGATATGGTGATGGACTGTTGGACTTTGACCATGTCTACACTGGTACCTTCTACCTGGACAATTACAAGAGTTCCCTGTGGGGAAGCTGGCTACAGAGTAGTGAAAATGAGCAGGCAGACTTGACAAACATAACGCTTACCAGGAAAATTTTATTCTCCATACAAAAGAAACTTCTCCATGACTCCCCCCCATGAACAAAATGGCTTCCTCTCTTATACCTCTCCTCATGGGAAAGACCCTCCCACAGGTAAGTACCATTAACTCGATAGGTAGGTTCAAACTATAAGTTTAGCTGGTAAGTTTTAAACATTTTACAAACAAACCATATACAAAAGGAAACTCAAAGCCAAGTTTAAACCAGTCCCCCCCCCCCCCCGGGCGGGCGGGCCCGCCACATGGTTCAGCCTGAGATTTTAAAATAGCCGACAAGGACCACGCCTTCCCTTTGTTCCAGCCATATGGTACAGGTAAGTTTGTATACAAATAAACAAAGTTTTAAAACGGACAATCTGAAGTACAATCATCAACTTAAACAAATGAATGAATCCGGTGGGTTATTGTTAGCTGATGGATATGGCAAATGAAACAAAGTGTCAAATAAATACTGGGACAAACCCACTTTGTCACATTCCCTCTGGGGGCAAAACGATGGCTTCTTGTGTCGCTATTAAACTTCAAGTCTGTTCCACAGTGTCCTCAACTCATTTTCAACTATATTAGATTTCGGATTTGTCAATGAGGAACTTATTACATACAGATTACCATCATTACACCACATTAAGGCTAAACGATGTGTTGTTGGGTCACCATTAGACTTCTACTCACTCAATGATGTAGTGTTCACAAATAAGGGGCATATTGCACTGGAATACTCACAAAACGTCAAACCAATGGATTTTAGAGAGGCATCACACTACATCTCAGTAAGACAGCGTCTCCTCTTGGCCCTCACAATTATTCACACAAAAATAATGCAGCCTTTCCCAAATACAGTGTCTTTATACTGGGGCTGTCATCTTTACACCCTATGGGCTATATGCATGCAAGCGTCACGTGACTTCCGAGTGGATTCTAAGTAGTCGTTCGCGTATCCTGTCTCCGTTATTTCCCTATGAGGTCAAGATTACATGGTAGACAGTGAGTTACTGGTGGACAGTCACAGCATCATGTTAATAACATCACGTCAGGGGCAAAAAATTCACTAGAGGAAACTTCCGTGCTCATCACAGTAAGTGTTTTTGTCTTGAAGCTAACGGCTAACACGAATTAAAAATGAAAATCGCTACACGATTTTAAACGAGCCTGCTCAAAATATAATCTGCCTGTCTTTAGTATAGATAATTTTAGACGTTTAATTTTTGTGGTTGTGTTTTTTTTATACTAGACGTTAGCGCTGAGATAAAAAGTCCTACCTCAAAAAACACAGACGTTTCCCTGCAGTCACGAATTTACATCCAACGTAATGTTTTTAACATTAAACTATACATTGTTTTAGACAAGACCTCATAGGGAAATAACGGAGACAGGATACGGAAGCACCGACTTAGGATCCACTTGGAAGTCACGTGTCATTTGCGTGCATAGAGCCTATTGAGGCAAAACTACGCGTTTCTGCGTGACCATTACACTTCAGATATGTTCCACAGTACCTCTGCATGTCCATCTGCTCATTTTCTACTCTATTTGATTTTGCATTTGTCTATGAGGAACTTATTACAATAGGATTATCAGCATTACCCCACACTGAGCCAAAACAAAGCATTTTTGCATCACCATTACACTTGTACTTGCTTTTATGGCCTGTCCTCGTGTCCCTCACCAATTTACAACAAAAACAGATGTAGTGTTCACAAATAAGGGGTTTATTACACTGGAATACTCACAAAATGTCTACACCACATTGAGGCAAAACAATATTTTGTTGTAAATTGGTGAGGGGTATTAGGACACTCTGTAGGAGTGAGTAGAAGTGTAAAGGTGACACAAGAACAAATCGTTTTGCCTAAATGTGGTGTAATGATGATAATCTGTATGTAATAAGTTCCTCATTGACAAATGCAAAATCAAATATAGTTGAAAATGAGTTGAGGACATTGTGGAGACACTGTGGAACAGAATGCATTGTTTTGCCTTAATACGCTATAATGCTGCCAGGCCTAGTATCAGAGCACTGAACAGCGCCCCCAGAGAAAACTTGTAATAAGCCAAATGGCGGCACGGTAGTATAGAGCTCGTGCTTCACAGCTAGAAGGTCCGGGTTCGATTCCCACCTGGACGGGGCCTTTCTGTGTGGAGTTTGCATGTTCTCCCCATGTCTGTGTAGGTTTCCTCCGGGTACTCCGGTTTCCCCTACCACTAAAAACATGTACAATAGGCCAGGATGAATGAGAGTGTGTTTGAGAGTGTGCATGGGGGACGACGGATGGAAATTAGCCCAAGGCTACAATCTGGTGTGGCTTGTTCATTAACTTGCACTGTCCCTACCAAATAAACAAAACAAACAAAGAAACAAACAAACAAATGCCCATCTCGACTGCGCATGCGTGGGTCAATCGGGCTCCTACATTTCGACTACCAAACAAACCACACCGCCATTGAAATGTGTGAGCGAGTTCAGGTAGCGGTGCGTGAACACTGAAGTATATTGAGATCAGATCACTCGTAAAAAATAAAAATAAAAAAAGTACAGATGCCTGTGTGTATATGACACACAGACAAAGATTTCGTTCACTGTTCACCTTATTGACAAAAAAAAGAGGGATTCTATGTTTTTATTTCTCATTTCAGTTTAAATGTTGTGAATATCGGCGACATGAGGCCACAGTTTCAGACCCTGGACTTTGTCCAACAGTCGCCTTCAGAAATGTTTTTCTGACATCGTTATTCCAACTATATGAACAAGGGCTGGTCGTCACTTTTGAGAGAATCTCTTCGTATGAATGGCAGTTTCGTTTCTGTCTCTCCGTACGCAGCCCTGGTTGTAAAAATAGACTTTAAGCTAATATTGTAACAGGCTCCATGGCGACGACAAAAACGCGTTAAATCATCAACTTTCCAGCGGTTAAACGGTCCAAATCAGAGCTTTCTTCGTTGCTTTACGCGAACGATCATTGTTGGTAGCCAAAAGACATGCCATTACCCATAATGCAGCGGGCGAGCCGAGATGGGCATTGGGCTTATTGTACAGGTAGTACCAGTGAACAGAGACTGGTCCAAAGTCCAGACCAGTCCATCGCCATATCGCTACAAGAAGAAGAAAAAGGACGAGTGTCATATTATCAAAATGTATAGGCTATTGTTTTTATTTTTGGGCACCCACGGTTTCGGCAAAGCTGGAGACGAGGCTGGCTTGACTGCGGTGTTTTCGTTTATGTTGTTTACAATATTCTCTTCAGATGAAATAGACAGTGGTAATCCATCTGTTAATACTTTTTTTTAACTAAAATTGTATTAGTCTGATGACTACTGCAAATACACAGCATAAACATAATAGGTTATTCAAAAACAATCTTTTGCGCATGTTAGTTAATACTTTAATGTAAACTTAATTATCCATCTGGTTATAAACAGTGTCATTAAGTGTGTGTCAAGTGTTCAGTTTGTGTAGCATTAAACTTAGTATTTTTGAATAGAGAAATGCTACTGCAGGGTGCTCATCCTGGAGTGTTTCACATGGGGCCAGTTCAAAGAGCATCGCGTGCATTTACGTGATTGAGATTGAACACATGGGCAAATACAAGTCTAGAAGCGACGATTAATAAAGTAGACATCGATATGTAAGATTTAACTTCGTGCTCACCTTGGCTTCGCGATCAGCAAATGTATGAAACATCACGGGATACATGTGTAGGCTAGCCCGTGAGGAGGATGAGCTAAAGTACTTAGCAAAACAAAGCTAGTTAGCTTAGAAGCAACAGCTGTTTCCGATTGCCGCTTCAAAATAAATCCGATACAGATCTTTGAAAAACATTTAGAAGGCATCAACTACACATTTTAATCAATTACATCGCATGGTGAGTGGTTAAATGTTGTACTGTAGAGGCAGAAAGGTCAATTTAAGGCCTATTTTATCAAACAGGAAGTAGATTCCCACAGTATGTTGTTTAGCTCCAACCAAAATGGGATGATCCTGCGGTTTTTCCCAATGTAATTTTTATTTTTTCAATCATTGCATAATAATATTAATAATAATTCATTACATATTTAAATTGTAGTACTTTTTTTTATTTTATCAATTTTGTTGTAAGGATAGTTCTTCGGGGTAGTGTGGTGAAGTTACAGTTCTTAACAACATAGCCGAATAGCCTATAAATCAGCATTTGGTTTGTGATGATTATTTAGTCCTGTAGATTCCAGCAGTGAACAGAAAAGACTAACTATTAAAAACTATCAAAACAAATTAGTAAGTCAGTCAACCCTCTAAAGGTAAATAAACATCATCAAGTCGAACCCCAGTGACCAGTGGCTGCATTGAGGTCCTGACACTGTGGATGGACTGAAAAGGCAAAATACCAGCTCTCTAATCCAGTCAAATTCTTGAAATCCAGGCAGATGGAGCAGCAGAAAGCCTCTCGATCTATACCCAGTCTGGTAGCAGCCATAGTACTTTGTAGGAACTCGTACTGTATTGAAAACGAGTGAGTTTCTATCTACCTCAGACACACCCACTTTTCAGTGACCACGGAGCAGGAGGCATTTACATTAAAATGAGTAGTTTCAGGAACACTTTTGGTCTAATGTGATGGATTTCGGGGAACAGGCCAAAACATTTGCCAGAACGCTCTCATTAAACACCATTATATCAGATCAAATATTTGCATATATAAATATAAATATATATTTATATATATATATATATATATATATATATATATATATATATATATATATATATATATATATATATATATTCTTTTGGGATTATTTTGGGTACTTTAGTCCGTTTTATGATCAATACTTTTTACTTTAACTCCATTATACACTTTAAACCTGTACTTCTTCATGCACATTTTGTTTGTGTCTAGTGCAGAACGGTAGAGAATGAATGCGGAGACACGAGTTAAGTTTAAGGTGCTTTATCAAACTGGGCAAGACTGCGGCGCCGAGGCCGTATACAAGACACACGCTGTTGGAGCCATTTTAGCACTATTTTCATGTTTGATCCTCCTGCCACTACGTGGCGCTCTGTGGGCGCTTATGTAATTACCTGCCCTATATAAGGTGGGTGGAGGGGGGCATTTGGGTGTGGCAGTGTGAAGGCAAACATCTTTTGACCGTGTCTATTGGAGTCTGAAACCTGTGTATATTGATGTCGGCTATGCAAATAAACCTTGGAACACAGTACATTTCATGTTCTTTATGGAGGAAGACACGCGTCCGAGATGCCTAAATCACTGCTGCCAGAGCGGACGTTTGCACAGGGTAAACCTGGCCGCTACATTGTCAAAAGATCGCCTCAGGCACCGGGCGTAGAGAGCCTGCGCCGGCTGTGAGTGGCACAGCGCGGTTTCCAGTAGTGGAGTGGACCCACCAACTACCGTAGCGGTGATCGTCGCGAGGTCTACGGCGAACCGGCGGACTGTTGGCGGGAAGAGGAAGAGGAAGGAAAGGGACTGCATGCGCGTCCTCTACCAACAGCGGTAGTGGCGACCGGCGCGGGAGCTGCATTGTTTGCTGCGCGGCTGGTTGCAACAGGAGGAAGCGGCCCGCGGTGGACACCTGGCCCGCGGTCTGGCCCGCGGTGGACGCTTGGACAGATCACCTACCTGGTATGCAACTTTTAGTTTGATCGTGGAAGCGCAAAGTGTCACTATGATGGAACATGTAGAAAATATTGCCTTTTGGGAACGGGACAGGGAGTGCAATGTAAAAGCGAACGCTGCTAAAAATGCACACCTCCTATATGAAGAAGTGGATTGGGAGGGACCAGAGATTTTTGTCCCGGTAAAGGCGGTCTGTGAAGACACTATGGCCAGTGATGGATTTGATGAGGTGGATTGGGACGCGCCGGAGATATTTACTGCACTGTGTGTTACTTGTGACGACACAGGGGCCGGTGACACCACTGCACTGCAGCCTTCACTGCCTGATGTTGATCAGAAAGACACAACTCTGGTCAAATTGGACTGGGAACATGCACTTGTCGACCAGCCTCCTGCCGAGGTGGTTGCCGCTGGCTCTTTCACTTCGCTAATTCATACGTCCCCATCAAAGGACTGCTTCGGTGCAGTGAACAACTTGATGGTAGTAGTTCCACCGTTTCCACAAATTCTTGGAGAGTCTACATTTATAAATGATACCTTAATGAACTCTGAAAACTGTACTGTTGCCATTTTGAATTGTGTTTTATACCTGCTTGTTGGGCAAGCCCACAAAATGTCTCAACTTAAGCGATATAAAGCCTTCAAAAGAAGGAGGTGGAAATTAATTTACTGAACAGGATATACGCTAATGACAAAATGAATGAAATACATGATTGTGGAATTTGAAATATAATGTTGTCTGTATAAAGTAAACTGTCTCTTGATATATATATAAAATGTTAATGTATGAAATTGATTTGTTATGGCTCCATTTTAAAGTAATGTATTTATAATTGTTTCCGCATTTGGCTTCATCAATTAAGGGGCCGGTGTGTTGGAGCCATTTTAGCACTATTTTCATGTTTGATCCTCCTGCCACTACGTGGCGCTCTGTGGGCGCTTATGTAATTACCTGCCCTATATAAGGTGGGTGGAGGGGGGCATTTGGGTGTGGCAGTGTGAAGGCAAACATCTTTTGACCGTGTCTATTGGAGTCTGAAACCTGTGTATATTGATGTCGGCTATGCAAATAAACCTTGGAACACAGTACATTTCATGTTCTTTATGGAGGAAGACACGCGTCCGAGATGCCTAAATCACTGCTGCCAGAGCGGACGTTTGCACAGGGTAAACCTGGCCGCTACACACGCGCATGCGCGCTGGCGGTGCTTATGATAGGATGACAGAATACATAAAGCACTAGACTCTGTAACATCTTCCTTTTCCAAAACAGCTCAAGAATGCTATAACAAAATTCCTAAAGTTGCCTGGTATAAACATAACATGGCAGTAACCAACAAACAACATTTTTAAAACTAACCAATGCAACTAAAATAAAACAGAGGAACCATATGAAATATAAACTATTATAATACCGGTTACCAGTCTATTCTTTTAGGTGGCCTTGAAAGGCGCCCTGCCCTGGTGCGTACCAACCCCTCCCCTACACCTACAGTAACAGTGGAGGCTACAGGCGTGTGAGTAGCTGGTGAGGCCTCTACTACGGGCCTAGCAGGGCTTGAACCGGCAATAGTAGGATAAGCCCCCATCTCCCTTACTTCTGAACTGACAGTAGGTACACACTCACTGTCCCCAAATCCCAGAGCAGCCCCTGATTCTGCCACTCTAAGATCCACTCTGTTGCGGCGATAAACAGAACCGTCCATGTCCACAAGGTAAGACCGAGGCGCGACCTTGCCAAGACAGGTTCCAGCTCTCCATATGCGGGAGGTGTCGCCAGGAGGAGGCTTCATTCTGACAGTCTCTCCTACCTCCAGCTCCGGTAGGACCCGCGCTGACCGGTCGTAGAACGACTTGGCGAGCTGCCTCCTGTACTGAAGCTTCTCAGTAACTCCTGTCACCACCACCGGCTCAAGGAGTTTGTTGGTCACAGGAATGGATGTCTTAAGGCGACGTGACATGAGACGTTGCGCTGGGCTGCTGTCCATGTTTTCTGTCGGAGTATTGCGCCAGTGCAACACCGCTTTCCAAGGGTCGTTTCCATCCCGAGCGGCCTTGCGAAGCAGATTCTTTGCAATCTTGACGGCAGATTCAGCCTTACCATTTGCTTTGGGATACCTTGGAGAGGATGTCACATGCTCAAATTCCCACTCTGAGGCGAAACGAGCAAATGCGGAAGTAAACTGAGGGCCATTGTCTGTGATGACCCTGTCCGGCTGGCCATGTCTTGCAAACTGAGCCTTACAGCGCTTGATCACAGTCTCTGCTGAAAGATCAGGGAGGAGCTCAATCTCCCAAAAGTCAGAATAGTGATCTACAATGAGCAGGTAGTCCTTGCGCCCGTGAGTAAAGAGATCCATGCTGACTATTTGCCATGGCCTTGTTGGGAGTGGATGTGAGAGCATAGTCTCTTTCTGCTGGCCATGTGCATACTCATTGCATGTAGTGCAAGTGCTGACAAAGTCTTTGATCTCTGACTGCATGTTCGGCCAGAACAATGTCTCCCGAGCTTGCCTGTAACATGCTTCTCCCCCAATATGGCTAGCATGAATGCGTGCCAACATCTCTGTACGGAGTGATTTGGGAATAACCACTCTCTGACCCCTGAATAAGATGCCATTCTGAGCACTGATCTCATCACGATAGGGCCAGTATCCTCTAATAATGACGGGCACCTGCTCTTTGAGATCCGGCCAGCCTGTGGTGACTGTGTACCTCAATGCCTGCAGACCCTCATCATTGTCTGTGTGTCGCCTGATTTGTTCCAGGCGTTGGCCCGTTACGTTCAGGTAATCTGCTTGGTTCACCTGTTGCAGGTCCTCCTGGACCTCCTGCAGAAAACAGATAGCATGTCGCTGGTAGTAGTTAGCATTGCTGGCACAGGCCGCTGTTGCCCGACTGAGTGTGTCGCTGATAAACATTTCCTGTCCCGGTTTGTATACTACACAGAGACTGTAGCTTTGAAGAGTCATGAGCATGCCCTGAAGCCTTTTTGGAGCGCTGAGGAGAGGCTTGCCGAAAATTGAAATTAAGGGCTTGTGGTCTGTTTCTGCTGTGATAGCGTCAAGGCCGTACAAATAGTAGTGGAATCTCTGACATGCAAAGACAATGCTGAGACATTCTTTTTCAATCTGTGCGTAATTCCGCTCAGTAGCGGTGAGAGCTCGTGAAGCGAATGCAACAGGCTGTCCCTCTTGCATGAGACAGCAGCCAAGCCCGCTCTGACTCGCGTCACTCTGGATTGTGACAGGCTGGGACACATCATAATATCGAAGTACTGGCACAGTTGTAGCTAAAGACTTAAGTTCTTGTATGGCAGCTTCATGTTTTGGCAGCCAATGCCAAGGAGTGTCCTTGTCTAGCAAACGTCGCAGAGGCTCACAGACACTTGAAAGGTGGGGCATGAACTTGGCCAGATAGTTTGCAAACCCCACCAGCCTCTGTACTCCTTTTGCATCGGTAGGATTTGGCATATCGATTATCGCCCTCACCTTTTCCGGATCGGGTTTAAGACCTGCAGCGGAGAGAATGTGCCCATGAAAACGGACTTCGGACATCTTGAATTGAAGCTTTTTTAGTCCAAGCCTCAGCTTAACTTCTCTGCAGCGATTTAGCAGAGCCAGAAGTTTGGTGTCATGGTCGGATTCTGCTTCCTCGTCCGTATCACCGCAGCCCACCACCAGAATGTCGTCAGCAATGGGCTCGATGCCTTCCAGACCTGCCAGTAGCTCATGCTGCTTTCTTTGATATACTTCCGGTGCTACAGACACACCAAAAGGCAGTTTTAGCCAGCGTTTTCTACCCCATGGTGTCCAAAAGGTAGTCATGAAACTGCTCTCTGTGTCTAGCTTACACTGCAAAAAGGCATCTCTGGCATCAACCAACGTGAAGGTCCTTGCTTTGGGCAGCTTGTATAATACATCTTCCAGAGTCGGCATTATGTAGTGGGAGCGCCGTAGAGCCTTGTTCAGAAACTTGGGATCAAGACAAATTCTCAGTTTTTGTGGTCTGCTCACAATGACCATGTTACTGATCCAGTCTGTTGGCTCTGTGACAGGTGCAACATGCCCCTCTGCTTCATATTTGTCAAGATGGGCCTTAACTGCAGTTTTCAGAGCAATGGGGACATTGCGGGGAGCACTTTGTACTGGCTTCACGTCCAGATCTAGATCGAAATGTACTTCGCCAGGTAATGCCTCCACGGGTGAAGTAAACACATCGTTGTAATTGCTGACCACAGTGTCTTTGGTCAAATGTCCTGCTCGCACTACAGTGTCCACCTTGAGTGCATCTTCCGGAATAGTGAAACGTATGAAACCAAGACGTTCACAGGTATCGCCTGACAGGAGAGGCAACTGACCCTTTCTTACTATCTCAAAGGAGAGCTTGTGCTTAATGCCTTGGATCGTGCATTCTGTGTCAAAAACTCCCAATGACTTTATTATCTCCCCCGAGTACAGTCTGAGGCTGGCATTACTTTGGCGTAGTTTTCCTTTGGATGAGAGCTTTTTCTTATCTTTCAGTGTCATTATGTTGCAGGTGGCTCCCGAGTCAAGCTGGCACCTCTGTGATTTGCTGTTGAACTTTAGTGTGACGAACCATTTTTTCCCTTTAGTCTGTCCCACTGCACTGACTGACTCAATCATGTACAGATGTGTCTCCTCCTCACTGCTCTGCCCTGACTCAGCTTCCCCGTCCATGTAGAGCACCTTGCCCGTGGTACTGCCCCGTTTGCTTTTCATACAGACTTTAGCAAAGTGATTATTAGTCCCACACAATTTACATTTCTTCCCGAAAGCAGGGCAGTGGTCCCTGCCTCTCGTGTGGGTGTTTCCACAATACCTGCAGTTGGGGTCCACCGCCTTGTTTGAGTCGCTCTGCCTCGCTTTGAAGTGCTTAGCTGGTTGCCTGACAGCAGAGTGCACTGTCTCGGTGTGCATTACGTGTGTCCCAGCAGTTTCCATTACTCGCATCCTTAAATCTGTCTGCTCTGCAGCACGACACATCTCGATGGCTGTGACTAAGTTAAGATCCTTTTCCCTCAACAGTCTGCGCCTGGAGCTCTCACTTGCAATGCCCAGCACAATTTTGTCACGTATCATTTCGTCTTTTAATTGTCCGTACTCACACGTTGATGCTTTCTCTCTTAGCCTGGTCACAAAGGCGTCTATTGATTCACCGTCCTCTTGTTTGCAACATCCAAACAGATATCGCTCATAGATTATGTTTTTTGCCGGTTTGAAATATCTCTCCAGGGCGCTCAGTATAGCCGCGGGATCCTCTCTCTGCTCCGCCGTGAGGTTTAGGTTGTGACGGTAAACATGTCTGCATTCGCTGCCCATAACACTGCGGAGAGTTGCCGCCTGTATTTTTTTGTCCTTTTCCGCCACTCCAGTCACAAGAACATAGTCTTCATATTCCGCGCGGAAAACATCCCAGTTAGTGCTCCAATCGCCCGTGAAGCCCATCACAGACGGCGGGGGAATGTTAGCCGCCATGCTCACTGCGAACGCGGTGCCTGTTGATTCCTCTGCGTCGGACATGAATGGCGCCAGCCGCCCGGTTTGGAGAACACAGCTACGTATTACAGGTACAACGAATGGTACAACGTAGTCACCACTTCTGACACCATGTTTGTGTCTAGTGCAGAACGGTAGAGAATGAATGCGGAGACACGAGTTAAGTTTAAGGTGCTTTATCAAACTGGGCAAGACTGCGGCGCCGAGGCCGTATACAAGACACACGCGCATGCGCGCTGGCGGTGCTTATGATAGGATGACAGAATACATAAAGCACTAGACTCTGTAACACATTTCTGAACTGAATTACAAGTAAAAAATATTTTAAACAGTGGTCATTTATTTTTAGTGACCTCTTAGTAAGTTTCTTTGTTCCTGTAGCTGTACTTTCACTCGCAGACATTTAGACTATGAATGGGAATGTCTGTGTAAGCTCTCAGTTGCACAGGAGTTGTCCATCTTCAATGAAGGTACTTGAGTCATCCTTTGTACTCAGTATTTTAAGTACAGAGGATGACTCAAGTACCTTCATTGAATATTAATGGGAATGTTAATGCACTATTACCAAGTCCTTTACTCGTCTGCTTTAGTTGGGAGTCCATGAAGAAAGAAGCTTTACGACGGTATTAAAATCACAATACCGGTCTGATTGCACACCACGCTGATTTCCATGTTAATGTCCGCACAGTGAAGACCTGACAGAGAAAGAAAAACAGACACTGTTTATCGCTGTGGACATACACATACTACAAATGTACATTAACTTTAAATAAGCTCTTAGTATAAAATTATCTCTAACAATAAAATGAATAAAGTCTAACATTGCAGATGACTAAAACACCCTACTTATCCCATTTTTGAGAATCTTTATCTATTGTTTGAAAACTTTAGATTTGATCATCTCAACTAGTGGTTCTCAAGAGGTGAGGCTTCAGGACCCACCATTACCTTTTAGGACGACAAGCCGAGACCCAAATAGAATGTATTTTGTCATATAACTTAGAAAATATTGAATTTTCCACACAAGTTTTTATTGAACAAGCAGCAGTTATGCCTTTAAGACTGAAATTATGATCCAAACAACCCTATAGTGTTAAAGATAAATTATGCAACTTTTTATGTATGTGACCCAATGGCTGTATGGGTGGTTGGCAGCGTACCTTTGCGTTCAATCCCAGTATAGGTTTTCTGGTGACAGGGCACGTCAGCAGTGAAAACCTACCACGAACTCAAAAACAATTAACCCTGGAGCCACCGTGATGGAAAGTAAAGGCTCCACGCTGACCCATCATACAGCTACAGTATCACTAAAAGCTCAAATACAAGTTTAACCTCCACCTCAACTGAGCACATTTTCTCCAGTTTGGCTTTACCCAAATCTAAAAGCTTCTTGAAAAAATAGCATCAAAATCGCGACGAAAACGAGGATGAAAATGCAACAAAAGAGCGTCAAAAGAGCAAGTGACAAAAGAGCAACAAAAAGTGACAAAAATATGACAAGAAATCAATGAAAGTGCAACAAAAAAGTGATAAACACTCAACACAAAAGTGAGTTTTTGTCACCTTTTGTTGCTCTGATGAAAATGAACAAGCAAAAAGTGACTGCAACATGGCAACAATGCAAGGGAAGAGATCGGTTTAGATCAGTTAGTTGGCTCTCCAGTCATGAAGCTTTTAGATTTGGGTAAAGCCAAACTGGAGAAAATGTGGGACGGACGGACGGACGGATGCCCTGGAATAGAAAAAGACGGTAACTAGATCAGCCACTAGAGGGCACTGTACCGCCACTACACAAAACATAATCTTTCTCAAAGGTACAAGCTGGAATCTTCCTAGCAGCTACCATCTAAGATGTTGCCACCTTTATGTCTAAAAAAAGGAGAACAGTTTAAAGCTAATTTGTGACGACTGTTAGAGAATGAGCAGTGGGGACGTTTTCTTTAGCTCGGATAGAAAGTGCATTGGTTGGTTGTAAACAATAAACCTCGTGTGCATTTCCTATTGCCTACTTTATTGTCATTTGTCTTGAATGCGTTGCAGATGGAAAGTTGTCATTGTGCACATGTGCTTTCTAAATAAACAGAGTAAAATATGATCCTAGTGCCATATGGGGCCTACCTACACATACCACAGTTTTAGAGCCACTGTTGACCCAGCAGATATTTCACTTTGTTGCTTTAGAAAAGGAAAGAAAGAAAATCTTCAAACATTATATATATATATATATATATATATATATATATATATATTTTTTTTTACATGCTCGAGCTATAGTCTTTAGATTTCCATTTAACAGGCATTTTGTGTCAGAAATGACAGATGTTTACTTTACTAAGTCTACATTTTATGGGTGAGTCCACAACAACTGCATTATGTGTCCTGGGCAGAAAAAGGAAACATTGGCTTTAGGGTTAGACTTGAACCTTTTAACACCCACCTGAACTGAGCACATTTTCTCCAGTTTGGCTTTACCCAAATCTAAAAGCTTCTTGAAAAAAGTGTCAAAATAGTGACAAAAATGAGACGAAGATGAAAACAAAACAAAAGAGCAATTTAAAAAATATTTCTACATTATTTAGCCTTGGTAATAAAGAGTACGTTTTCTTTGGTCAAAGTCTTGATGGAGGCCACTCCACGCTGGTCTACTGAAATGCATTGTATTGCAAAGAGACATCCTGAGTGAATTAGCCCATGGGCTTAAGAAACTCGTTATCACACCTTGTGCATTGTTTCACCCTGTTGCTTTCAAATGCATCATCCTCCTGTATAGTTTATGGTGTAAAAGCCTCTTTTTCTGTGACTCGAGACGGTCATTTTGTGCGAGGCAGACACTGAGAGGCCTCATACCTTTTCCCTGTGCTTTGAATAAACCGGACCTTTATTTCATAAAACCCATCAGAGCTTCTGTCGAGCAGTTATTTTTCTACTACCGTACACAACAAAAACGCAACAGAAACTGGAGAAAATGCACGTTTTACTTTGGAGCTTTTGTAGAAATGTTGCGGAGTATAAAGTATCCATTTATTCATTATTTCATTGTAATGTAGATATTGTTCTTGTTATAAAGCAATATGAATTTGTTTTTTTCTAATTAGTGATAACTTAGTGTACTGTGAGTAGATTTCAAACACAAAACCCATGAAGTAAATGAAGTTGTGAAAGCCCAACAGATCATGGACCAGACAAATCCCGTTGTTCAATAAAGCAACGTAGCAAAAAATAAGACCTCCAAGTATTCATTTGTAAGGTTTATTAAGGTTGTTGCACTCACTTCACACAATAACCAGTAAAAAAATCAAACACAAGCCAAAACTAGTGCAAACATGTTAGTATTTAGCAATGCTTTATGCAACTTCTAGTGACAGTTTGTGCAGTATCGACAAAAGTATGACCACTAATGATGATGTACACACACACACACACACCTTTTCAAAAATGCAGAGAGATTGAAAACAACAAGTGTGGAACAATACTAATTTTTTGTATCCAAAATCATACGCCTGGAAATAGTCCCCTTTGCCTCCACATTCTCGAGTAGCATCCCAGCCACCAGAGGCCGAGTAAAGGTGGTATTGAATGTGTAGACGAGGTTCATTTCTCGATAAAAAGACAGAATACCAGCTCTGTAATCCACAAAGATGCCCATTAAGGTGCCGTTACCCATCGGGATCTCCACACTGCATCCGTTGTGCCAAATCACGCTAATGTCACGGAAAAACTCAAAGGCCCAAGATTTATTGTTCATCCCGAAGCGGACCTCATTGGAGGAGCCCTCTCTTTTCATGTCCTTGTACGCGACGGCGAGGGTGACAGATTTGCTATAATGTGTATACACTGACACCTCAAAATAACACTGTCCGTTCAGAGTCTCCTTACTCACGACTTGTGGGAGTTGGGTGAATCTGAACACGTGAGGGCGAAGGCCCTGACTCTGCGCCATACGCTTAACGGTGAGGTTCTCGTCGGACAGTTCCAGTTGGTGGTTCATGCTACGCGGATCCCATGTTAATTTGCGGGCGTATTTCTTCATCTTTAAGTAATTTGCCTCTTTGGAAGCTAGAGATGGAGAAGGTTGAGGATTGGGAGATGGAGAAGGTTGAGGATTGGGAGCTGGAGAAGGTTGAGGATTGGGAGCTGGAGAAGGTTGAGGATTGGGAGCTGGAGAAGGTTGAGGCTTGGGAGCTGGTGTTCTTTTCAGCTTCATGTTGTGTTGAGGGAGCGCTGGCCATTGCTCCATGTCCTGTGGAGGCGGTGGGGGTGGTTGGTGAGCTGGAAATGATCGACTTGGGAAGAACCCCAATGGAAACAGTTCACGATTCTCTATAAAGTAATTCCACCACTCCTTATAGGAGCAGCTTTCTGTTGGTATAGTCAACTGAATTCCCTCAGGATATTCATCTGTTTGAGGATTGTTCAATTTTAGTTTGTGAACCGCAGCAGCAAAATCCAACAGACTGGAGTTCTCCGAGTTCTGTAATGGTGCTGGTGTGTCAGCCTGAAAGGGCTGTGGCTGCAGGGACTGTGGGGGCAGTGTAACCGTGCGTACCCCTCTCTGGGAGGTCTGTTGTGGTGGTGCAGCCCGGTGACCTCCAGCAGGAGGGGCATTTGTTTTAGTGGTGTTCACTTTTGGCTTATGAACGTCAGCAGGTGGATCCATCAGACTGGTCACTTGGAGTGCGCTCCTCAGCTTTGACACAGCGGCTGTAACCGTGTCCCGAAAAGGGGGAGGAGTCTGGCGGCTCTTTACCGAGTCTGAAGTCTCACTGACTTTGGAGAGTGATGCAAACGTGTGTAAAAAGTGCACGTGGTCTTCAGTGTGTGACAGTGTGTCCAGTTCTGTGAGTTTCCTCCTCAGCTCGATGATCTCCTGCTGCACTTTGTCCTGAAGCTCTTTGATTCTGTGCTCCTCAGCTTCCTGTTGAGATCTGACCTTCTGCTTCACTTCACTCATTCTTTTCTCTAAGAGACAGAGCAGCTCTTTGAGGCTCCTGTCACTGTGCTCCACTGCTGCGTCAGCAGAGCGACTGCTGTTCTTCACCTGCTGTTGGAGCCGATCCTCATCGGTCTCTTTGTGGTGGATTCTCTGGAGGAGGTTCTGTTGGACGGCCTGGAGCTCTCTCTGCTTCTCAGCCCTCTCTGCTGCAGCCGTCACTGTGTGGTGGCCTTTGTGTTGGTCCACAGAGCAGAGGTAACAGATGCACTGCTGATCAGTGCGACAGAACATCTTCATGACCTCATCGTGTCGAGGGCAGATGTTTTCTTGGAGGTTCTCTTTGGGCTCCACCAGCTTGTGCTTCTTTAACGCAGTGACATCATAATGAGGCTGAAGATGCTCTTTACAGTAAGAGACCAGACACTGCAGACAGGATTTCACAGCTTTCATCTTCCTCCCAGAGCACAGGTCACAGGACACATCTCCATGAGCAGCAGAGGAGGGAGATACCTGAGCAGCTGGAGGTCCACTCTTCTGTAGCCCCTCCATTAAAGCAGCCAACAAGGTGTTTTTCACCAGGACAGGTCTCTGAGTGAAGTTCTGTCTGCACTGAGGGCAGCTGTAGCTCTTACCCACCTCTCCATCCCAGTGAGTGTCCACACAGCTCATGCAGTAACTGTGTCCACACGGAATAGTGACTGGATCCTTCAGTAAATCCAGGCAGATGGAGCAGCAGAAAGCCTCTCGATCAATACCCAGTCCGGTAGCAGCCATTTTTCTGGGTCTAAATCCGCCGAGCATGCGCGTTCTCTTGTCTTTCTGTTGTTTGTGTCGGTGCTGGAGCTGCTCTGCTCCTATTTGCTCCAGACGTCCAACCCCAACTGCAGCAGCCAATCACAGACACAGGAAGTATTTGAATAGAGCCCGCCCCTGTGCCCGAGAGGAAGTGCTGTTTATGTTTGAATCTGCAGCTACATTTAAAGGGACCGTCAGCTTTGTTTGTTGAGCAAGTTACCTTTGGGTCCTGTCCAGACATTATAAAAAAAAAAAAAAAAAATTATATAGCCTAACATTACACACATTGTAAATGTGGACATGTTGATTGCTGGTCTATACATATTAGATCATAAGCACTTTTATTTTTACATAAGCATTTTTCACAACTTTCAGAAAGCAATACTGATGTAAACACAAACCAGCCAGACATTTTACCATCGATAACAATACTTTTTGAATCAGGTGATGAATCACAAGGACAAAACTCATATTATTTCACGACTAAAAATAAAACATCTGCCTCTATGGCCTTTCACTGTAACCGTAAATACCTGTAGGCTTATAAAACCTAAAGGTATTTTGTGTAAACTCGTTATTTTTTTGCTGCCGGTGTTATCACTGAAGGTTTGATTTGACCAACATTAGGCTACATAAGAATGTCAATAATAAACACATAGCTCTTATAAATCTAGCTATCTTAAATGGGGGTAACCCGTGATAATCTGTTGCACTACGGGAAAGGAATTATACACGAGTAATGGCTACAAAAGGTTTAGCTGTCTTCGAGCGCCATCTAGCGTCATTCTCACGAACAGCTATCACTATACGGCTATGGGCATTTCCAGAGGTCGGTACATAGACATATTCCGGCCAAAATAATTACTCAAGTAAAAGTAACGTTTTTTTCAAATTATTTCAGTCAAGCAAAAAGTGTTTACTGAAGACGGAGCAAAAACAGTTCTCTGCTTGAGTACTGTGATGACTGAGTAACTGTTTAAGCATACACGTTTGATTCATTATTCAGTATGTGACATAAATTATGATAAACAAAACATGAACTAGTAATATTTTCAAAGAACATAGGCTACCATTATAACATATAAAAAGAAATCACAATGAAGAATTAATCAATCAATCAAGTTTGATTTCTAAAGCGCCTTACAACAACCAAAGTTGACCAAAGCGCTGCACACAATAAAAACGTAAGTAAAAAATAAGTAAAGAAAACACAAAATGCATCTATTTCACACACCAAATGAAAATTGAACAATTGTCAATCGGTCAAAAAAAACAAAAACACGTCGCCATTGTGGAGGGTGCCAATATTGGCCAATCAACACACACGATTGATACCACGCTATATCAATCGTGTGTGTTGATAGGCTAATATTGGCACCCTCCACAATGGCGACGCGTTGTTTTTTTGACAGAACCCCCGCACATTTTCTCCAGTTTGGCATTACCCAAATCTAAAAACTTCATAGCGACAAAGGCGAGAAGAAAACTAGGAAACCGCAACAAAACGGCGTTGAAAAGTGACCCAAAAAAAGCAATGACAGTGCGGCAGAAGAGTAACAAAAATGTGATGAAAACGCAATAACAAAGCCACAAAAAAGCAACAACAAAAAAAGACGAAAAGGACGGGAAAAAAGTGACGGGAACACGACAACAAGACAAGGAAAATGATCTGCTTAGATACGATTGTAGGTCTTGGCTTTCAAATGAGGCGTTACACTGGCCTGTAGGCTGTAAGCTTGTAGATTTGGGTAAAGCCAAACTGTAGAAAATGCACTCGGTTACGTCGGGTACTAAGAGGTTAAAGATTCACTCACACTGGCACGAGTTACTATTTTGTTTATAAACTCAAGAGAGTAAGACAAATATTTCATTTTACTATTACTCAAGTAGCAATAAAAGTATTGTTTGAAAAAAACTACTACTACTACTTGCAAAAGTAGTTACTTTAAAACATACTTGAGTAAATGTATGTGAGTACTACCCTCCTGTGGACAGGATGTTAAGAGTAAAAGAACTGATAGTCCGTCAAATTAGAATATTTAATTTAATAAACACCTAAACACGGCAGAATTGAAAACAAAAGCTGTGTAGGCCGACGCGACAGCCCACGTAAGGCTAATATTCTGCCAGCTTTGCTGAGAGAGGAATTACATTTGTCTTTTACAAGCCGGATAAGATTTAAGCTAACACAACAGCTGTACTATAAACTTTACAAGTCAATATATTTGCCATAGTGAGGGGAAAATGCTTAAATTCATAATACAAACTCAGACGAACATTAAGAATGATGACAACAGGTTGCTAACATTTGTATTTCTTGTTAAGGAGAGATTTCATTTATGTTTTAATGGCATCTTTTTCAGAATAATTAAGACTTTCATTTCACATTAATGTGTTTTTTTGCCCGGTTGCATGAGTATAAAAACAACAATCTACCAGTTTAAGTACAAGGGGAAAAAACATCCATACATCGCCCGACACTGCTTTGGTCATTTTTATTTTGTATCAACAAACAATAAAATGTCAGTCTTTAAAACAAGAAAAAACATTATAAAAGTAATTTCTCCAACCTTTTGCTGTTAAGTTTTTCTTTTTTTATATATATATATAGCGCAAAGATAAACTCTAAGCAAAGAAGTAAAAAAAGATGTTTAGCATTTATCTTGGAATGACTCATAGTTGCGTGTATCCAAAAACATACGCTTACACTGGCGAAGCCTGATGCCAGTATCATCAAGCCGGAGCCCGGCCAATAGAGGTCGAATGAACCTGGTCTTGACCGTGTAAACGTGTTCGAGTTCCCAAAGTTGTCTGTAAAAAGACACGATACCAGCTTTGAAATCCACAAAGACGCCGGCTAAATTGCCAGTGATGGGAATCTCCACTTTGTTTCCGTTGTGCCAAAAGACACTGTGATCCGGGAGACACTGCAGTGCCCACGATTGGTCGTTCATTCCGAAGCTGCACTCGTCGGAGGAGCCGTCTCTTCTTATGTCCACGTAAGAAACGGCGACCGTAAAGACATGTTCATAAGGTGTGGTAAACTCAAAATAGATCGGTCTGCGCAGAGTCTCTCTGCTCAGGACTTGGGGGAGTTCAGTGAATCTGAACGAGCTAGACCGGAGGCTCTGTCTGCAGTGCACATGTAAAACTTGATCATCAGACCACAGTTCCAGTCTTTCGTTCACGGTCCTTTCATCCCATGTAACTTTGCCAATATATTTTTTCAACTTCCAATAATTAGAAAGAGCAGGTTGTGGAACAGAAGTCGAGATTTCCGACTTCAAGTTGTGACCATGGAGAGCTGGCATCTCCTCTGAGCTCTGCAGCGGTGATAGCGGTGCAATGTCCTGAGAGGGAAACATCATGTACCGACAGTTAGACTGTGGGGGCAGTGTAACCGTGCGTACCCCTCTCTGGGAGGTCTGTTGTGGTGGTGCAGCCCGGAGACCTCCAGCAGGAGGGGCATTTGTTTTAGGGGTGTTCACTTTTGGCTTATGAACGTCAGCAGGTGGATCCATCAGACTGGTCACTTGGAGTGCGCTCCTCAGCTTTGACACAGCGGCTGTAACCGTGTCCCGAAAAGGGGGAGGAGTCTGGCGGCTCTTTACCGAGTCTGAAGTCTCACTGACTTTGGAGAGTGATGCAAACGTGTGTAAAAAGTGCACGTGGTCTTCAGTGTGTGACAGTGTGTCCAGTTCTGTGAGTTTCCTCCTCAGCTCGGTGATCTCCTGCTGCACTTTGTCCTGAAGCTCTTTGATTCTGTGCTCCTCAGCTTCCTGTTGAGATCTGACCTTCTGCTTCACTTCACTCATTCTTTTCTCTAAGAGACAGAGCAGCTCTTTGAGGCTCCTGTCACTGTGCTCCACTGCTGCGTCAGCAGAGCGACTGCTGTTCTTCACCTGCTGTTGGAGCCGCTCCTCATCGGTCTCTTTGTGGTGGATTCTCTGGAGGAGGTTCTGTTGGACGGCCTGGAGCTCTCTCTGCTTCTCAGCCCTCTCTGCTGCAGCCGTCACTGTGTGGTGGCCTTTGTGTTGGTCCACAGAGCAGAGGTAACAGATGCACTGCTGGTCAGTGCGACAGAACATCTTCATGACCTCATCGTGTCGAGGGCAGATGTTTTCTTGGAGGTTCTCTTTGGGCTCCACCAGCTTGTGCTTCTTTAATGCGGTGACATCATAATGAGGCTGAAGATGCTCTTTACAGTAAGAGACCAGACACTGCAGACAGGATTTCACAGCCTTTACGTTCCTCCCAGAGCACAGATCACAGGACACATCTCCATGAGCAGCAGAGGAGGGAGACACCTGAGCAGCTGGAGGTCCACTCTTCTGTAGTCCCTCCATTAAAATAGACAACATTGTGTTTTTCACCAGGACAGGTCTCTGAGTGAAGTTCTGTCTGCACTGAGGGCAGCTGTAGCTCTTACCCACCTCTCCATCCCAGTGAGTGTCCACACAGCTCATGCAGTAACTGTGTCCGCACGGAATAGTGACTGGATCCTTCAGTAAATCCAGGCAGATGGAGCAGCAGAAAGCCTCTCGATCTATATCCAGTCCCTCGGCAGCCATTTTGCAGTGTTGTGCTCCTTCTTCTTTCGTTTATTGGTGGCAACCAACAGTTTAGGTCATACCGCCACCTACTGTACCGTGTGAGTGCTGCTTCAGGTTACATTCTAGTTTAGAAGAAGAAAAGCGCTGTTTTACGACGTCGTATTCGGGCCATTGACGGGGGGGGGGAAAAACATGCAAATTATGAGAAAAAAAGTAGTACATTTTCGAGATTTTGAGACATGCAAATTTGTGACAAAAAAAATAGCAAATCTGCTTGAATAAAGTCGCAGATTTGTGAGAGACAATTTGCTACTTTGGGGCTACTTTATTAGGAAATGTCTAACTTTCCTAATATACTTCACAACAAGACCAGAACTAACATTTTAGTTTAGTTAGAAGCGTTGTGCCCTGTCGTACAGGCGTTTTTAACTTGGGCGCAATCAACACTTACTCAATATAGTATGTACTGTCTACTTTGAACACTTGAAAAATTCAGTATTTTCACTGAATGACTGAGCTACTTTTACTTTTATAGAAGTTGGTAGTTGTCTTTACTTTTACTCAAAAAACTAAATCCGGTACCTATGTACCTATATTCACCCACTTCTATTGATTAAGATTAGGCACCAGCCCACTATCCTTAAGGTTAGTGGCTAGGGCAGGGTCAGGGTGAAGCTGCTTGATATATGTATGACATTTCACTCTCATGACTTGTGATTGGTTGAAGTACCAACTCACCTACGGGGGAAAAAAAACTGCATCCGGGGAAAATAGGACCCGGGGAACATAGGTATGCACCCGGGTAATTTGTCAAATTGCTTTTTATAGCCACACTAGAGGGCGCTGTATGCTTGTACTGCTATAATATATTTATTGGTATTCTTCTCTTCCAATAATCATTTTCTCATGTGGACTGAAGACATGAGGAGAGGACAACTTCGGCTTGTTTTTATGCCAAAACTTCAATGTCTGGGTTATTTTTGTAGTGAGAGCTTTCCTTTTGTTAGTGCCATAAACAAAAGACACTGATCTGAAAGACACACACATTAGCTTTGATTTGAGCCATTTTAGAGCCCTGCTAACTCATTTGTTAGCCAGTTTACGTTGTGTGTGTTTTTTTTTGTGTTTTTTTATTATTAATATTTTATGTTAGTGGCTGTACAAACAGTCAAACAAGAATATGCCGTGGGGCAAAAACATAACAAAAAAATAAAACAATTTACATACAGACGTAGGTATAGAGTCTAGAGACAATTAGACAAACAGAATAGAAACAGCGAGGGGTTAACAAGTACACAAAAACAAGAAGCCAAGGGGAAAAAAGCAAGAACAAAACAAACAGGGTTCGGTCCGAAGTGCCGTCATGCACGAGCTTAATATAGAGACTGCAGTTACGCATAAGACCTGAGGTGGCAGTAGTGAGTATAAAATGACCAACTTGCGTCATGTTTCAACTAAGTATTTTTGAAGAGTTACATCGTCATACATCAAAATAACAAGAGGAAAAAGACCACACAAAGTAGCAGAGACGGGTAGAGTAGCCGAAATATTGACTCAACTAAGAGTAGTGACCAACTTAAATACTCAAGTAAAAGTGAAAAAGTACTTGGAGAAAGTGTTACGTGAGTACTGCAACGGTTTAAGGATAAAATGTTGCTCTATGTTTCAGTTGTGGCATAAATCATGAGAAACAAAACTCACAATTATGTGAAAATCCTAATATTTCCAAAGACAATACCAACAAAATGTATTACAAGTATATATTGCTGAGGAAAAAGGATCAGGAAACACAAACTACATTATATTTAAGGTCGACTTGAAGCTTTTGTAACTTTAAAATGTACTCACATCGGTACAGGTTTTTTTTTTTTTTTTGCCCATGTAAGAGTAAAGATATTCCATTACTCAAGTAGAAGTAAAAAGTAATGAATGATTGTACTTTGCAAAGTAGCATGAGAGGATTATATGTTATCTACTCAACAAGGCACACTATCTGTTGCAGATGGTGTTCAGGCCCCTATCTGCAACAAATCTTGGTCATAGGTTAAAGTTTTTATTTTTATTTGGTCAGTATGTATTTCAAATGTAGGTAACATATACTCACTCATCTGCGTAATATTTAAAGAACAAAGTTTCCAATGTTCGTATAGGGTGCGTCAGGGAAAATAAACCTTAACTCCCACCTGAACCGAGCTCATTTTCTCCAGTTTGGCTTTACCCAAATCTAGAAGCTTCTTGAAAAAAGAAATGGACATCAGACGAAAACGAGGATTTAAAAAAAAATGAAACAAAAGAGCGACAAAGACGAGAGACAAACAAAGCAATGAAAACGCAGCATAAAAGCCACAGGAAGAAGAGCAACAGAAAAGGTGATGAAAAAGTGTTGAAAATGCTACGATAAAGGCCACAGAAGAGCAACCACAAAAGCTACAAAAGAGTGACAGAAAAGTGACAAAAAAAGTGCAAAAAATTGGATGAAAAAGTGACAAAACCGTGACGAAAATGAAACAGTAAAAGCCACAGAGGAGCAACCAAATAGTAACAGAAAAGTGACAAAAATACAACAATAAAAGCAATGAAAAAGGAGGAGGATAAAGATTCGTTGAGATGAGTTTTGTAGGTCTTAGCGTTCAAATGAGGCGTTACACTGGCCTATAGGCTGTTAAACTTTCAGACCTGGGTAAAGCTGGTGGTTAGAAGAGGTGTTAAGAGGTTAAAAAAGCGAAAGAATCTAGATCAACAAACATTAACTGTGTTTCCATCAGACTAAATGCGCATTAAAGTCCAGTGATGGAAATGCAGTTCATGTCTAACGGACCAGGCCATGTTTCATTCACACGTCTCTCACCAGGGCTTTTGATTTGATCATTTAATCACATTGAAGCCTAACAGGTTTGGCACAAGGCACTGGGAGTTTGGGTGAAACCTGAGCGCAGGCACATGACATTAGCAAATCCATAGGGACAGAGAGCTGTTGGCATCGCGAGTACAGCCTCATTAACACGTGACTGGCTCTGTGAATGAGCTGAGTGTCCGTGCTAGAATAACAATACCCCAATGCAAGGGCCATCTTTGAATAAACAGAGAAAAACAAGCAGACATCAATGCAGAGGTCAGTTTGATCAAAAAACAGTGAGAGAGTGAGTGGTGGTGGTCGGAGGGGCCGATGGCGCAGACTGGTTGCCTCGCTTCCGTCAGGCTACCCCAGGGCAGCTGTGGCTACAATAGTAGCTTACCACCACCAAGTAGGCCCAGTTGAGTAACTTTTTGATTAAACTGCATTTTTTTTTATCATATGGTACTTTCTACATCTATTTGAGTAAAATTATAGTGAAGTATCTGTATTCTTGAGTAAAAATAATAGTTACTTTTTCCACTGTGAGTAAATAGTTAAGTGGTAATGCTTCATTTTGATCGTCTTGTTCTTTAGAGTTTTGAGTTTTTCTGCCATTTTCTTGAAATTTCCACATGAGTTTGTTTATGTTTTGTTTCACACAATTTGTGGCGTCATTGAAAATAAATCTGAATGTTTCACTCAAAAAGTTACTCAAAGTACTCAAGTAACATTTTCTCTAATTACTTTTTTACTTATTATTTCAAAGCAATGTTACTTTTACTTGAGTCAATATTTTGGCTACACTACCCACCTCTGATAATAACCAATACAAGGTTCAGATCAATGTAATTAGTCTGTAATTAGTTATAAACTACACAAATCTAACCCCAACATTTACAGTGATATACACAAGAAATGAAGTCCCTGGGACAAAAGGTGAGACTGGAGTGACATCCACCCCCTACAGTGGATTGTGCTTTATGTAAATATACTACCTGAGTGCCTTTACTCTCATTGGCTGTTGTTCTGGATGTGGGTGTGGCAGGATACAGTAGATAAATACAGCTCTGTTATCACACTAAATCACTACTCAACGACCATGGCTGAGGGAAGATTTAAACTGGACCAGGAGACCTTCCGCTGCTGCATCTGCCTGGATTTACTGAAGAAACCTGTGACCATTCCCTGTGGACACAGTTACTGCATGAACTGTCTGAACACTCACTGGGATGGCGAGGTGGAGAAGCAGAGCTACAGCTGCCCTCAGTGCAGACAGAACTTCGCATGGAGGCCCGTCCTGGTGAAAAACACCATGTTGGCTGCGGTGGTGGAAGAACTCAACAACTCAAAAGCTGCAGCTGATCTCTGCCATGCTGCTCATGGAGATGTGTCCTGTGACCTGTGCTCTGGGAGGAAGATGAAAGCTGTGAAATCCTGTCTGCAGTGTCTGGTCTCTTACTGTAAAGAGCATCTTCAGCCTCATTATGATGTTACGGCGTTGAAGAAGCACAAGCTGGTGGCGCCCAAAGAGAACCTCCAAGAAAACATCTGCCCTCGACACGATGAGGTCATGAAGATGTTCTGTCGCACTGACCAGCAGTGCATCTGTTACCTCTGCTCCGTGGACCAACACAAAGGCCACCACACAGTGTTGGCGGTTGAAAAAAGAAATGAGATGCAAGGAGAACTGGAGGACAGTATCAACAAGGTCCGACAGAGAATCCAGGACAGACAGAAGCACCTGGATACACTGCAGAAGCAGACAGACGAGGTCATTCGCAGTGGGAACGCTGCTGTGGATGACACGGACCGGGTCTTCACTCTCATAGCTCAACTCGTGGAGAGAAGGAGGACTGAAGTAAAGCAACAGCTAAGATCCCAACAAGAGAGTGAGGAGCGCAGAGTCAAAGAGCTTCAGGACAAAGTGCAGCAGGAGATCACTGAGCTGAAGGGGAAGTACAAGGGGCTGGAGACACTCTCACACACCGAGGACCACAGCGGCTTTATTCTCACGTTTCCATCTTTGGCCAAACTCAGTGAATCTCCAGACGTGTCCATCAGTGACACACCTCCGTTGTCCTTCTCAGACGCCGTTACCGCCGTTGTAGCAGAGCTCAGAGACGCCCTGCAGGACACATCTACACTGGAGCAAGCTGCGGCTGATCAGGGGACCCAAACTAATGTCCCAGAGGAGAATGTGCTCTCAGCTCTGGGCTTAGGAGAGTGGCTAATTCTCCCACAGTTTGATGCATTATTTCAATCACAGCTAATGATGGAGATGTCATTAAGAGCGGAGCTGTTGGCCTATGCTCAGAGCGTCACGCTGGATCCTAACACCGCCCACTCTCTGCTGTCGGTGAGTGCTGACCACAACATCGTGAGATACATGAACGCCGACCAGGAGCACCCGGAGCACCCTGACAGGTTCACCGACTTCTCTCAGGTCCTCAGCAGAGAGGCCCTGACAGGCCGCTGTTACCTGGAGGTGAAGGGCAGGTGTGAGGAGTTCTTCTCTGTTGCTGTGGCCTACAGGGACATCAGGAGAGAGGGACCTTTCAATCATTGCAGCTTTGGCAACAACCCCAAATCCTGGGCTTTAGATTGCTATAATGACGGCTACGTGTTTTGGTTCAACAAAATCAGCACCACTGTAACAGGACCCCCCTCAAACAAAGTGGGAATCTATGTGGATTATGACGCAGGCATTTTGTCCTTCTACAGCATCAGCCACGAAGTGAGCCTCATCCACACGGTGCAGACTACGTTCACCCAGCCTCTGCTGGCTGGAATCTGGCTCAAGGATGTAGCCGACTGTGCTGAGATCTGTAGCCTTAGATAGTCCAAAACATGCACAGACATGGAAAAGACCTCTGTAATGAGCTTTTTTTCTGCTCAATAAATCTTTTTATTTTTATTTTACTCAGCCGATTGTGCTGAGATCTGAAGCCATAGAAAGTCAAGAACATGTACAGAAATGGATGTAACATTTTTGCAATGAGATTTTTTCCAGCAGCTCAATACATTTTTTGTTTGTTTTTTACTCAATTATTTCCTGCCTATTAGTGTATTGCTTTATGATTGCCAGCAACCTAGGCAGTGCAAGTTTTTGCTGATCTTTTTATAGTGTTTAATCATCACTTTTAAGCTTTTTCAATGTGATATTGCCACACAAGCCTATATTGTAAAAATGTTGATTGTCAAGAAAATTACTATTAAACTTGTTCGACACATATTCCTGGCCTACAATGGTTTGATTTTACTGGGACTTTTGAATAGGCCAATGTTAAGTCAGGTCCATATAAAAGCCAGATGCAGAATGAAGGGGTCATAACAGCTCGTCATTTTTGCTATTCTAGTAATCCTTGATATTTATGATACGTAATGATTCAATGCTTAAAGCCCCTGTACCTGTTTTTGTTATTTACAAAACAATGAAAGAGAGCGCGCTTGTCATTTTTAACTGTTACTTAGGGTTCAAACTCATTGCTAACTTTATTAATGCATCTCTAACATCTTCAGTCTATAAACAAATTTCACAAAGCACTAGTTTATTTTGAGCAATTTTACATTCATATTGTCTTTCAAAATTCATACAGTTGTGAATGCTCAAAATGGAGTAGGCTGAAACAATAAGCTTATAAGTGCCTACCCCGTTCAACTCAATATACATTTACATAGTATAATAAATTGTAAGGTCTAAATTACATCGAAAACTTAAATACCTGTATACTAACTAGAAAGTTTAGCTAGTTTAACGTTAGGCCCATGTTATACTGCAGCTGAGTTTCATGAGCTGGCCATCTTGAGGTAACTTGAAATCATCTGCTGCATCTGTATCTTAAACACATTGGCTACTCCTTATGTATGTGGATCAAGACTAATTCCATAAAAATAAAAAAAAGTTACGTTAGCGTCTTTGAGCGCCACCTATTGTCACTCTCAAGTCCGACCATCACTCTAGTACAGTATAAAGAAAATGTAAAGGGCAAAAAGAACCAGAAAACAGTCTGATTAAATGTGTTTATTCATTGCAAAACACTACATTATGGAAAATGAAAACGTCAACAGGACTTTGTGCAGAAGCCGAGAGTAATATTTTGGCATTTTTGCTCAGAGGAATTACATTGTCTGTGGTAAAATTAGCTTTGATAGTCAAAGATATATGGCTTTGTTTAAATAGAATACAAAGACAATGGAAGTGCAAAATATTGCTATGCTCAACAGGCGCATTGAGTTGCCTTGTGTACGAAATGCGCGGTATAAATAAAGTTGCCTTGCTTTACAGGTCATATTTATTTATTTATTTTTGCCATAATATGGGAAAAGCAAATGCCTCTTATTAAAATAGAATGCTGCGGGCAAACATTAAAAATTAAGACAAAAAAAGAATAGTTATAAAGATGTAAATAAAGCAACGTGATTCACCTTTGTACTGTAGATAGAGGTTATTTCTTTGAGCAAATAGCAAAACATATTTATCACAGGAAAATAATCAGTGGTTCTCAAACTGTGGTACTTTGGGTGGTCATTGGCATTTATGTTGGGTATGTTCTCGTTTCTTCTCACATTAACTCAACCCCATTTAGTCCTGATACTATCTAGATGTTGACCCAGCGGTACTTGGAAGGTCCACATTTTTATGAGGTGGCAGTAGGTGTTAAAAGTTCAAGAACTACTGAAATAGATCCTTACCCCTAAGACCCTCCATCACTTTTTGACTTTTTAAAATCACACTGTCACTTTTTTTTGTCATGTTTATCATATTTTTCATTGCTTTGTAATTTCTTCATAACTTATTGTCACGTTTTAGTGACTTTTATTGTTGCATTTTAGTCGCTACTTTGATGCCTTTTTCAAGAGGCTTTGAGATTTGGGTAACGACAAACTGGAGCAAACGTGGTCCGTTCAGGTGGGGGTTAAGAGCTTATGGAGTAGGGCTTCACAAAACTGACCCAAAAGATTGTCTCTCAATGTTCAATATTGAGGACAAAATATTTTTGAAAAATCAGCTGACGGATTTAAAAAATGTTATGCCTGATGAAATAGTTATGAAACTCAATTCCTAACTTTATTCCAGTGTAGCCTATTTTGGTCCCAATTTTGTATATTTTGATGGCGTAATGCGGTTCTTTCCTCAGCATCCTGGGTTCGAGTCCCGGAATCCGAAAATTTGCGGAATGTCTTTCACCCTGTGCGGTCGAATGAAGCCAACAGGCCAAAAATCCTTTTCAAAAACTGTTTTGCAACGTCTAATGTCGAAAAGCTCTAGTTAAATATAGCTCTAATGTGCTATCAAAACATTCACACTTTTTTCATATTGTGCGCAGCCCAGCAAGCCGTGCGTTGTAGCACTTTAACTCTCTTTATCCAGCTCACAGAACTCCGCATAGGCCCCCTGATAGCCCCCGAACCACAGCCCCGCGTGCAGCGGCTGTGTGAACGCCGTCTGCACTTTGTGTAGCAGGGTCACGGTGTCCGACACGCTGTAGAACGCCAGCACGCCTTCTTTGTGGTCCACGTACACCCCCACCCGGGACGTCCAGGGGCCCGATATGGGAGTCTTGACCGCCCTGTGGATGAACTTGTAACTACTGCTGGTATTACACTCCAGCGCCCAGGACTTGTCGTTGAACCCGAACGCCACGTCCGTCATGGGGCCCGACCTGGCGATGTCGCTGTAGGCCACGGCCACGGTCACGCGCTTCTTTCGCCATTCCACCTCGAAGTAACACTTTCCGCTGCTGCCGCCGAGACTCTCTTTGCTCAGCACCTGGCGCCATCGCAGAAATCTTTTCGGGTGGCTCGGGTAAGTTGCCTCTTCCCGCATCAGCGTGGCCCTCCTGTCACCCTCGGATATGGCCAGCTGGGCGTTCACCGTGTCCGGGTCCAGGGTGATGGGGCGGGCGTGGGGCAACAGGTCACACCTGCTCGACGATTCGGTCCGGGATGGTGGCGATACTTTAATGTCTTCAGCTGCATCCTCAAACAAAATCTGCTTAATCTTATCCTTCACGTTGGAGAGAGTCGCGGCCACGTTGTCAAAGTAGCACCGTGGTTTGGTTTTAACCCTGGGCAACTCCTGCGTCGCACTGATGTCAGCCATGGACGGATAGTCCTCCAAAAACTGGCTGTCCGTCTGGTAAACAAACAGCTTCCCCAGTTCTGCCTCTTTGCCCTTCAAGTCTGCCATCTCTTGCTCTAGCTTGTCCTGGAGCATTTGCACACGGATGACCTCGATGTCCAAGTTTGAGCTGATCTCTTGCTTCACTTCATAGTGTCTCTTCTGGACGAGGCTCACCAGCTCCGAAAACACCCGGTCACAGTCTCGGCTCGCCTTGTCCACCGCCTGAAACGTTTTGTCCAGCTCGATTTGGAGCACTTTGATGTCCCTCTCCTTGTAGGAAATCTGCTGGTGGATCTTCTGCTGCCTAGCCTCCAGCTCCCGCTGCCTCTCCGCCCGTGCGACCGCGGCCGGCACCACGCTGTGATCCCTGTGCTCGCACTTGGCGCACAGCACGCACACGCAGCTCTGGTCCACTTGGCAAAACATCGTCAGTACCTCGTTGTGCCTGGAGCAGATCGCCTCCTGGTCCCGGGTCAGCTCCAGGTCCTCCACCAGATCCGCCAGCATCGCGTTGACGGCCAGGGGAGGCCTCGGCCGGAACGTGTGGCCGCACTGGGGACAGCTGTAGATCCTCCGCTGGTCCTCCTCGTCCCAGAACTTTTTGATACAGCCCATGCAGTAGTTGTGCTTACAGGGGGTCGTCACGGGGTTGTTGAGCAAATCCAGGCAAATGGAGCAGTAAAAACGCTCCCGGTTTTTCTGGAGACCGCTGTGAGCCATTTTTGTTTCCCTCACACGTGTCAGCAGAGCCCGGGCGGAAACGCGATACACTCCCTTTTCCAAACTTTTTTAGGCAGTCCGTGTATGTTCGGGCTGTTATTGTAGACGTGCAAAACAACATGGAGCGGATGGCGCGATGCTAGTGAGCGGTGTACGCGGGATCCAGGCACTGTAGAGATTAGCGTACGAGGGAAAACCAGGAAGTAGAGGGACAGTTTGGAATTTTTAAAGGGAAAGTGCGCGGCCGCAATGTGACAGGCATATCCGGGGACAGGAAGAGAATTGGAGACAGGCGTATCCCAGAAGACTTTGCGGCGGAGGCAAAAAAGTTCCTCTCTGGGACAAATAAAAGTAATTGTGAATTTGTTTAATTTGTCATCCTTTATTGTAAATGCAGTTCACTTTCTTGCTATATATAATGATGATTGTAATACAATTTCTAAAGCACTATCATTACATTACCCTCATTGTCTGAATAAAAATCCTATTCAAAAATAGCTGCAAAGAATTTCCATTTCAAACATATTGAATGAAGTCTTCGTGTGACCTTTGTCAAACCTATATTATATTAATTATTTTCCTTATTTTATCTTAACCCTTATCACTGGCATAATCTTGCTGTCATCTGACTAGTTGTACAATTGTTTTTTTTTTAATGATTAAATCGTTTCCCTTTGAACTAAATAATCATAATATTGAGTTAATGTATATTTTGAAAATAATTCTTCATACCATTGGCGATCATCTCGCGCATGCGCAGCACCATTCCGCGGGCGCCGTCTAGCCCCGATTCTCTTCCTGTCCCCGATATGCCTGACTTAGCTTTTTAACGGTCTATGGGGAAAAGTCGATTTAATATTTTGAATTTGTTCAGTATGTACATCTATTAAACTGTTATGATATTTTTGTTATGGTCCTCTTTGTGCCGTATTATAAATTTGGTCTTGGGTCGAGTTGGTTTTATTGAAATGGCAACACGTTTTTTTAATAGGCCCATTCACACCTGGAAATGTGAACGTGACCCAATGGCTTCACACAGTGGCACTGATTACTGTGGGTTAGTCTCGCCATTACCTGTTGTTGTTGTTGTGTTGATTTACTAAGAGGTGCTTTCTCATTACAATGCAGTTGATAAGGAGTGAAAGGAGGCCAGTGGGGCAATTGCAAAAGTTTCAAAAATACGTAGCCTATATTTGCTTTGTATCTCAAGTAAACTAAAGAAATTGGTTACATGAATTAGACTGCACTTTCGAGGTTCAACTCGGGCAGCATTCACGTCTGTCACAAAATTAAGATGGAGAGCATGAATCAGCATCTGGTTAAAATGTTCTACAACTACTAGGGATGGTAATTAGCTGTAAAAGGTTTGAAATTCAGAGCGTTTTTGCTTCACTTTTAACACAATACACAATACAATATTTAAAACAATTAAAGTGGCGGCACATTAGAGTTAACAGGTACTTTGAGTGAAACGAAAGACTCGAGGGGTACCTAGGCGAGACAGAAGAGGATCGGGAACCACTGTACTCGGCCTATCAAAATATTTCATAGGAAAGATATGATCGGAATAGTAGTGTTATTATTACGGACTGACACCTGTTACAAAATAAAGAAATAAAGTAACAGCTAAAGTGAGTTTGTGGAGCCAATAAAAATAAAAAAACGGCCGTTCGTGCGTTAAAGCGGAAACTTTTCATTGTCGACAACAAAAGACATGATGCAAAAGTTTAATTAAAACAAATTTAATGAAAATTTGATCAAAAGTGATCTTGTACAAGGACGCTTTATGACCCTATGCTGTGGCCAGTAAAAAACATTAAAGGCACTATGGGCTACTTGATTTTTTTTGGATTGACAATTATTTTGACCTTCTTTAGTGTTATTGCAACCTCAAACAGTTGGGGGAAACACTGCGAAATCTAATTTTAAAGCATTTGGATCAATTGTATGAGCTTGCAGGGCTTGTTTTGTAGCGTTTCTGTGAAAGTGACCCTGAAAGTCTGTCCCTGTGAAGAGGATGCCACAGATATGTTAACCTCTTAACCCCGGCCTTAACCGAGCACATTTTCTCCAGTTCGACTTGACCCAAATCTAAAAGGCTTCTTGGAAAAAATATTGAAACAAAAACGCAGCAAAAATCGCAAAAGTGCGACAAAACCGTCGACAAAAAAGTGATGGAAAAGCAACAAAACAGTTTCAAAAAAGCAACAAAACTGAGACATAAGTGAGGATAAAAAAGCACAACAAAAACACAACAAAAGGCAAAAAACAAAAACAAAAAAAAGATGATAAAGCAACAAAAACAAACGCGACAGAACGTGAAAAAAAAGCTACAAAAATACGAAGAAAAAGTGATGACAACGCAAAAAATAATAATCTTATATCAGTTTTGCAGGTCTTAGCTTTAAAGTGAGGCAATACACTAAGGCTGTAAGCTCCAGCCGAGAAGCTTTTGGATTTGGGTAAAGCTAAACTGGAGAAAATGTGCTCAGCTAAGGCGGGAGTTGAGAGGTTAAGAAAGTTAGGAATCAGTTTGAGCAGGATTTTAATTCAGTGGATTCATTCCTCTTTCATTGTTTGTAATGATAAAGTCGGGTATAGGGCCTTTAACCGGCTACTTCTCCAGGGAGAGTAGAAGCTACAGAGTAAGCATGAAGTCCACCTGTTACCCCTGAACTAGTTTGGACCACAAGATGGCGCTCTCCTGCTGAGGTTTAACATGACTCTGGGCCATAGTGAGTGTGTGAGTGTAGCTCAGCAGTAGGGCAGCAGCAGCACAGTGAGTATGGGGTGATGTGGACATGTCCGGGCTGGAGCTGGTATGTGCAGCAGACACTCCCCGAGCTCAAAGCCGCAGTTTCCACGGCCTTAGGGCATACTTTACTCCCCATAACAGTTTCAGTTTTATACTACAGCCTATAGTATAACTACCGCTGCAGTGGTTTACCAATCTAAAGGCAAATATATAATGTATCTTGTGAAACTCTTATCCGAAGTGCTGTTACAAAAAGCATTATATCGGCCCACAATGAATATAAAAATATCACAGTCACCAAAATAGATGCACCAATTGCTTCTTTCAAAACACTTTAGAAATGTTCCATATGCTGCTAGAGTTAGTATGACTCATTATTTAGGAACGCTCGGTCGACGGAGCAAACAAGGACAATCTTAGGCAATGTGCAATGTGACGACACAGAAGGAGAATAGGTCTACTTTTACGGAGGAATGAAAAACAGTAAAGTATTGCACATTACCAAGTGACAGGAACGTAAGTCCAGTTTTATTTTACGCACATGATAAATGATAAAGTTCACGGGACCCAAAGTCAAAATGCCACATACTGCGCTTACACACTGGGACGCCCTGGCATTGTTCATTTGTAGCTTTCAGTTCTAATGTCTATTTGTGCAAGCAAGTTTTGAACACTTTTGAAGTATCAATCAGTGAGTCTCAGATGTATTCGAGAATGCCACGATAAATAGTGAAAGGATACGTTATCTGGCCCCGAGTGAAAATGCTAAAAAAAAGTAATCGAAATGGTGACAAAAACGAGATGTAAATGAGGATAAAAACGCAGCACAACAGGTGACCAAAAACGTGACAAAAAAAGCAGGGAAACTACACCGAAAAATCTTAGATCAGTTCTTAGCTTTCAAATTAGGTGTTGCTCTTACTTGTATGGCAAATAATCGTAATAAGAAATGTAAAAAATGTTATGAGGCAGTTATACCAAATTTTTCTGCCACAAAAAGAGAAAATGGCAACCAACGTTAAGGTAAAATGGGAAGAAGAGTTTCATATACAAATGAAAACGAGTGGGAACAGAGTCCATAAAACCACGGGTTCCTTATATTTTGGAGTTCGCTTGGAAAATAATTATGAGATACTTCTTGACTCCAGAAAGTATGACTAAATAAAGGGGGAAATTGCAAATGTTGGAGGAATTGTGGAAAATGCAAATTACACACATATTTTCTATACCTGTAAAATAATACAACCTTACTGGAAAGACGTATTTCAAATTGTTGAAGCGACACTGGGAAGGAAACTTGATTTAAAATCAGAAAATATTATATTAGGAAAAATCCCAATGAATATAAAAAATTCAGATGAAAAGTATATTTTTTCAAATCCTTAGAATCACAGCTTTAAAGACCATAACAAAGGAGTGGGAAAAAACGAATCCACTGGATATTAAAAAAATGATTAATACTATACAAGAAGTCAAATTGAATGAGAAGTTAAGTCACAAAATAATACCATGAGTTTGACAAAAAATGGTTTATAAAAGAAATGGACAGTACATGAATATTGTGAGTCGGCGGTTAAATGTGCAGCGCAGGTTGATTGTACGTTGGGACCAGGGTTCGAAATTAACACCCGCCAACCCGCCAAATGCGGTTTAAAAATCATTTTGGCGGGTACCGATAAAAACCTACCAGCCAGTTTGGCCGGTGATGCATGAGCGGTCGCGAACGAGTCGGTACAAAGAGCCGGCTCTTTTAAGTGAAAGATGAGAGCCGAGCCTCACCCGCGAGCCGTTTTATTTATTTATTTATTTTTTGCATGTTGCATGTTTATCAAGCTCACCGTGCCCCGCTTTCTGCTACATTCAAGAAAAATAGAGAAAGGCAAAAGAGTAAACGAGTAAAGAGAATGGGATCGGGGAGAGAGGGAGAAAGGAGAACTCTGCAGGCGCAGCCCGTTCGCGAGGAATGAACCTGCTATTTACACAAAATCAAGATCTCTATAAACTTAAACTACTCCATAAATGTATTCAGCGCATCCATAGCTTTCAGTCACTTCTTATTTGAGAGAGATCCGCTTCATATTTTCGGTTTTATGATTAGATAAAGTTACGCTGGGTTTGTGGAGTGAAAACAATGCGATGACGCGCGGAGCGGCCTTTTCCTCTCATGTGTATGAGCGCATTACAAACGTACAGGAGTCCTGGCTTAAGTAATAACTTCAGTTATGTCTGGAGTCTGTAACTCTCTCTCAGCGTGAGGCTCCAGCAGCTCACGGAGGCGGAGCTGAGGCCGCAGAGGGACTGAGGAGAAGCTATGGGAGAAGCATTTTAAATAATAAATAAAAGAGTACATACATGAAACTAATGGCAGCTTTAAAAGTGTATGTTGCTATAATAAACAATGGCTCTACCACCTCAACAAATTTACTTTGATTCCTGAAGACAACACAGACCACTATAAGCCAATATCACATTATTATAGCAACTAATAAAATTAATTCCTCTTTTCTTTTTAATTTCTTTCTTGATTATAGTTGTTTTGTGCAGGGAGCAGTAGAGAGGCCCATTTAACAAGCCATGAATCCAAATCTCTCCTAAATTTAAAGTGTATATATTAAAAAAACATAAAGAGCCATTTGGGGGCCAAAAGAGTCAGCTCTTTTTGGTGAGCCGATCCAAATGATCCGGTTCACCAAAAATAGCTGAAAATCCCATCACTAGCATGAGCCAATCATGCAAATCATGTCAGAGACGCTCTGGGTGGTTTGTCCCCTCTGTCCTACATTTCCCATGAACACTACACTACTGGTGACGTTTTAGATACCTATTATCACATTTTCATCCAGTGGCATTCATAATCTCTTATTTTCACAACGTAAACATTTGTCTAATGGAAATTCTGATTGGCTGGTAACTTCAGAAAGTTACCAGCCACTTTGGCTGGTGATCAAAAAAGTTAATTTCGAACCCTGGTTGGGACTCATTTCAATTAAAAACAAAAAACCTGTCGCTGAACCTAAGTAAAGGGTTGTAGGTGTATATTTTGCGGATTTTTGTTGGATTGAAGTGATAATGGATTTAAACAAATGAAAAATATATAATAGTAATGAAGTGTGTGGATATATATGCAAGTATGGGGCATGTGCATTGTGCCGAGAGGAGTGGGAGTGTGTTTTTGGGGTGCTGGTGCGGGTAGATCGATATGTTGGTGCCTGGTGTGTTTGCATGTGTGAGTCCCCTGTTTGTGCAAAGGCACGCACTGTCCCATCCAAATAGACGGGTAAGGTACGCTGTGGAATTGGGGCCGATCGGATGTAAAGGCCATTTATGTCATTTACATTATTTGTGTTGTGTGTATCCTTTTCCCTCCTTGTTGTTTTATTACGTTTTTTTTTTTTTGCCTCTTTGTGTATGTGTTTGTTACTTTTTTATGTTTGTGTGTATGTTTTTGTATATTTGTTATGGTATATTGTCTATTTTTTTTAAATTCTAAAATGAAAAAAATCAAGTACAAAAAAAAAATCAAATGAGGCGTTGCACTGGCCTATAGTCTGTAAGGCTGAACTGGAGAAAATGGGTGTCCTATTTTCTCACTCAGATAACAAAAGATAAGAACCGTTTCCATAGTGATTGACATTTCAACAGTCCTGCGAATGTATTCCATGACAGAACAAAAAACATGTGAGAGAAGACCATGAATATAGACAAATATCAACATATTCTCTGCAACGTTTTAAAGTCTCCATTCAAAATAACATACAGATTCATAAACACATCCCAATGTAAGTTTGCAAACCAAAAACATCAATACTGACACAGTTCAATGGACTAACGCCATATATAAAACCATGTACGATTTAAAAAGGCTAAATATGTTACTGTATTTTACCGTAAACTTTTATTTTTTTTACAGCGCCTATCAATTCCCTTTCACTGAGACGCATTCAGACATAGTCGCGTCCAGTCTGTCCCGAGGAGGAGGGAGGGTAGCGGGGGCCCTTCCCGGAGCTGCCCTGGCTGCCGCAGTTACAGCAGAGGCACGACCCCCCGAGGATGCTGAGGCTGGCCGCGCCCCATCCCACGTACAGCGCGCTCCCAAACTCGTACCTGGGGGGGGGGGGACGACACGGCAAAAAGCTCATCCTTGGATTTCAAAATCAATCACACAGAAAAAAATATCCACTAATAATGAACATTTTACCCGCACCCCCCACCTCCACTGAGCACATTTTCTCCAGTTCCGCTTTACCCAAATCTAAAAGCTTCTCCACTGGAGCTTACAGCTTATACCCCCTCATTTGAAAGCTAAGGCCTAAGATCTTTCCTCATTTTGTTTGTCATGTTTTTGTCGCGTTTTCGTAAAGGATTTTGTTATGTTTTTCTTACATTTTGGTCACACTAAAAAAACGAAATGCAGCCAAAACGCTACTAAAAAGCAATGACAACGTGACAAAAATGGGCTGAAAAACCTTACAAAAAGCAACAAAAACTACAAACACTTGACAACAAAAACATGGAAGAAGCTTGGATGGGTTTTGCAGACCTTAGCTTTCAAATGAGGCGTTACCCTGGCCTATAGGCTGTAAGCTCTCAGGTCAAGAAGCAATACTGAACTGGAGAAAATGTGCTCAGTTTCGGTGGGGGTTAAGGGGTTAAAAGCCGATAGACTGTGATATTAAAGGTGCATAATGCAACTTTTTATGCGGGAAAAAAGGTTGATATTTGTGCATATTTGACCTTGTAGTGACCCAGTGGCCCGTACGAGGGGTCAGCATGGCGCCTTTACTTTCGATCACAGCGGTCTCTACAACGCTCCGGGATCAATTGTTTGGTTGGTTTTCTGGTGCTCCGTCAGCAGAGAAAACCTTCCAAACAATTGATCCTGGAGCGCCCTAAGTAAGTAAGAGCTTTATTTGTACATTTTATTTTTATATCCTATAGACCACTGTATCAATATCAACTTTTTTTCCCACATAAAAAGTTGCATAATGTACCTTTAACTGAAACTCGGGCCGAAGACCAACATGGCAATTATGAAATTCCTCCAAAAGTAGCAAAGTCAGAGCGTACCTGGTGTTAGTGGGAGTTAAGGGGTTGTAGAAGTCCTGTGCCACTCTGTGCCCGAACCACGACGTTCCCACCAGCGCCATGACTCCTGGAGAGAGCAGGAGAAAACATCAACTTGGAAAGGATGCAGAGCCATAAAGACACAACAAGTTACTTCATGTCCGAGTAGGTACACCGCAGTCCTGTGTGGACAGACGGGGGCCTTTATCTCAACGCCTGATCATCCACAAAAGACTATAGTGGATGTTTGAAATGTTTCCTTGTTTCAAATATTTAGGCTTGCATATGTCAACAACAAAACAGCCTCCTATTGATTAAAGTACAAAAAAGGCAACAGAGCCAGTGATGCAAGTTTTGACCTGAATATATGCTGAATGCCAGTTATTTAGACTGTTCTTTGGGTCAATACACAGAGCTGGACACACTACGCTCTGAGCAACGGAGTCATGTGAAGTCCATTAGACATGAAGGATATTTAATGCAGTTTTTTCATTTCACTATGTGTTACATAATACTTTCATTAGTACAGGCCTGGCGCTAACCCTAAGAAGTTACACAGTGTTTCTTTAATGTTTTGCTTCTCTTGAAATTGTCAGTACCTAAGAAATTTCACTTAAAGGTGATGGTTAGCCTGGCGCCTTTACTTTCCATCCCAGTGACCCCTATGATGCTTCACAATCCACTTCATTTCATTTTTTGGGGGGTTTCTGGTAGGTTTTCTGAATGGAACGTATGTGTCACCAAGGAGACGGTTCAATCAGCAGTGAAAACCTACTAGCGACCCTAAAACAATGGATCCTGGAGCGTCCTACAGGCCATGGGGATGGTAAGTAAAGGCGCTATGCTAACCAGCCAAGCATCCGGTGGGTCACTGAAAGGTCAAATACGTATTAATATCAACTTTTATTTTAACATGAAAAGTTGCATAGTGCACCTTTAAACTGTACTTTCAACTCTCAATACTTCAATATTGTCCACAACACACTTCAGTAAAAATGTGACTGAGCAACTTTTACTATTATTGGATTAATATTTGATCAGTAGTAAGTGTACTTTTACTGTCACTGAAGTCTCACACACACACTGCCACGTGTGACTGAACCTTCGATCATTATCTGTATGTGGTCAACACTGTAGTGACCAGAGTGGTGCTACCTGCTGAGTGAAGCTCATGCACACAGCAGTACTGCAGTTGGAATATGTTCTATTGTTTGTGCTTAACCCACAGATTAGCACTGACCTGCGATGATGAAGACCACTCCTCCGGCCAGAGCCATCTTGTCCTTTTGCTGTGGGGAGTCTGCCAGACACGTGGTGCAGCGCATCCCCACCACAGCCACCATCATCGCAATGAAGGAGAAGAGCACCGAGGCCAGCATCAGCCCTCGGGTGCCCTGGACAATCCCTGCACAGAGAAAGAAAGGTGAGTGTCCCGGTGGTTGAGGTGACAGAGTGATAACCAGAAGGTTTCTTCAAATCCCTCTCTGGTCCCCTCATACTGTTGCTGGAGTTTGGAGAGGAAAGAAGTTAAAATATCCTTGATTTGAGAAGGTAAGCAATCGTAATAATGGCCTGCGCTTGTTTTGCGCTTTACAAGCCTGTGTTACCAAGTTTCTCAAAGTGCTCACTGTAGTCATTATTCATTCACCCCATACTCGGTGGTGCTAAGCTTCTGTTGTAGCCACAGCCGCCCGTGTGTACCTATTTAAATGTTATATCAATATCTCCATGGAGACGAGCTGGAGACGTCCCCGCTCCCAGGTAAGTTACTGTAAACTTGCTGTACAAGTTTTTCAATGAGAAAGTGTATTGAAACGGATTGAAAATAGATTTGAGGAATTATGACTTAACTATAATAATACGATTATACATTGTGAACATAAAGTGTAAGTTTGTGCATTATGCATATGTCTTGCATGAAGTGGGTTATGGCGACTGTGGTATTTGACTGACATGTCCCTACTGGCCCAGAAGCTCCCGCTCAGTCACTTCTGAGGAAGGTTTAAATGACCACTGACTGGGGCTTTTGAAAATTGTCCATGAATACATTCCAAACAGAAGAAGAAGAGGGGGGAAAAGCTGTTACTGTTGCTCATATTATTGCTTTTATATTACTGATAGAAAAATGTCAAGACGAAACAAAAATAAATCCAGGCCTCAAAATTGGTTCATTGCAAGTTTCTTTTCTACGCTGAAACTTTCTAGTCTCACATATTTTTGAAACAAGCTCATTAGAAGCTATCATTTGATCTCAACTTTGTACTTTAGACCCTCCATCCTCAATATGATAAAGAATCCGGTCAAAATAAAAATGCTGTAGTCCCAGCACAGACAGGACAAACCTCACCTGGCAGCTGCAGCAGCGAGTCGTACACTTTACACTGCACCTGGCCCGTGCTCTGGGAGGCGCAGGTCTTCCACAGCCCCTCGTACATCGCCTGTGCCGTTATGATGTTATCCCCGGCGTACGACGAGGCCTTCCACTCCACCATCACCGTGGACGCGATGGACCCGATGAAGCCCAGGAAGGCCAGGCAGAAGCCCATCAGCTGGATGCCCGCGTTGGCCATATCTGTTCTTTTCACTCCTGGGACACACCGAGGGAGCACAGAGGGGAGTGTGGTGGTGCTTCTGTGAGGGAGAAGGCTCAGGGAATGGGGGCTGGTGGCGCCTGGTGCAGTCAGAGAGCGGTTACCTGTTGTTGTTTCATGACCTGCGGCAAAGGGTGGTCCCAAATTCCACCGCCGGGACAGGAGGAGAAGGGGCGGTGGGACATCTAGTGGAGGTCGAGCAAAAGTGCACAGCAGATGTGACAGTGGGAGTGATATGGGAAAAAACAACATATAAATCAATGCTGAAAGCTAGTGTTTAAATAAAAAATATGTATTTGTTCTCAATAAATCATACAGTGTAAAAGATGGCGGTAGGTTTTGTTGATCCAGTTTTGTCGCCCACAGCACTGAAGTATGGCCAAATGCAGTGGATGCCTATGGAGATAATAAAGTATAGAGTGTCTTTTCATTTTCAACGTTAATGTGCATTTAAAAAAATAAAAATTGCACTCACACTTTTTAAAATTTCTTTTATTCAAAGACTTTTTATTTACATTGTAGATTATCACTGAAGGCGTTTTCACTGAAGAAACATAATTCAAACCTTTTGCTTTTACTACTGGTTTGCACACTTTTAACATTTTCTCAATGGTCTTGACAATGTGTAGTCACCAGAAATGGTTTTGACTTCACAGAACTGTTGAAAACCACTTCAGATTACCTATATGATGAAGTTCATTGGGAAAATGCCAAGAATAAAAGGTGGCAATTTTGAAGGATTTAAGACATTTCATTGGGGTATACTTCACGCCTTCATTCATAGTTGAATGCCTTCGATGAGAATCACACAAGGTATATCGTGTTGAAAATAAAGAAAAGCCTGTACATAAAAAAGTGTTTCCAAACTTTTGGCTGATACTGTACTAAATAAATAAATACAAAAAAATATATAATAACATGAAATATTTGGTTGCACTTAAACAGTGAAATAATTACATGGTTATATGAAATAGCATGAACACTATATATTTCGTGCTAATGTACAGTGGTTGATGATTAGTCATATTACCGTAAAATAAAGCAGATCAGCAACTGTGTGTCCTGTTTCCACATCCATATTTGTTCCTTCTCCCTTGTTTTGAAAGTTGTACTGATTTTTTGCGAGCGCTGCCTCCGCTCTGGCCAAAGGTTCTGTTGCCTCATTCAGTTCAGGCTGTGTTCACTTGCTCTCTGCGCTGGCTGGAGTTTACCCTCTCTTACTGTAGCAAAACAAACAGGTAAGTGTAATTAAATCATTTCCTTTGAATCCCTTTATGCAGCGTCTTATTCTGCCATTTTACCTTCTTTCTAGAGAACATGTCCAAGCCGTTGTTGATCTCCGTGCTGCTTCTGATACTCGCCTCGGAGTGGAGCTTTTCTCAGTCCGACTTGTGCCCGTACCGCTGCCAGTGCTTCAGTTCCGCGCAGGTCCTGTGCGCCGACGAACGCATGTCCTCCCTCCCCCTAAACATGTCCCGCCAGGTCCGGGAATTAATCGTGATGACCTCCTCCGTGTCGTACCTCTTCGCCAACTCTTTGGACGACGGCCTTGAACTCTCCAAACTCGTTTTCCTCAACAACGCCATCCGCAGCATCCACGCGCACACCTTCCAACACCTCACGCAGCTGCAGGAGTTGGAGATCAGCGGGAACCCTTGGCTCGAACATTTGTACCTGGGGACTTTCTCTATGCAGCGCGACTTGACGAAGCTAATGCTAAACCACAATAGCTTGAAGACGGTGCTGCCCGGGATTTTTGCGTCGCTCAAACAACTCGACACTTTGCAAATGAAGGGTAACATTATCTCGCATCTTCCGCCGTCGGTTTTCGGAAACATGAGCAATCTCAGAGTCTTGGATTTGTCTCTGAATAAACTGGAGGCAGTGACAGGGCAGACGTTTTCCGGTTTGGACAAGATGGAAATTCTAAAACTGAACCACAACTTGCTGAGAAACCTTTCTTTAGACCTGTTTTCATACATGGCGACGCTGAAAGAGCTCCACTTGGAAGGAAATAAGATCTCTCAACTCAGCGAAAACTCTTTTATAAATCTGACCAACTTGGAAGTGTTGAATCTCAGGGGGAATCTTTTGAAGGTATTTAGCGGCCACGTATTTGGATTGTCTCCGAAGTTGCGAGAACTGAATCTAAAAGGCAACCATCTCAGTGAAATTGCACATTTGGGAAACCTATCCTCGCTGACTGCCCTTGACCTGTCTTCAAATCAACTCTCCACTCTTCACCGGGACGTTTTTAACAATACCACAAACCTTGAGAACTTGGATCTCTCCGATAATCACATTTCCGTTTTGCCCGAGACTGTTTTCAGTGATCTTTTAAACCTCAAAGTGGTAAATTTACAAGCCAACAATCTAAGCAAGCTCGAGCCGCGGCTATTCGAAGACCAGGCGCTTATCGAGAAACTTGAACTGTCCTATAACCGACTGCAAACTCTCCCGGAAGGACTTATGGACACGTTTTCGAATCACCACGTGTTGCAGCTTCACAGTAACCCTTGGAAATGCGACTGCGGCCTGTGGTACCTTCACGACTGGGTTTTGCGAAACGGGAAAAACGTAGAGATGCTTGACAGGACGCTGTGCGAGAGTCCGGGATTTCTGAACAGACGATCGCTAGATTCCGTGGACAGGGAGCAGCTGGTTTGTCGCGTGGCCAAAGAGCATTCTGTGGACGTCCGCAACTGTCTTCTGCAGGTGACCGGCGACGCGGTGGTGATCAAATGCAAAGTGGAGACGTGTTTGCCGCTAACGGTGAAGGTTCAGCTGCAAGATGAATCGGGAAATGTGAAAGAGCACGTCGTTAGCAATGAAGGGACCAATAGCACCCGATGTAGCATGTCCAAGGATGCCAAGGCGAACCAGTTGGATTACCCTGAACTTTAAAGGGCACTGTTGGGATCATTGTAAGGGTTGTTGGACACGTGCTGTATGTAATGTCTCACGAACAAAAGTCCAAATGACAGGGGGGAAAAAAATCTAATGTTTTGTGCTGCGTTTAATGTAAATTGAGGTTGAAGACATTGGTTCAGGAAGTTAACTGCACACACAAAGCAAACAGACTAATTCTTACCTGAAAGGAACCACAACAAATGTCAATAGGTATAATTAATATGAACGTGTGGGTTGTTTCCAGATCTGTCTCGTCAGATATCTCGTACGTATGCAGAAATGGGAAAGAGAAGCACACCTGCAATGCAACAGTATTCAATTGGCTTATTATGTTCCTTTTTCTTTAAAGTGACAGTGTGTAAGTCTAAATGTTTTACAAATGTAATAAAATGTGTTATTACCATTATTTCTAGTAAAGGCCCTCCTTCCCGGATCATAGCTACTAATCAGAGTCTAGTATCCTCCCGCGTTGACCAATGAGACGAGCTTCTCCTGTGAACCAGCCTGTCAGGTCCAGTCAGGAGGGAGGGGGAGGAGCTTGATCATTTACTTTTGGAAATTCTGTTCTTGCCCTCTTCATTTTGCAAACTAAGAAGGGCTTTCTGGTTAAAGCGGGAGGAAATTGATTGTTTACTTTCAGATTTCACTCTATCTCTCCTCACTCTGCAAACTTACAGACTATCACTTTAAATGCATCAAAAGCAAATCTTAATGTAATGTCTCCCATTACAGCAATAATTGTGCGAAAAGACATAATCTTCTTACATTCATTGATATTGAAATGGTAAAATAAATAACTTTCAATATAGCTCCCCAAAGCCTCTCTTTGTAACTATGAGCTTGATGAGTCACATTTGACAAGCGTTTCCTTTTTTGTACATGTCACAGGTTCGAGTCCGATTGGAGGATCTGGGTGTGGTGTAGCCAATAAAACAACGCGGTTTAAAAGGATAAAATACAATTTAATATAAAATGTTAAAAAGATTGCTATAACATACAGTAAAAAGGCATAAATACGGGGTTTAAAAGGGCTAAAAGGGTGTGCTTTAAGGTGCCTTGCAGTGCATGCTTGTGCGGGTCCGTCCGCGGCGGAGGTCACGGGGCCAACCTCGGGGCACGTCTGCCCGCCGTGCCTGTCCGGGTGGCCGTCGTCCCGCCCTCGACGTCCTGCGAGCGTCCCCGGTCCACAAGCCCGTCCTCCCGCATGGCGCCCACCAACACTCCTCCAGCTTACGACAGCCCCGTCTACCTCAGGGCTGCGGCACGTCTTGGTCCCGTTGCGTCCTCCTTGTCGCGTCCTGCCCATATCGCACTTCAGCTCTGTCCTGCGTCCGGCTCCTGGTGCGTGCGTCCTGGTGTTGTTGTCCTCTGCCGCCGTCCAGCGGCCCATGGCGGCCTGCGGCCTGCGCCCCTCCTCAGCGCTGCCGCCCGCCGCTGCATAGCGGACCGTGCCTCCCTATCCTCAGGCACTCGGGTCGTCCTCTGTCTCTCCCCCCTGTCTCCGACCGCTTCTACCTTAACTCTTTCCTCCAGGTGTGCCCACTTGCCGTGATTAGCAGGGGCGGGGCAACGAGCTTCGTATAAAAACATGCATAAAATCAAACATAAAAACATGCAGATAAAACACTAAAACCAAGTTAAAACCAGTCCACTCGTGCCCGTGTCATACACAATCTGTAAGCATTAAGGCAAAGGCAAGATAGTACCGGCAGGATTTTTTAAAGTCAATATCTAGACAGTGTTTTAATGCGTTATTGAAGATACAAGCACCATTTGGGGGGATATGGATAGAAGGTAAATAAAAACTTGATATTAATGGGGGAAACAGAATTGCTGACGTCATTGTTTTCTCTGAGTCAATACAGTAAAGCCTCCGTCAGCTAAAAGACAGAAGACATGGAGGCTGACGGTCAAAGATCAAGTCAACACTGTTCATGAAAACCGGAAAGTATGGGTCAACAACTCATCTTTCTAACACTCCTGAATGTAGACTTTCCTGGATATTTACGTAAGGTCAACCAAGAAGATTGGGCTTTTGGTTTTCAGCTACCGCCACCTGCTTTTCAGTGTCAGTCGGTCACATCTCTCAAACAATCACCTTTAAAGTGTTCCGTGCAAATTGGGGCCGTGTGCCATCGTAGATATCGCGCAAATCAAAAGTGCAAACAAAAGTGTGCAGCGGTGCCTTGAGCCCAGTGCTCCTGAAAGCTGCTGAAAAGAGAGCTCACAGATGGCTACTCCTGAAGACACTGGCCAGCCCCGTGGTTAAACAGGGGTCAGAGGCCATGGGTCGATTGGGTCGTCGGGCCTCTGAGTGACATCACCGTTCAGCACAAAAGCACTGTCCGTCTCACTCCGAGGCCGTCTGAAGAGGGGTAATCCTCACTCCGCCTGCAGCAGAAGCTAATTACAATTCAGACTTGGGCTTATTTTTGTTTGTTTTCAATCAATTCGCCATAATAGAAAAGGCAGTGTTTCACAAGAGATCTAAATGTTTATAATGAAGAATACTTACTGCACAATGACAAGTAGGGAACTTCTGATCAAAAATGACAAAGCCAGCTCCCCATTTTGGCTCAAAAATTTTTTTGGTACCAATATTAGTATGGTACATCACGATTGAAAATCCATCTTGGGGTCCGTCAAGAGGAACTTTGCTGTATGTTGCCTAGGGTCTATTGTGCATTCGGGTATATGTATGTAATGTATTCTCTATTATCTTTATCTGCCTTCAGAGCCCTCCTTATTAGAAGCAGTTAGGAGCATGCTAGCTTTGTGTTCAGTGCGGTTGTCAATGAGCCAAGTTAGCACTTGGAAACCACCATTGGCAGTGACTGATAAAGAGGACAGTGCAAAGTCTTCGGATCAATCACTGACAATTAGTCTTCCTGCTTATAGCGTTTGTCAAACGCCCCCGCCGGATTCCCGCGTCTACTCGATTGCCCTGCTGTGGTGACCAACACAAAGTCCTGACGGAACAAAGCAGCGGGGTTTCCCACACACTGCAGAGTGGACACTGAAGTGGGAGCAGGTCCCGGGACAAAGGGTAAGGGTCGAACAAGATTCAGGCCACTGGCTAGAGCTTGGAACGGGATAGGAATGGGTCATTAGCGTGTGGAGGTATTATCCGCCCCTTTATATCTCTGTCATTCTCTTTGGCCTGTATACATGTCTTTATACAGAAATGATCAGGGTGCCGAGACCAATTGAAAATATACAGATTAGACGTCCAAGCATTTAAAGACAATAGGCTCTGTGTAGTGCATGCTTTTCGTGAGCGTAATGTTTGTGGCTAACTTCCTGTTGGCCAGTGTCAAGGTTGCCAGGTCGTTGACAAGGCAGAAGACAAGGATTAAAATATAATTACACTCACACAGATTGAAAGGTGGACAACGTGATCTCCGAATATAATGATTCATGAGCCTGAACTACAGGCGACTTATAAAATCTTAGCTTTGTTCGCTTTCTGCAAACAGTTTGGCCCTGTCAGAAACTGAGCCAGTTTTTCAACAAAAAGAACGAGGGCTAGCTTCATCGTGGTTTTCCTCTTTAGCTTCGCCACCAGCGCTGTCTTGTCCTTTTCGCCAGTAAATTCAAAATAATGTGAGTACTTCCACGATGTGAACGCACTCGCTGAAAACTCTGCCATGTTGCCAATCACAATATTTAAAGGGGATAACTACATGGGAACTTTTTAGCTCCATAACAAGAACAACAACTAAACACCCCGACCGCCCACACAACCACTTCTCCAATTTAAATCGGATGGTGTTTTGTTTTAGCGACAATCCGAATCTCTTCAGTGAGTCGTGAAATGGGAAGCTCTCTGTGCCAGGTGTCCATTAGCTCCTCCGTCGCGGCCAATGGATCCCAGACACACCTCTCCCATGATACACAATGACTGGAACATCGCCAGCGCACAAAAGCTCCTCGTTGCGCCCTCCGCTAAAGGGAGCGCTCCTTTGCTCACAAACAAGCGTCATTCTTCTCCCGGCCCCGATCTGCCACGCACAAACCGCAGACGTTTTTCGGGCCGAATTAGGGACAGCTGACCTGATGTGGACGTTAAGTGGACGTCGGAGATGTCACCCACAATGGTAATCTTTCAGAGATCAGCCGGAGATGGGGTCTGTCTTGTTCGGGCCCCCGGCGGAGGATAACAACGGGCGATAAGCTCCTTATCATCACATTACAATTATTGACGGCAAATTGGGACCCCCCCCTGTCCAGCTCCCCCCCTAACCCTCTCACCGTTTTGTTTTCAGTTCAAATGGGGAGGTTTGTCACTAAAGGAGATATAGGCATTGTTTCCCATGGGCTATAACTAAAAACTGGGCAGAGACACAAAGGCGGACGCTCCCACACTCCGGCAGACAGCAGCTCCTCGAGTGCTTTTTGTTTGGCTTTAGAAATATCCTCAAGTATCACTCAAAACTCAAGGGCTTTTAAATCAACTCCACAACTTTGGAATGGACTGGTTCATTTGAAAGTGTTTGTGTTATTTAAAATGATTATTTAAGAAAAGAATGAAAATGTACATTTTAAGTCAAAAGAAAAATCCAAAACCTGACTTTGTTTGCAAAAATGAAATTGTCCAAACTCAATGAAATCTTTCCAAACGCATGTCTAACATACTTCGCAGGGATGAGCTTATAAGTGTGTTTAAAGCTAGTTGATGTAAACAACAACTAGCTGTTAGTTCATGATCGATCAAAAGGCTTTATAAATAGATGCACAAAGATCTGTCTTCACAAATGTTGACTTTTACAACTCAAGTTTCATTCCGCTCCTTGGGAAAAAAACAGGTATAGGGCCTTTAATTCTTCATTATAAAGTTAGAACAGCCTTAATGCTATAGCCGCACGTGATGTAGTTGCCTTGCTGTCCTTGTTGGTTGCCATTCGCTTTTCTTATGCTTTGTTCATATGCAAGTGCTTGTTATAGGAGAAGGGTTTCCCCAAAATGTTTTAATTCATGTTATTAAATCGTTATGGTGTATTTGTTGTATGTCAATTTTTAAGCACAATTAATCACACTTGTGAAATTCGATTAATCGCGGTTAATATTTCCTAAAATAATTATATTAATTATTAATATTTGGCCGACATAAAACACACACATTTAAAGCATTTCTATACATTTCATTAACCGAATATTCACAGTTTGATAATTGTACGTATGGGAAAAGCCCAACAGTTTATAGCGGGAATCCAGTCGCTCTCGCTCGTCCAAGGGTTGCAGCATTTCTACACACGCTTGATGAGTCACATTTCAGATACATTTTCTTTGATGCATTAGTAGCTCTCTGTCACTTTTGTTACATAAAAGTACCTCATCATGTAAAAAGGTTGACGCCCTTTCAGGTCATGTGTGTGCTCAGATACAGAGGTGTGTTTGGTCAAAACATATGATGTGATTAATCGCGATTCATTTATGATTAATGGACTAATTATTTTTTCAATTAATTGTGAGTTAAGTGCACTTTAACTACATCAAAAAGCATCAAAATAGCGCCAAAAAATAGACAAAAATGAGGATGAAAAACCCAGCCAAAAAAGCCTCAAAAGAGCGAGTGATGAAAAAGCATCAAAAATACAACGAAATAAGGACGGTAACGCAAGGAATAATCTTAAATTCGTTTTGTAGGTCTTAGCTTTCAAATTGGGCATCACACAGGGTTATGGCTCTCCAGTCGAGAAGTTAAAGTGGGGTTTAAACTTTAACAGCCCTAAAAGTAATGTTACTCTTACATCAAATTAGAATGTAGAAGGTGAAAATACTGACCGATAGAAGTTACATGAGTCAATATGTTTGCCTCTACTCACCTCTGACATTTATATTGGAGGAAAAATATTAAAACATAGATTTTCCACTGATTATTTCCCATCCAGGTCCATAATCCCCACAAAACACATGACACAAACAAGAAAAAGAAAAAGAGAAGTCTCATATTGTTTAAAGCCAAGCAGTGTCACTTTTACATAAATTCATCTTATTATGCAATTCCCGCTCGTCTTAGCAAATTCTTTAGACTGCGTTTACCTTTTGTTTCAGTTTCGGCGATAAATAATGTGTGTTTGGACATTGCGAGCATATGGCCCGGGGGAACCATGAGGCCCCCCGAAAATGCCACGTCTCTCCCCCACAACATGGTCTTTGAAGCCACCGCGCTGACGTGTGATGTATGTCTATCTCACAGGCCGCCCCGCGCTCTGCAGTGTGCGCCCCCTGCCGTAATAAATCTCGGGCTCAGTGCGGCCCGTCACGAGACGCTGCCCCGGAAGCGCCACTTCCTTTCTCAAAACAAAAACAAAAACAAGTCTCTAAATCAAATTTGAGACAATGGACAGAGCTCTTTGTTCATTCATTCGGAGTACATAATCTATTCATTAGACCTGATATGCAAGGCTCTACTCCCTGACAATACCACCACTTCCTGATGGACTACACATAACACACGAAACTCAAGGAGCGGCACTTTAACTTTAATTTTCTCAAGTTCAACTTTACCCAAATCTAAAAGCTTCTTACAAAAAAAAACAGCAAAAAGCACAAATGCCATTGTCCCCGCGGGATTGGGCGGTTTTTAATGTCTTTTTAAGTTGCTGTTGGGGGACTACTGGACCTCCACCAGCTGGCCATTTTACACCCTGGCTTTTTAAGGCACCTCACTAAACAAGGTAAACAAAAATAATAAAGCAATCACTACCAATATTTTACAGTGGAAATGGGAATGACTATAATAATGGGTAGTGTTGATTATGTAATACTAAATAACTAAATCAATGGTCAATTAATAGAATGGTGACTGGTGTTTAAAAGTAATGATTGGATATGGTTATGTGAAAGGGAAAGAGGGAAAAAGAAAAGTGCAACCTGAAAATAAAAATAAATGTCTATATATTGGTAACTACACACATTTAAAGCTTTGTGTGATGTCTTCTTGCTTTGGAGGTCATGTGGACCTCATGTGATTTTCTTCTTTTGTGAGGCTTGAATGCTGTTTCGTTTCGTAAGGTTAAAGCGGGCAATCGCAATTATGTAATTCAGGAATTTGTAATGTAAAGTGTTGTATTGTATGAAGGCGCGAGACGTTGTAACCGGGATGTAAATTAATTTTGAATATGGGGTAGGCACTTATAAGCTTTCTTGCTTCGGCCTACTCCTTTTGAGTTTTTGTTACTTTATTTTATTTCGGCACTAGGTGTGGGCAGGTTATGGATCTGTTGAGAGGGACCCTCCCAACGGGCTCTAAACCTTGTCTTTTAATGCACCACTCAGCATAGGAACATATTCTACATATCAGCTGTTAGGGCAGCCGTGTGGGGGTTTGTTGAAGGGGAGCTACTGCCCTCTTCAACTGGCCCGCTCTACACTCTGGCTTTTTAATGCACCACACTATGCAGGGCGTACATCATACTTCACATATTACTCAATTAAATAAATATATAATACAGATGATGATAATTAAACCCAAATTAAAATTATACTGAGAATGGTAATGACAACTGGAAAGCATCAAGATCTCAGATTATAATATCTATTAATGTACCTTTATACCATAAAAGTAACTCGGTAATCACGGGTAAAAATCTGCAAGAAATATATTAAGGATCACATTTTTTGACTTGCTTTGTATTAGACATCATATATGAAACGAGATCGTTGTTGTAGCTGTGCGTTGTTCCAATTAATTATACAAACAGTTAATATATTTTTGTTGTTGTTTTTGTTTTGTTGTAAGTTTGTAAGTTGGTCTGTACGAATGTAGCTGCTTGTAATGTTTTGAAATGTTCTTTTTTATTTTATTGCACTTGGGGGTGGGGGCTCATAAGCTTTTTGCTTCAGCCCACTCCTTTTGAGCACTATGTGTACTGCTCAAATAAACAAATAAACTAAAACTAAACTAAACTAAACTAAACTAAACTAAAACACTGCAACAATGCTAATGTAAATAATGTAATTACTCAAATAAATAAATCAAATCAAAGTTTTAGGTGAAAAAAAAAGCTGTCTGTGGTTTGTGGCCATGCTGTTCTCTTTCTTAAATAGGCGATTTTTGGCTCATTTGTTGATAATAATAATTAATTAATCTGCATTTCGAGTGACAGAAATTTTAAGTCCATGGCTCTCAGAGCTGTTTTTTTAAGTGAGTGAGAGAGGGAGACGGGGCAATTACACATCATCAGAGGAGCACAGTGGCTTTGTAATCCAAAAATAAAACTCCGACCGTACTGTATGTCTGCACGATTTGGGCATTTTTTTTTTTTTTTTTTCGTGTCCCCCTCATGTTGCTGTACAGGTGGGTAATTCAAGTAAAATGTTGATGTTTTTGATCAGTGTGCGAAATACCCGTCAATATTTGGGGGGGTCCCCATCTCCGAATTGTTGTGCTATACATATATACATTTTCTCAACATAATCTAGGGTTCAGAGACCTGCCTGGGACGGGAATTCCCGCAGACCCTGTCCGACATGTCCCAAAAAGAGGAGACAACATGTGTTAGACGCACGTGGACATGAGCGCAGCCTTTTACGCATCACCACCAGTGGACACCGGGATGATCCAGACTTGATGCTACAGCACCTTGACTGGCTGCTTTTGCCTTGCAGTGACCAACCGGACTTACAGCTGAACTGCACTCAAACCCTGTTACCTCCCACGCAGGTGAATTCAACACTTCAATACCTCAGTCCATGCGCTGCACTTTGTATAAGTCATTAAAGCCAACGCACCCCAAGACGCTTTGAAACGCAGTTTCATCATATGATGAGGTGAGGAAAGCACATGACCTTTTACCTTCTGCTGTGACACAGACGACTCTATGGCCTGGGACAGACAGGGACACTGCTGTAAACTTTGTTTGGAGTTACGAGAGAAACAGCGGACAAAAGACCACTCTGGGAAGATCGCCAACTCGCTATTAACCTGCAACAAAGAGCCACGTTTGCTCCCTCTTAGAACACTGACCTACGTGATGTATTTTATGTTTGATAAATGGATAAATCGTGTGTTTAAAGCGCTGCACGGTGGGAAGCCTCTGAAGTGCTGTTACGCAGCACTGCGCTCCAGTGTTGGCACATGGCGCGCTGCGTTCTGGTGCGCGCTCTGGGCGCTGGCCTTTAAAAAACCCGGGACTTGTCGGGACCCGTGAGACTCCCTCGAGCGGCCAGGGGAGGCCATTCCCCTGAGATCCATTGCCATGCAGGTCTCTACTAGGGTTTCTTTCCAAGATAACAACTGGAGACGTGCGGAGTGTAGGGTGCGATAATACTATCCATCCATCCATCCAGTTTCTTTCACTTGTCCGTTGCCGGGTCGTGGGGGCAGTCGTCCGAGCTGCCCATAACACATTGCTCCAGCCCCTCTGGCTCCTCCTGCAGGTGGTGGGTCCACAGAAGGACGGTCTCATGGTTCTAACCGGGCCTGTTGGTCTCTCCTAAGGGGCTCCTGAACCGTTCTTTGTCTGACCCGTCACCTAGGACCTGTTTGCCATGGGAGACCCTACCAGGGGCACCAAGCCCCCAACAACAGAGCTCCAGGATCATTCGGGCGCTCAAACCCCTCCACCACGTTAAGGTGGTTGTTCAACTGAATTTATAAACCATCACAGCCGACCCCATCTCACGCTCAAGAGTGCAGAGTGCTCTTGTGTCTGCACCTTTGCTTTAGCCTACCACGTTTGCCTTCACCCCACGATCAGGCCCCAGGGGTCTGATGGGTTAATCAGTGGGGGTCGGGCCCCCCGTATTTCGCACACTGTTTTTGATCATTTGATTTGTACTTTCTACGCTGAATATTTAAGCAATTTCCACAGTTCTACAAGTTCACAAATAATGGGCCAGTTCATGGGGGCCCTTGACTGTTGGGGGCCCCAAGCAGCTGCCTGCCTTGCCTTATTGAAGCTATGTTTCTAGTTGTCAGGTAAGTGACCTTTAGCGTGGGTGCTGCTATTCTTCACAAGTTGTGTTTTCTAATGTGTATGAATGACTGCTGTGTGCGCTTGAATCATTTCAAACTTTAAGCAGTCTGGGGACCATGGCCAAAATCTTCGCATGGATTTGGGGACCAATCACAGAGCGAGGAGGGACGGCAAGACGATGACGTGCTATTGGACATAGTATAGTCGATAGTTTAGCTCTAAAGTTTACAGCGGGTACGTCATACATCTGATACGATTGGCTACGGCTACGTGCAGACACATATGATAGACATTTGTAGCGCCCAATGAACCGCTATGAACAATCGTAACCACACCTCTCCTACGGGAAAATGAACTGGTGGTCCTCAGACTAAATATCACTTGTGATGTTAGTCTTGCTTAGCCAGGCTATATGAATAATGTCTTTGGTGAATATTTAAAAAATCTGTGTCTCTAAGTTGAAAGGACGGTAAAGACTGCACTGATAGTCTCTGCCTGTGTCTGTTAATGAGACTAAAGTCTGACAATACCATCATCCCATTGCACTGTTGCATTAAACAACGACTTGGACAATAATCTGCTGAAATCTAGCGTGGCGTGTTTACATGCATGAGACCCATGTGTGTTCATTAACATGCACAGTCCCGACCATATAAACCATTATACAAATAAATAATAATGCAGTGGTTCTCAAATGGTGGTACGTGTAGTGGGCTTCTTCAGATGCCAGGGTCATCTGCCATTTCAAATTGTATTGCTCAAAGGGAAATCCTTGCAAAAGCGCATACTGTATATTCAAGATTTTGTTATACTATATTATACCTGAAAAGGGTCTGAATGCAGCCGATTGAGGGTCACGTGATCAGTGGAGCTCCACTACAGGAAATGACATCACCTCTGCAGGACAACACTTGCTTAAACTAATTCAAACTAACCCAAAACCTAACCCTAAGGACAGTGGAGTTTACTAAAGGCGTTTTATTGAGATGAACTTAAAGGGACTATACCTAATTGTGAACCTTTTTAATCAAAATGTGACGAAATGGGTATTTTTACAGTCAACTTTTACAACATACTTTTATGGGGCAAAAATCATTTTACCTTATAAGAAAAAAATTCAGGTATAGCTTCTTTAAATAAATGTCGCAGGGGAAAAAGTGGAGGTGACGTCATTTCCTGTGGAGGTCTGGAGCTCCACAATCACGTGACTCTCCATCGGCTGTGTTTAGACCCTCTTGTTTTACTTCCATGAGCAAAAGTGATATTTAACGCAGAGGTTAATTCCATCACTGTGCAACCATACTGTACATGATGAGCGATTCCTAGTTCTATCTTTGGAATAGAAGTTGTTCATTTATCATTTTGAGTTTGAATATAACCCTCAATGTTACTGGGCAAGTTGCGAAAACAGAAAAAAAGCGGAAACATAACTGAACATGATTTAGCATTTAGCTAATGCTAATTTGTACATTTGATAATGAGATCTAGATTTTTAACTAGGCTTTGACCTCACCTGGACTGACAAGAGCCGAAAATATCGTTCATAATTTGGGATGTTTAATGGCTAAATGCTAACGGCTAACTCTCCGCATAAGTTAGGATCGAACACCGCTTTTCCTTTTTATTCCTATATGGATACTGGAATCAAAACAAATAAGAAGAACTCATTTGGACTCTCCTCCCAGGTTATTGCTATGCTGTGACATGACCTCTATATTTCCATATCATTATCATTCCAAATAAAATTTCCCCCCCATTTTACCTTCATAAATGTGCCTTTTCACTGGTGTCAAACCTCCCACAAGCATCCCATCAAAGTTGAGATCAAAACTCCAAAGTTGAGCCATCTCCAGCTGATCTGAATGCGGGTTAGCCTGAGCGCTCATGATCTAATCTGTGGAGTTTAGCCGGCGTACCTCGGGGAACGTCCGCACAAAGCTCCCTTAAGCCTGGTGAAAGTGACAGCGCGGCCCCCTCTTCCTGGATAAACAAGTGGAGGGCCCTTTATAGAGATGGAGAGGCTCTCAAAGAGGGGCTCTCAGGGGCCCGGCCCTTTTGTTTCTGTGTCCTGGGCCTGCTTCTCAAAAAGACACTGTGATGGGAACGGGGAGGGGGGGCGGCCGACTTTGTCTTTTAGCTCTCATTACGAGCGCGCTTGTCCCCGCCGCCGTGCCAAAACAGAGATGTAAACTTAATTGACTAGATGGCTTGCACAAAGTGAGGGCTGTCTGTAAATTCTGTCTGACATTTCTTACATGTTTGCGTTCATTTGCATCTGAAATGAGCGGCGGTTTCTCACGCAAAGGAAAACAACAACACACAAGTCAAACACCTGCACCTGTTACTTAAGTATTTAATGGGGCTTTGAATTGAAGTCAAACATTAAAAGGGGTTTATAGTGTTATAGAGTGAGGAGATTTCAGACCACTTTGATCATTCCTCAGTGTATTGTGTAGCAGCCTGGAACAAAAATAACATACTTCCACTGGTAAAAAAATAAAATATAAAATAAAATAAAATCCTCATAAAACTTTTGTTTATCAAACAAGGGTTGGCCTTTTTCAGGTGGTACTCTGGGTCATCTCCAAATTTAGACTTCATTCATTTTAATTGCAGATCATTTTTTGGAATTTAGGAATCCATTTAGCAATCCACTTAAACTTGGTGTTTTTATGGTTTAGACATGGTTTACATCCAGTTTAAATATGAATGAATCCAATTTAGCTCTATTTTAGATCCTTTTAAGACCTATTTTAGTCCAAATCTGGTGGAACTAGGTGTGACCGATTCCGGCTGAAAGCAGGTTCTTTCCACCCTTTTCTACACTCTGGGGCGGACAGAGTGTGGTGTGAAGGCCGTCAATACTGGTCATTCCTCTTTTTTTGAGCGAAGAACGGACTTCTATTTAATTAAAGAAGAACGAAGTAACTCATGCCCCTAGAGGTCATAAGCGCCACTGCAGGTGTCGTTTTTTTACTCATTAATTGTCCGTGAGAGTAAATACTACGCTGACAGAAAAAAGGGAGTGAAGGATATTGTACATTGTGCCACAACTCAACTTGGCTGTAAATACTGTTTAAGTGGCGCTAGCCCACAGTTAGCCTTGGCCGTTAGCCTGCTAGCTTTTTCGTGTGTATTGCGCCTCTAACCCGGAGGCAGGGAAAGTTGCAAGCATGGTTTTCTGGCCAGAGACCCTGGGGGAGATTAAAGAACCCCCAAACATCCCATCAACACCTGTATTACCCCCAGAGGGACTACGAAAAGGATTTATTAAGGTAAACAAGTTCCTAAGTACTGCTTTAATACGAGCTGCATCACAGGGCGTTTGGATCACTACTCTGACAAGGCAAAATGGATCAAGTTCATAGGCTATCAGCGAAATACGTCTTCCCTTCTCCCCCTACAAAGGCAGTCGTGATGTATTTGCATCCGTTAGCAGGGCAAAACCAGGAAACCAAAACCAGGAAGTGCAAGCGGCCAGAGAACGAACACTGAGACAAACTAGGGTTTTTTATAGTAAAGTCTAGCGCCCCCAGTGGAAACCAGCCCAACTAAAACACTACCACATAAGCTTATGTAAATAGAGCGCCACACTGCCTAGAAGCTGAATTTATTCCTGATAATGCCACTGAAGCATGACCCCTGATGCACACGTGCGGTGTGAAGTACTGCAGAGGGTTCTGAACTTAACCAGACTTTATTTTGGGAATTAATATACATCATACAGAGGTAAAAACTATTGCCCAAATACACCTGGCAACTCTGATCATTGGTGATTTCAGATTGTTTTTGATAAAATATTATTGGAAAAACACAATTCTTTAGGTAACCAATCATTTTATTAAGTCTCACAAAAAGAGCTTTACAAAAATCTGTCGACTGCATGAGCCAAACACATGTGCCATATAAAAACAGCTTATAGAAACCTCTTGTTGGGTGCTAGCTCTAACCTCGCAATCACCTCTGTGCTATAGCTAAAAAGTGTACACTTAGTGCTTTTTCTGTGTCCTGTGTCAGAGAGGGCTGCAACCCAACAACAACAACATCATAATCATCAGCATCATCAGCAATCCATAACATTAACAAATAAACATGTCAAAACAATAGTCATCAGCTTATTTACATCATGTACAAAAGTGGTTGTATGAACAGAGAGCTTGTGCGAGCAGTCCTTCTGACGCTGCTACCAGGGCCTCCACACAGAGTCTGCGGTGAGCGCGGGCCCGACGGGGGACACGAGGCTATGGGGGCCCGCGGGGGAGAGCGCCACGCCGGGCACCAGGAGCGCCACGTGTCCCTCGGGCCTGGGCAGCAGCTGCACCCCCGAGTACAGGCTCACCAGTTCTGGTCCGAGCGCTGCCTTGCAGCCCAGCATCAGGGTGGGGGACGTGGGAGCGGGGTATAGGGCGCCGCAGCTCATCTGGGACACGCAGGACGCCAGGTGGTTCAACAGGCGGGCGCGCACCTCGCCGTGGACGCCTTCGCACGTGGAGAGGAAGCGGGTGACCTCCCCCACGCACTCGCTGAAGCCCGCACGGTATTTACCCAGCAGCCCCGGGTCAGCATGGACGGCAGCTGGACGGGATAAGAGAGAAGAGTTAAGAACCAGCGCACTCATGGTGAACTCATGAGGCGACCCTATTTCCTTCCATTTCAATCAACTAGGGGCTACTTCTTTATAAGAATTTACCCTATTTTCAACATTGTTATAGTACGCCAACAGGTATTTGATTATTGATATTGATTATTAATAGAGGTTTTAGAGCAGGGGTTCCCAAAGTGAGGGCAACGGTCTCAAGGTGATTTCAAGAGTAAATAAAAAGGAAACTGCCACTGTTTTTAGTATATATTTTTTTTTATTATTGTAAAAACGTTTGAACAGAGGTTCCCAACCTTTTTTTCCCCACATACTCCTTGAGTTGTTCATTTATGCACCAACTACCTCGAGGGTCTTGCCAATATTATTACAGAGTGACCAACTAAACTAAGATTATTCAGTATTTAATAGTGTGTTGTGTTCAGAATATAGCTAAAATACTGTCAAAATTAAACCTTTCACTGAAAAAGTTTCACTTTCTCTTTTAATCTGAAATAATTCCAAGTGCTCAAGTACCACGGGTCCACTGTGCTAGAGGACCGCATTTCGCCCCTGAACCAGACGTTGCCTACCCCTGCTTCATATGGTTAACATTAACAGCAACAATAAAAAGTCTTATTTAGCAGTGCAATTATGTATCTACTATCTGTCTATCTAGTATCCAATGTTACTTTTAAAACAATCCAGTTAAAGATACATTCTGCAACTTTTTATACAAAAAAAAAAGGTTATATTTGTGCGTATTTGACCTTGTAGTGACCCAGCGGCTGTATGAGTGGTCTGCACGGTGACTTTACTTTCGATCACAGTGGTCTCTACAAAACGCTCCAGAATCATTTGTTTTGTAGGATTTCCGCAGTGAAAACCTTCCAAACAAGTGATCCTGGAGCGCCCCAGAGACCACTGTGAAGGAAAGTAAAGGCGCTATGCTGTGTTACTCATACAGCCGCTGGGTCACTACAAGGTCAAATACGCACAATATCAACTTTTTTTTGTATAAAAAGTTGCAGAATACACCCATAAGTTTCCTCATTACTCCTCTGCTATCAGTAAATGCATTACTGTAATGGGGCAATAAATCTGCTTCTCTGTGCTTTATTTACACATTTATATTGACAAACTACAGCAACAGGCCACAATAAGACGCTTCAACATGCTACAGCGCCCTTCAAAAGCGAAACAGCTGATAGTGGGCTTTTGTCACAACAGGAGCGCTGTGTAAAGACAAACCTGTGAGCTGGAGCCGCTGCAGGTTTCTCAGGTGCTTCACTGTCATCTCCAGAATGTCGGCCTTCTCCAGTTTGGAGTGTCTTGACGTCTGCGGGCGGCAAAGGTCAATGTTATCAACGATAACGCTCATTAAACATGTTCAACGGTATCTGTGCCTGTGTCGAGTGCTTACGTCTTTCTTGAGCGCCTCCAGGATTAACATCTTCAGCTGGCCCAGGCTCTCGTTGATTCTGGCCCGCCGCCTCTTCTCCATGATCGGTTTGGACGACTGACGAAAAGTTCAGAATGAGACCTGGATTATTATACTGTAAATCTATTTCAATAAAACATACAACACAGCGCGTTGTGGTTTAAACAAAAAAGTTCTTACAATAGGCTCAATAAGGCTATGAATATGAATAAGGCTATATAAGCGTTGAATATGTATCGAGCATAGGCCCATTTCAAAAACATCTCCAAGACAATCGTGCAATACATTTATAATAAGTTATAAGTAAATAAGTTGCAACACATAAAAAGGCCTTCAAATAAAGAAAAGATCAAATTAATTAATATAAGTTAAAATTATAAGATAAATGTGTTAAAATAAAAAAATAAATACTCACATAAATGAAAAATAAACTACATGACTAGTATTGATAAGATAAGATAGCCTGTTAGAAAATTAGATGCTTATTTTAAGTACATTGACTTTGATGGTAAAAATAAAGAATAGTTATTTTAATGCTTAATACTAGGCCTATATTCAAATCTGTACACTATGTCAGTGCATTTCCCTGCCGTTGCCTCTACAAGAAATTGTAATAAAAATTAATTCTGAAAAAAAATAAAACTATAAAAATAAGATAAGCTAAATAGATAAAGTTATCCCATGTGGATCTCGAACGCACCTTCCTGCTCTCGGAGGCCGCCGGGGGCTTGTGGTCAGTCCGAGCCGGGGTGAGGACCAGTGAGTCCGGGGTCGTTTGCTCCAGAGAACCCGCGGGCATGTTCTCCGTGGGTCGTGGCTTTAAAAAAAAAAAGAAGTCAAAGTGATGTCGAATCCAAAAGTCCGCTCTACTCCTCCGTCGTGGCGCCAGACTGTGAGCTGCGTCCAGCGGCTCACGTTTTATTTATAGACGACGGGGACCGCACGCGAACGGCTCGTGCGTCGTTCCCCGGGTCTCGCGCTGTATCCAATGAACGCGCGCACACTTGCCCGGAGGCTGTGGACTCGTGCGGCGCGAGGCTCCCATTGGCTGCGCGCCTCCAGGGAGTTTTTGCGGATTTGTTTTTGCGCGCTGTGCGTGTTGACGTGCGCCAATGACACGCACACGCGCGCGTCTCTCCAAAAACGATAACAGCGCAAACAAATGTTTTTTTATAGCACAAACGATCAACATAGATTTCATATACACTTGCGTTTAAAGATTCAATAGGCATGATTCCTGAAACGAAATTATCTAAATCATTAGCATACGATTATTAGCTATAGGCTACGTTATTTTATTGATCAGGATGTTAGCTGACAGTAAGATGTAGCTACTGTAACAAGAAAAGGCCGTTAACCTGTGTGTTATCTTATTTAAGAATACGAATCATAAAATGCTTTATCACTTAACAAGATTCACACACTCGAAATTAGCATAGCCTACTGAATTACAAAAGTAGCCTAATACAAGAGGCCTACATTTTGATTCTAAACTTTGGTGCACCAGATTTAAAAAAATGGTGATCAACTCCCCAGTTATCGGTGAAATGTTTTTTTTTAATGTACTTAATACCAAAACAGTATATTTGCAAATAATATATCCACACAAACACAATTGACCCAGCCCGCCTGACGACTGACGAAAACCCAAATGTTGCCCTCACAAATAGCACGCAGGGCAAAAGCTCATTTGACCATGAGGAAATCGGCCAAATCTCTTGAAGGCACACATGAGAAATGTAGACATCATGCGGCCCAGGTTGATGTCCTGTGTCCGCTGATGGACTTAAAGCCCCAGAGCATTAGCTCAGCCCCTGTTTAAGTGAGTGACCCAGAGAAGCAGGTCAGACTGACCACAGCATAAGCCACGTCAGGCTCCAGCGCATCGCTTCACACCAAACGTTCACCAAAGAGCGCATCAGGGTTGTCATATAACTGTATTTGTTTTGTTAGTCTATACACACTGTTCCTGGTAGTTCCTGGTAAAACGGCGGATTATAGTTAACTATAAACTTATAACATTCGATTCCTATCTAGATTCCCATTTTTCTCTTCAGGCTGAACATCAAAAACAGCGGTGGCTCCGTCTTTCTGCAGCAGATGACCGAGGGGCCCGGCTCCAATAAATTATGAGCCATCAGTGGTGTTTTCCGCGGCGCTGCCACAATCGAGCCTTTATTGAGCGGACCGCGTGGACAGAGGTTTATAGCACAATTCAGATCAGTATCAGTGTGGGAACGCCGCGGCTTCAGAGTCCGCGGACACACAAACAACAGACAATTAAACCGTTTAAACCCGCAATCTTCTCCCGTCCGAGACGTCCAAGTGCAACAGTTGTCAAAAGTGTGATCATGTTTTACTCAAAGGGTTATTGTACCTTTATCTGGTCTGCAGTGGGTCACATAAAGAGGACATGTCAGGAGCAGGTGATGATCTCAAAGTTACACATGAGCAAATCTAAATACGGTGGACAAATGTGGCATTTATGTAGCGGTGGAGCCAGAATTTCTTTTGGAGTGCCCAAAGAGGGCACTATTACCGTGGGGCGGCCATTTAAGGACTGAGGGTGGGGGGGAAGGGGGGATTGCTTTGCCTCACAGCTCTTGCTACAGCTGTGGTTTTTTTTTTTGCCTTCTGCGAACTGCATTTGTGGTTTCTGAGTTCCACATTGGTGGACATACTTGATGCCTATGTCTTTGCCGTATTTTTGTGAGGTTCGGCAGTGTTCTGGCTAATGGACGTTCACTGGAGAATAAAACAGATTAACTGCTAAGCTCTTCCCAGAAGATGGTGAAAGACTGATGTGGTGTGGAGGGAGCTGCTCAGGAGGAAGAGGAAGGTGGAGATGACCAGTGCAGGACACCACGCTCTGAAACAGGGACAAACCCAGGAGGCGGTGCATCGTTTCAGAGGATCACTGAAGGCAGGACTCCGGTTTCCCCTGCCTCTAAAAACCTGCTGGTCAGCTTGGCCCACAGTGGCGGCGCAGCTCAGTGGCAGCGGCTCAGGACTAACACCTAAATACAATTTAGCTGTTGTACAATGACAAATAAAGCACTCACTAACTTAATAACAGTGGGGTAAGTTTTTCATGGGTCAAATTTCAAGGTTAAGCAGACACAAAAACTGCAGGCAGGATCCAAACAACTCTAAATTGAGAAAGCAAAAAGGTCCGCACAGCTTGTATGCTCCCAATAATTGTTTTATTTCACGCACCACGAAAGTGGCGTTTTGGGCCTCAAGACATGATGTCTGAAACGTCACTTTCGTGGTGCGTGAAGTAAACAATTATTGGGAGCATACAAGCTGTGCGGACCTTTTTGCTTTCTCAAATGCCAATTTCCCAATGTGATCAATATGAATAATGTATACCTTACATTCTGTGCCAAAGTCCATCCATCCATTTGGATGAACAGCTCCAGCGGTTGGAGCTGCCCAAATCACATTGCACCAGCCCCTATGGCTCCTCCTGCAGGTGGTGGGTCCACAGAAGGCCTCATGGTTCTAACCGGGCCTGTTGGTTGTGAAGGGGCTTCACCCATTCACACTCTCATTCATACACCAGTGTACGCATGCACTGGAGGCAAGACACTTGCTGGACAATGTCCACCTTCAGGAGGCGGGATTCGAACCCCCAACCTTCCGATCATGAGACGACCCGCTCTACCATCTGCGCCACCGTATGTTGCGTATTCTTTGTAAAAGTGAGCCAGTGTGCCTATGTGGCGAGGGGCTGGCAGTGATGAAGAAGGCAAATCTCGAGTGCCATTACACCTTAAATATGCTAACTACATGAGTTAAAAGGACAAATGCGTTTGGATCAAAAGAATGTTCTTCGTCAGAGTTTGGTGCCCAGCAGGCAGCTTTCACAAGACTGACCCAAACTTGAAAAAACAGCTTCGAGTAGCATCATCATCACTGCATCTGACGCCTCAACAAAGATAAACAATTCCCACCATTGCATTATGCGAGTCTGACATGCATAGAAACGGTGATCCTTCATACTATCAGTCCTCAGTGTTGTATGATCTGTAGAATGTATGTCGCTAAATTATGAGGCCCTGGAGAACTTTATAAATGTGGTGTGAAAAAGTTTTATTTCATTTGTTGGTTTATTTGGTAGGACAGTGCATGTTCATGAACAAGCCATGCCAGACTGGAGCCTTGGGCTAATTTGCATCCATTGTCACACACTCTCCTTCATTCTGGCCTATTGTACATGTTTTTAGTGGTAGGGGAAACAGGAGTACCCGCAGGAAACCTACGCAGACACGGGGAGAACATGCAAACTCCACACAGTAAGGCCCCGTCCAGGTGGATCTTCTAGCTGTGAAGCACAAGTGTTAACCGCTGCGCGACCCTGCATTATAGCCACGTGGTAAATGGTCAGTCTGCCCCAGGGCGGCAGGGGCTACAATAGCAGCTTACCACCACCAAGTGTGGAGTGAATAAATAAACGTAGCAGAATCTTGTGACACAGGCTTGTAAAGTGCAATACAAGACGTTTTTATGAGGCTACACTCCTGTCAGGGTCATTATTATTCATTTATTGAAAAAAGTGTTCTCCTCAATAGTATTTTTATCAATTAAAACATACTGAAGCTTTTGTTTATGGACCCCAGCAATACACTCCCAGTATATTTGAGTCCTCTGGGAAATTTACCTGGATTTACCTAATCAGTCACATGCACTTAATATTCACTTCTTATTATACATTTAGTTTTGTTTTCAGACATGCATATCATTCTGCAATAGCTCCATAAACTTGCATCATGAACATATAGTAATAATATAGTATAGTTTGTGAAAAGGGTGCTCTGTAGGTGTGGGATCTCTCTGTAAGTGTGCCGCTCCTCCAGGCGGCAGTGAAGTGGCCCTCTCCATCACGCGCTCTTTCAGCGGCGTGTGTGGAGCCGAGCAGAGGGCGCACAGACAGTAGGATCATGCCACTCTCAGCTCCAGAGCGGCTCGCGGCCCAGCCTTTGTCCCCCCTCCCGGACGCCACTTTCTGCTCCAGGAGCCTTAGACAAGGCCTCCTTTAATTGTGGAGCTGTGTGGAATACAGCGGGCACAAAGGGGCCAACAGAGTGTCCGGCCCCCAGACAAGGCTGGAAACAAGTGGTACAGGAATCCTGCCGAATGGACTGCTCCGGCTGATGTCACTGAATACATTTACCTACCTCAGAGCCCTTTCACAGCGCGCTTTGTTTTATTCGGACAAAAACCACAAGGCGTCGGGGGAGGCACAAGTATCAATGGAACGGTGGAGACGGAGGGGGAAATCACCCGTTGTCATGGAAACATGACCTATCAAAAAATATGGTTGAATTTAGTGGAGATGTAAAAGAGGTGTAAGATTAAACTTTGAGAGATGAAAGCCTCTATAGTCCATTCAGGCCTGTTTATACGGCCATCAAGAGAGAATCCGGATTAGGCTCATGGCGACCGCCGGCCGCACTGTAGCCCAGCAGCGGCCGGACACACCACATACACTTCATCATTCTAATGAACAAATACATGCGCTAGGCTCTTTCCATACAACACATCAAGAGATTTCAAGACCTGTTGGTTTCACAAACCATAGAAGATCGATCACATCACAGGAGGCCCAGCCACGTAGTGGTTCACAGGAGGGAGGGTGGGCTTAGGGTGACAGCAGTTTATGTCCTGGATTACTGCCAGGACACACAGACACACAACCATTCAAACACAATCAGTCATTGGAAGCTATTTACATCCAACAGGTCACACATATGCCGCCAGCAAGAACAGTTCCACGTTAGCGTTGGGACTGTAAAAGTTGGCATTCAATTGCAAGAATCTTGACAAAATTCCCCTGTTCTGGTTTAGTTCTGTTTTGGTAAGCTAATCGGAAATGTATCGGACTGTTGTGGTGAGAAGCTCAGTCACCTGGGAGGAGCTCAGAGTAGAGCCGCTGCTCCTTCAGGTTGAGAGAAGCCAGCTGAAGTGGCTCGAGCATGTGTTTCGGAGGCCTCCTGGTCACTTCCCTGTCGAGGTGTTCCAGGCATATCCCATTGATAGGGGGCCATGGGGAAGACCCAGGACACGCTGGAGGAACTATGTTGATGGGAACGCCTCGGGATCCCCCAGAACAGCTGGAGGAAGTGTGTGTGGATAGGAAAGTTTGGGCATTTCTGCCTCCGCGACCCGGAGGAAATTATAAATACTGGAGATGGAGTTCCTCTACAGCATTTGGACACTACAGTGTGTTAAATTAATTTATTACTAGGAGGGTTCAGCTGTAAACGAGTTGTTCCACAACTCTTTAATTCCACTTTTTAACTTATGCTAGGTGGACAATGTTGCCTTGCACCACAAACATGGCAGATTTCCATCGTAACAGTGAATTGATAACTTTATATCCCAACATTGTATTCTTTTATGGCATTGTATGGAGCCTTTGTATGTTACGCACAATGTTACTAATTGAGAAGATTTTCTCGATGCTGGGACTTCACTCACCCTTTCATTTTGTTGCAAGGAATTTCAGTCAAAAGTTCCAGGTTGAACATGCCTGAACTGCTTCATCAGGGAAGTTATAGACAGAAGATAAATTAAACCGATGCTGGAGACACCTGTGGGAATAAAAGGCATATGCTTTTAAAGGCACACACAAAAGCGTAGAATGGTATTTTTGAACGGTAAGAGTCAAAACAACCTCCCATCCGTCTCTGCACGCTGGTCCCCTTTAAAACATTTAATGCGTCAGCACTGAGGCAATAAAACCTAAGCCTTACTGAACTGTGGCTCTCCTTTGAATAGGCCCAAGCAGTCGTTGCCTGATCCCTCATCGAACTCAAAGGAACTCAGAGACGAGGCCTCACGTTTAATTTTTAAAACCCAACTTGAAAGAGCAGTGCAGCCACATTCATCCGCGCCGAGTCTTTAAAGCACTAGTTAGCATGTAGATGATATGCATTCGGGCGCATTGTCACAGTATCGAAGTGTATTTACATGTTAATATGTGCGGCGCTACCGTCCACTCCTGGTGCACCATGGGAATGTGATGTCCTTTGTGTGCAGACAGGTTCAAACGCATTCACGTAAAGCCATGGATATTACGGGCATTGATCCCCGACAGCAAAACAGCCCTAAACCAGCTGCACGGAGATTGACACGGGGACAACATGACAGACCGGGCGAAGCCGTTCAGCGGGACAGAGGTGTGTTTTGGTAAAAGCATGGGACGCAGTTCGGGAAGGCATTTTCTTTCTTTCTATCTGCATTTTCTCTTCCGAGGCCATTTCATTAGCATCAGTATAAGCGGAGATGACCAGTCTTTTTGCAGACACCTAGGCTTATCCATGGAACGAGCATGAGAAGGAGTTTCTGAAGAAAGAAGCAAAACGTTCCCAACCCAAGCAACCCAGTCCAATCAAGGAGCTTTAAATCTTTACTACAATGGGTCGTTTCAGGACGAGCAGGAGTCTACACAAACGTATTGTCTGGTAAACACCCCCAAAAGAGAATTACTCGAAAGTGAGGGCTTCAAAGGGAGCCCTTTTAATAGTATAAGCTGCAAAAACTAACCTAGAAATAAGTAAAATGTTCTTGGAAATGAGTACATTTGCGCCTGATTTAAGAATCTAATTTCAGGAAATTTCCATTTTTTATTGAGCGATAGAAAATAGAATTAGCATCTAAATTAGTGCAATTTATTTTGGGGGTGGTCCCCCTTTTTTCACTTTGCTCAAAGCTGCGTATGTGCATGTAACGTGCATACTAATCTATTGGTTTGAACAATGTGGGTGTGCAGGAGGGATTGTGACAGTTATAAATGAGTTTGGGCCAAAACTCAACATTTCATTTTTTGAACAGGAAAAATCAGGTACCCCAGCTTTAAGCAAGTCAATTCACCCCATGGACAGATTTCTTGAAAAGACTTAAGAAAAGAAAGTGTAGAAAGAAAATCAAATTTATTCAAAGTTACTTTTTGAATGTGTCTAAGCAAGAACCCCCAAAAGATGCCCAAACCACCACAACTACCCCTTTCCTTGTCTTTTTTAATGTTTTTTTTTATTTGTTTATTTGACAAGGACAGTACAAGGAAACATTACCAACTAGGTGGCTGATGTTATGTATACAAGGCATCTAACCATATGATAATTTGCAGCCCCTGTCCCTGGTTAGGCTTTCCAAGGTATATAAAAGAATAGAAAGACGGAAAATCAGTAAAAAGCATCGCACAATACAACAATAAAAAGAAAGAAGAGAGACATATCTGACCACTTCACATCCCAGGTCCATCCATACAGCTCAGTGCTCACACTTTTGTCTGTTCTTTAGCCACAGTTTCGGCTTCTGGGAGAAAAGTCTCAGGTGCATTTGGGACTTTAGCTCCAGTGGAAAAGAGTTCCAAAACGGTGTTCCTTTTACTGAGAACGCAGACTGACCCAGAGCAGTTCTGCACCACTTCACTCACACCACTGACTCCAGCTCCGGTGCTCACTCCTTCATTGGTATTCATTGGAGGAGCAGCGGCTCTAGTCTGAGCTTCTCTGTATCGGTCAATCGTTTGTTCCAAATATTGCTGATCAAATAGAAGAACAGTTAGTTCCTGGGGGTCCCTTGGCTTGTGACACTTCTTCTCTGCAAGGAAAAAGACAAAAACAATTACATTTCAATCATTCTAAAAAATATATATTGTGCTTAGTGAGAATATTTTTTTTTGCCCTTGGATAATAGAACGTTTTTTAATATTCAAAGCTTTTAGTGTAATTTCTTGAATGAATGCCTTTATATTTATTTTCTAACCAAAAACCTTGGTCGACCCAGTGGCGTGCCGAGCCAAGTGGCCCTGATCCAAATCCGGTTTATCCATATATCCACAAGTGTGTTTGCCTTGGGATTTATGAATGTGAAGATGCCCCATTCTGCAGTTCAAGATGCCTCACAAGACCAGCGTTTTGGCCACTTATGGTCGTGAAAGGCGCCCGGGGGTTGCCCTTTCAGCTCTGGAGGACCTCTAGCCGAGTCCCCTTCACTCGGGGTAGCTCAGCCTGCTCTTTTCCCCCGGACCCCTGTCTGTCTTGGCAGGGCGCCGCTGAGGGGCTCGTCCCCGGGGCCCTCCCTCCCCCTCACCTGCCGGGCTTAGCGCTCATCTCTTATGCACATAATCCCTGGTTAGCGCATGTGATCCGGCGGCCCCCGGCTCACATGCTTCCTGGGTGGCTCCTGCGTCGTCATGGAGACCCTCATCTTCTCATGACAGTTTGGCTTCAGCCGCGGCGCTAAGTCCCTCTTCAGCCTCGTCTCTGTGTCTTTCTGTCCGCCAAAGCCTTCTCTTGTTGTCGGGCATCGATGTCTCTTTTTTTTTTTTTTTTTTTTGGCCCCAGCGTTGGCTGTTCCCAGGCTTCAGATAAGAAACACATCTCAAAACGTATTCATCAGCTGCGAGTTTACTATATGACGGACAAAAGCTTGGAAAGAACATTTGACAGCAACTTCAGTGGTCTGAGCCGTTATTTATCATGTAAGAGATGCACGAGTTCATTAGTAACCAAATGAGGGACAGAGGGCTATATGGACAAGAAATGATCTGGCTTTTTGTACAACTTTCTGACCTTCCAGAAAAAATCTTCTTAGGCTATGAAGGAATATTGGGATTGTGTCATTAAACCTGCTACGTATACAGTAGGCTCTCTGAACAGAATATTACGGACTGTTTCCTTTCATCGTTTGATTCCAGTGGAGGATTTTGCTAAAATAAATGTATATTCAAACACCACGAGGCAGAAAACAAGCCGCTGTTGGATAATCACTTACAACATGTTCAAACATTTACTCATGAGGTAAATACTTCACCTGGGGAGGCTTCGGTGTTTTTAGCCTTGAAGCTAAAGGCTAACGTTAATGTCAGACTTACAAAAGGTAAAATAGCACCGCCATCTGAACAAATTTGTGTGAAACACACTGGGCTTGACGTTTTCTTACGTCTTTTAAATCTTTTATTTTTGATTTATGTTCAAATGTGGACTGGAAGTGGTCTAGTCTTTATCTACACGGGTCAACAGGAAGTTAGTTCAAAACAAAGCCTATTCCGGGGAAAGGGAAATAATAAATGAAAGGAGATTTTTAAATGTAAACTATCCGAGCTGTTGTTTACGTGAAAGTAAAATGGACAGTTTCCATTGTACACAAAGCTTCCTTAGTCGCCATCCGTACAGGGTAGCTTTCGGTTTTCAGTTTTGACTCTCATTTCTAGAGGCTTCGCCAGCAGCAATCTTTTAGCTGCAGGCTGAGCATATGCCAATCAATAAGGGTATATATATATATATATATATATATATATATATATATATATAGGGCTGGGTACCGTTAAACGGGACCTACTTGGTGCCAACCAAAAAGCTCCGGTAAAAACTCTTTCGGTACCAAGTTTCTGTACCTTTTCTCTCCAGACGTCAATATATGACCCACAGTGAGTCTAAAAAAAGCAAAATGAGCGTGTGTGCAGATAATAAGTTGCTTCAGCACAAATGCAGCTGTTTTCTTAAAAGAATAGGCCACCGTTTTTACATACAGAGATATGTTCTTACCTTAGCTTTGACAAGTTCATTTGTACCCGTCTGGTCTCCACGTGTGCCTTCTGTAACGTAAACACAGCACAGAAGGCGTTAGCATTTAGCCTCCCTCCTCTCCTCTATAGCTCCAAACGAGGTGAAGATAGAAGCTACCAAACTCTTCCACGTTTTCCCTATTTAAATATGGTTACGTGAAGTGTTACACTATAAAGTATAATTACACCAAATTAAACAATGTGGATTTTCTAAGCGGATAAAAAGGGGAACTATATTGTAAGGCGAGACTAAATGCTAACACCGTCTGTGCTTACGGCAGGCATACGTAGAGACCAGACAGGTACAAATGAACTCGTCAAAGCTAAGGTAAGAACATATCTCAGTATGTAAAAACAGTGGCCTATTCCTTTAAAGGGACAAGGTGGAAGTTGTCATTGTTATACTCACTACTGCCACCTCAGGTCTTACGTGTAACTGCAGTTTCTATATTAAGCTCGTGCATGACGGTACTTTGGGCCCAAAGAAACAACTTTTTGAGTGACAGTGCAGGATTTTACCGGCAGTTGTGGTGAACAGGTCTGAGCTCATTTTACACATTAGGACATGGCTGGAGCAAGTAGACAAGGGGTAGAAAATATCCATCCATCCATCCATTTTCTCCCACTTGTCCGTTGCCGGGTCGTGGGGGCAGCTGTTGGAGCTGCCCAAATCACATAGCACCAGTCCCCTATGGCTCCTCCTGCAGGTGGTGGGTCCACGGAAGGACGGCCTCATAGTTCCAAACGGGCCTGTTGGTCTCTCATAGGGGGCCCATTCACTCTCTCATTCACACACCAGTGTACGCAGACACTGGAGGCAAGGAGGGTGAAGTGTCTTGCCCAAGGACACAACGACAATGTGCACCTTCAGGAGGCGGGATTCGAACCCCCAACCTTCCGATCATGAGACGACCCGCTCTACCTAGAAAATATATAATTTTTAATTTTTAAAACTATGTCTAGTCTGTTTAAAGCGATGCAAGGCTACAACTTACTTAAACTTTTGTAATTACGTATTAGAGATGGCAGTGCCGGTCTGCAGCAGGTCGGAGCCAGGACTAAACCAGGACTGAGGATGTTTTCACACTTGTTGGAGCACCTTAGGTCCCAAGACCGCCCTAGTTTCAACTGTATTTACACATGCCAGTACCAAATGTCTCACCATCAGCCACGTAACAACGACCAGCTGTTCATGAAATTATTCCCATGACAACAGATATTTTAAAAAAGTACCGAAAATCCGGTATTGTTAAAGTAGTGGTATTGAAGAAAAAAAAAGAACGGTACCCAGCCCTATACTGTATTATCAACATTTAAACAACAAAGCACAGACAATTAATTCGTTCCTTTTGATAGCTATATCGAGTCATCTAATCGCTGTATTGCTTTATTACCACCACCTGTTACCACAAAGACCGCCCCACCTCAGGCCTTTTGTGTCCAGATAAGCCTTTTTGAACATGCAGACGCGACGCGCACTTTATACAATAATATGGTTATGACTAACATCTTCCTCACGTGTTCAGTGCATTGTATTGTGTTCTGTCGATGCTGGACACATGTTTTTTGTTGTGGCAGAAGTTGGGACACTTGAGGTCCCGTCTTCTTTCACTGCTGGCAGAGCGTCCCGTTCTCATGCTTTTCCCACAAACAAAAAGCAGATGCACCTCTTCTATGTCTAATTTAAAGAGCCTATAGCGGTCCGAATAAGGCCTGACCTGGTTTTATTGTCAGTGTAATCTGTAAGGTGAGATTGGACGATACACTCTTTTCATCCGGTACCACTGTCGTCCTGTGAGCGCGGATCGAGTTTCGGCAGCGCGGCTCTCAGCCCACAGCGTTTAGCTTGTTTAAAGTGAGGCAGGTCCTGGGGGACGTGCCGACCCGGGACGCTGTGTGGCCCCACAGTAACAAGTGTCCCAGTGATAGGGCCGGTCCTCCCCCTGTGTGAACGCCGTGTGAGAGGCGGTCCGTCCGTGCCCCGCCACCTCCGCACAAGGCCCTCCATTGACTTCTAACCTGTTGAGGGCCCGAGGCAGACAAAGGGCCCTGGGGCGGGGCCCGTCCCTCCGACAAGCCTGTGAACAAACGGTAACACGGCTGCAACTGTCCACCCCCTGAATCATTGAATTTATTGACCAACCACAGCGCCCATTCACACGCACGGATCTATCATTTTAACGCCGCAGCGGAGGGTAAGAAAGAAGCCGTAACAAAAGCAATGCATGTTGGGAGAACTGACAAAAACGCCGAAAAGTATGTCAGGCCGACTGCTTCTGTCGTGAGAAGACTTTATGTTGGGCTATGTTCTTTTAGGATGTGATCCCGCACACCACCGTGCAAGTTCTGCAGGCAATGAAACGATTCTCAACATTTGTTTAAAAAAGAAAACGTTGGAATAATGTTAAATTATAGTAAACCATCGGACACATTTTAGCCTTATGTCTGTTTGAACCAAATCAGAGAGCACAACCACATTTTTCAAGTTAAACTGATGTGAATATTGAACTATTTACTGTACAACTATCCAAGAGAACAGGGGTGTCTAAACCTTTTTCATTGTGGGCTGCATGTTGTGAATGAATGGAGGCACACACACACACAAACAGTGGCAAATACAGTGAAACATTCAACTGGATACTCTTAGCAGAGGCAGTCACACCCTATTTAGACTTGGGACCGCTTTGTCTTACAGTAATGTTAGTTAATCAAGTGGCATTGCTGAACTTGCCTCAAACAGTACCATATACAAAGTCAATCATATATTGCTCTGAGGGTTGCACTTTGGACAACACAGTTTGGAATTAGGATAGGTCACCAGTTTAAACTCAAGCCAGATAAAAAAAAAAAACAGAAAACAAACAAACAGTATACAGTAGGCGTACTTACTGTGAATGGCGGTCAGGCGAGAGGGTGCCGTGTCCTCCCTGCCCCCCCGCGATTTACGCCCCTGCCCATTCAGACCCCGGGCGGGGATAAAGGAAGGCCGGCCACCGAGGGGACCACGGCCTGGGGACAGAAGGAGGAGAGGTCTGAGGGTCACCAGCCTTTTAGCAGTCGTTAGCGTCTTTGTGTCGCCAGTAAAATGAGGCCGACCGTAAGCTAGCATCATGTCGGCCCTGTGTCCCGACCATCAATCACCTTTGGAGGAGATCCCGCCGCAGACTCACGATTGTCTGCCCAAAGAATACAGGGCTGGAGGAAAGTGACTTTTATTGGAACCATCTGAGAAACATTTGGAGTCGAGAGAAAGAAAACAGAAAATGGAGGCAGACACAAAAGTTTGACAAGGGGACATAGATGTGTGTAACCAGACAGTCTGCTTGCCAGTATGTGCGGTACGTTACCAGTAACACACAAGAATAGTCATTTTGACTCAATTAAAAAGCTTTGATTGACAATTGTAAGGGATCCTAGCATACCTTTGTGATGACATTGCACTAAAAATCATAATCACATTCACAACTTGACGTTTAAGTGTTAATTAAGCCTGCAACATGTGGTTTGTTGCGGCAGGATACATAATAGCCCTTAACAGTAGCATTATTTATTCACACATTTTTGTGTGATCAACTTTTTATTATGGGTCACCATTTTATTTTGTTTATGTATTTATTTAAAAGGGGCAATGTACATTCATTAGAAAATATGAATGTACTGGAATTAGCCAAAATGCTATATATCTAACGCTGTCCATAGTCAAGTGTTTCAAGCAAGCACACAAAACCAAATTCATTAATATATAAATACAATGAACAAGACTGCTATGTACCACTGGCCTACATAACATTACAAAATTAGGCTATATGACTATATAAGAGAGTAATGACATTACAGATTTAGTGGAGCCTTAAGTGTTTGAGATATTTGATTAAATTAAAGGCCCTGTACCTTTTTTTTCGATAAGTGGAATACAATTGCTTTATCTTTTAGCATACTGTATTAGGAGACATTTGTGGAAAAAGATCTTTGTGTGCTGCGCATCTGATTAAATCCTTTTTATCAGTCAAGATCTCACAGCCAGTTGTAGTTTGCGTCACTTTGACAATATTGCTCCCTGAAATTTTGGAAGTGATAAACTCATCCATGTGAAGAATTGTGTTGTTAGAAATGCATTAGGAAAGTTAGGAATGAGTTTGGACCACGATCAACAATTGAAAATGTATTCCCTCATCATCTTATTTGTAAACAATATCAGGTATAGGGCCTTACGCACTCTCTTTTTTGTGTGACATTTAGGCCTAAAATATTGCCTACTTGTCCAATCCTACTTGCTCCAATATTATTTTTAAATCGAAATGTAAATAAAAGCGTGCCGCCAATGAATTATTGGCTATGACGGTTTTGGTGAATGTCTCTCCTGGCCATCTTATTCCGCACGGAAAGTAAAAAAAAAAAAATCCTTGAAAAATACAATAAACTACGCTGTCGAGGCCTAATTAAAAATAGTTAATGTAATCATTTATGGAAATTGTATTTTCTCCCTCTCACCTATTTAACCATTAAAACCCCCACGCTTTGTTTGTTGGAGGGATTGCTCATTGCCGTGGAAGACTTAGCTTGGAGTGTGTGGCAACTTCTCAGCCGCTTCTTTACAAATCTGTTTAAGCAAAGACAAAAGGGGGAAAGAAAAATGTTTGGGATTGAATTACAAATAGAGACATGGCCCAATATGTTAAAAATGCGCAGCGCTGAGGCCAAGCTTGAGAAAGCCTTTAGCAGCGCGGGGCTGGCTGTGAGGAAGAATGGCTGTGTGTTTTAGTGTCTTTATGCCCATCTGTTGCTCCTACGCCACAAAGGCAATACAGCAGAGCGTACACAAAACCCCGTATTGCTTTGTGAAGAGGCAACACTATCCCCCGCAAACTACACGGCAAACATGGACTTCCTTAAGCAGGATATCCCGGCTCACCAAACTATTTACCCAAAAGATGATCCACAGAGACACAAATTCATGACACCTCCTCGTACGCATCATGAATATTCTACGGGACATTCCTTTCTGTGGGTACAAGCTTTGGCCACCCCCCCTTGGCTTATTCAAAAGTATCCCCCCCCAAATCCGCCCATTCACCAGCGTAGGCCCTGATCTCCACATGAAATGATAGCTCCTCCGCAGGCCTTTAAGCGCCCATATGCCAGGCAGAGAGCAGGCTGGGAAAGCTCATAATTGATCAGTGAAGTCCAGGGTCTGCCCCCCACGATGCACGCAAGAGCGGGTTCATACACGGAGTTATGAGCGAGGGAACGGACCGATCCGCAATCTCCATCGCATTTCGAAGATAATATGTCGCTTTGCACAGTTTAGACACACAATTATAAAAAGGAAACTTTTTTTTTGTGGCGTGTAATTTTTATCACAGTCGACTTGTACTAGATGCCCGACGCCACCTGCTGGCAAAAAAAGGGAAATGAAGAAAGTTGACATGACAAAATAGCAGCATAGGTTGCATTACATTTTCCTGTTATGGTCAACTTTATAATTCAAAATACTATTTTTGTTTTGAATTCATAAAGCAGTACTAAGTACCTTGTGCACCCTAGGGACCATAAGCACCGCTGTAGGTGTCGTAGCATGTTGTGCTACGACACCTACAGCGGTGCTTATGGTCAAAAATGTTTTTTTTGCTCATTAATTGTCCGTGAGAATAAATACTATGTTGACAGAAAAGACAAAGGGAGAGAGGGATATTGTACATCCACTTACACAATATAGATATTTGTTTTCACTCAAACTTGGCTGTAAATACTGTTTAAGTGGCGCTAGCCCGCAGTTAGCCTATTAGCTTCTTCTTCGTGATTCCATTAGTGTGTGTTACTGGCAGTCAAGTTGCAATTGTGGTTTTCTGGCCAGAGACACCGGGGGCGATGAAAGACCCCCAATTCATCCCATTAACACATGTTAATGAGGGACTACGAAAAGGATTTATTAAGGTAAACAACTTAGTACTGCTTTAATCGGCTGTGTGCACAGAATGTTGCAACATGATGCTAACTTCCAAGGGTAGGCTAATGACGGTATCCTGTTTGTGTTTTATTTCTATGGAGAGTTAGTCGTGTCTAGTTGAAATATACATCTTTCATCTCGGAGTACACCACTGACATCCGACACATCGCCGGCAAGTCAAACGTGGTTGCGGTTTGCCTCTCCAGAGCGATAGTCAGCACGGAGCAGCTGGGTCTTCACTACTCACGTACGTCTGCGGAACAAGCGTCGGACCATGGGATTCAATCGCTCAAAGATTCGGACACTGGTCTGGAGGAGGTCACGGTCGGCGACTGAGTGGTCAGGTTGTGGTGCGACCTCTCTACCGGTCAGCCTAGGCCACTGGTCCCTGTCGGCTGGCAGCGGGCCATTTTTGAGGCAATACACAACCTCTCCCATCCCGGCAGAAAGGCATCCACGAGGCTGGTGGCTCAGAAGTTTGTCTGGAAAGGGCTGAAGAGAGACGTGCGAGCCTGGGTCGACTCATGTCATGTCAGCGCGCAAAAGTGCACCGCCACACCAAGGCCCCATTGGAGCCGTTTGCTGTCCCCGAGAGGAGGTTTGACCACGTCAACATCGACCTGGTGGGCCCACTCCCCCCTTCGCAGGGTTTCTCCTACCTCCTCACGATGGTGGACAGGACGACCCGTTGGCCTGAAAGCTTTCCTCTCGCCTCAACATCGTCTGCCGACGTGGCCCGGGCGTGGGTCGCGTTCTTCGGCGCACCTTCAGACCTCTCCTCCGACCGAGGTGCGCAGTTTACTTCGGAGATCTGGAACGTGTTCGCCAAGGACCTGGGGGTCAGGCTGCACCGCACCACCGCATATCATCTCCAGGCTAACGGGTTGTGCGAGCGGTTCCACCGCTCCATGAAGGCGGCCCTACGTGCTAGCCTGACGGACAGCAACTGGGTGGATAAACTTCCCTGGGTCATGCTAGGACTCAGGACCGCCCCTAAGGAGGACCTGCAGTCCTCGTCTGCCGAGCTCGTCTACGGCCAGGTGCTGCGAGTTCCCGGGGATTTAATTCCTGGTCTGCGGCCAGGCAGCGGTCCTCCCTGCTGGAGGTCGCCAGGGCATTCGCAGCCGTCCCCACATCACAGCACGGCACCCCTGTTTCCCGGATGCCCCCCAACCTGCACACGGCGGAGTTTGTATTCATCTGCCATGACGCCCACCGCGGACCATTGCGTCCACCTTACGACGGGCCCTTTAAGGTCTTGCAGCACGGGGATAAGAGTCTGGTTGTGGAAATTGGTGGAAGGCCTGAGACCATCTCCATTGATAGGATTAAGCCTGCCAGCGTGGACGTTTCCAGGCCATTGGAATTGGCCCAGGCCCCACGCCGTGGGCGCCCCCCGGTGCCTCGCCCCCCTGCCATGGCTGGGCTCCCTACTGCCTGGTCAACACCGTTGCCGCCCAGCCCAGTGGTCTGTCCAGCTGCGCCCGCCACCTCTTCCCCCCCCCTCAGCCCCTGCCACCTGTACCCGCCGTGGTCGGGCTGTCATCCCTTTCCGGCGCGGGGACTTTGACAATGGGTGAATTCTGGGGGGGCTTGTGTAGTGGGTTTACACAATTCCCCTATGGACCCTTAGTTGTGTTCCGGAGTTCCGGGAGGGACAGTTGAGACAGGGGGTAATTTCCCGTTTTTGGTTGTTGTTGTGTTAGGACAAGAGACTGCTCCGTTGCTGTAATAAAAGCAAATGTCATTAAAACCATTAGCACCGTCATTTGACACGCCGCCGCCGACTCCCGTTCTTGCACACTACAAAATAAAAAAAATAAAAAAACAAGATTCTGCACAAGCCAAACATTATAAAAGTGACAAAATACATGTTAGAGTCACCACAGCACAGTCACATGGTTTTAAAAGAGCCTCCTTAGTAAATGGCCTAAATGAAGGCAGTTTGTGTTTTTGTTTTCATTTAGTAGAAACTTGAGCCGCATGGCAATTTGCATACTGTAGCTCTATGAAACCTGTTGAGATAAAATAAAAGGAAATGTGCAGGATCATTTGGATGTTTCTTTTTTTTATTCGCCTTAAATGTCTTTATTTGGACACTATGTTGTTGGACAATATACAGTAGGCGGCGGTATGCGCTCTTGTTTGGCCTGTACTGAAGAAAAACAGCTGTTGGTGATGTCACTTCCCCTTCCCCTGGGTAAGAACGATCGAATTGGGCAAATGCTCCTGAAGCTCTAGTTCACTAACTGTATAGGGATCTTACAGTTGACCCCATGAAAGGTTAAGGATTAGTTGCTTGTGTTTGTACTTAGAGGCTACAATTTAATGGTTTCGGATGCAGCCCAGGAAAAAGTAATTTGACGGAAGCACCTCATCCACAGAAAGAAGAGGATGTGATACGGCAATTTTATGAGGAAATGATCACTAGATTGTTCAAATCGTATGGATTTTAATGGAACACTTGGTGAGCAGCACATGTGAAAAAAAGCAACACATATTATAAAATTAGACTAAAAAGTTTCCAAAAGTACAGCAATACAAAAGTCTTAACATTTTCTACAACAAGTAAAACAGTAGATCATTCAAAATAAAATCGGTTGTTAAAAAGTCTTTGACAGCAGCATTTTTTTATTTTGTACAAATTATTTTAACGGAATTATACAGTACCAGTAAAACATTTAAACTCAATCAACATAATTTCAGACAATGTGGCACAGCTTAAATACTGTAAATTGGTTAGTGAATTATTAGAGGAATTAAAATCATCAGTAAAAAAAAAAAAAAAGTGTGCTTAATGTTGTCCTGAAACTTCAAAACAAAGTTGCACTGAATTGTTAGCAAACTTTACAATAATCAGGACATTTTGACAGGCCAATTATTTAATCAACTCCTCTGCCCCAGATAGCATTTCAGATTAAAAGCTTCCAACCACATTGAAGTCAAATATTAACCTCTTACCCCCGCCTTCACCGAGTGCATTTTCTCTAGTTCCAACTTTTCCCAAATCCAAAAGCTTCTCGACTGGAGCTTACAGACTATAGGCCAGTGTAACGCCTCATTTGAAAGCTAAGACCTCCAAACCCATCTAAGCTTCTTCCTCGTTCTGATTGTCAAGTTGCTTTTTTGACATGTTATGGTCACATTTTTTGTTACATTACACACAACAAAACGCTACAAAAAGCAATAAAAACGTACGGCCAAATATGGCCAAGAACGTGACAAAAAAATGCAACAACTATAACGTGATGACAAAGACGAGGAAGAAGCTTAGATGAGTTTTGCAGGTCTTAGCTTTCAAATGAGGCATTGCACTGGCCTATAGTCCGTAAGCTCTCCAGTTGAGAAGCTTTTTAGATATTTACTTTTGGGTAAAACTGGAGAAAATGTGCTTGGTTAAGGTGGGGGTTAAGGGGTTAAAAAGTAAAATCATAGGGAACTTAATTTCATCAAGTAGTTCTTCATATGTATAACTGTATAACATTTTTATCTACAGAAAGGTCAGTAGTGGACGCTTAGTTTTGACAGAATCCTCTACACGGGATCAGTTCATGCTCAGACATGTGCCGTATTGATGCATTTTTCCCACTTTGCAGCTCATGGCAGTTGAGAAGTTGTCACCCCATCTTGGCTCCGCACCTGTCCCGGCTCGGCGGTATTGATGGAGGGATCAAATGCAGTGTGCAAATTTCCTGACAAGGGCAATAAGTTTAACCGCAACATTTACAAACTATAAAACGATACAGATATATTACAACTATGGAATTCTTACTGGTATTTAAACTTGTAATAGTTTTCATTAGCTTCTTACGTTCATCACCGCGGTATACAACAGGACCACACACATTGCAATGTAAACGTTTGCTCTAGACATGATTTATACTGATAAAAAGACAAAACAATGGCCCGTATAGGTCACATTGATGCAGCACAAGTGAACCTTGATGCTCTAATGGTAGTGGCTCAGTGAAAATAAAAAAAAAGACTTGTTTTAGCAGCTTATGGTTAAGACTGACGGGATATTCACAGTAGAAATGGCTCCAGTGCATTCCACAAAGAAGAAAAGATAGCAGCTCGACTGAAATGATGCCCGACTTTGAGCCCTACCATCGTTACTACATCGAGTTTAGTACTGGCCATTCGCCACCATGCCACAGTGCGCTCGGTCTCCCGATACAGTGTTCAGTGTGCCGCTCACTTTCATAGGCAGGCAGAGCTGTGTGTCTGCGCACTGGCATACAGAACAGTCCCGGGACGGGGCGGCCACTCCGGGTCGTCCTGCAGTTCCAGGGCCAGCTGCCTGTACCTCAGCCTGGGCGGGCGTCTCTCTCCACAGAAGAGACACGACAGAAAGTTGGAGCCCCAGCGAGCGTTAGCCTCCTGGAATACAGCAAATATTAGCTTCTCTTTGCTGACCTCGCTTTAACAGTTTATATAACAAGTGCCAAATGTTTCACAAAAAGTACCACCTCATAAAATACACTGGTAGAACTAGTCCAAAAATAAGTTACATTTTCTTGACTATTTGACCTTAATTTGAGTAGGCAAGTTAAATTATTGAGCAATGGATGTATTTTATCACTTGAAGGTGCATTATGCAACTGTTTCTGTGGGGAAAAAGTGGACATTTCTGGATGATTGACCTTGTAGTGACCCAGCGGCTGTATGAGTGGTCAGCATGGCGCCTTTACTTTCCCTCACCGTGGTTTCTACAATGTTCCAGATCAATTGTTTTGCAGGTTTTTCGCTCTCACCAGAAAACCTGCAAGTAGTTTTACTTTCTGATTGTACAAGCCCCTCCCACCCCCTTCAATTGCTCCCCTCTGCTGAGCAGCCGTTTCAATAAAAGAGAAAGCTGCTGTGAGGCCATGGCGAGTGTTTTTATTCTGCGGTAAAAGGGTTTCCTGCAGGGGGAGCCATTTGTGAGATGTCGCCACGAGGCTGAGAAAAGCTACTGGAAAAAACTCAAAGATTACTCAAAGATGCACGGGTTGCTCCAAACACAACTCTAGATGAGAGAACACTATTGTAATATGCTTGTCAATTTTGCAGCATAATCTTTTCCCATAGGATTTTTTTTTACTTGACAAGTCCAGTTACTCAAAATGAGGTGAAATATTCTTCTTTCCATTGGCTGTTGATTCATAACTCATAATATATAATCTTTGACCGTGTATTTAAATGTCCAAGTAGCATCAGGCTGAGTGACCTCATGGGCCCAGGACAGGGCCTGGATCCAAACCTCATCTCACCGATCCGTCATACTTTTCACTATACTTTGAGTTAAGAGTTTCCTAGTACAGCTGTTGATTTGACAACAATCACAATGACATTACATCCCAACGTAAAATATAGGAAAAAATTATAAAACATCATACATTATTTTTTTATAAAACATCAAGAGTAGAGCGTCAGAAGCGTCCCAACCTGAGGCGTGTCAGCAGAGGGCGCCGCGGGCACTGGGCTGTGATTGTCTCTGAAAACTAGTCTCCACATGAGTCCGTCTACGATCAATGTCTACGGGAAATTTCAGTGAACTTGAGAATCAGCAGATCACAGGCGACAGATCGGGTTAGTGGTACAGGAAACACATCGATTTGAAGACTAAAAACAAGTGTGATTGGCTCTAATAAGCAGCAGAAGAACAAGGATTTGGGTGCAAATTAGTTATTGATTTCAAAAGGCCAGCTGCAGAGGCGCACGTACCTCAAGTATGAAGGAAACTACAGAGTTGACGATGACGATGATGAGCAGGGTGTGCCTCCACGTACGAGGCACGCACACAATCTGAAACCACCAAAACGACTTGGGGATTATGCAGGAAGTCTGTTTTTGTCAGAGTAAATAATTCCATAACATGCAAACAGATCATACCTCAAGGAATTTATCAATGGCTGGGACAGGGAAAAGCATGATGACGAAGAGGAAGGTGTACAGGCCAAGACAGGACAACACAAATGGGCCTATGGAAAATGACAGTCATTACTATTCACACGTGGCTACTAATGATACTTCTGATCACTGGCTCAGAATATTTTATTCCCCAGAATGAGAAAAGATCAGAGGTTTTGCTTGTATTGCCAATGAGTGGAGCAGGTTTCTGTCACCCACAGGAGGTGGGCAGTCTGCAAAAGCCCGACTGTTGCTCCCATCTATATCCCTATTTACAGAGTATTTTCTGTATTGTTAATCTATAAGTAGAACCTAATAAGCTAGGGCAAAAAAAAGAAATAATAAAAGTTATAATCAAATACACATTCTAAACTTCAATCTCTATAGTTGCTATGGGGTTTTTCCTAGTCGCGTCTCTACAGATCTATGGCAGTAAGACGTGGCCTATACAGGTACAACCTGCAAGTAAACATTTATACAAATCCTTTATAATTAGATGTACAGTGGTTTACAATATGCTAAAGGAGGACAAAACACACGTCGTTCCACTGATATAAATAAAATCAGATATAGGGCCTTTTCAGTAGGAAGTAGACACAACCAGGAACCAGTTAAACCATACCGCCTTTGCTCAACCCAATCCCATCAGATCTTGAAAGCTAAGCAGGGAAGGGCCTGGTCGGTACTTGGATGGGAGACCGTTTGGGAAACACCAGGAAGCCTGGGGTGAATGTAGTGAGTGAGTGAGTGGTTGGTGGTGGTCAGAGGGGACGCAGACTGGTTGCCTCGCTTCTGTCAGTCTACCCCAGGGCAGCTGTGGCTACAACAGTAGCTTACCAACACCGAGTATGGGGTGAATGAATAATGACGACAGAGGGAAACTTGGGAATACAGGCTTGTAAAGCGAATACAAGTGCAAGGCATTATTATTATTAAATTATGTATTTAACTTAGGAGCTCCCAGTGTTGTTGTAAATGTGCTATACAAGTAAAGTAGCCAATTACATTGACATTTTGTCAATACAGAATACAGCTCTTACGGTTTCTGATCACACACTTACAGTTCTTGAGGCTGGACTGTCTGAACGGTTTGCCTTTGGAGAAGACAATGGCCACGGTCAGATACTGGAAGCAGGAGACAAAGAAGAGCGTGGTGTTCTCGTAGTTCTTGATGTTCTTGATGTCCACATGCGTGTTGTTCTCACTAAAGAGCTGAGCCAACCCGCTGAGGTTACACGCACTGGCAAAACACAGACAGCGGGACAGTTTTACTGAATTCTAACAAATCACAGCAGAACTCACTGGACAGTAAGAAAAACTGAAACAGGTTTTTTTGTGTCCAACGTTTGTCTACATTCAAACATTATTGTGCATATTCGATAAATAAGCTCATATGTAAGATAAAAAAATGGTAAATAGGTCGACTGGGTTACAAGCAGCAATTAACACATTAACTCGTCTAATTACCTTACAAAGATTGGGGAATTTAAAATAAATAAATAAATAAAAAACAGTGATTAGAGAATTAGTCAAAGAAAGTATAACCTCTACCGACTACCAGAAGAAGAAAAAAAGGATACTGACTTGGACTGGGGCGTCCACTTCTCGTACCAGCTCTGCTCCCGAACCAGCAGGAAGACCAGCAGCTGGAAGAGCAGACAGGTGAGCATCTGCAAGAGCACGGAGAGGAGCAGGGGCCCCGAGATCAGGCTGGAGGGGGGTCGCTGGGACACCAGCTGCTGCCAGGCCGGGTTCAGGCTCACTAGGGTAAAGGAGACAGCACCTCGGCTTTAGGCCTTGAGATTTGAATTTATAAAGATAAAGCTACTCACTCGTAAAGGCAATGACGAGAATGATGATGATGTCAATGAAAAGAAACTGGAAGTCGCCCAAGTTACTGGGAATCTGCCAAATGTAAGAACAAGAATAGGGTTTTGGTCACATCTTTTCACTCTTTTTTGTGGATATTTAAAAGAATGAACTCAACAGGAAACCTTTGAGCCAAAATTAGTATAAAACAAACATTTACAGGGATTCTGAGCAAAACTTTCAACCAAGGTCCTATTAATGTCCAACACATCGTCATCACCATCTTACACTTTGTCGGTTAGAAAAAGGCGGCACAGTAGCGCAGTGGTTAGCGCTTGTGCTACACAGCTAGAAGGTGCGGGGTTCGATTCCCACCTGGACGGGGCCTTTCTGTATGGAGTTTGCATGTTTTCTCCGTGACTGTGTAGGTTTCCTCCGGGTAGTCTGGTTTCCCCTACCACTTAAAATATGTATAATAGGTGATCCCTCCAGCCAGGTCATTCTGACCATCAAGCTTGGCTCCACATCTGGAGATGGGTCCCCGGGTGCACCGTCGCCCACTGCTCCTTATGGGTTGTCCCAGCGGCATCGAAGGATGGATCAAATGCAAAGGACACATAAAGTACACATACAAAAGGCAGATTGATCTAGAACAGCTAAAACAAAATACCTAATAGTTTCACTTCCTGATCCTACACGCGAGCTACCATAAGCCCCTCCCACCGCCCCTGCTCTCCTTCGATACATGGCTTGGCCTGTGTGGCTGAAGTGAAACTAAAGGGTTTTTACTTCATGATGAGCGATTTAAGTTTAGCAAGAGATCAGAAAGGCAAAGAACAGCCTCTGGGGAAGATTCAAAGATTACTCAAAGATGCGCAAGTGGGTCAAAACACAGCTAATGGTCTGTTCTTGATGACAGAACAACCTCGTAATATGGTAGAAGCTCTGGATTTTGGTGGATTTTGCATAATATGCCCATGTAAGGGAGTTAGGGAGGACTTAATGGAGCTTTTATACCATGTTACAAGGTTGTTCTCTCAAGGGCCTGGAGACTAGTTGGAGACCTGTTGGCGACTCAATCGCCGCTGGTCACTAACGTCCCCTGGATATAAGGCATGTCACCAGGAAGTCGCGGTGAAAACATGTTCGATTTCACAGAGACTGTGCAGAGACTTTTCACGTCTCCATGGGGGGTCATGCAGTTGTGGTGACGCGGCGGACAGCATTTGTTGTCTGCAACCTGCGAGACGTTTCTCTGACGTCCCTGCAATGTCTTCAAGACCTGTTGTATACCAAGGAAATCTTATAGAGACATAACAGTGACATGTCAGCGACTTAGCTGTCATGTTTTCTGGAGATGTCTCTGCGATGTCGCGATGACGTGATTTGGTGAGAGAGCAATCCGAGTGGCGGAGCGGTCGCCACGACTGCCAGTAAGATCGGCCCTATAGCACTGTGTCGGCAGCTCCCAAAAAGCTCCTCCTGCGGTCCAACATATTCAGAAAATGCTTTCCACGCCTTTCCATGTCCTGTTAAGCTTAATCCCCTCATCGCAAAGTGAAAACGCTCTTTATTGAACAGTTGTGCAACACAGGGGTGTAAGGGGGAGGGGGCCTGGGAAAATCACCAAGTGAAACCACTAGGTATTTTGTTTCAGCTGTTTTAGATCCATGTTACATTGTCTAACCAACAAAGTGTAAGACCCACTCTAACTTTTAAACACATTTACACACATGCCTTTCAGCACAATTCACTCAATGAGTTTATGTCACAGCAACAACAGAAACTCGTTCAAATGTGCGGAATAAACGTGTTACCGAGTAGAGCAGCGTCACACTGAGGTACTGGATGATGCTGTACAGAGCCATGAACTTGAAGACGCAGAACGACGTGATGAGAGCCGCTCGGCCTTCTCTGCAAAATCAGGCTGGGATTTAGATATTAAAAAAAATCCACCAAAAAAAAAAAACGTTAGCCGCGGTAAGTACCTGATGAGTTTGGGGACGCAGGAGATGTCAGAGGTGGAGGAGGTGAAGGGAGATGCCACCGAAGCCTCCAGCTCAGACAGAGAGATCCCGCTGTGAGCCCTCTTCAAAGCCTGCACAAAACATACACCCACGCTTTTAGCAGCAAAGGGATTTTACACTTACCAATATCTTAATATTTGACCGGATTTTTTTGAGATTTGAACGTAAAAAAACAAGGCAACATAAGAATTGTCGCTGTTTTTCCCCCTCACTTTTATCTAGCTTATTTAAAAGCTAGATACTCAAACCCCCCTCTGAAAAATCTTTGTGACTAATATATCAACAGAACAAAACTATACATTTAAACCCGGCTTTGCATTATATTTTCAGATGTCAGTAATCTACAGCATAGCAACTTGATATCGCTTCATTTATTTTTTTCCCCCTATTAACCTGCAGCGTTATTGCCTTAACATACATTTAAAAGAGAAAAGTGTGGCATATAGAGTTAAACAGGTCGTACTCACTCCACAGTCGTTGGCTCCGTCTCCACACATCCCCACAGTGTAACTAAAACAAAGCAGAGACAATGACACAACAAACACGCACACACAGGGTGAAAAAGTCCAGCTCAACTCACTTTAGGCTCTGCAGCACCTCCACCAGCTGGGTCTTCTGGTCCGGAGCCATCCGGGCGAAGATTGTGGCCCCTAAGGCGAGCTGCAGCACCCCCAGGTGGACAGAGCAAGAAAATACAAACGATATGAGACAGTGCTGACAGTGAATATAAAGTCTCTGCTGAAGGTTCTGACACTTCGGAATGAATGTTGTTATTTTGAAGGGAAAAAGCAACATTTGTATCTTTTCTGGATTATGAACGCCTGTTTGAATGCACAGTTTGTCGCTTCTGTAGAGCCCTGATCTATCATGAACTGTATTCTCCAGAGGGAAAGCCTTTTTTGTCCACCAGGAGGCTGGGACAATGGTACATGTTTATATATAAGACGAGGTGGTCAGTAACAAAGTAAGTTCTCAACAAAAACACTGCATTACTTACTAAGATAAATATAACACTACGTACATTTCTATAAATGCATCAAAGTAAAAAGTTAATTTGACCTAGGGACTAACATCCACCTACCCAGAACAGTAGGTGGCGCTGTGCAGATGTAAAGTCAAAGCCATTGATGACAAGGAAGGAGCTTGTGTTGCCATAAGGAGGGGAATTTTGCCACAATTCATGCGTTTTTGATGCTGCAATTTATTTATAGTGTTTCACCAGACGAGGGCGCCACATAGTTTTAGGCTCAAAATTAAAGCAGTACTAAGTAACTTGTTTACCTTAATAAATCCTTTTCGTAGTCCTTCTGGGGCGTTAATGGGATGATTGGGGGGTCTATCATCTCCCCCTGGTGTCTCTGGCCAGAAAACCCCAATTGCAACTTGACTGCCACCGGACCGGAGCAACCAATACACACTAATAGAATTACGAAGTAGAAGCTAACAGGCAAACGGGCAAAGCTAACTGCGGGCTAGCGCCACATTATTTACAGCCAGCGTAGTATTTACTCTCACGGACAATAAGTAAAAAAAACACAACATGCTACGACATCTGCAGTGGCGTTTATGGCCTCTAGGGGCATGAGTTACTTAGTACTGCTTTAAGGTTTAAACCAATTTACACTTAAATGTCAAGTGCTGAGACATATACACAGCACTATTAAATATAATAATATATTATAGTTTATTAGGTCAAATATTTCAGCACTTTGATTTAAAATCTGACTGAGGCACCTTTACTTTTATTTGAGTAATATTTGACTGGTAGTACCTGTACTTTTACTCAAGTCAAGAAGTACTTTGACCACCATAAGGTAATGTAGTCACACGGAGAAGTGCTGACTCTGACTCTCTGTGTTACTGCTCTGTTACATTTGTTGCAGACCTGGGAAAGAGGGCTTTTGTTTTCTCTGCTAAAATTACTATAAATTAACGGAACTTATTCCACTGAATGCTTTAAAGTCCAGACTGAAAGTTTTGTATAATTGTAGGTCATTCTCGAACTTTAGCCGTTTCTTGGCCATGACTCTCTTGACAAAGAGGGTTATTAAACTCGATGGGACATTCCAGATTGAATAAAGGTAAAAAAAATAAAAACAGAAGTACGGGCAAACCTTTGGGAGCAGCTGTGGGAAATGATCCATGACAACGGTGAAGGCCTGTCCGCTCAGAGCCAAGTGGACCTGATGCAGCTCAGGCTCCGGTCTCTCCGAGAGATCCTCCAGGACGATTTCTACTGACTGACATCAACATGGAGATTCATCACATCTTTGTTCTCTTTACTTGACAGAGACTAAAAGTACAAGGCAAAGAATGAGACCGAAAACACAGACCTGTGTGTCCTTCCTGGGGGCGGGCTCCTCCGTGTAGAGCCAGGTGATGTGCGCGGGATGGAAGTCTTTAGGGGGAACAGCGTCTGCAATAGCCACTTTCTCACGGGGTCGGATCATCCCGCAGTCCCGCGCCACGGAGATGGCGGTGAGCATGTTGTCTCCTGAAACCGTATTCACATCTCATCACATCATTGCGAAGTTGTGCTGACATTTTTGTCGGTAGGTTTAGATTCATGCTTCTGTTTTGTGAATATATCAGTAACAAAGATTTTTTTCAGAGGATCTGGTGTTTCGTTTTTTAACAAGCCGCCTAGTTGCCTTGTTTCCTGTAGTTTAAAACTCAATTCATAAGGCTAGGGATTAGAACCCCCACATTAACCGAGCACATTTTGTCCACTTGACCCAAATCTAAAAGCTTCTTGAGAAAAAAAGCATCAATATGGCGACAAAAAGGCAGCAAATAAAAAAAAGCAACAAAAACGACACCAAACAGTTACAAAAAAAGCGTTACAGCGTCTTATGTCGTGCTACACGTGTATACCAAACCCATTTCAATCTTCACCTGTGACCATGAGAGTGCGGATGTGCGCCTGGTGCAGGTCTCTCAGGACACCAGCCGTCTGCTTTTTGATCTTGTTCTGCATGACTATCAAACCCAGGAACTCCATGTTGTTCTCGATCACATCTCTGCAACAGATCCCTTATTCAGTTTTCAGACGTAGGTGAGCTCCTGACGCCTTGTTAGCTACATAATCCATGTGGAATAGTAGGAGCAATGACCTGACCTGCTGAGCGCCTGGACCTTGTGCCAGGACAGTTTGTTGTCCAGCTGCCTGTGGGCCAGGGCGATCACTCTGAAGCCCTGTCCGGAGTAGCTCTCCAGCGTCTCCCAGAAGCTCTCCGGCACTGAAGCACAACACATAAGCAAAACAGAGGTCAGAACGGGGCAGAACGTCTGTCAGTCTGTCCCACACAGAGGTACAAATTCACTTTGGGTGAGTTAAAGTGCAATATAAATAAGCTTCTATTCCAAATATAAAGAGACTCTCTCCTACTTCCACAATCCCTGTCCTCCATCAAGTCCTAATTACAATTATATATTTCAAAGTTACTTCAATTAAATGTATGTTAATGCTGATGTTAAAATGTATAAACCCATGGTCATATGCTCATCTACATGTAAAATTAGGTTTTTTTAGTACTGTAACCTCAACCTGCCCAGGGACTACAGGTGGAAATTAGCATTTTTGCTATAACCTACTACAATGCATCTTTCCTTTTGGTCAATGTTAAATTGTGCACTGTCCCTGTTTAAATAAAAAAACATACCATACCATTATGCAGGTGCAGCTTCCAGTAGTTAAAGCTTCGTGACTTAGAAAATAAACTTGCCTCCTTGCTTGTTATTAGTTTTCACATATAGAAACTTGTGTCTCATCTACAGCTTAACCAATTCTGTCTCCATATGGTTATGCTAACATTTCACACTGCTCTACAAACATGGTTAGAAATGCAGTTCTTGTATAATATTTGAGAGAAGACAAATGTGAACTGCTAAAGTTTTCTAAAATGTGCACAGTGAACCAAGTCTCTTAATGGGCGGCACGGTGGCACAGCGGTTAGCGCTTGTGCTTCACAGCTAGAAGGTCCGGGGTTAAAGTTTGTATGTTCTCCTTGTGTTAGTGCAAGTTTCCTCCGGGTACTCTGGTTTCCCAGTAGGCCAGAATGAATGTGAGTTGTAAGTGGTGGTCGGGAGGGGCCGATGGCACAGACTGGTAGCTTTGAAAAACTTGGTAACGCAGGCTTGTAAAGTGCAATACAAGGGTAAGCCATAATTATTATTATAAAAAACATGCTGCGAATCTAACCTACTGGTCAAAAAAAATCGACTACATTATAAACACATTCATTTCAAGGACTATGCAACTGCACACAGGTCCCCTCCCTAACCACGCTGCAATCCTTCTGCCACCTCGCGTAGGGCAGCTTTAACATGTTCGCAGATCTTCTTTTGTAAAGCGCACAGAATTGCATTGGGTGTGAAATGCGCGTAATAAATAAAGTTGCCTTGCCTAATTAAGTTAAAGTTAAAATTAGACTGTTGACGTGATCCTGTAATGTAGTAATGATAAACTGTTCAATAAGCTCAGTGAGGCTTTTAAAAATCTCCCCAAATCATAAACTGAAGTTTTGAAGATCATTGTTTTGGCTCTCACTCCCCGATCAATACAAATGGGTTTTGTCTGACCTGTATGACTTTTGCACAGTCTGGCCACCACCTCTGGCGCCCCCTTCAGGAAGGCTATCATGTGCTTCTCCCCGAGCCTCCGCACCACCACGCTCATTCGCTGCAGCGCCGAGGAGAAGGGGAACTGACGCACGATCCCCATCTCGCACGGCTGACGGGGCAAAGGCAGACGCTCACGTTAGCTACGCGTGGTCCGGCCCGTGTGACGGAGCACAGATCAAACGTACCGTCGCCTCCGTGGGACCGGCGCCCACGTCGTGGTCGGGCGGCCGCACCACCGTGGGCTCTATGGGATTGTGGAGGACCGTCTCTTCTTGGGTGGGTTCCTCCAAGATCTGACAATCACAATATCATATCACATTCAAAAAAAGGGGAAGTGTAAAAGGCATTTTGAGACACTTTTTGTGGCTTTCTTGTTTTTGTTTTTTCTCTCTTTCATTGTTTACTTACTTTTTTTATAGCGCTTTTTTGTTTCATTTTCAAACCCCTGGCAAGTGGCGATGTTATGTACAGCAGTGGTCCCTTCCCCATATCGTTTATAATAGTTTTAGGTACAAAATATTCAAAATCTAGTTTATTGTTTGGACGCTATATTTTGATATTTGGCTCAATTCTTACTGTTTTCAGTTAAAGGTCCCCAACACCCATATTAGGAACCTGTGATTTAGGTGATTCTTGGAATTTCAAATAGTTTATAAGGTGGTACTTGATGTCACAAGAATGAGAACATGTCTAACTAATACATCAGCCAACTCGTAATCTTCATAATAATAAAACACACTTACGAGTGTCCAAAGGTTTACCATATGGCCACTATCAAACCTGGACATGTTTTGATCAAAGGAAAAACCCTTTCTGCTGATGTTTGTGTGACATGCACTTCCTTAAAAACGTCTTGGTTTGACTTGGATGATAACGCAGCAAAAAAAAAAAAAAAAAGCTGCAAAAACGGGAGAACGGCACTAGGACGATAATTTAAGCGGCATCGTCTCACCCAGCCTGTGGCGCTGAACATCTTGATGTCCAGGGGGTCCCCGGACAGCTGTCCCTCAATGGTGGTGAGGGAGTGACAGGACGCCATGCAGGCCACGAACTGAGAGGAGCACAGGGCCGCGCCGTTCACCGAGGACTCAGGAGGGAGGAATCTAACACAGGGAAACATTTACTCACGCATACACATCTAAAAACACCCTCAGATGGACAGTACCTGCCGCCTTCCACTCGCTGCACTCCCCACAGGTCCAGTCCATCCTCAGTGAGGGTCCCGGTCTGAAACAATGAGCGCCAGTGCTTAATTACAGCTTTGGACGGACAACATTTGGAGGCTTGGAAAGGAAAACGGAACAGACACAGAGGAAAATCAGTTTGACCCACTTACCGCACCGTGTTACCACTTGCCGACTAAACTGGTGCCAAGTGACATATTCAGGATAATTACAGATGTTGTAACAGTTATCAGGTGAGGACACGCACGTGCACCGGTCCTAAGCCGGTGTGCTGGATCAAAAAAGTAACAATGTGAAAATAACATTGTGCTCACCACAGCATTCAGATGTGCGGATCTTTTGTTATTTTCACGTAAATAAAGTTTGACTCTTCCAATTTGCTCAGTAGTAAATAATTACTGTTCTTTGGCATATTTGTCTCCATTAATAGCTTGAAAAAATAGTTAAAAGGGACTATGCCCGTTTTTTTTTTTCCTAGCAATGCAACGAAATCAGTTTTGTCGTCCTTTAGTTTATTGTAAACTCGTACATTTGTGAGAAAAACACTGTGCATCTAATTATAAAGCGCTTGTATCGTTTTCATGAACCTACAGGCGAGTTTGAGCATTTCTGTGACAATGACCCTGAAAAGTGACCCTGCAAGTAGTAGCCAATACGCTCTCCCCTGTGACGCACTGGGATACTACAAATATGCTCGGAAAGTCAGGAATCAGTTTGGACACAACTAACATTTTAATGTAGTGGCTTCCCCTTTCATTGTTTGTAATGAAAAAAACAAGTATAGGGCCTTTAAAAGTTGTTGTTCTTTCAATATGTCTAAATAATAAGTAAAGACTTTGCTAAATAGGATTTTACATAAGTTACACCCAACTGTTACTACAAAATTCAATCTTATTAGATATTTTTAACCAATGAGTTTAATGAGATTACATTTTCAATTTGACCCAAAATGTCACTAGATCAGTGGTTCTCAAAGACGATATTACTGTTGACCCAAACTCAATCATTGTTTTGTACAAAGGTAGTGTTGGTCGATGTATTTACTAAACAGGGGGTAATTGATCATATTTGATAAGTATTTCTTGAGTATTTTAATAAGGTCACACTTCTAAACACTGAACGCCCCTGGGCTGACCTTATCGAAGCAGACCACGTTGAGCTGCCCGCACATGTTGATCCGCTGCGGGCTGATGCAGAAGATGCCCGCCGCCTTGAGCCGCCGCTGAGCGTACACGATGCCCGCGGTCATGGCGGCGGGTAAGGCGGGAGGCACGGTGATCGTGATGATGTCCAGAGACTTCAACACGATTAGTCTGACCGGGACCTGCAACCAGCGGAGGACGATTCTCAATTCCAACTCTGGATTCAAAGTAAGTAAGTATTTTGACAAAGAGGCGCGCAGTGATTTCTGACTTATTGATGTCCGCACATTGTTCATGATGCTGAGGACCAGGGTGTAGACGAAGCCGACGGCAGCCACTCCCACCAGGCAGAGCAGGAACAGGTAGGCGTCCCGGTACAGCCTGAAGTCTGTGGGTTTGGGGTACAGGATGGAGCGCACCAGCTCTCCCTTCTCTGTGCTGAAGCCTGAGACAGAAAGGATCATTCTAAACAACAGCACGCAAACTATGAGCTCAAAACGACACAGTAGATACAGACGGCAGCGCTTCATACAAGGGGGCGTGGCCTAGTCGAGGAGGAAGTAGCTCGTTACAAACATGTTTGTCACACACAAATAAAGTAAAGTCAAAATCAAGTCCATATGGATGTTCTGACACTGTCCAGTAGAAGTGAAAACCCGACACTCTAAGCCAGGGGTGGCCAACTGGTCAGAGGCCAAGAGCCGAAATGTTCAACCTTGATCCTGTGAAGAGCCACAAAGGCACCGACCATTCGCGAAATCCGAGTGCGGTAGTTTAATATGATTAAATGTAATGAAACTGTTATATTTAATCATAATAAACAATAACTTTATGTCTGGCCTTTTTCTTTTCTTTTCAATAATTGTGGTAGTTTTACTCCTCACCAAGATTGAAATAAATGTATATTAAATATTCTGTTCTGACTGGGACAACATTTGATCTATTTATTAACAATATTATTATTTCGAATAGTTTTTGTTGTTGCTTGTTTTGTTTTTTTCAATGCTGGTGTATATTTGTGTGTGGGGCCCTGCCCACTGAGCCCCTTCCTCTGATTCGCCCCTGGCCTGTGCGCTCAGTGCCTGCAGCTTGGTCCTGACTGGACTGTGCAGAGAGAGACGTTCATAAGCTTTAATCAGGAGCCTCTGGAGGACGTCTGAGATTCTGTTTATGTTGCATGTGTTACAGTTACAACATGTAAAAGAAAAGTCAATGACTTGGCGTATTTCCGCGTTACGATTTCGCGCTTCGCATCATATGCTTCATTAGAGCTCCTCTTTTTTCCATTTACTAATTTTGATCTTTTTCTGCGAATATGAGGCAAACGTTCATCAAATAAAGAGTAGGCTAATCAGAAACTTGAAAAGCACGGAAGCTGATCCCAGTGCCACGATCTGCCTGACTGTTGTTTAACCTACATCCCGCTTTGAGTGAGGCTGCTGCACCTTTTACACACCACCTCGAATAGGAGAGAGACAGACTCTCATTCATGCGTGTAGAGATGGAAAACAGGGTCTTTAGGACTATGGTTGGATTTTTGGTCAAGATTCTTAAAGACTGTTACAGTTTATGGGCAACATGTACCAATTATTTTGCAAAGAGCCGCATTGTATTAAACATATCTAATCATGCAAAGAGCCGCACTCTGATTGGCCAAGAGCCGCGGGTTGACCACATTCTCTGTTATTTAGGCCTATGGATTTATGGACTGTTGAACATCCATACTTTTCAGTCTTCCGCTTTTCCTCTTTTTTTTTTTTTAAGGCTTTGCTGATATAACAAATTTGTCAGCTGATTTGTTGAGAATTTATTTAAAAAACTAATAATTTTAGTTTATTTAATGCATCGGTTTTATAAAGCGCTTTTCTGGACACTTAAAGATGCTTTACATTGCACTATTCATTCACTCCATACTTGGAGGTGGTAAGCTACTATTGTAGCCACAGCTGCCCTGGGAAAGACTGATGGAAGCGAGGCGACCAGATTGGGCCATCGGACCCTCCAACCACCACCAACCACTCACTCACTCGCTACATTCGCCAGGCTTCCCGGTGTTCAAACGGTCTCCCATCCAAGTACCGACCAGGCCCTTCCCTGCTGAGCTTCCACAGTCTGACGGGATTGGGCAAAACAATATTTCAAATATAGCCCACAATTTGGCCCATTAAAAATGGTTAGTTAGCGGACATGGTGCGGCGGACACGATTTTACCATTTTCCACATTGTCTGTTTTTAAAAGTATGAATTAATCGAATTAATTCAATGTATTGCCCAGGCCTATGTCAATAACAACAACATTTATTTTAAACCTGGCTCACTCCAATGTTAACGTTTTTATGCAGTTCTTTATGCATCGCATCAGCTGAAGGCACGCTTTGTAACTATGCATCGTCCCTGATAAATAAAATAAATTGCACCTCAAAATGCATCTTATTTTGGAAATGAATTTTTTTCAGTATCTTATGTTTTGTCAAAAGAAAATACCAAGTAAAACAGAACTTGAAGAGTACAACTGCTTAAACTCTGGCTGTGGACTGCAGTGGTAACATCAGTGTCCCTGACCTGTGCGGATGACCACCACCTTGACCGTCTCTCCACTGTAAAAGCGCGTCTGGATGACCTGAGTGCCACAGAACAGAGTGTGGCGTTTGTGCTGCTCCAGGCTGAAGCGGTCGGCGCCGTCCTCCCCGGCACTGGGCAGACTGGTCTTAGTCACAGGGACACTCTCTCCTGACGGACACACAGTGAAGGCGTTTAGAAACAAGGATAATCACCATCAGACCTCAAAATCCCCAGGGCAAAGTAAACGTGATCAAATTCTTATAATACATTGTAGGCATGTGCAATTAATACATCATGGTAACAGTATGATGCCACTTCTTTAGCCTCTCTTTACAGCTCTGAGACTCATTGTCAGTCACACCTGTGAGCATGCTCTCATTGACGATACACGTGCCCTGGATGAGCGCTGCGTCGCACGGCATCATCATCCCATTGGCTGGAATCAAAAGGACATCACCAGGAACCAGCTCTGTGGACATGGCCTGCTCCGCCTCTGTCAAACACAAACCAAACCAATGAAACTGCACAGTAACGCTATAGGTTTAGGTGCATCAGTCTCTTCATGTAATGAGTTCACTCATGTTCTATGGATTATTTCTTCCAAGACGTGTCACCTTTATCTCCTCTGCAGAGCGATACACGGACCACGCTGTGAGCTGCCACCATGTCATGTAACATCACATATTGCTGCAATGAGAACAAACAAGTGTCAACAATGTCAATTTAAATGGGTGGTACATTGCAGCCTTTACAAAAATAAAAATTAGGACATTTAATAACTCCATGTATATGCTGATATCCTTCACGGAAAGCAGCCATTTACCATGAGCTTAATGTCTCTGTACATTGTCCCTTAAAGTGCATATGACACATTAGACCGTTCACACAATTAAATGTAAGATTTTGCTAAAAAATTTGCCAGTTTTCTTTAAATTTTTAATTTTTGTGATGTTTTTAGTTTCACATTCTTATTGGACACAGGAAGTGGCATAGATAGAGGCAAACAATTTTAAACTGTTGCCGTGCCAACCATGTTGAGTCAATGGGAAATGAGTCAAACTGCTATGGAAGTTTACCTCCATCTATGTCACTTCCTGTCACTTAAACATTCAAATAAAAATAAATGTTCTGCTCAACATTTCTCCCCTCCTGGAACCGCCACCTTAACGTGGTGGAGGGTTTGAGCGCCCGAATGATCCTGGGAGCTCTGTTGTCGGGGGCTTGGTGCCCCTGGTAGGGTCTCCCATGGCAAACAGGTCCTAGGTGACGGGTCAGACAAAGAGCGGTTCAGAAGCCCCTTATGAGAGACCAACAGGCCCGGTTAGAACCATGAGGCCGTCCTTCTGTGGACCCACCACCTGCAGGAGGAGCCATAGGGGCTGCTGCAATGTGACTTCCCACGACCCGTCTCAACATTTCTCTATTAAATTGCTGCTTCACTGAAATATAATTATATTTATTATTTAGAACAGATGTTATCCATTTAAATAAGTCATATTTCAACCTGTATTAAACCTGTCATATGCACTTTAGATACATTTAAATTATCAACATGACAATAACTTAGTAGTGAAGGCAATTAAAGTGCTACAATGATCAAAAGGACATTGCTGAAGGCAAAAATATGTTAGCTCGCCATTTTCTCTTTGCATAGCAGCGTTTTACTGAGAAACATGGACGTAGCTTCACTATTAGCTGCTGAAGTTAATGGGGCAGGCTCCGTACGGTTCTTGCTCTAATGGACTTTCCATTTAAACCTTTTTGCACCTCTAAGTCATTATTGGTGTTTGTAGTAACACTTGCACTATTGTCTTATTTTCTTAATATACTTTTTATTTTTGCCCTATTATAAATATAGGAGACGACTCCAAAAACTCCCACACTGAATGCTATGGGGGAAGCCACCCTTACTTAGTCCATCACTATTCTACACTGCATGGTTTTACTATTATCTACTTGAGCACTTTCAGCTCACACTTGGGCTATAGCACGGTGAAATAAATGAAGGACCCTGCATGTATCTCAAGTCACCCCGGACAGGAGGACTCACTCTTTTAACAGTGTAGAGGGAAGTGGAGATGGAGATGATGGACATGAAAACTATGGCTGAGGCGTAGTAGTAGTATTCTCCTACGCTCCACAGGACTACACTGAAGAGCTGGAAGATGTAGAATGGGTTCAGCACCTGAGGACGAGAGAGGGAATATAATTATATTGTGTGTGAATGATGAACAGAAGCGCACGGATTGCCCTGTTACTGAATAACTGCAGAGAGGAGGAGACGGCGGTTAAGGACTAGGTCACAGATCGGGATTAAAGGAGTCCTTGGGATTGATCTGTTTGGTCTGACGTCTCCAAAATGTCACTGAACTCACCTCTTTGACGAGGAGTTTGAACAGAGAGGGCACTCTGACAGCAATCTCATTCTCTCCAAAAAACAACCTCCTGTCAACGGCACAAATAAGAGAAATCTATGTCAGAAATGAGTCGGTCGATTCAGTCCAAATTGTTGTGACTTTGGCATCTAGTACCTGTGGTCCTGCAGCGCTTTGGACAGTCCAGAGCTGTGCTCAGAGTGCACCTCCGCACAGCTCACCTTCACATCGTCTAGGCCTCTGGACACAGCCCAAAGTTCACCACAGGAGGTTCGAATAACCATGGTGTATTTTAGTTTAGTGTAATTGCTCATTTAAATTCATTGGTAAGCTACATTTGATGTTAATTGTCTTTTTTTTATATAAAATATAAAATCATAACAATCAAAACATTTTTACAGAGTACTTTCTCATATTTTCCAATATGACCAATATTTCTTGAGAGCATCAATTTACTTTTACGACTTACTTGTACACTTCAAAGCTCTGCAGGGCGTCGTTCCAGTAGTACTTTATACTGTGGTGCGTGAAGTAGTTAATCTGCAGTGAAGTAGAGATTTTTAAAAAAAACAGTACAAAAACATAAATCTCTTTTCTAGACGGAAGTAGTTTTAAAACTTAACCATTTAAAGCATGTTTTAAACGCCATTATTTCGTCTGTAAGAAATAAGTAACAACAAAGAAATAAAGGCACTAGAGCTGGTGAGGACTTTCCCTGGGGCTCCTCCTGCTGGCAGCTGTGGGAAAACTTAACTTTCCGTTTCCATTTATAACGTTATTATAAAATAGTGATAATGATAAAAAAAACTTTGAGCACAACGGCTCAGAACAGATTTAATGTTGGGTTAAGGACTTTAAAAATGTGGAGAACAGTTTGGGGTTTTAACAATTGTGTACAGGAAGTACAGAACGAAGCCCGGACACCGTAGTAGAAAAAACAGAAACATGTCTCCTTTAAAAGAGAAAAACAGGCCTGTAACCACAACTCTATTATTTTGTATACAATAAAGAATCTGACCTGTGCAAAGTGTTCCTGTAGAAATGTCCCATCATGCTCCTTGATGGAGAGGCTGCTCTTCCTCCGTCTGGTCTGTAGCTCCAGGTTTTCTAACGGTCTTCGTCCTGGAGCGGACATGACGTGGACTCTGGCCCGGAACCACTGCCTGAACTCATCCTGCGGACATCACAGACAGGAGAAGAGATTTTCAAGCACTTTATGGTCTGTAGAGCAAATATTTAGTCGAGACCGAAATTCATCACAAGAAGCCACGATATATATATTAAAAAAATAACACAGCCTAAAACAAAACACACGGTTACTGAATGTGCAAAAGTTCAGTTTGTGTCATGATTTTATTTCCATTTTAGCCTCGTTTTGATTCTGATTTAGCATTTTTAAGTCATTGTTTTGACTTAATCAGATAAAAAGTCAACCCAATTCCTTAAAACTTCTGTAAAATTTAAAATTTGTGGTTTTCTACAATAAATTAAGATGGCCGGACATTTGATTATAATTAACCCAATCACTTCACGAGGACCTGGATGTCTGAGAATTCCTGTTTAATTCTAATTCAAGCCAGTTATCAAACGCAGTTTTCTCACATTGTGCAGCCCTTGAATGCAGCGTATATAACTGTCAAAAATAATTACACTTCTTAGAATTCATCTACTCGTATGAATTTTAAGAAGTGTCCTCCAGGTGACTTTCCCCGCCTAAACCTGGAGGTGACAGAACAGGAAATATTTCACTCAACTCTTTCATAGGGTTGCAAAACTACAGTTTTTAGTATCCACCTCTTCTTTTATCTCATCTCATTTGTATCTTATTTTTATCAAAATGTTCTACAGTGTCCCTTTAAATAGATACAGTGCCTTGCGAAAGTATTCGGCCCCTTTGAACTTTTCGACCTTTTGCCACATTTCAGGCTTCAAACATAAAGATATAAAACTGTAATTTTTTTGAAGAACCAACAACAAGTGGGACACAATCATGAAGTGAAACGAAATTTATTGGATATTTCAAACATTTTCAACATATACTTAACTGAAAAATTGAGCGTGCAAAATTATTCAGCCCCCTTAAGTGAATACTTTGTAGCTCCACCTTTTGCTGCGATTACTGCTGTAAGTCACTTGGGGTTTGTCTCTATCAGTTTTGCACATTGAGAGACTGAAATATTTGCCCATTCCTCCTTGCAAAACAGCTCGAGCTCAGTGAAGTTGGATGGACAGCGTTTGTGAACAGCAGTTTTCAGTTCTTTCCACAGATTCTCGATTGGATTCAGGTCTGGACTTTGACTTGGCCATTCTAACACCTGGATATGTTTATTTGTGAACCACTCTATTGTAGATTTTGCTTTATGTTTTGGATCATTGTCTTGTTGGAAGACAAATCTCCGTCCCAGTCTCAGGTCTTTTGCAGACTCCATCAGGTTTTCTTCCAGAATGGTCCTGTATTTGGCTCCATCCATCTTCCCATCAATTTGAACCATCTTCCCTGTCCCTGCTGAAGAAAAGCAGGCCCAAACCATGATGCTGCCACCACCATGTTTGACAGTGGGGATGGTGTGTTCAGGGTGATGAGCTGTGTTGCTTTTACGCCAAACATAACGTTTTGCATTGTTGCCAAAAAGTTCGATTTTGGTTTCATCTGACCAGAGCATCTTCTTCCACATGTTTGGTGTTTCTCCCAGGTGGCTTGTGGCAAACTTTAAATGACACTTTTTATGGATATCTTTAAGAAATGGCTTTCTTCTTGCCACTCTTCCATAAAGGCCAGAGTTGTGCAGTATACGACTGATTGTTGTCCTATGGACAGAGTCTCCCACCTCAGCTGTACATTTCTGCAGTTCATCCAGAGTGATCATGGGCCTCTTGGCAGCATCTCTGATCAGTTTTCTCCTTGTATGAGCTGAAAGTTTAGAGGGACGGACGGGTCTTTGTAGATTTGCAGTGGTCTGATACTCCTTCCATTTCAATATTATCGCTTGCACAGTGCTCCTTGGGATGTTTAAAGCTTGGGAAATCTTTTTGTATCCAAATCCGGCTTTAAACATCTCCACAACAGTATCTCGGACCTGCCTGGTGTGTTCCTTGTTCTTCATGATGCTCTCTGCGCTTTAAACTGACCTCTGAGACTATCACAGAGCAGGTGCATTTATACGGAGACTTGTTTACACACAGGTGGATTCTATTTATCATCATTAGTCATTTAGGTCAGCATTGGATCATTCAGAGATCCTCACTGAACTTCTGGAGAGAGTTTGCTGCACTGAAAGTAAAGGGGCTGAATAATTTTGCACACCCAATCTTTCAGTTGTTTATTTGTTAAAAATGTTTGAAATATCCAATAAATTTCGTTTCACTTCATGATTGTGTCCCACTTGTTGTTGGTTCTTCACAAAAAATTACAGTTTTATATCTTTATGTTTGAAGCCTGAAATGTGGCAAAAGGTCGAAAAGTTCAAGGGGGCCGAATACTTTCGCAAGGCACTGTAACTATCTGGGGAATATGCATTTGACATTATGTGTAACAGATTCAGTTCTGATTTGGATCACGGATTGTCTTTACCCAAATCTAAAAAGCTTTTCGACTGGAGCTTATAGGCCAGTGTAATGCCTTATTTGAAAGCTAAGACCTACAAAACGGATAATTTTCCTGGCATTGTTGCCGTGCTGTTGTCGTCAGGGTTTGGTTTTTTTACTGCTTTTTTGTCACATTTGTGTGGCTTCTTTTTAGGCTTCAATTGTTGTCACTTGTTTATTACTTTTTCACACTTTTTCATTCCCCTTTTGTCGCTTTATGTTACATTTTCATCCTCGTTTACGTCTCATTTTCGTCACTATTTAGAAACTTTTTCCAGATTTGGGTAAAGCCAAACTGGAGAAAATGTGCTCGGTTCAGGCGTGGGTTAAATCGTGTCCCTTCAGTGTGCTCGGAGCCGGCGGAGCGGCAGTACCCTGGAGCGCAGCAGCAGAATGTGAGCCTCCCGCAGGCTGCACTTGGAGCTGGTGCTCTTCACGCCCCACTGAGGCAGCCAGTATAGCAGCAGCAGGAGCAGGCCGCCCGAACACACCGCCCCCACTGACACCAGGGCCAGCCTCCACACGCAGGGCCGGTACCCCCACACCTCCTGACGGACACAGGGAACAGGGGTCACACCAGAGGCAGCGTGGAGGCCCGAGGAACAGGTCACAGTGAATACATAAACCACCAGGGAGTGTTTGGTACGAACCATCTCATTTTCACGGCCCTGGTTGAGGATCTTCCCCTCCCCTGACGTCATCGTGCTGAAGAACGACTGCTACAAAACACACAAGAACAACAAATAACTACATCGTTTGCTCAGGACATTGTCACATATTATGATACAAAAATACATTGAGGGGTCGAAAACGTGAAACGCAATGAAAATGTGGCAAAATTGTGATGGAAACCCAACAAAAAAAAGCTCAATTTAGATCAGTTTTGTGGGTCTTAGCTTTCAAATGAGGCTTTACGCTGGCCTTTAGACTGTGACTTTATGGATTTGGTTAAAGCTGAACTGGAGAAAATGCATGTTTAAGTCGGGGATTAAGAGGTTAATTGAGTTCGAAAACATCACAGACATAATATATGGATTTAGTTTAGTAACCCTTATCTGACATTAATTATTATTAATTATTATTTCGTACACAGTGAAGGCTTGTTCTGGTGACATATTATTCTAATTAGCTGTAAAGCTGTTTTTGGCTTTTATTTTTTCTGGTTATTTCAGCTGGAGAGGTTAAGATTAAGTTAAAAGTGTTTGTCTGTGGAACTCTCGACAGTTTGGTTATCGTTTTCTGATGTTTCAACCCAACACTCCCTGTGCACAGAATGTTTTTAGCTAACTTCCTGTTGGCCAGTGTAGGGTACAGACTACTTCCTGTCCAGCGTCCACATTGTAGCGCACATAAAAATACAATAAGATTTAAAATAAAAAATGAAAACTGAAGCCGAGTGAGTTTCATAAAAATGTGTTAAGATGGTGATGTCAACATTTGTTAGCGTCAAATTCGGCTGAGGCCGAACCAATCACGGCCGTCAGAGAATTGACAAGGTCACTCGCTGCACCGCTATGTTGTAGCTCAGTAACAGCGACACGCGCAGAGGTTATTAGCAAAAACTAATCATGGAGTAGTCGAGGATTTGGCCTCCGCGTTCGTCAGTTTATATTCAGTTCATATTTTGTGGATTGGACTACAGCTGTCGTCACGTCCGCTACAATTGCGCCGTTACCAGACTAACTTCCCTGCGCGGAACGGACAGAGAATAGTATGGCAGAGCCAGGCAAATAACACATAATAGCTTAATAACTTAAAACCCTTGCCCAAAGGGAAACTTATTGGATTGAGACCCTCAAGGCCACCATTTATCCAGGGTTAAACGATGAACTTGATTTTTCTGTCTTTCTGTAAGATGGGGGGCCCCTGGTCTCTGGACCTGTTGTTCCTGGTGTATGTTTTATGTCTACATACAACTACATACATGACTGACCATGTGATGCTCCAATCATTTATAACACCTGTGTGTTCTAGTATCTGTGCTCTGAAGAAGACCAGTTTGTGGTCGAAACGCGTTGGCGTGTCCCTCCTAATAAAGGACTTTCATCTCACTCCATCAGTGCCTCGGATTTTTGCCACATGTACCTCATCATTTAAGGCGAAGTGTTTTTACTCATTCAATTTTCATCCTGAAAGAGCACCTGATTTTTAACTAACATTTTAAAGAATATTGCTTGGACCCAGTGCAGCACTCCCGACCACCCTCCTCTCAACACATAATAGCTATTCACATTAGGGCTACACGATATATCGCAAAAGATATCATATCACAATATTAGCTGATGCAATTGTAACCCCTTGAAGTTTGACCCAGGCTTTTATATAAAGCTCTGGAATCACACATAGACAGGACGGGTGATTACAGGTGGTCTGACAATGTCTTCTGCCCCGTTGTCAAATCACACAGCAGTCAAAGGGGCTGATCGTATAGTGATTAAAGTATTTACACAAAACAACAATGAAACTGATGTAACTGAAAGTTACTAATATTACACTCCCCATTAATTACATTAACGTGAATCACACATAGACAGGACGGGTGATTACAGGTGGTTTGACAAGGTCTTCTGCCCCTAAACGCACCACTCCAGATACAAGAGTATTATTACAAAGTATGAACTGTACATTGTATCTATGGAGCTTTGGCAGTTACTCCCCTGACAAGCCAACTGACAAAGATTGACAACTTCTAAACTTGACCAAATGTCGATATAATTTCCTCAAAATTCAAATAATCACATCAAACATAGATTTAACAATGTTATGTTACAGATAAAACAAATTAAACTAATATAAATTTGAGTAAAATTACCAAAATGATCATAAAATCACAGAGCCAAACCAGTTACATACCGTTGTCATATCACACAGCAGTCAAAGGGGAGGAGCAAAGTGCGTAGCCATGGAAACCAACTCTGCCAGGTAAAATACACTCCAAATAAAAGGGGGTGTTAAAGCTGATTATGATTTCAATAATCAGATACATTTTGATGAAATTCAATAAACAAATTAACCTTGTTACACAATATCTGTACCACAAGAAGCCACAATATATCGCAACACCACTAAAGTCTTCATCTGACTGAGGTCGACACATTTTCTTTGCAAACTCAGCCAAAAACAAACAAAGCATTAGTTTGTTATAAATGTGTGGGAGTTCAGTTTTAGTTAAACATTTGCAAACTAGGTTCAATCTTAGTCTTGTTTTGGTCCTGATGTAATGTTTTATTTATTTTATTAATGTTTAATTTCAATGGAACATATCGTATCGAAACAGTTTTGTGAAATATTGCAATAATATTGTTATCGCAATATAGCACAGCCATATTGCAAATTAATTCCATATTGTTATTAATTAACATAATACATAACATTATCAATAAACTCCCATTATGGATCTGCTGTGGAGCCGTGGCAAGGTTCAGATGACAGCAGTGTATAGGAGACAGTTTAGCCTTTAGACACTTGAGGAGCGAGTCACGACCTGCCAGTCCCTGGGAAATCCAAAGTGATGACAAGTCTGACAAGTGGGTTCATAAACTTAAACAAAGTTCTCACTAAGCCTGGAATATTCGAATAAACTCCAGAAGATAATCGATTCAAGGTTGAATAAAAAATAAATAATAATATGACTCGGTAGACAGAGTTTTTGTGTAACAAGCAGAAGGAGCTGCAACATTTTGGAATAATATCTATACAAATGTATTTTGTCTGACTAGTGTGCCATTTCCATCAGATATGGGTTTTGGGTTTTAAACTCAACATTTAATTCACTGTGTACAATTCAAACATGTCTAAGAGCAGTCGTCCAGGAATTTTCTATCAAAGTTAGAGTTTTCAAAGTCGTCAACCGAACTGGGTTGAGAAGGTTTCAACTCATCTCAGAAGCTTCTCTGATCAGATTTAAAGTAGCTTGCACATCTGCAGTCATAATACTCACCCACATCAAATTTAATGTACTTTTCATTCTACTGAAAGTACCCCAGTATGCCCCTCATCTCCCAACTGTGCAGATGGCAACAATAAAAGCGCCATCACAGACTTACAAACCTTTGTCCTGTGCCACTTCCTGTCTAATCACAGAGCAGCGACCTCTGCTCCACGCATTATCAGTGCGACTAAACACACATAAAGCAGAAACAGAAGCATGGGCATCAACTTGTGACACAAACCCGCCCCACATCTTTAGAGGGTTTCAATATTTTGTAAGACAAATGTGAAAAGGGAATTTTATTTGTATCGCGCTTTTTCCAAAGCAGGTTTTCTACACACATGCTCTGAAATGCAAGATTAATATGTGTGTAAAGCAACTGTAAGTGCTTTACAATAATACAGAAAAAGTCAAAGAATCATAGTGGGTTAGGGGGCTCAGTTGGATAACTGTTTAGTCGTTTGAAATTGTGTAAAGCATCTATCAACGCTTTGTCATTGTCATTTTTAAAACAACTACATTTTACAACAGTACCATTGATAAATACACACTGTGTAAACATGGCACATCGTATTGAGTTAAAGCAAAACAAAGCTGCACAAGCGGCTCTACAATGTGCTTTTAGAACCAGTGTCACAAAAATGCCTTGATACTGTAACTCTTCCAGTTTTGGGGAAGGACAGAGGATTATTGTTTTTCCCAGTGGGTGCCCAGTCAAAAAAAAATAAAGATGAGTGTTGGACTTGATCTTATGAACTTGTGCATGCGAGCCTGGCGCTCTCGTCACAGAGCTAAGCTAAGCAGCTAATTTGTATTGCCTTGGTTCTTTTGCCCTTGTGGTCGCGTATGCAGCCCTTTGGAAACGTTTTGTTGTTTAAATGTGCTATATAAATAAAGTGGATTGGAAGCAAGCGGAGCACTACACAGTCACACTTATATCAATGTAATTGACCGCCCTGCATTCGCATGTTCACAGACATGGAAGTGACAGCTCGTGATTTAGAAGCCATATAGGCATCTATTAAATCATTTGATAACTGAGATAAATTGGCCTGGGTGCCCACAGATTTGAGTTGGTGCTCGAGCCCCACAGCACCCACGGGATTGGCAGCCTGTTCTTCCGTCAGTCTACCCCAATGGGCGACTGTGGCTATAACAGTAGCTTACCACCACAGAGTGTGGAGTGAATGAATAACTACTGTGCAGAGTTTTGAGAAACTTGGTAATGCAGGCTTGAAAAGCGCATCACAAGTGTAAAGCCATTACCAAATCCACATGTGCCACATCTTTGCCTGATGTGGGCCACATCGGCTTGCTATCTGGGTATATATACTGTAGCGTCCTGATGGACGTTAAGAAGAGAAATCCAGCCGTACGCAAGTTGTCACTTTATTGCAGGACCTTCAGAGGGTTACTGTCGGCCGTAATCCACGCCCTACACTTAGTAGAAGACAACAAAAAAAGATAGCGTAACCTAGCCCGTGCACGAGCCCCCCCCCCCCCCGCACTTGTCCTGCCCCCAACAGTCTTGTCTAATCACAACACTAGCTATAATAAGCCATTCAACATGCAGTATTTCCCAACTTTAGTCTTACACCATTAAACATTAACATTGGAAACAGGGTCGCTACAATACAATAACTAGCTCTCACAACACCATCTATGTTGCCTTTCAGTCGGAATACACATCGCTACTAAACAAGACACTTTCAAGGGCGGAGTTTCACCCTGCCAAAGTGTATTCTTGAGCCATGCAGGACTGTTAAGAAATAAGAATGACGGTAAAAGGACGCAGTACGCTGCTGATGTGGGGCATAACTAAAAACATGTACAATAGGCCCAGGGACTGCAGGTGGAAATTAGCACAAGGGCTATAACCTGGTACAATGCATCTCTCCTTTCTGAGGCTAATGTATATTGTACACTGTCCCTGTTCAAATAAATAAATATCAATATCATAAAAAAACCCTCACATAATCATAGACACAAAGGACCATGACTATTTAGACACCTGGCAGCTCTACAGCATCTACTCAACTATTTTAGTTTATGATCAAGCTAACATTCCTATCACCTATTAACGGCGGTTTATTATTTCCACCAGTCGTTCTCCTCATCTGGTTTTGGTTGGGTCTTTAAGTCAGTAGGTGTAACAAACGGCACTTAAACCCTCACCCCCTCCTCAGGATAGGGCTCAGTGTTACCATAATCAAAGTCACTCATTCGTGAAAACAAAGGATGTTTAGTGTATTTTGTTTATTATGTGAGAAAGTGAACGGAAATAGGACAAGCGTTTAGGAAATTGCACTGATTGCAAAGTCATCCATTATTTACAGCCTCTTGTAGCGCGATTACCCAAATTGCAGGTATAAATCATCATAAACCCATATTAAATGATTTCCCTATGACGGGTGATGGTCCTCCTTGTTATTGACAGCAACAACAGAGAAAATGTCAATACGAAACAAAGCTACACTGTGGAACTGCCGACCTACACATTTATTTTTCTGAAACACTGAAGAGGCACAAAGAGCCCCCCACACCTGCAGCACAGTGAAGCAGTCACAAGCAATACAAGGGGGCAAACGAGGAGGTATCCGGGCAAGACTTACAGCCAAGCTACACAAATCTTCTATTTACTATTGTTCTGGCTAAGGTTTGTTCACTGGAGAATAACACAGATGATATTCATCTGCTAAGCTCTTCCCAGAAGATGGTGAAAGACTGATGTGGAGCAGAGGGAGTTGTGCAGGAGGAGGAGGGAGGAGGAGGAGGTGGAGCAGACCAGTGCAGGACACCACGCTCTGAAACAGGGGCACAAATTCAGGAGGCGCTGGACCGTTTTTTTGTTTTTTGTGGGTTTAGATAAAACGTTTGACCCCTGCAGGCAAAGCAAAACAGCGAAATGTCCATAAAGAGCTAGCGGCATCCTGGTCCCAGTTAGACTGTTATTAAAGGCATTTATGACCAGTAAAAACACACGGAATTCAATTAAGGCTCTATTTACTGGGTCAAACGTTCTGCAGTCTGGTTTAAGGGTTAAGCCTCGGCCTGTGGAGTGGGGCCAATAGGGACAGTCAGGCCAGTCGGTGTCAGGGTCATTTCTGAGAGTCATTGGGACTGTAACAGCTGTTTTGTCCAACTATCTGCTCGCTCCTCCCTTCCATCAGCTCCACCTGCAGCCACAAGAGCACAGACTGTATTGCAGCACATTGACGTTGATTACTCTCAGGTCTTGTGCAGTCACATAATGAAAACACACTGGGTACCGTGACATTATTTCGATACCGGTACTTTAGCAATACCAATGCCTGACTGATACCTATGCTAAAATATATGTCATATAGAGCCCTACAACAGAGCAATAACGTTAACCTGGTCTCTAAAGATGTATTTTTTTCTTGGTACCCGCTTTCGATATTTTTCCCCCCAATAGGCCTACCAGTACCTAAACTTTTTTTTCAATCGTTCATTAAGGCGACTTTTTCTTGTTGTAGAGTAAATTTATTATAGTCACCTATAAGAGGATGTCGTAAACACAGCAAACAACAGACCGTGGTCCCAAGTCTTCACCTAAATGTTTATGGAGCAATAGAGGATAAAAGAAGAATCTAAATTGGTGCCATTTATTTTCACTTTTCCACTGCTTAAAGATGTACAAGGGCGTGAAACATGCATTTAATGAATTTCCTTGTACAATTTGGACATGCAGGAGGGATTGTGAGAGCTAGAAATGAGTTTGGACCAAAACCAAAAATGTCTAAATTTGAACAGGAAAAATTAGATACCCCAGCTTTAATTGTTCAACAAGTACCCCAGCACTACACATTACTGACTTCAACTACATAAACACGCATTTGTAGTTATGTGATTGTCACTAAATGCATACCTCACTAAATGCATGCCTCGACATTGCAGTTGCGGTATTCTGTGGGTGTACACATTGCGTACACATGCAATGACTTCAGCCATTGTTGAATTTCTGGTTTATGTAAGGTTTAGATCAACTTGATTGATCCCCGTAGGGAAAGTCGTTCTGTGCATTTGGCCCATCCTTCAATGCCACTGGAGCACAGTGCAGCACCCGGGGACCTAGCTCCAGATGTGGAGCCAGACTCATGAGTTTCATTCCTGCTTTAGTAATTCATTCACATAATGTTTCTTATTTAGGTATTATTTACGGAGCTTGGATATAATTGTGTCCAGTTTAGATCCATTTTAAACCCTTTTAGTCCTGATTTGACCTTACTCTCGGGTGGCACGTCAAAGGCTACATGTTCTATGAAGTAGGCTACTTTATTGTGAAAAGTTTGAGAACCACTGATTTAGATCCAACAGAACCTCCTCATTGTAAGATCAATTAGGGTTGGATCTGTAAAACCACCGTGATACAGGATTAACTTTAACAAGAAAAACCTGCACACAATCCCCAAGAGTTATGAAAGTTTAACACGTTGTCATCTTGCTTAACGAAATCGTCATTTAAATTCTCTGTCCGTCAAAATTACAGCCAGGTCTTTTAGAGTTCAGGAAACTACTTTGTGGCTACGAATTGCGTCCCAACGTGCGCAAACTATCCAAAGTCTGACAGCCAATAACTCACCGATCAGTGCTCAACAGTGCTCACGCCGCCCGGGACGTGGGGCGATGGAGACGACGCGGCAGCACCAGCGCATGAGACGTGCCTGTGCGCGGACGGAAAAAGACAAGTACACGAACGCACGCTACGCTGCCTGGTTACATCCGTGGAACCGTCCCAAACCGGCCCACTCGAGAAGGAAGTGCAAAACAGGATGTGAGGTCATTGCAGGACACGCTTTGGGCTCAGTTCGCGCAAGTTCGGGCAAAAGCAGGTGGGTCCGTCCTGACGCACGGGGGGTGGAAAGGAGTGGGGAACTGTGGGAAGGGGCGCGAAAAAGTTTGTGAATGGGGTTGTTGTTGACAGTGAAGGTGGTAAAGGTTCATCGAGTGCCACAGAGGAGGAGGGGGGAAAAAATATCACATTTTATATTTTTCTTGTACACAAGGCAAAAAAAAAATCAACAGTTACGTGCCTGCAGCTCTATGCCATGCGGCCTATTAGCTTGAAAACCTAAAACTGTACATATTGCTTTTTGTTGTAAAATTATGTAATCTACAGGCTTAAAGTTTAAAATTAGACAGATGAAAAATCACAAATGTATGAACTCAGACCAGACACTTAAACGTTTTTATTTTTGGGGGTGGGGGCTCATAAGCTTTTTGCTTCAGCCCACTCCTTTTGAGCACAATGTGTATTGCTCAAATAAACAAATAAACTAAACTAAACTAAACACTTAAACGTTTTTATTTTTGTTGTTGTTATAAATTCATCACAAAGTTGAGTGTCATTGAACAAGCGCAGCTCAGTTTTTATTTGCCACTTTGGTTTCCTTCTTTGCTTTCCCTGAAAAAATAAATGTTTTTTTAATTGCTTTTTCTTTTTGATTTAAAGCTTAATGTGAGTGTGTACACAACTCAGCACAAAGTTTGCATCGACTAAAATAGACACATTCCATTCAATAGAACACACGCAACTCCATAATGATTAAGTCAATTAGAAGTCGTGTTGGATTAAATTACAACATGTGTGAAAGTCCCCAAAATGTGGAGACAATGAGAGTGATACCCAGGGGCCAAGCGCCAGACTAATTGTAATGTGTATTTAATGGGCATGTGACTTCAAGATAAGCGCCCAATACTTCGGTCCTAGAGTGTCAGGCCGCGCAAAATGTACCACATTTGAAGTTCAACATACTGAGCCACGAAAATATTGTCATAAAAAAATGTGATTGAAGACCTTTTATTGCCACAGAAGCTAACTCTGAAGCTTAAAAATGACAGTAAAGCCTTAAAGTCATGCAAAAATAAAGTTTTACATTAGAAAAATGTGGCAAAAAAATGCAAATAAATGGACAGACGATAAATATTGAAAACATTTTCTTTTATTTATGTGTCATTTATTTAACGATAAGTCGATATAGTACTTATAGCGGGCCCCCGCTAGTTTCCACATTTTATGTTCTGAGATTATGAGTGACAAAAAAATGTCCACTCAAATCCCCTATAACCTGTCACTCACTATAGCTATAAACCCCCGCACATGGACGGCTCCTCTGATGGGGTTTCCTCACCTTGGTCATCTGTACCATCCGTCTCTGTGCATCCGTCCTGCTTGTCTCTCCCTGCCGACGATGGTGTAACGGAGCTGTGGCCCAACCCGGCCTTCCAGCCCAAGGTCATCACGTCCTCCTTCAGGTCCAGGGTGATCCGGGTGAGACCCTTCTTCCCTCCTCTGCACATTTCTGTGGAGGATGAGCGTCGTCACAGCCTTTGCCCGGTGAGGGCTGTGCGCTGTTATTTGGATCCGACGTCTGGCTTCAGACGGTCAGATCAATTGTTGCCCCCTTGTCCCCCCAGCGTTTGGCCCACTGGGTCTGCCTCGCTATTCACATGGCTTACGCTAGGGGTGTCACGATTTCAATTTTTTGAGTCACGATTATTGTGAAAGAAAATATTGCGGTTTTACGATTATTCACGATTATCGACCGAATGAAAGGAAATAACTTTTTTGTTTTTAAAAAACTTTGTAATACTTGTAAACTTGTAAACATTCACCGTTTCTAAAAATGAAAAATGCTTTAAGATCGTTTTGCATTAAAATAAATAGGCCAACATTGAATAATACAAAACAATGTCAACTTTACTTCTTTATAATGACCATAATTATCATAATTATTTTACTATATATTAGTTGGCCACAAGCTAGGCTAGCCTATATTCGACGTAGCCGATATCAGCGCCTTTTGCTGCAACTTTCTGACGACAGGGTTTGCATAACGGACGTCCATCGACAACAACAACGCCTTGGTCATGTTTTGGATCCTAAAGAGGTCCCACTCTGCTGACTTCAGTCGTTTTTGGGTGGATACAACACTGGAGGAGAGCGTCCTTCTGCCTCGCTCAACTACCGGTGAGTTTACGCGCTGTTTATGTTGTGCAGCGGCTCGTGCGTCAGCGTGAAACATTTCCGCAGTAAACCGTGGCTTCTGAAATTCTTACAGATAACCCACCGCGTCCTTTTATAATCGTGGTAATCGTAAAACCGGATAATCTTGACATCCCTATGAGGCGCAGGGGCTGCCACCACCGGTGGTGGTCAGGGCTCTACAAACCGAGGCACGTCAGTGGAGGAGATCTTCTGAGCAGCCTCTTGGTCCTCTTCTTCGACTTTTGTGCAGTTTTACCTTCTGGATGTCGCCTCCGACAAAACCCATTCTGTTTTGCGTGGCGGGCGCGGGGTGCATGTCGGCCCTGGGCTCACTCCATTCACTTGAGTCCATGCCCGCTGGGAGTACATCGGTCTCCTCGGCTTCGCGATGGCTTATGCATCAGCAAAAGCCTAAAGGGCTGAAGCAACCTAAGAAATAGAAACCCCAGTTACCTAATGTAACTACGGTTCTATGAATATGTTGCGAAGCCCTTTAGCTTCGGGCCCAGCAGGCAAGTCCTCTCCTCCGCCGGCTGAGTTCAAAGGAGCAGAGTGTTGGGCTGAGGTTCCCTTTTATAGGACCTGGGGTGTGCCAGGCTCATAGGGTGATTGGAGCGGTTATATCGTTTGATCGAAGATTATGCATCAGCGAAAGCCTAAAAAAAAAAACATATTCATAGAACCGTAGTTACATTAGGTAACTGGGGTTTTCATTTTCACTTTTCTTACACGGAGGCTAAAGCACTCGGAGCAGCGCGTTTGATTTGAGGCTTGTGTTTGGGCTGTTCTTGGACAACTATCTGCTTGTTGTTTTTTTCAGAGACAAAGCTTAATTTTGAGACGGAATATGACCAGGATTGGATCTTACGCATTTGTCATTACGCACTGCACTGGATCTATCATTAACAACAGCATAGCCATGGTCATCTGCAGGAGAAACCTAAACAACGACATGCGGATTTAATGTTTTTGGAGGATGTAAATGTACAGGTGTGGAGCGTCTACGGCCTCCAGTTTAGCGGTAAGTGACGATGATACATATCGCCCCGTTTGGATGCGCACACACATTCATTCACTCGTGTTGTTGTTGTGACGCTGGGTTTTCCTCCGACAGCCATACGCAATGCATTGTGGTCTATATTGACCCGTGGCCGATGCCTGCGGCCGGTGGGACGGTCACGTGGGGGCCGCCTGCGGAGTTCTGGGAAATAAAAATGTCGGCAAGCTAGGGAGCTTAAGCCCCGCCCACCCCACAATTGCGATTTTTAATGGAAGAGGCATGCTGTCCCAGCTCCTATCTCTTTACACAGTGGTGCTCAGTGGCGCATGAAACCAGTTTCGTCCGCCATGCCATGACGGATGTTAGTTTTTAAGTGAAGCCTTAAGAGCGGCATGTTGTTAAAATAAAGCAACTAAAATAAAAAAACGTCATTACACTGCAAGTCAAATCTATGGTCAAATCTCTTAATATCATCCGATCTTTAAATACAAAATGAATTTGTAAGGCCATTGCAGGCGATAAAGTACAAGCACATAGACACAAACAACAGATTCACTGATAGGCTGTCACCCTCTCTGCGTAGAGAAGTGCAAGACTAGGATATAAGGCAACTGTCAATGGAGGTCTGGACTTCACTTCTTCGTCACCAGCTGGTTATACTGCTTTGTAACTAGGAACAACGGCAATAAAAGCCTTTTCTTTGAGACAACTTCTATCTCTCCAGTGTATGCTTTGGCCATATCCAAATAACTGTTCTCGCGTGATACAAAAGAACTAACTCCTAACAATTGGTGCCGAGACCAGGATATCTTCGCGAGAATAATATATATTTTTTTCTCTCATCAATAGATTCGAACGAGACAACATGGCAATCTCCTAATTGGACAGGCCAACCAGTAGCAGAGATGGGAGCCACAGCCTGAGGACGAGACCACTCAAAGGGGAAAGGCGCCACAGAACATGGTAAGCAGAAAACCTTTTCTAAATTTCTGCCACGCTCTAGCGTGTTATTTCCCTATATTTGAGTGGCCTCGCTCTTAAGGTTTGGTACTTCCCTATTTTAAATTTGGACATACACTGATTAAAGGCAAGAGAAAGGGAAAAAAATTGTTTCCCATTCCTTCTTACAAGGACTCATTTAATTTAGTCCGCAGGGACTAAAAAAATAATCATGGATTAACGGCCCATGAGGTTCTCACAGGTCAAAAATGTCATGTCCTCAGAGTGTAGGGCCAAGCGCCGACACAATGTTGTTGAAAATGCAACATCAATAAATAATTGAATACATGAGAATACTAAACTCTGCTGTGAAGTTTTATCCCAAAATGCACAGGAAACGCTTGTCGAGGAACCCACGGACTGGGTCCTGGAGTAAATAAAGGAAGGAGACCGGGTGATGAGAAGATGAGCAAATGGAGGTGGGACAAACTTAAAAAACATTATTGGACCATTGCAAGTGGTAAGAGCCTCTATTTTGATTTTGTATTTTAATCTTTAGCAGGTATTTAATACTTGGTTATCTTGTGGAGAGGTTCTTTCATTTTATGTTTTGTGTGTGTTGCTCATTGCGGGTATGTTTAGGCCGAAGGAGGGTTTTAAGCTCTACTTCAGAAGCTGATACGCCTGAAGGATTGGATATGCTTGTACTTTATCTGTACTTCACGTTATGTTCAGAATGATTATGGTGTTGACCGTTGTTTATCAGCTAAACTCACTGACATGGCCTTCTTGTTCTGTAGCGTGTAAGCAAAGCATGAGTCAGGAGCTTGTTCAGATTTCGTTACCACTCTTACAATACTATGTTAAGGTGACTTTGCGGGTCAGTTTGTCAGTGCAGGCCTAAATAAGCTAACTTTCCCCGCTTTGGAACAACCGGAGCTTACAGCAGCCCTTCGAACGTACGTCGCCGCGCTAATGTACTCTCGCACGGCCACTTTTCTGAGAAGTTTCGTAAGTGCTGGTGTTGCCCCCTCGAAATGACCAGGTAACTCAGATGTCTGTTTTTTTTGTACGTTTATTTTGAGCTCAAACATTTGACAGGAGGTAACATAGGTCCCCTGTGAACACACAGTAAAAGGTTTTAGAATAATAATTTTAGGATTAAGTTAAGATCCGTATACATAAACAGTTAAAAGAAATACTCACACATCCCACAGGTGTACAGCGGCTTAGGCCGCGGCTCGACTATTGCGCCACAGCTCCTCCTATGGGAGGCTATGGGCCTAGCTTTAACTATTTTGGGCAAGTCATGTGACAGTGCTTCCGGTTCAACCCATAAAACATACAATACAAACGGCAGTGTATTAAATTTGCAACGATTAATAAATATTGTTATTTACAGTGAACCCTTAACACGAATAATAAAAAGCGCTTAAGCACTTGTGCAAAAAAGCAACATGCAGGAAATGGGATGGCAACACCGGCAGTCTTGATATTGCGATAGAAATGATACAAATCTAGTTTTTACTTCACTGTATTTGCTATTATAACCTCACAACTAGAATTGTACGGCTGAAATATAAAGGAGGAGCACTACAAAAGGGTTTTCTATATTACATTTTCATTGGTAAAATGTCAGGTATCGTTTTTTATACCGCATTTATCTGTACTGTACTGGATCCAGGGCAGATGCAGAATTCATGCATATTTTGTTATGTTTGAATATAGGTTTTATAGGTACTGTAGCTATGTTATCTAAAAAGAAAAGTATAAACATTATTTACCATTTGTTTTTGTTTATTTACAGAGAAGTTTGTGGTGGATGACAGCGTTTCCTCAGACATGACTGAGCTCCCACGAGGCAGACCTGCTCAGAGGTATAGTTCAGAGATGGTCCTTCATACACATCCAAGGTAAGTTGTTGTAAAATATCTCCACTTTAGCTCATGCGAGAGAGTTAGGTTTATTCCTTTGATTTACAATATATGACTTTGTGTGTCATTGTAGGTCTAAATTACTGGTGTCAAGCTGACCATGACTGGCAAGATCACACTGTCCTGATGATTGGACGGTAGAGTGCAGAAGACTGGATGAATGAATAGGTGATCTATGGCAGGGCACCCAAGGGAAACTGGGATCACATTTATACAGTAGTTTTCTGGAAATAAACTGCATAAAGTTCTTCGATATATATGTTATACATTTACAGAAGACATGAAGCATGTGCGGAAAGAGTATGCTTTGGGGTAGTTCAGATCCAGTCCTTTCCTGATGTTGCTGATGCTTCACTGTCCATATTGTAAAATATCTCTGCTTTGGCTTGTGATAAAGACAATATTTACTCCTTTGATTTGCAGTAATCTAGTATGGATTTTGTGTCACTGAAGGTTTAACTCACTGGTGTCATGTTGACTGACTGGGCTCACTGTCCTGATGACCAAAGAGGGTCCTTCAGTAATCAGTGAGGAGAGCTTAAGGTAAACAGAGGTGCGTCATGGACAGGTGACGTGATAACAATAGCTCGTGGATTTTTTTACAACCCCGTCCGTCAAAATGACAGAGAGAAATGATCCCTAACAAAACCTTTCCCTGTGGCACCTGTGATGGAGCGATCTGTTTTTATTTTTCTGATATGTGCATGTCCTTTGTGTCTCTACAGGAGGACTGACCACAACCATCAGTGTCTGCACAGGAACAGGAGGAGCTACCCAGCCACATCCACCTCACTCTGAAGCAGTTGTCCTGTTGTCTCTGTGCAGCTCACTCTGGGTGTAAAAGGCTCTACAGCTCTGGGACTCGTGTCTTAGGCTCAGAGGAGCAACGGAGAAGTTTGAACGATTGTGGCTTGCGTCAAGCGGATGCAGTTGCGGTGGGCGGGACCGGCTGCTTGACTGTAAAAGGGCCTTTAGGCGTTCTAATAATTATTTTCTCATATTATTAATGACTCAATATTTCTTCGCTAATACTCCAACCTATTAGCAAGACAAAAAGCTATTGAAATCTTGTATTGAACTGGGTGAAAGAATATTAACGACATTATTGGTTTGTGTTCAATTATCCCGAGTTTTGTACATTTGCATATCTGTGGTACATCTTCATTGGCGTTGGTGTAAATGACACTACTCTATTCATTAATAAACTACTGCATCTGTTTTTTTTTAGCATTCTCTTCCTTTAGTAGTAGTAGTGTAATATTGCCTTGTTGGTTATTTTAGTGCTATTATTCATTTTCTTCTATCGCAATATGAAAATGAAAACATTTTTAGAAAGTATACAAACCCTTATGAAGCAATTCAATAAAAAAAATCTTAAAAATTTACTTTTATTTGGCAACACTAATCTCATGAAGTAAAGCAGAAATATATATATATTATATATATATATATATATATATATATATATATATACACAAAGCAGTGTGCTTTGGAATCTTAACAAATCTCCGCTTATGGAAAGTCACCATAATTAGTTATGTGTTGGAAAATGACATGTCTATTTGCAAAAGCCTGGCTCTACAAAAGAACAACCACCTTGTGTGAACACTATCAGCATCAGACAGTCATGATAAGGACTTTTTGTGCAAAGCCTCTGGGCTTCAGGCTGGACCTGCAGAGATTGAGGAGCTTCATGTTAGTCAACAGGGTTTGACATTAGAAACCAAACAATGATTTACATTTTGACCCTTTTATTGTGTGTATTTTTCTGATTTTTAAACTGTGTCGTGAAGCACTTTGTGTCTCTTGTCTGTGAAAGGTGCTACAAGTAAAGATTACGTACTCAAATAACATAGTAGTAAACTTACCAAGTACATGACATGCTGCTAGTATGTATTCAATTAATCGAACAATTACGGTTTATTAGTGCCATTATTTAATTTTCATAAATTAGCTTCTTACAGTAACATATTTTCATTCGTTTTCATTTGCTGTCATCCAATGCTACACACACATGCTATATCTATCATACATTTCGTATTTAGTTTTGGGCTAAATACTTAGAGAAATATAAACTTACTTGGGGTGTTTATTAGTTAGCATTTATCCTTGTTTTTAGTCCAGTCCGTCTTGTTTTTTCCAGACCAAAACACGCGAGAACTCTGCTCGTTCATGAGCGCACGTCCACAGTACTGGTGACGTCACGTCATTAGAAAACTTAAAATATATATATTTTTGATGCTTTACAATTTTACGAAGAAAAAAAAGTCCAAGTCCTAAAAATAGTAATTTTAAAGAAATATATTTGTCTTAGTCTGAAACTCCAGATGCCCTGTGGACCATTTTACAGGCTGCTCCTTTTACATGATTGTCTGGCGAAAAGGGCTTTTGAGCAGGCCTTCAAGCGCCTCGGTCAGAGGTTCCGCTGTGGTTTTCTCATGCCCAGGACAATCAGGGTTTTAGACGGGACTGGAACAACAATCATAAAGCAATACTATCCCCATTTATTTATTTTGACTTTTGTAGCAGCTGTATAAATAATTATATCAAACTGAAAACATGTAGTAGTAAAAAAGTGACTATTAATTGTTGAGAATGCAGTCACCAACCTTGTGCCGGCTCGGCTTTCGACTTCAAACCAAACTGGACTTTGAGCAGCCTCTTCTGAATCGCACTATTTTTGGACGACTTCAGAGCCTTTGCCGCATGTGCCTCAGACGCAAACTCCACAAAAGCAAATCTGTAAAGGAAAAGGCAAACACTTTATAGACGTGCGTTGTTCAATAAATGCTCTATCCAGTGGTTTCTAATCTGACCTCAGAAATCTATATCCTGTAACCTGGCATTTCAAACACGTGCACAGTGTCTGGTGAATGCTTTATACATTATTATCTTAGTGACCAAATCTAAATAATGGATTGAGCCTGGTTTATTCTCTTTACCCTCACCTGAACCAAGCACATTTTCTCCAGTTTGGCTTTACCATAATCTAAAAGATTCTTGGAAAAATAAAGCGTCAATATAGCAATGAAAAGGAGTAAACGAGGATGAAAAGGCAACAAAAAAGCATAAATAATACAACAACAAAAGTGACAAAAATGTGTCGAAACACAACAAAAAAGCAAAGGAAAAAACAATGAAAAGCAACAAAAACATAAAAAACAAAAAAAATACGGAAACACGACACAAAAGGGACAAAAAAAAGGCCAGGGTACAGAACTTATCATAGCACAGAGACCGCCTTAGTCAAAGTTACCAACGACCTGTTATTAGCAGCTGACTAGCTTCAATCCTGGTTCTGTTAGACCTCAGTGCAGCCTTTGACACAATCGACCATAATATTCTCCTGCAGAGAATCAGGGGAACAGCCCTCTCTTGGTTTAAATCTTACTTATCTGACAGGCACCAATTTGTTAATGTAAACGAAAAGCCTTCACTGTGTTCCAAAATGTGCTATGGGGTGCCACAGGGTTCAGTGCTCGGGCCAATGTTATTTATATTATACATGCTTCCATTAGGTAACATAATCCGAAATCACAATATAAATTGTCACTGTTACGCGGACGACACACAGCTGTACTTATCAATGAAACCAGGTCAGACAGATAAATTAGATAGGCCTAGTTCCTGCGTAAAAGCCATTAAGACCTGAATGACTGAATTACCTCCTTCATGACCCTGATAAAACCAAGGTTATTTTACTAGGCCTTCACAAACTTAGAGACAGCCACAAGCTCGACAGTAACAGACCTTGGAGTTCTGTTTGACCAAGACCTCTCTTTTAAAGCGCTTATAAACCAGGCTTGTAAAACTGCGTTCTTTCACCTGTACAACATTGCTAAAATACGAAACATCCTACCTAAGAGTGATACAGAAAAACGTATTCATGCATTTGTTTCTTCAAGGCTGGACTACTGTAACTGCCTGCTAGCAGCGTGTCCTAAAAGTTCCCTGAGAAGTTTTCAATTAGTGTAAAATGCAGCTGCAAGATTGTTGACACGGACAAAGCGAAGAGAACACATGACACCTGTGCTAAAGTCCCTTCATTGGGTCCCTTCATTTTAAATCCTACTCTTCACATTTAAAGCCATAAAGGGTATGGCTCCGCTCTATCTCCAAGACGCTATCGTTCCATATCGGCCAACTAGAGCACTCTGCTCTCAAAACTCTCAGGGCTACTAGTGATTCCTCGGGTCTCCAAAATCACTGTAGGAGGTAGAGCCTTTAGCTACCAAGATCTGATTCTAGGGAATAAACTCCCAGCTCACGTTAAAGAAGCAGACACAGTCCCTACATTTAAGACTAGGCTCAAAATGTATGATCGCTCTGACCTACAGCTCTGGGAAGTTTCTCCTTACTGTAGACTTTGTCTTATTATAATACAATATTTATTTTTATCTGAAGTCTGTTCATTACTTTTCACATGGTATCTCCTGTTTCAGCTCGAACGGAGTAACCCCACCTACAGGGATTGGACAAGAAGAACTGAAGCTCCAACAAGCATTGGATGTTCTCCGATCTAAAACTTCAACTTGAATTTCCTCTTTTTGTGGCACCTCAGGACGGGCTCGGACGTCGGTCGAGGTTGTTTCAACTCGCTCCACTGAAGAAGTCAAACATTGCCTTGTTAAATGTTACACATTAGCTCCATTATGGCGTAACATTCACTAAATGAGGTCATAAAGAAGCAAGACACAATTCTGCTTCTAAAAGTGTCAGTAAAATGGACCACAAGGTGAACCTTTGTATATAGAGACTTTACCTGTGTAGTAGATTGTTGTAAAATGCTATTTGCTAATTAATTAGCATTTTTCAGAAATCTGTACTTGGTCTTTTTATGCAGATATTTTTTTTATTTCATTTTTTTATACTCCATTATTATTACAGTGAAGCCCAGACCAGACTTCATGCAGCAACATACTGCTGCTGCTACAATGACCAGTGTCACCTGTTGTGGCGTATGACTCAAAACTTATACTCCAACATGCCACGGTAGGCTAAGGCAAGGGGGGGGTTGAACACTGATGACGCACAGACAGAACAATTGCACAGTTTACGAAGGTTTATTTCTCCAGATCGTAACATACGAGAAAACAGGCACTTACTTAGAGCGATGTTATGGTATGCCAAATGATAACTTAATAAAACAGTGCAAATCTTTCTTTCGATGTAACATACGGTCAACAAAAAGTTTCTCCTCCAAGCTCACCCCACCGACATGATGCAGGCCCAGCACAAAACACACCCCACACCCAGGTGAGCGTGCACTAATGTAGAAAACACTCCCACGGTTCCACCAATCACCGTGGTACAAAAGCACGTGAAACAACTAAGCGCGTGCACGTACACGTACCCACCCACATTCATTCACAAAAAGAGAGAAACCTACAAAACCCTGAATGGCTCCTACATCACCTTTGCCCCAGTACCCTCTGTATGGGCCACTGTAACCACCTCAATGTAACCATCTGCCTGAGAGTAACATGCTCATCTGTCATCAACAGTTCACAAGCGGTTAAAACTGTATGTTCTAAGTTTAATTTGTTGAATGTCAGAAACTGGTAAAGAGGTAAATATTCTCCTCCTCTGCGCCGTCTTAGTTGGAACATCAGAAATGGCTCCAAGATGAAAGGTGAAGCAGAAGTGGCAGACACTCACAGTAATAGGGGTTTAACCATCTTTTTATGCTTTGTGAATTTCTCTAAAACAATAGTCTGATGATTTTACAAACCATCAGAAATGTGCATGAAAATGTCTCAGATTAGGTTCATGTGTTGCTCAACAGGAAAGAAAAGACTTTACAAAACACAATATTATACACACTGCAAGTTTTTTATTATCATTTAAAATCTGTTTTTTTATGTTCATTTGTTAGCTTCCATTCATTGATGATTGACTCAATATTGCAATTCTGTGCATCTTCCAAAATATAATTTGAATATTATCTGAAATGATAGATAGCTTGTAAAAAAAAAAAAAATCGAGAAATTAGGGAAACTCCAGATGCTCTTTTTTAAAAGTCTTTAAAAAATATAGTCTGGAAGTGGCTTTTTTATCTTTGTCTTTATAGGATCCGCCTTCTCTCCATGATGAAGTCTTGGTTTTCATTTCTCTCATTTCTCTCATAAGGTTTTGCTTCAAAAAACCAACGAGCCCAATTTGAGCCGCACTTTGAAGTTTGACTATTTGAGCAATAAGAACAGTGTAAACAAACAATCACTGCTTGATTTTCGGAAAACTTGCAGTATCAAAAAAGTAAACCCGAAGTCCAGCGTGCAGAGGCTGAGTGAAGGTGGTCTGGACTCTGTGCAGGAGATTCATGGTTTGATCCTTAACGCTGTAGAAGGACAGAGCTCCTGCGCTGTGGTCCAGGTAAACTCCCACTCTGTTTGAAACTGAACCCGGTACCTTTGAGCTGACGTTGTTGAACCAAAATGTGTAGAGACCATTCTCACACTGTAGGGCCCAGGATTTATTATTCTTTCCAAAGACAGATTTGTCATATTCCTTCCTGTTGATATCTTCATATGTTACTCCTATAAAAACCCCTCCCTTCCAGGTCAACTCCACCTCCCAGTAGCAACGCCCTGTCAGACCCTCTCTGCTGAACACCTGGGTCCTAGAACTAAATCTGTGTGGATGACGAGGATAACCTTTAGGTAGTAACACATGTGTTGCTCTTCTGTTTCCCTCAGACAGAGACAGCCAATAGTTGACTGTATTTGGGTCGAGTGTAATATCACATGCATATCTCAGGAAGTCCTCTCTAAAGGGCTCATCTTCAGGCAGTTTAAACTCTTTCAAAGTGAGCTGCAGTTTGTCTTTGAGCTCTGACACAGCTCTGGTCATGTCCTCAAAGTTCTTCCTAGTCCCGCTCTGGATTCTGGACTCTGTCTCAGACTCAGTGCTTTGTGTGGCTCTCACCAGAGGAGGACAGAGCTGTATGAACTGGTTATGGTCTGGTGTGAGGGACAGTGTGTCCAGCTCAGAGAGGGTCTTCTTCAGCTCAGTGACGTCCCGCTGCAGTTTGTCCTGAAGCTCTTGGACTTGCTGTAGTTGGCTCTCCTCTTCAGACCGGATCTGCTGCTCCACTTTAGAGTGTCTTTTCTCTAAAAGCAGGGACATCTCTCTGAAGCTGTCCCGGCTGCGCTGCACTGCAGTCTGGGCAGAGCGGCTGATGTCCTGAGCCTGCTGTCGGAGCCTCTCCTGCACCATCTCTTTGTCCTGGAGGTTCTGGAGCAGCAGGGCCCTGCCTGTCTGCAGCTCCTCCTGTCTCTGGGCCCTCTCTGCTGCAGAGTACACCGTGTCATGGCCCTTGTGTTGGTCCATGCAGCAGAGGTAACAGATGACCTGCTCATCTGTGCGGCAGAATATTTCCATCAGCTTGTTGTGCTGAGAGCAGAGGTTTTCCTGGAGTTTGTCGGAGGGCGCCACCAGCTGGTGTTTCTGAAGCATGGCCACTTCATGATGAGGCTGGAGGTGGCACTCACAGTAAGAGACCAGACACTGCAGACAGGATTTAACAGCTTTCAGCTTCCTCCCAGAGCACAGATCACAGGACACATCTCCAGGACCGGCGTAGCAGCGGTCAGAAGGGGGCGCTGTGAGCCCTGTCCTCTTCAGCTCCTCCACTAGATCAGCCAACACTGTGCTTTTGACCAGGACAGGCCTGGGAGTGAAGCTCTCTCTACACTGAGGGCAGCTGAACCTCACCTGTTGGTCCCAGTGGGTTTTAATACAGCCCATGCAGTAGCTGTGTCCACAGGGAACAGTCACTGGACCCTCCAGTAAATCCAAACAGATCGAACAAGTTATGGCGTCCTGGTTCAGAGCTCTCTGCGCCATGTCTGCTCCGGCTGTGAGTGACTGTGTTTGTGTCACTTTTGCACAAATGAATCCTTGGCGTTACTTGACCACAGTGGCTCCTCCCACCAGCTGCGCCTGCCCAGAGCTGAACAGAAAGCACTTTTGTTTATTTATTTTTTTAAGTTCTCAAGCTCCCTCCCCTCCTTTCCTGATTGGTCTTGGAAGCCACGCCTGTTTTCCAGTGCAAGCGCAAGGTTCAATGGGCCAAGGAGTGGCGAGGAGACATTATGGTGACAGTGTCAACAATTGAGTTATCCAAGGTAATAATGCTTTTTATGTTAAAATTGTTTTTGACGGGGATAACACGTTTATGCAGCTAACTTTGTACTGAAATTTCCAATAAAAGATATAGACCAACCGGGAGGAGTTGTGGTTGGCCCGGCCCCTCCCCTCCAATCACAGCTGCTCTCACCTGTGGGTAAACAATCTGCTCACCTCAGTATCGGTCAGCCCTGTCCTATTCATAGATGATCACCACCCAGTATATGTCCTATTCATGGCTGATCACTGCTAATTATTACCTGTCTATTGTTCTTTTCTTAGCTGAGGTGCCACGACACGACAGGTGGCATGATCCTCAAGAGGCCTTCCAGGAGTGAGTCCCACGACGGGCAGATTGCTGTTTTACTTGGGTTCAAATAAACTATAACTAAACTAAAAATAAAACTCTGCTCAAATCAACAACTATATGTACGTCTGGGTCTGATCTCAGTGGCTGCGTTTCATCGGTTGAATTTCCACCTACCATTCAGCGAGTGGGGGAGGCAGGTGTCGGTGACGTGAAGCAAATCAGATCCAATCGTTTCAAAGGAGTTTACCCCTCCCTCCTGATAACTGAGCTCAATTGTGAAGATCCAGACCCTCTGTACGAAACGAAATGAGTAGAGGGTATGGTAAAACCAGGCTAGAGCAGGGAGTAACTGAGTGACGGAATTACACCGGAAAGTAACGCACAACAACGATGGACTGTTATGTACGACCTGGCAGCCCGCTGTGGAGACGGACTTGATGGACTATATTTTGGGAGGAAAAGGGATGAACTGTGAAGGGAACTACCTGCTCTGGAGAACTGAACTAATGCTGACACAAGTAAAAGCTAATTCATTATAAATGTATTAACTATTCTGGAATAATTCTCTTCCTCCTGAGAGAGGAAGTTTGAAGCAGCTGGACCGCTTATCTCTCGTACACTGTCAACACTTCCCTTCAAGGCCAAGCCACGGAGCTAAACCTGATAAGGACTGAGCTCTCTGGGTCATATTTTGCAAAACACTGACTTTCAGACTGTTTGTAAAAAATGCACCTGGAAAAAAGTTTAACAGATTTTTACCACGAGTATGACAAACAGAGAAAGTCAGAGAATAACAGACAACTTGATGCCAGGCCAAAGCAAAGACAACATGCAAATAACCGCACACACATACCCCCTCTCTAACCACGCCCCCATCGGTCTGAGTCTGCCTCGTTTCCTCAGCCCCGCCCCCCGGTCGGTCATCCTTCCCCTTCCCAAAAAAAAAATTCCTCGTTATTTTGCATATCTTCTTTTGTAAGGCGCATTGAGTTGCCTTGTTTACGAAATGCGTGGTATAAATAAAGTTGCCTTGCCTTTCGCATATCACAAGTTACTTAGTTTAGTTTATTGGTTTATTTAGTAGGGACAGTGCATGTTAATGAACATGCCACACCGGATTGTAGCCTTGGGCTAATTTCCACCCGTCGTCCCCCATGCGCACTTTCAATCACACTGTCATTCATCCTGGCCTATTGTACATGTTTTTAGTGGTAGGGGAAACCTAAACAGACACAGGGAGAACATGCAAACTACACACAGGAAGGACCCGTCCAGGTGGTAATTGAACCCGGGACCTTGTAGCTGTGAAGCACGAGTGCCAACCACTGTGCTTCCATGATACTTCAGTATTATGCTACTCTGAACCTCCCAAAAAACTCAGAAATACCTCTTTCAAAAACTAAATCCAAAATCCCCTCTGACATCATATTTATAACTAATATATAAGCAAAATAAAACCATCAATTTAAGCCTAACTGTCTATTATTTAGATTTTGTTACTGAAAATATCAGGAGGGGTCGGGGAAAAAAGTCTCGAGTCCATCGGTCGGATGGACTTCAGACTTTTTTCTGGATGTGGAGCCGACGGCCTCAGATCACGCAGTGTCTCGTTCAGATATCGCGTTCATTTCAAGTTTATCCTAAATAAAAGCTGCGACTGCCCAGAGCTTTTTTTTTTTTTTACCTCTTAACGCCCACTGGACCCAAAGCAACAAAAAAAGCCTCAATGAAGCAATGAAAAAGCTACATTAACACAACGAAACAGAGACAACGCATCAAAAACGCTTCAAAGGTGAGACAAAAAGGCAGCAACAAAAAAAGTTATGGTCAGTTATGAGCACGACGCATGCTACGCTGCTTGGTTACATCCGTGGAACTGTCCCAAACAGGCCCACTCAAAAAGGAAGTGCAGAACAGGATGTGAGGTCAATACAGGACACGCTTTGGGCTCAGTTTGCTCAAGTTTGGGTAAGTGCATAAGAGCAGGAGGGAAAAAGAGTGGGGAACTGTGGAAGGGGTGCCAGTGCCTGCCCTAGCCAATTTGGCGCCCTAGGCAAGATTGAACTTTGGCGCCTCCCCCCCCTTATTCATTCTTCTTTAATTTATACTTTTGCACATTTCTTGATCCAAAGAGCATGCTATAGTTGTTTGTTTTCCAATCCTCTTGGACACTTAATCCTTTGGACACTAGGCGGCTGCCTGGGTCGCCTATGCCTGAGGGACGTGAAAAATTTGTTGCAGGGATTGTCGTTGACAGTGAAGGTGATGAAGGTTCATTGAGTGCCTCAGAGGAGAGAAGAAAAAAATAATCACATTTATTATTTTTCTTCAACGCAAGACAAGACAAAGTCAAGGAACAGTTGCTGCCTACAGCCTTGTGCCATGCGGTCTTGTCTTGAAAACCTAAAACTGTACATATTACATTTTGTTGTAAAATGATGTAATCTACATGCATAAAGTAAAAAAAACACACACGTATGAACACAGACCAGACACTTTAAAATGTTACATCATTCTTTATTTTATTATAAATTCATCACAAAGTTGAGTGTCATTGAACAAATGACACTTCACCTTGGTGGTCGCATTAAAATATGATCCCATACTTCTTCACGTCCAAATATTACAAAGAGAGCAGCTCATCTTTCTACATATTCACAGAACATGACTGAAGGGGAATCAGTCGCGTGTGTTATATTGGAGTTTGCTGAATAAAAAAAATTAACCTTTAAGCGCAGCTCAGTTTTTATTTGCCACTTTGGTTTTCTTCTTTCCTTTCCCTGAAAAAGAAAAACATTATTATTGCTTTTTTTCCCCTCAGCACAAAGTTTGTATTGACTAAAATAGACACATTCAATGCAATAGAACACACTCAACTCCATAATGTTTAGGTCAATTAGAAGTTGTGTTGAATTAAATGACAATATGTGTGAAAGTCCCCAAAATGTGGAGACAGTATCTTCAACAGCTGAAGCTTTAAAATGTGTGTTCATTTAGGATTATGTTATATTTCCTCCAATATATTCATACACTAAGTCAGGAGTGACAAACAGAGATGCGGCCCGTGGGCCACATTCGGTCCCCTGGTGCTTCAATCCGGCCCCTGAGGCAATTCTCAATTTATAAATGATATTTTCTACTTTATTATAATGATATTAAAAACCCATTTTACAGCACCGCTAAATTACAGCGCGGATTTGGATTAGTTCTACTGTACATTTATGTCTGCTCTGGCATATCAATAACTGAAATACATCACGTTGAACCAAATTTGAATCAAATTAACACTTTCCCAATTAGTTTAGTTGTGATTTGCAAAACAGCACAACACAGTGTGCTTCTTTCACTTTAATCTTTTGGGTGTTTATGATATTGGCAGATCCTGAATGCAGAATTTCAGCCCATGAACCATTGCACTCAGTACATCGTTCATTACCTGGAGTTTGTCCGTTCTTTCCTCCTCTATTGGGTCCTCCCTCTCCAGTGTCCGGGGCCTGGGAGTGTTTGGGCCGAGCGAAGGCCACGCTCACTTTTTTACCGTCGATCTCAACGTCCTCCGCTGCCTCTTTGGCTTGTCTGCACGAGTCAGTGCACTCAAAGTCCACAAAGCCAAACCTAAGGAACAAATGAGAGTTATACACAGAGGCTGAGCTCCAGACTATTTGTAATGTGTAATTAATGAGCATGTGACTTCAAGATAAGCAGCCCAATACTCTGGCCCTAGAGTGTCAGGCCGCACAAAATATTAGAGGAAAAGACCAATAACGCTAAGATTAGGATGAAAGACTTTACCCATTTCAAAATCATCATTTATAATTGCAACAATTTTTAAGAAAAAGATGATTAGAATGATTTAAATTGGTTTTGTTCCCATCTTGATCATCTTGAAGCACAATGAACAAGCTTTCATCTTTATCTATACTGTGGTGCAGTCCTGGTTTTAAAGCGCTGTGTACTGCCCCCTGCTGGTTACCTCATGTGTATCTTACTCATACAATCCCATCTGTGCACTTCCCGTTTGACTCACTTCCTTGACAGACCAGTGTCTTTATCCACAAATATCCGTGAACTCGAGGCTCCTTCAAACGCCTCAGTCAGAGTGTCCGCTGTGGTTTTCTCATGGAGGCCCAGGACAATCAGGGTTTTCGACGGGACTGGAACAACAATCATAAAGCAATACTATCACCATTTATTTATGTAGACCTTTTTGTAGCAGCTGTATAAATAATTATATCAAACTGAAAACATGTAGTAAAAAAGTGACTATTAATTTCGAGAATGCAGTCCGGTGTTTCACCAACCTTGTGCCGGCTCGGCTTTCGACTTCACGCCAAACTGGACTTTGAGCTGCCTCTTCTGAATCACACTATTTTTGGACGACTTCAGAGCCTTTGCTGCATGTGCCTCAGACGCAAACTCCACAAAAGCAAATCTGTAAAGGAAAAGGCAAACACTTTATAGACGTGCGTTGTTCAATAAATGCTCTATCCAGTGGTTTCTAATCTGACCTCAGAAATCTATATCCTGTAACCTGGCATTTCAAACATGTGCACAGTGTCTGGTCAGTGTTGTGTATATTATTAAGGAAAGACGCTGCAGGTGAATAGGGGGTAAAAATACATGTCAAATGTGTCAAGTTTCCTGTCATTTTCTGTTTTCATATAAAGTCATTTACTCGTAAAAATTGCTAAAATTGTCTATATTTTAGTGACCAAATCTAAATAATGGATTGTGACTGGTTTAACCTCTTACCCTCACCTGAACCGAGTGCATTTTCTCCAGTTTGGCTTTATTCAAATCTAAAAGCTTCTTGGAAAAAACATCAATATAGCAACGAACACAAGGATGAAAGTGCAGCAAAAAAACAAAAAAAAACGAAGCAACAAAAGAGCAAAAAAAAAACTTGCCAATACAATAATACAACAAAAAAGGGAGCAACGACAACGCAACAAAAAATGTAGGATCAGTTTTGTAGGCCTTAGCTTTCAAATGAGGCCGTTTATACTGTTGCTCTCCAGTCGAGAAGCTTTTAGATTTGGGTAAAGCCGAACTAGAGAATGTATTTTCTCTAGTTCGGCTTTTGGTTAAGGCAGGGTAAGTGGTTTATTTTGTGACTTATGATTTACTAAGATCTTTTCAGAGGGGATTTTGGAACTTGTTTGGGCTTTGAATAAGCTAGAGAAAAATAAACTCAAATCAGTCTAAGATATGAACAGATCTGCGAATGGATTTACCCCTTGGATTTCCCGTCACTCTGAGGAATGCGGATCTGCACGGCGCTCTTGAAGATCTTCTTGAGGCGTTTGGGCTGAACGTTGACCGGCAGGTTACTCACAAACAGAGTGTCGCTGGGAGGAGCTTCTGCTGTGGAGAAAGAAACGAGTTAAGACTAAGAGTTAAGCTTTGTTTCCCGTTTTATTTATTAATTTTGTTCCGTTTCTAACTCGAAACACTGACCCACCTTTCTTGTTGTTCTTGGAGTCAGTGGTGGGTTTGCGTACACCCGCGCTCTCTCTGACCACATTCACACGCAGAACACTCTCCCGGATCGTGGCCGTCCCGCTCTGACCCCGCGCTGCATCAGCCTGCTCTTTGTTTTGGAACTCCACAAAGGCAATGCTGGAAATGGACGCACATCAACTGCATTTAGGTCCTCGACGGCTTGTGTGAATAATAATCCATTTGAATGCGCCCTCTTACCCTTTGCGTGGACTGTCCGTTCCTCCGAGAAACCGCACAGCTGTGGCCTTGGGGAACACCTTTAGAACGTCTTCTCTTGTAGCAGAGGACGGGAGGTTTTCCACATGTACGCAACGCAGATTTTTGCCTATTCACAAAGTTTAAACATGTATTAACCCTTTGTAGTTAAGCTGAACATATTTACACTAAACTAAAGCAGTACTTTTCGGAACTCCCTGTGGATCTTTCTTCTTCTTCACCGCATCAGCCTCTTTGGCTTTAGCCTGGGTGATTTTCAAGTTTTTGTCAAGCAGCTTCTGTCCATTTAACTTGAGCGCTCTGGTCACGTCCATCTGGGAGGCCATGTCGACAAACGCGTGCCTTCTACAACACAGCGCACAGACAAACAAGCCGACTTTAGTAACACGTCGCAACAGAAAAAGTCCATTCAAACAACGATGAGGATTTAAAACAATTCTCCTGATTTGACACATTTCTGTTTCATGTTACACTCGAACATACTGATGATACGGTCAGGTGAGGGGGCTGGGGAGCAGGGCGAGACACTCAGCAAATTGTCAGAGCCGGGATTAAAACCTACAGTGTTCCGTGTATTGACTTTCAAAGATCCCGCTCCCCCTCTTCTTGCCTTTCGCTGGAGTTCTAAGAAAAGCCACTAGAGGAGAGATCCAAAGATGACTCAAAGATGTACGAGTGGGTCGAAAACACAGCTCCAGGTATGTTTTTGATGAGAGCAACATTATAACATGGTAAAGATAGGGTAGCAGAATTTACTTTCCCATGGGAATTAACGGGAATACAAGGGGATTTATGGGTATTAACAAGTAATTAACACATCTGAAGGTTGTTTTACAGACAGACCTAAACTGAAGCATAAACAATTTATTTTATAGTGATCCAATGAAATAAATTGAACAGCAGAGATGAAAAGTCACAGTGTTATGAAACAAAATCCTTATGTAAATCTTTTCCGTTTGTCTCACCACTTATTAGAAAGAGCATTTAAGGAACAACAGATTTTTTTTTACTAGTTATGGAATAACATTTGTTTTGTTATCGTTTATTGTACACGCAGACATTTGTGGGGAAAACACTATCTCATTATAAAGCATTTGTATAAATTGTATGAACTTACAGGCTGGTTTTTGAGCATTTTTGTAAAACCCTGCAAAATTGTGAAATGAGCGTAAAAAATTGAAGAATTGGGATGCAACAAATATATTACTAAATTCCGTTTGTACCTCAACTATTTTAATTAAGTCGCTTCCGCTTTTATTGTTTGAAATGGAAAAATCAGGTATAGGGCCTTTAAGCAGCATTTAGGTTTAGGAAAGTGTTAAGAAACCTGTGTGTATGCGAATTCTCCCCAGCAACAATATGCTGTGATTACAATAGTCGACCTGTGACCTTACGTATCTGGCCGCAAACGCAATGCAGTGACAGACTGGAGCAAGATATAGAGATGGAATAAAAGGTGCTATGTGGGGTAACGGCTGTTGAAGCGCTGATGAGCATTAAAAAAAAAGAGGAGCATGAAACCAAAGACGGCTCAGAATGGTGTCCACTGCTGAGCACAACGCAGGATGTTACGAAATATTGAATGACGCATGTATGTCTACGATGATGTGTATAAATTGTGAACCTCGCTCAGTGTCCAGAGATCACTGCCTTGAGATAATTTTCCTTCAATCAATTGCGGACATTGAGCTTGGGCTTATGTGAACGCTGTAATTGTTTGATACTCTTTCCCATCTTTCTGATCAAATCTTCATAGTGATCAGACTCCCCTTGTTTATGCAATGTGTGATCTGAGCGTGGGATAATTATTCATTGTTCAGAAGTCTACGCGCCTGCCACTCGTATGCGAGTCAAGGCTGACTCTGCCCGGACATTGAAAATCCGCATCTCACTGTTTGGTGATTAGTTGGTAAACATCCAAGGGTTTCCTTTCTGTCTGCAAGATCTATCAAAAAATGTTAAATCACAAAAAGGCATAACCTGAGGTAAGACTCTTTTCTTTTCCATCTAAATTGGGGAATCTTAAGAAGGTACTGATTCATGATTAAGCCCAGGTGAGTGGTGATAAGGTGTACTGGATTTTAAAAATAAATAACAATTTTATCTGTTACATAGAAACGCATAGGTTAGGGAAAGTAAATAGTGGAGAGGTCCGAGTCGTATCCGGACCGGACCCTCAGAAGGTTATGTGGTTTTGTTTTGACATGAGCCTTACACTTCTTGTACGGGTCTGGGTAGTGACATGTTTTATGGTTCAGAAACATAATGAGTGGGTAGCTAATAGTTAACCAATTGTTTATTCAACAAAAATGCAAAACATATGTTTAAGCATTTTGACAGTTTTACATTTTCGAAGATTTCCAAAATTTCCGAGCTAAAGTTACCATTGAACGTTTCTGGGAAATTTAGAGAATTTGACGCCTTTGCAACCTCTGGGAAAAACTGGATTTTGTTCAATATCCCGCTTTAGGAACTATATTTGTATATTTTCTTGTCCGCATTTGACACATTCATCATGAAGTATCATGTGATTTCTGTGCTGTTGCCATTACTGTGTTACCACATATATTAAAGTCCACACTCACTTGGCTTTGTCCAGCCGAATGTCCTGCACCAGGAGCGACTGCGCCATGAAGTAGTTTGCTAAAGAATTTCGGATTTCCTCGTAATATTTAGAGTTGTCCAAGTTTCCAACATGAAGGCAGTAACCTACAAACAGAGATGTTATCAACCTCATCAGCATATATTATAAAACAATATTCTCATTTGAACCGGCTGTCTTACCGTCATTGATGAGTTTGACTTTCTTTGGGGGAGAAGAGTCAATTGAGGACACAGCTTTTCGTTTTCCATGAACTAAAAAAAAAAAACACATTTGTGGTCATATTGGAGAAAAATAAACATGACTATTTTGAAAAAACATATATTTTGCACATCTGCAATAAGCCGTTCTTCAGATAGAAGTTTCATTTCATACAGTTTGTTTAATGACTGTCACTGTACCGTCTTTGTCTTCTGCTGTTTCTGTTCCTTTGTCTTCAATGATTTCTACGTCATCGTCTTGTTCCTCTCCGGATTCAATAACTATTTCTGTGGTCGGGGCCTTCTCTGCTTCTGCTAATATATAAAGAATTGCAACATTTTATGTTAAAATGTTCAGAAATATGTCCTGAAAGTTAAAAATATATACAGTGGGTTAAAAAGTATCCATACCCCTTTAACATGACATTTTGCTACGCTATGGACCACAAACGTATATATATTTAGTTGAAATTATATGTGATAGACGCACACAAAGTGACACACAATCGCACAATCATATACATGACTTTGAACTGTTTTTATGAATAAAATTGGAAAAGTGTCAAAGTGATGTGTAAAAGTATCTATACCCCTTTCCCTTTAGTGCAACCAATTGCCTTCAGAAGTTCAATGAAGGTTTCGGAAGGATCACATGTTGACCCAATGACTAAATAGAGTCTACCTGTGTGTAATCTAATGTCGGTTCAAATACAGCTGCTCTGTGATGGTGTCAGGGGTCTGTTAAAGGTCCTATATCATGCAAAATCGACTTTTTGGAGCTTTTAACCATGTTGTTATGCTATTTCCTTCTCAAAAACACCCTCAGAGCGGTTTTTGGATTCATTCACGCAGTTCTCAGTAATCCTCCTGAATCCTGCTCTCTGAGCAGCTGATCCGCCCTCTCCTGGTAAACGACTGACATGTTCAGTTGTGTCGTCACAGCGGAACGGAAGTGCTCGACGTCTGTAAGCTAATGCCTGATTTTTCATTATTTCTGTCGTAAAAAAAAAAAAAAAAAAAAAGTGCCTGACGCGTCCGTGCTGCCCCTGCGGAGAAATCAAACGCACCCCCTGAGGGTCTGAGCAGATGTCGCGTTTGCACCGAAAGCTGTGAAGAAGGAGCTCTTTCTAACCTACTCTGGAGTCTGGACACCTGTTCTTTTTTGTAACGATAATGTCACGGAGAAAAGCGCGTTTGGCTACGAGGACAGGACTTTATTCAACCTAAAGAAGGCAACCACTCGCCAGAAGTTGGAATTTCTCTCCAGGATTCAGCGACTCAGCCAAAATAGTGTTTGTCTGTGACCGTCACTGATGGATGTTTGGTGAACCATGGCCAGAATCAAAGTGGATTAACTTTTATAACCAACATAATGGAATCATCAGAGCGGTGAGTCAATCAAAATGCGTGTTAGCGTGTGTGTTAGCCATTATATATATTTCTACTACTGCTAAAGTTGTATGAGCGGAGAGAGGGGGCGGAGTTAACTGAATCCAAGCGTTTTGTCTTCCGGGTTGGAAAAATACCTCCAGAAAATACTTATATTTATCACAAAAATTAGTGCTCCGTAGTGGTAGAGGTACAATATATCATATAAATGCCTATACTTTACTTTGGAATGGCTAAAATAGCATGATACAGGTCCTTTAAGAGACTATTGGGGAGCAGACATCATCATGAAGTCCAAGAACACACCAGACAAGTTGAGAAGTATAAATCTGGGTTAGGTTAGAAAAAGATTTCCAAAGCTTTGAACATCTCTCAAAGTACAGTTAAATACACCATCCAGGAATGGAAAGAGTATGGCATCACTGCAAACCTACCAAGACCCGGCCGCCCTCCTAAACATACTGACCGAACAAGGACAGCACTGACCACAGCCGTTACCAAGAAGCCTATGATGACCCTGGATGAACTGCAGAGAGCTACAGCTCAGGTGGGGGAAACTGTGCACAGAACAACTATTAGTTGTACATTGCACAAATCTGGCCTTTATGGAAGAGTGGCATCTTTAAAAGAAAACCATAGGAGGTCCTGTTTGCTGTTTGCCAGAAGCCACATGGAGGATACAGCAAACATGTGGAAGAAGGTGCTTTGGTCAGATGAGACCAAAATTGAACTTTTTGGCCTAAATGCAAAACGCTATGTTTGGCGTAAATGTAACACTGCACATCACCCTGAAAACATCATGTCCACTGTCAAACATGGTTGTGGTAGCATCATGCTCTGGGGGTGCTTTCCTTCACAGGGACAGGGAAGATGGTTTGAATTGATGGGAAGATGGATGGGGCCAAATACATGGCAATCTTGGACGAAAACATGTTGGGGAAGCGGAGGTTCACCTTCCAGCAAAACAACAACCCTAAACAAGCCAGGGCAACAATGGAATGGTTGAAAACAAAAAATATTAATGTGTTAGAAAGGCCAAGTCAAAGTCCAGACCTAAATCCAATCGAGAATCTGTGGAAAGATCTGAAAACTGCTGTTCACAAGCGCTCTCCATCTAATCTAACTGAGTTTTGCCAAGTAGAATGGGTAAAAAAATCCAATCTCAAGATGTGCATCACTGGTATACCCAACAGACTTGCAGCTGTAATCGCAGCATAAGGCAGTTCCACAAAGTATTAACTGGGGTTTAATTTATGGCTTTCATAAATAAATAAAACTGAAACCCACTTTTCAGTTTTTTATTTATAAAAAAAGTTAAAAAAAATAAATAAAACAAAGTTAAAAATCATTTCATTTCACTTCATGATTGTGTGTCACTTTCATGTCTTTTACATTAAAATTCTATTATATATATTTATGTTTGTGGACCATAGCGTGGCAAAATGTCGAAAGGTTAAAGGGTATGGATACTCCTCAACCCACTGCAACTCTGATTTAGTGAGACTTGAACAATTATGTGAGTAGCCAATAATGAGCTAGGTAAGTTGCTAATTCATCATGCGAGTGCCTCCATACAGTGTCTTCTGCCCGTTTACCATGAGAGATCGCCGTGGTGTCGGTCAGATCCTTTTCTCCGGTCGTGGGTTTGTCTGGTTGCTTGTCGCTTTCCCATGACACGCTCACAGTAGGAGCGCTGCCTTTCACCTCGATGACCTCCGCCACCTCAGCATCTACACACAGTTACATTAGCAACGAAAAGAAGCGTCTTTTAAGTTTTATGCAGATATTTTTTTGTTTTCATTTTTTATACATTATTATTACAGTGAAGCCCAAACCAGACTTCATACAGCAACATACTGCTGCTGCTACAATGACCAGTGTCACCTTTGCCCCAGTGCCCTCTCTACCACCTCTGTAACTCTGGCCACTGTAGTAACAACCTCAGTGTAACCACCTGCCTGAGACTAACATGCTTATCGGTCATCAGTTCACAAGCGGTTAAAACTGTTTGTTTGTGTTGAAGACATTAAATTTGTTCAATCTGTCGAAGTGGCAAGTAAAGAGGTAAATATTCTTCTCTGATCCGTCTTAGTTGGAACGTCATGTCCTCAAAGTTCCTCTTGTCCCGCTCTGGATTCTGGACTGTCTCAGACTCAGTGCTTTTTGTGGCTCTCACCAGAGGAGGACAGAGCTGTATGAACTGGTTATGGTCTGGTGTGAGGGACAGTGTGTCCAGCTCAGAGAGGGTCTTCTTCAGCTCAGTGACGTCCCGCAGGCAGCAAGCAGCCAGTAAACTACTAAACCGAACGTTTTTCATTAAAACATGGCCAAGCAACAAGAGCTAAGAAATGAAGTTCTTTGGATATACTGAATGACAAGGTTGGTCCATCAAGACTTTATTTTTAGCCATAGATGCAGTGCCTTGCAAAAGTACGAATACACCTTGAACTTCTGCGCATTTTGTCATGTTTACAACCCTAAACATAAAGATTTGATTTTGAATTTTTTACTGAAAGTTCACACACAAGTAACATACAACTGTGAAGTGAAAGCAAAATGATACACGATTCTGTTATTTTTCAAAAAATAGATAACCGAAAAGTCAGGTGTGCATAAGTATAAAATAATACTTTGTGGAACCCCTTTTGCTGCAATAACAGCCGCAAGTCTTTTGGGTAATGACTACAAGTTTTGCACATCTAGAGACTGACATTTTAGCCCATTCCTCTTTACAAAACAACTCAAGCTCTGTCAAATTAGAAAGAGCGTTTGTGAACAGCAGTTTTCAGGTCTTTCTAAAGATTTTCAATAGGATTTAGGTCAGGACTTTTACTGGGCCATTCTAACACATTAATATGTTTGTTTTTAAACCATTCCATTGTAGATTGGTTTCATCCATCTTCCCAACTATTCTTACAATCTTCCCAGTCCCCGCTGAGGAAAAGCAGCCACATAGCATGATGCTTTCCCCACCATATTTGACACTGGGGATGGTGCACTCAGGACGATGAGAAATGTTAGGTTTGCACCATACATAACATTTTGCATTGGGACCAAAAAGTTCAATTTTTGTCTCATCTGACCAAAGCCCCTTTTAACACGTGATTTCTTCTCAATAATGGCTTTCTTCTTGCCACTCGTCCATGAAGGCCAGATTTGTGTAGAGCACGACTTATAGTTGTCCCATGTACAGATTCCCCCAGCTCAGCGGCAGTACGTCGCAGCTCCTCCAGAGTTTTCTTGGGGCACTTGGTTACAGTTCTTACCAGTGCTCTCCTTGTTCAGTCTGTTAGTTTATGTGGACGGCCGTGTCTTGGTAAGTTCGCAGTGGTGCTATACTCTTTCCATTTCCCAATGATGGATTGAACAGTGCTCCGTGAGATGTTCAAATCTTGGGAACGCTGCTTTAAACTTCTCCACAGCTTTATCCCTGACCTCTCTGGTGAGCTCTTTGGCCTTCATGATGTGGTTTAGTGACCAATACACTGACCATAGCTCTGAGGCACTCACAGAACAGCTGGAATTATAGAGCAGATTACGCACAGATGGCCTCTATTTAATGGTTAGGGCAAGGTGTGAACTTTCTGCAGTCATTAGGAATGTTATACAAATACAATTTTATAAAAATAAAACAAAACCAATTAAGAAAATAATTTTCTATATGTTTTATAATTGTTGTTGGCATTATACACCTTGCCCAGGGACAATAGTTGAAAACTAGCTTTGCCGTTAATACTGACGCGTTTACAGAAATGTTAATTATTGAGTATTGTGGCCATACCGCCTTTGCTATGCCCGATCCCTTCAGTCCTTGGAGGCTAAGCAGGGAAGGGCCTGGTTGGTACTTGGATGGGAGACCGTTTGGTAACACCAGGAAGCCTAGCAAATGGAGTGAGTGGTTGGTGGTCGGAGGTAGAGGTTAGATCGGGCCCAACCTGACCCGAGCCCGCAGGCATAAAACCCGACCCGAGCAATTAACTTGAATTGTCGGCCCGAGCAGCAGCTCAATGTCTCTGTCTCCTCTTTGCAGTCTCTCTCCTCCACCTCCCCCTCGTTGTTCATAGACAACGCGCTCCATTTACAAAAGCCTACTTTTTACACAGTACCAGGAACCATCCATCTTCTACTTGTCCGTTGCCGCTCCTCTCAATTGTATTTTTTGTCTCCCTTACACGAGCTCCGGGGAGGGCTCAAACCGATGGCCCTAAGACTGCAAGGTCACGCTTCTGAATCCGCACGTTAATCGCTCGACCATTGGGCCACCGACAGTAACAGGAACCAAACTGATTATTTATCCACTGTAAATGAAACGCTGTGCTGAGAGATAGAGTGAATAACGATGTTCACTGTGTGGCACCAGTATCAATGTCTGACCATGCTGCTTAAACATGACAACATAGCCAGCACGTAATCACATTTTGTATCCAATAGACTAAGCCAATAGCATAGATTTTTATTAGAGATTATAATGACATTAATAAAAAATAAATAAAAAAAAACTTGAAGCCCGACCGACCCAAACCCGAAAATCTAACCTCTAGTCGGAAAGGCCGATGGCACAGACTGGTTGCCTTGCTTCCGTCAGTCTACCCCAGGGCAGCTGTGGCTACAATAGTAGCTAACCACCACCAAGGGTGGAGTGAATTAATAATGAAATGTCTTTGAGTGTCCAAAAAAGCGCTATGTAAAACCGATGCATTATCATCATTATTATTATTGTCCCTGTCAAATAAACTAATAAATAAAGTAAAATAAAATACATAAAATGCACAATAAATACCAGGACTGGCATTCTGTTCTTCCAGAACTTCAGGCTTGAGACGTTTACTTTGTCTTGTTCTGCCTCTTGGAGCCTAAAAGAAAGAGAATAATACTGAGGTTCATGATTGAATGAATGAATGAATGACTAATATTACAAGCAGTATCATTGAAAAATAAAATACTACTTCAGGTGCAGTTTTAGAGCATATTTTAGCATAGCTGTTGCCGTAAAAGTAGAACTGTAATTAAAAATGTTAGCAAACATGCAGAAAGCTAACTATACATTTTAATGATGAACCATTAAATACAACACCGACGACAACAGCCCATTTAAATGCACCAACTGGAAACGTAAATCGATTAGGAGACTTCTCTTACGCCTGTCTTTGCCATATTTGATGAAGTAAAGGTTCCTCCTGACCCACACACGTGTTACTACTCAAAACATCCGCTACGACCCTACTGCGCATGCGCGTGTTCTCCTACGGGTACCGAGGAGAAAGCTGCTTACTTTGCGTTTGCGGATGACAGATTTAAACTTTATTTTTTCTTTCGCACCTAGAATAAATCTCTCAATACACTCAACTCATAATGTGATACCATTCCTAATGTTTTCCATTGCACACACTATTAAAATATCGCATTTTTAGCCAGTTTCCTTGTTGCGGCTGCAGCCAATCACCGCTAGTTTCCGTGTGCCCGCCTACAGTCGTACGATCTTCTATGAAAGTTGGGAGAAAGAGAGAGAAAGTGTTGTGATCGCTCCATGCACTTGTAAACTATTTGTTTTGAGGCTAAGCTGGATGTATTTGTGTGTCCAACATAGACAGCGGGAACACACCACAGTACGAAGGTCGCTCTGTCGCCTGAACTCCCCGCAGTCGGACTCTGAGGCAGATAAGAAGGTTGTATCGGGTCACAGTAGAAGCAGCCACCCAGGCAGTAAGCAGCAGCGCTATGAGGTGAGCATGGGGACTTTTAGGACAATCTGAGGACCACAATTGTTTTATTTTATTTTCTACCATGGGGACCCAGAGGAACGGATTTAGGAAAGAACGTTTTATTCTCTCCGTGGATGTGGGCACGACGACGATCAGATGTCACGTCTTTGACAAGGAGGCGAAAGTCAGAGGGTCCTGCTCCACCAAGGTATTGAGTTTACTGGGATCCATCATTTCCAGATTGTAGTGCACGATCCGTGGTTGGGAAAGGGTATGTTCTGGAGGTTGTAAACTTGTGGTGCGAGTTTTGAGACCGGTTTAGACCTTAATTACTTTACTTTCGACATGATTTAGGGCTGGAATATAGCCTACTCAAGACCTGTCTTGCAATAGTCCTAAAATAGATAGATAGATTATTTTTTAAAGTTCAGTTAGTTTTCATTTGAACAAGGCTAGTGCTACTTTAGAACTAACCTATTCCAGAGATAAGTCTACTTTAGACCTAATTTAGTCCTGGAACAGTTCTAAGTTGGAACTTAGTTAGTGTGGGGGTAGACCTGGTTAGTACTGCTTTAGAACTGGGTTATTTCTAGAAACACTTCAGACCTAGTTAAGTCCAGGAATAGTTCTAGTTCAAATCTAGTTTAGTCTTCGCTTAGTTCTGGAATAGGTCTAGTTCAGCCCTGTACTGGCTTAGTCTTGCAAGAGGTTTTAGACTACAATACTTGTAGTTTTGACCTGGTTTAGTCACTATCATAGTCCTAATTGATTCTAAATTTATACTCCGCTGCTTTATGGTAGTACCTGATTTAAAAAAAGAAAAAAAAATCTAAGTAGTATGAAACTACAATTATTCTAGGAACAAGTTGTGACATTGAAGAAAATGGAAAAGAACTGTGCCACCAGAAAAAGCTGCAGTGTTACACACACTTTTCTTTAAATAGGCCGCTTTGCTCTTTGGCAGGTGGATCTCCTGTATCCAGAAGAGGGGCATGTGGAGATGGAGCCTGAAGCCCTGTGGAAGAGCTTCATTACTGTGGCCATAGGAGCTGTTCACGGTATTCCCCATTTAAATGGAGTCTTACACACACTAATAATAATAGTGCATTAGTCTCATATAGCGCTCTTCCAGATGCTCAAAGTCCCATTATAATCGTGTGCATTATTCATTCACACCAAAGTCAGTGGTGGTAAGCTACTATTGTAGCTACAGCTGCAATGAAACAGACTCTCAAAATCTCCCCAAGTGAGTGATTCATTCCATTTCCTAGAAACCTTACTTTAATGCTGTCATGAGGATGTACTGTGTAATCCGTGGCCCATGAAGCTGCCCCATGACCTCACAAATCACATGTGATTGACACCTTTCACTTATACAGGAATATACTGTATTTGTTATTAATTACATAATTCTGTTTCTTCCCATAGACATGTTTTAGGTGTGGTAAAAGTTTGTCTTCTTTATGTGGTTTTATACAGCTTGTTTTGGTGAAGGAAAATGTATCAGCATCAGCAGAGAGCAGCACGTTTATAGTGTTATGTAGCATTGAATTTTAAGGAAACATAGCATGTAAAATTCACTTTTACTTACTTACTTTACCTAGATTTCATATTTGCAGATGTAAAATATCAGGCCTCGAGTGCCCAAAATAGTATTTCAAGCCTCAATTATGCATGATATGAATGATTGACCATGTTAGATTGTCCACACAGATGCAGGAATCCAAATGCGTCAGATCGAGGCCCTGGGCATCTCCACTCAAAGGGCCACGTTCACAACATGGGACAGGTAAATATCTGGATCAACCACTACGTGCTAAGATTGGTTTTGGTTTACAGTATGTGTGCCAGCTTTGTTTTGAGTATCTGATTTCATTCAACAGGAGGACTGGTGTTCCCTTCCATAACTTCATCACGTGGCAGGACCGCAGAGCTGCAGACCTGGTCAAGTCTTGGAACAGATCGTGTACCATGAAAGTGAGTCCTAATAAGAAAAAAGAAACAATAATCAACCCTATTAAATAACACCCTATTAAATTGGACTTGTTGTGTGTATTGTTCTCTGGTGAACTGTACAGTGTAGTTGCAAAAGATTTATTCCTATACACAAAAGTATTTAATATAGGACTGGGTGACATGATCCGATCCTTGTAACGAGCTGCAATTTTTTAGATATTGGGGTTCACTGCTTCTCGTTGAATGCAGCTCTATGCCCACATACAGACACTTTATCCCAGTCACTCTACCTATTGGTCAGTCTTGTCATGATCTGAGGTAATGGCTACGTTTACAACAGTAGCTTACCACCACCGAGTCTGGAGTGAATGAATAATGACGACAGTGTAGCGCTTTGAGAAACTTGGTAATACATGCTTGAAAAGTGCAATACAAGTGTAAGGCATTATTATTATTATTATTATTATTTTTATTATTGATGATGATAATAATAAAATTTATGGAGTTCTCTGATTATTGAAGAGACATGTAAACCCCATAATCTGATGATGCATTATCGGATAAAGATGTAATCTGATTTCTTTCTTATCTTTCAGACTTGTGTATTAACTAGCCAAAAATAAAGCAAAAAGGCCAATCTAATGTCACAAAGATTAAAAGATATAGTAAAAAAGACTAAAAACATTTTGAATAAAAAATGAAATAGGAAAAATATATCACAAAATTTATCCATGAAATAAATCCCACATTTGTTTAGAGTTGAACACTGTGTGCAGCCGATAGTCGAGTGGTTAGACCTGCTGCACATATGGCAGAATGTTGCTCCATCCTTAGAGTTGTGGGTTTGAGTTAGGGCTGAAAGATTTATCGCATCGATATCGAGATATGAACATTCAAGATATCAATATCGCAAAAGAAAAATATACCGTTATCATATTTATATCGAGTTGTGAACTTTCAAAATATTAAAATCTAAAAAGCCAGATATAAACGATATAGATTTTCATCAGTAAAACTGCACGCTTTTGTATTATAATTAAATGTTTCTGAAAAATGCTTAGTTTTCGCCTAACCCATAGTTATATCGTATTGTATCGATGGAGATATCTGGCATGAATATCGAAGATATTAAATGTTGTCCATATCGTTCAGCCCTAGTTTGAGTCCTAGCTTGATATGTTTTCTAAATTTTATTTGGTTATACTCAATTTACAGCTCTTCCCTAATATCGTTATTAAAAGTTAAAGCGCAGGTTGTGCTATTTGTTTTCAACTTTGATGGGATCACTACAATTACGAAGAAAAATAATGCACAGTTGACTAGGTTTGAACCCTAAACCTTTGTGTTTCTAAACCTGTGCCGTCATGCACAAGAGGCATCACGCCACATGGAGCCCTTTGACTCCAAGTCCAAATATGGAGGCTCAATCATCCCCACCTGGTGCTGCAGGTGCGATTAAAGGGAGGGCTCGAGAGATACTCCTGTTACTGTTTCTGAAGTGAATATAAACGCATCAGATCTTATTATTGGGTTATCTGATTACTCCAGGTGGGACCTTTATTTAATCAGGAAAGTCCCACTGAGATTAAGAATCTCTTTTTCAGGGGAGTCCTGGCCCCAGAGGGGAACCTATTGTACATGTTTTAGTGGAAGGGAAAAGCAGAGTACCCGGAGGAAACCTACACAGACACGAGGAGAACATGCAAATCGAGCCCGGGACCTTCTATCTGTGCAGCACGAGCGCTAACCGATGCGCCACCATCGGATTATCTGATTTTTCTGGCCATGAAAACGTAGCCAGTGACTGGACCATTTAACCAATCACAGTGAAGTGTGAACTTTCAGAAGCAGTAGATACTTCTTACAGGCAGCATAAAAATATGAACGTGCATGAATTGTGGTCAAATCAAAATTATGATCATGATATTTTCGCACAATGCCTCCTCTAATTAATGATGTCTGTGAAGCTTTGAAAAACGTAAAATGTTTATTATATGCAGATGATACCAGCCTGTACGGCTCTGGAAAGGATCTGAAACAACTCCTTTCCACAGTAGAAGACGAGCTCACAGTTCTAAAAAAATGGTTTGATCTAAACAAACTTTCAATGAATCTGAGTAAAACAAAATATATCATTTTTGGAAATAGAAAAGTTAGTGTCCATACCAGTCTAAAAATAAATGATATTGAAATTGAACGAGTTCAAGCAAATAAATTTTTAGGAGTTATCATTGATGGAAAACTTGAATGGAAATCGCATATAAGTACATTAAAAACAAAATTAGCAAAAACCATTGCTGTAATTGGTAAAATGAAAACTATACTACTATAAACTATATAAAAAATCTCTTCTATTACTGTATAACTCCCTCATACTTCCTTACCTAAATTATGGCTTGGAAATATGGGGAAACAATTACAAATCCAATACTCATCCTATTTTTCTACTCCAAAAAAAGGCAATAAGAATCATCACTAAAGCAGATTTCTATGCACCAACAAACCCCATTTTTGTAGAGCTAAATCTATTGAAAATCCATGACCTTGTTGATCTAAATACTTTAGTAATAGTGCACAAAGCACATAATAATCTTCTCCCTCCAAACATCCAGCAGCTTTTTGAACACAGGGAAAGTCCGTATAACCTCAGAGGAACTGCCATATTCAAAAAAGCAAAAGCTAAAAAGAATAAAAAAAGTCGATGTATTTCTGTAAGAGGTGTTAATCTGTGGAACGATTTGGAAGACCATTTAAAACAGTCGAAAACAGTCAAAGCCTTCAAAAAGTTGTATAAATCTGCTATCATTCAAAAATATATAAGTTAAGGATGAACAAAGTAAGAAACTAGTGAAAAGACTTCAATAGATCCATAATGAATGAATTTAAATGACATGATTTAGTTAAAATAAATCAACGTAAAACAAAATGTATATTCACATATATATTGGAGTGTTGAAATTTATGTTAAAATCAATTCTAAATACATGCTTATTTCTCTTCTGTTTGACACTTGATATTGTTTACTATTAATGTTTGTGTTTGTTTTCTCGTGGAAGTCTGTGAACCGGGTTAGGCACAATAAGTTTTTTACTTCAGCCTAAACCCTTTCGGTCATGTTGAGCACAAAATATTGAGATGCTTGGTTTATGTTTTAAAAGAATGAAAATGAATATGACCGAATAAACTACTACTACTACTAATTTCATCGTAATTTATCTGTGTTCTGCAAAACTTGCTTTATTCCCCCTTTGGTCGGCTGTGTTGTTTTAAAGGTATTGGTTGGATATTGTCGCCCTGCTGTCCAGCTATTCTTCAGTGGAGCATATTTAAAGCAACATAACCTAATTTCTCCATGTCCACAGAGACACTGACGACATATATTTGGCTCATTATTAGGCGATCCATGGAGTGATGAAGGTGCTGTACTTCCTGACCAGGCAAAAGAGGTATCTCGCTGCCAGTCTCATCGTGTTCTCTACTCAGCACGTCAGTTTTCGCCTCATCTGGGTCCTCAACCATTACAAACAGGTCATTTCATTCAATTAGATCAGCCATACAATCTATTATTTCATTTCATTTCATTATTATAAGACAGATGGTGGCGGACAATACCATCTGTATGGCATAAATTAGAAGAAACTGTTGGTGATAATGTGTATACTAAAAAATATTTTCTTTACTTTTGCAGTTTATTGTTAAATCAGTTCACTTTATAAGCAACACATGAACTGAACCTAAAACATTTATGTGCACATATTTGGTTTCACATTTTGAATGTCTTGAGTATATTTTATATATATACTTCTTGATGGTCTTTGAAAGTCTCAAAAACAATATAGCACTAGTGTTTTATACAGCTTTGTGCACAGTTTCCACTCTATTTGTTGACATGTATGTAGAGCACAAATCCAATACAAAAACGGGAAAAATTTGGTAAATTATGATTTTGAGGGAAAAACATCTGCGTTAAGTCCTTGCTTAGCCGGGAATTTAACCTTTAAACAAAAACAGGTCAATCACTTCAGAGGAAAACTCAGCTCGGCGTGATATTTTTCAAACAAAATAAGCAAGTGTGGTCTAAAATACAGTATTTGAGATTAAACGCATCAAATACTGTTAACCGAGTGTGGTGTTGATTTCAAGTAATTGGGTAGTCATTCCTCCATTGTTGTCTTTCACCTGTTTTCAGGTTTATCATCTTGAGTTTCTTCTTTCTCAGATTCGACAGGCCGTCTCTGAAGGGAATTGTTGTTTTGGCACAATAGACACCTGGCTGTTGTTCAAACTCACCAACGGTGCGTCCATAGGAGTTGGTTCCCGTTTTTATTACAGTATTCCTTAACCTCTAGTTCGGCTTTACCCAAATCTAAAAGCTTCTCGACTGCAGAGCAACAGTGTAATGCCTCATTTGAAAGCTAAGACTTACAAAAGTGATCATAACGGTTTTGTTGTTTTTTATCGCGTTTGTGTCACTTTTTTGTCTAGTTTTTTGTAGCTTTTTCATCGCTTTGTTTCATTGCCTTTTTCCCAACGTTTTTGTCATGTATTCATAACTTTTTGTTGTGTTTTCAACCTTGTTTTCTTTTTTCTTTCTTTTTTTTTCATTTTTTTCTTTTCAAGCTTTTATATTTAGATAAAGCCAAACTGGAGAAAATGCCCTCGGTTAAGGCCGAGGGTAAGAGGTTAAACATATTTGATCATGTAATTAGAGAAACATGTATGTTGTAAGTGTGTCTTTCTAATTTCAGGTTTGTGTAGCTTTTTAGTTATTAGGGCTGGCTGTGAATAAATGAAACGTACTTGATTTTTTTTATTGACATGTTTAGCTTGTATTTAATGGTGGCAAATGCTAAATTGACTCCGCGCACAAGCTCTGTTTGCGAACACTGTCTGACAAACCACTTTGTTCCATTTTCGTCTCGTCTCATTGACTCATAAACGTCTCGTCATGTTTTAGTCCCGAAAGAGCTATTTTTATCTCGATATATTTTTTATATATCGTCAGTTAAAAAAAATGTGTGTCAACAAAATATCGTTATCATCGTTGTCAAAAACATCACTGATTGGACTTGATCTGAGCAATTGTACGGAGTAATTTACCAAGCGTTTGCCCATGTGCAGAACGAGATGGCCAGTCATCCGCTTTGGGGCCCTAAAACACATCATTTGAAATATTAAATCAGATGCAACACAGCCACAAAATAGTGTATTTTATTTTGCGGCATTTGTTACTTAGCTCCTGCCTTGATAAATGACCTAAATACTCTGTTCTCATTCAAATCCGGTATCAGTGTCACTGCATCATCTTGCACAGACATTATTACAGTTTCTAAAACATCAATGCTGAAGTACCCAACACATGCTTTCAAGCTTTGAGTATGTGTGATGTATTATTAAAACACAGGGATCATGTGCATAGGGAAAAGAGTATGGTAGAACGCACTACGTCAATCCAGCTTCTTTGCTCTGCCATTTTTATACAGTCAAAAGAACTCTTGAATTAGCTAAAACTCATGTTTTCTTGGAACTTATTTTTCCTTGTGTTGTGTTTCTTTATTTCAGGCCGCGTTCATGCCACAGATTTTTCCAACGCCAGCAGTACGGGGATTTTTGACTCCTATCAGGTCGGTTTTATAGATTTTTCTATTTATTTAATTTGTAGTTCTATCATGTATGTGTGTTTGTTTGATTTTTACAGATGTGCTGGAGTGAGTTCTTTTGCTCGCTGTTATCAGTGCCTTTGTCCATTTTTCCCACTGTTGAAAATACAAAGTGAGTGAGACTTTAAGACTCAATTAATGGAGCTAAATTAAGCCTATTTATGCTCTTTTATAATTTTTATACCACAAGCCTTTACAACATTGAATATAGGCCTTTACATTTATTTGCTGTGTTTTTGTAATCTTTATGTATTTTTTCCTGTTGTAAATTGTGTCTTTTTCATGCTTCAGCCATGACTTTGGCACCACGGACATGTCCATCTTTGGAGAGTCCATCCCCATCCGATCAGCGGTGAGCTCTATCTCAAGGTCAAATCCAGTTATCTGATGTATATTACCGTTTTACGGCCCTGTAGTTCTTGGTATGCCAGCGTGTCACTGTTATTATGTTGTAAATCACAGTGTAAATTAATTTTATCATCAATATCAGTAAAGTCATTAAAAGGGTCAAATTAAAGGAACAGGCCACAGTTTTTCCATACTGAGATACGTTCTTACCTGAGCTTAGAGGAGTTGATGCATAATTGTCTGGTCATTGTGTGTGCCCTCAGTCACGCAAAAAGACCAACGATGTTGTTAGCATTTAGCCTCTCCCAGCATATTCCTATGGACCCAAACCGGGTGAAGTTAGAAGCGACCACGCTCTTCCACGTTTTCCTTATTTAAATACAGTTACGCGAGTAGTTACACGATCCAAGTCTAGTTACACAAAATGAAACATGTCGATTTTCTAAGCAGATAAAAAGGGGGACTATATTGTAAGGCGTAATAACACCGTAGGAGCACTTCGACGTCTGCGCAGTAAAGTGAAGATATTACTGTACTTGAAGTAGCTTAATGTTTGTCCATTCTTGTTAAAGTCATTCCTAAGTTAAAGTAAGTAACACAAGGAAGTATTTCTAAGTCCTATGATATTCTTTATTCAAGCTTATTAGTACACTCAAGCTTCGGTATTTCTTGTAGTATAACTTCGAATAGTGTTTCTCAAATTATGGTTCACAAGCTCTGTGTATGGAATATTTTTTGCTAACTTCCTGTTAGCAAAAAGGCCGGTGTAGGGTAAAGACTTCTTCATCTCTACTTTTTAATGTAAATTAGAAAATAACATTTAATAACAAAAGAAAGACTTAAAGAAACTGAGTGTATTTTAGAATAATGAGTTCAGATGGTGGTGCTCTTTTACCATTTGTTAGCATCAACGTTAGCCTTTAGCTTCAGGGCTAAAGCATTTACAGCTTTATGCTGTGTACATGTGAACTGCAGTGCTCATTTCCCGACATGTGAAGTCATTGTCCCCAGTTGGTTTGTGCTCAGTCTTTCATCAGTGATGATTAGCATTTAACTGAGCTAACCATTTAAATTTGTTGTTAGTGTCTCAAAAGCCAAGCGTTAGTTTGTTGGTTTTTTAAAATATCAAGTAATTTTGCTTTTTGCTAGCATTAATTTCAGGCATTACTGTCGCAATTAAGGTTAAGGTGCCTTTGTTGTCATTATACAACGACATTTGTCCAATCCTTCAATTCCGCTGGGGCGACGCGTCGGGAACAGGGAGCAGCTGCGTGCAGCAGAGGGCAGCTGCATGCAGTGCCCAGGGACTCCTCTCCAGATGTTGAGCCAGGAACTGGCTGGAGGATTCACCTATTTCGCTAATGGGAGAAACCAGAGCACATGGAGGAACCCTATCCAGACACGAGCAGAGGAACATGTAAAAGAAAGGCGGGTCCGGGAATTGAACCCGTGTATTGAGCTCCTAGAAAACCAAGAATGTAGCAGTGTTTAAAGGCCCTATAATTGACTCTTTCTCTTTGCCCCATAAAAGTATGTTGTGAAAATAGCATCTCTAAGGCATCACCTAAGGCATTTCAGTGCTTAAATTTCCTTCACTACCAGGCAATTCCAAGCTATAGTTGCTATAGTTTATTGTTTATTGTGTTTATTGTTTATTGTTTATTTATTTAGTTTATTGTTTATTTATTGTTTATTGTGTGCAGCGCTTTGGTCAACTTTGGTTGTTGTAAGGCGCTTTAGAAATAAAACTTGATTGATTGATTGATAGTTACCTGTACTGCATTTTGTCTTTGCACATGTTACCAGTAGAGGGTGCCATACACCAAATGTATGGATTCTAAATGAAAAAGCTGCATATTATCATTTCATTAAAATGAAGTACTAATGCTGACTGTTTCAAAGCCAGAGTAAAGTAAATACATGTCTTGTTGTAGATGGCTGATCAGCAGGCGGCCATGTTCGGAGAGTGTTGTTTCGACGTGGGGAGTGTGAAGATCACCATGGGCACTGGGACCTTCATGGACATCAACACGGGCTGCAAACCGCACACTTCTGTAGCCGGTAGGGACAAACAAAAGGCCACTGGACACACGGAGAGTTTGAGTTCACGCTGAAGATGTTTCTCTGATGAAGGCCTGTATCCTGTGGTGGGGTGGAAGATCGGAGCGGAGGTGGTGTATCTGGCCGAGGGAAACGCAGCGGACACGGGCACGGCCATCAAATGGGCACAAGAGCTGGGTGAGTACAACGCAACGCTCATGTTTCATCAGTAAAAGTCTCTTTTGGAGGAATTGTTATTTGATTACGTAGGAATTTTTGAATCTAGAAATGAGGAAACATGTTGGTTCATTCAGAAGTGTAAGACAGTGGTAAAGCATAATATATTTGTGTTCTTACTGTTTAAATTCTACAGGTGAATAAACATGTATTGTTTAAAGGTCTCTTGTGGTGTGTTTGTCCTTTCAGACCTGTTCGATGATGTGAAAGACACCAGTGATTTGGCATACAGTGTGAAGGACTCGGATGGAGTGTGCTTTGTGCCTTCATTCAGCGGCCTACAGGTACTTCACACTCAAGCGTTCAGTCGTGCACAGTTTAAAAGCATTTACAAATATGAACTGCTAAACTAAACCAGGAATCAAATGCATTAAAAAGTTGTGGATTCTGTTTATTTTCTTTAGATCTCTGTCGAGCTACATCGTCATTTGTGATTTGTTATTTTTTTCTTGTGTAACATGTGGTTTGTGTCTTTTATCTGCTTTCGATGATGACTGTCCATTGTAAGTGCATGATAGGAGTTCTGTGTTCAGAGTAAACCGAGTGCATTGATATTATACACTTTAACATAAGTACTAAATTACAACATTAACGTCTGTGTGTTTCCAAAGGCTCCTCTGAACGACCCCAGAGCCTGCGCCTCCTTCATGGGGCTCAAACCCACCACCACCAAATCCCACCTGGTCCGCGCCATTTTAGAGTCCATCGTGTTCAGGTGACGCACTCTGAGACGTCCTCTTCTTCTTCTTTGTCTGTTTGTTATCTGTAAAGCACTTTGTGATACCTTTCGGTATGAAAAGCGCTTTATAAATAAAGTTTGATTTGATATAATTCTCTAATGATATTATTTTTCATTTGTAGAAACAAGCAGCTGTTGGACACAATGCTGAGAGAAACCAGGGTTCCCATCATCAAAATTAGGTAAAGTATTTCTTAGAATGTTGACTTGAATGCTTTTCAAACTATATCATATATTACAATTAAGATAGGAGGTGAGTGCATCAGTGGGTCCAGAGTTGTAGAAAAAGTTCAGGTGCTCTTCGAGGACAAAAACATAGGGAACATTGCATGAGGACAAAGGAATGTCCGAGGCACTCTGAGTGGTAAGATAAAAGTCCTTTCATAAGCAGGGGACGCCAACGCGTTTCGACCTGGTACGGTCTTCATCAGGGCAAGTGATTATATATCATATATTACTTTCACATTTTAAGTTGTATCCATCCATTTTCATCCACTTGTCCGTTCCCGGGTCGTGGGGGCAGTTGTTGAGCTGCCCAAGTCACATTGCTCCAGCCCCTATGGCTCCTCCTGCAGGTGGTGGGTCCACAGAAGGACGGCCTCATGGTTCTAACCGGGCCTGTTGGTCTCTCATAAGGAGCTTCTGAACCGCTCTTTGTCTGACCCGTCACCTAGGACCTGTTTGCCCTGGGAGACCCTACCAGGGGCACGAAGCCCCCGACAACAGAGCCCCCAGGATCATTCGGTGATTTTAAGTTGTATTACAGAAATAAATGAACGTGTTCACGATATATTCATTTTCCAAGTTTCATCTTTATAGCCTGTTTTGTCCTGGTTTAGATCTGGTGATTTACTAGGGTTTTGGATTCTGAGACTTACTGAACTACTGCCCACCCTTTATACATTTCTTCATCCAACTAATTTGGTCTAAAAATGCATCCTTATTTTGTTTATTTAACATGTAATATATTTAATAGAATTTTTTCACATTTTTGACCCGCGATAGTAGCATTAAATTTCACCGTGATGGCATTAAAAAGGTATTAAAAAAAGTCTTGCATTTCACAAGGCCAAAGCTGGAGCTACCCTGTCATGGATTTGGGTAAAGTTGAACTGGAGAAATCGCACTGGGTTAAGTTGCTTTTTATTGTTTTGACACAATTCAGTCCAATTTAGTCCTACTTTAGACCCGCTTTAGTCCTGATTTCATCTTGATCTTTGCCTGCTGTTGGTACTTCTCAAATATTTCATGAGGTCGTACTTGGTTTGACTTTTAAATATATAAGTTACTTGGGAGAGTCATATAGACAGAGAGAGAAATTGGCCCGAACTGTACCAGGATACAGGATCAACCGCTGCTATAAAGGATCTACTTTTAGCTGAGCGCTTCTCTCCTCTAGGTGGCACTGTCTCTCTGCCTCTAACACACATTTGCCCAGTTGCCGCTCATCATGGTTGGGGAGACAACTCGGGTGAATGTAAAATTCATAGTAAAAGTTAGACAAAATCTTCCTTTTCTCTTGGTGATTTGATAGACAACCATCCGCGTTACTGTGACAGTGGGCAATTGGAGTTGGTTCCCTCACTCAGGACTCTCCCTGTATTCAGTCTTCATGTTGATACGCTGTTATTCCTTATGTACTGAATGAGTATTTTCATGGCCTCCCCACGGAGCCTTCAGGACCTGAGCGGCCGTCTGCCAAAGGAAAAGCTGTAACAGAATCCGGCCTCTAACACAGTGGACATTTTATTCGCTCGCAACCCTATCCCCGCTTCTGTTCTGATGAAGAGTGATGCCGTCTAATCCAATCTCTCCTTCTGTGTGCACCGGCAGAGTGGACGGCGGCGTTTCCTCCAACGACTTCGTAGTGCAGCTGACGGCAGATCTGTTCGGGCGGAAAGTGGCCAGGCCGGATCACTGTGAGATGTCCTGTCTCGGGGCGGCCTTTGTGGCAGGACTCGGAGTTGGTATGTTAAGTTTACTCAAAGGGTGACGTAAGTCGAGGTATTGGGAATAATTAGAGGAACTGGGAATTTGCACTACAGGTTTACCCAAAGCCATAGGTTAGTAATATTGTTCCACAGGCTCCGACCCCAGGTGTCCTGTTGTTTTTTTTTACCAAAGCAGAGCCCAAAACATTGCTCTGTGCTTAAAACTCAAAGGGCCCGATCTTCCTCCTGGCGCAACAACAGCGTTCCTGAAGTTGGTGTCTTTCGTACAAACAGCCGTGTGCCAGTGCTTTCGCCGCCCGCCTTAGGGCGAAGAAAGGGGTCTGCGGAGGCGTGGTGTGATACAAGCAGCCATGACTCCCACAAGCTCTTACATCTTCCTCTACACTCTCCTCTTACATTAACCTCACGCGCAGACTCCCTCAAAGTCTATCATCCCCATGCGGCTTGATCCCCGTCATTGCCTTTAGACCAGGTGTTTGTCAAGAGGTGTCAGGATTGTACTGGCACACAAATACTTTACCGGAACCTCTTATTTTAACACAAGTATCAAACTGGACACACCACAGCGAGAACATTTAGCATTAAGAGAACATTTACATGCTATACAGAGACTACTGTACATGCATGGATACTAGAGGCAATAATCTTGGAAGTCAAATCTACAAAATTTAAATCAGTTCTGAAACATTTTTATCAAATCAAAGGCACTGAAAGGAAATTAATAGGTGTTTTACATATTGCGTGTGATGTAATATATATTTTTTGTATTTAAATGTGTTGCTTTTATTGGACCCCAGCAAGAATAGTGACAGCTCGGCAGTGCTAAAGGGAATCCCATCAATAAACACACATCACTATACATAAACATGAAGGGCCAAATCTGCCCACGATGGCCTGAAATTAAGGACCATTTTCTATGAATCCAACCTTTGAATAATCATATTATGGACCTAAGAAGTGAGTCTGGGTGTCCTCTCAATGGACAGTAACATCTTACTGTCCAGGAAGAAGTCACGTGGGGACATCGTGCATATAGCCCATTGTTGAACGGCAATATGCTAGTATTTTTGGAGTACAGGTTCATCAGTCTCTCTTGTGGAAAACCAAGTCACGCAAGATCATTTATTTATTTATTTATTTGTTTATTTGGTCAGGACAGTGCATGTTAATGAACATACATGGGTCTCATGCATGTAAACAAGCCACACCGGATTGTAGCCTTAGGCTAATTTGCATCCGTCGTCCTCCATGCGCACTCTCAAACACACTCTCATTCATCCCGGCCTATTGTACAAGTTTTTAGTGGTAGGGGAAACCGGAGCACCCGGAGGAAACCTACGCAGGCACGGGGAGAACATGCAAACTCCACACAGAAAGGCCCCGTCCATCATCTTGTGGGCCAGAGGATAAACCTGCCTGACATTGCCTGCTTTCCAGCTTTAGACATTCACTGTTCCCCATGAAAGTAAAGATTTGTCTTTCTCCTGGTAAATTCCCATTGTGTCCTATGAAATTCTGGTCACCCTGCACTGGTCCCTCGCTGTTCAGATCAGGGCTTTCCGAACGTTCTTCATCAAGGGCCACATTTTGAAACGTATCATGGCGTGGGCTGTGTTTGTTGTCTGCGTTATTATTGTACAGAGCAAGAGCTTGTAAAGAAAAGTATCACCTCTTTCATTGTGGAGCCATTCAGCAAGAAGCTTTAAGGCCAACAAAGAATGTTCTGAGGGGAGCATTTTGGAAATAGGACACCGATCATAAACACAGCTTAACCACTTTCACACTGATTGCATTTGCCACAGACCTATTCATTTTTGATCTATGTAGGTCAAGTGAAACTATTTTGAATCCCCACATAGCTGCAAACACTCTCATACTGTCAGACTCCTACTCCACATGGTTTCTTTGTCTTTAAATATAGCCCCATCTCGTCTTGACATTTGTGCGCTTCATTTTGAAAACGTCTCATCAGAGGCTCTATTTATACTCCCACGGCCTGCGATAGCTTAATGCCGGTTACGTAACCTGTTTTTTCCCATGCTAATTGTTAAATTATATAATAGCGTTGATGGAATTCATTATGCGGCGCTCGGATCGTTTCAGGAGCGCCGCGTGGACCGGCTCTCTGTCATTTCATCCCAAACGCGGAGCAGGTGGCCATCGACTGGATGATACTGTTGTGTCCGCACAACGGCGCGCGGTCAATGCGCATTTACATCAGGGCTAAGCATGGGATAGATTTTTTTTTTTTTTTTTTTTTTTAAAGCCGTTTGTAAATGCAATTAGCAATTCTGAAGACCTGAGCCTCCCACTCTGGGCTGCATGATGAGCCTTCCACTAACCTGCCATATTCCTTCCACTGACCAACATCACACCCATGCTTATTTAAACCTCTTAGCCCCCACCTGAACCGAGTACATTTTCTCCAGTATGACTTTACCCAAATCGAAAATCTTATTGAACAAAGTGTCAAAAATGCAACAACAAAAGGGACGAAAAGCGATGGAAATGTGGCAAAAATGTGTGCCGAAAACGCAACCAAAAAAAGCCACAAAAAAACATCTTAGCTTTCAAATGAGGCATTAAACTGGCCCTGTAGGCATTGGCGTTGTTTACCTTAATAAATCCTTTTCGTAGTCGCCCTGGTACAAGTGTTAATGTGTGCGTATAACTGAGGAGAGGTTTTGTATGTGAAGTGTTTTTTTCAATTTAACTGCATGATGTGAATATTGTAATTGCTTGAACCGGACCCCAGGAAGAGTAGCTGTCCATTTGGAGACAGCTAATGGGGATCCAAATAAATAAACAAATAAACAAATGGGATGATTGGGGGGGGGGGCCATCCCCCTGATGGCCACAAATGCAACTTTCCTACCTCCGAGTCAGAGGCCCCAATACACACCAATAATGGAATCCCCAAGAAGAAGCAAACGGGCTCACTGGCAAAGCTAACTGCAAGCTAGCGCCACTTAAACAGTATTAAAGGCCAAGTTTGAGTGAAAAAAAATATTATTTCCATTGTGTCATCGGATGAACAATATCCCTCTCTCCCTTTGTCTTTTCTGTCAGCGTAGTATTTACTCTCACCGACAATTAATAAGTCACAAAAAAAAAACATTCTACGACACCTGCAGTGGCGCGTATGGCCTCTGGGGGCATGAGTTACTTAGTTCTGCTTTAAGGCGTGAGTTAAGAGGTTAAATTAAACAGTGACAAAAAGCAAATAAAGAGAAAAAAACTCAACAAAAAAGTGACAAAAAGCGATGAAAATGTGGCAAAAATAATATTATGACAAAAACCTGACAAAAAAGTGATGGGAAAAAATAATAATAATAAAAAAAAACAATGTGGCAACAACACCACAATGGCAAAAGCTCCACTTACATAAGTTTTGTAGGTCTTAGCTTTCAAATTACACTGGCTCTAGACTAATAGAGAAGGTGTTGAGCTTTCTGTAGGTTTTTGTTTCATGTGAATGGGTAGCCTGGCATCCAGACTAATCTCCTGTTTATTAATTAGAAGCGGGGTCTGGTTGGCGAGACTAGTGAATAGGCCCAGTGATGACACGGACATTTTACCGCCACCTCAGTTAAAACCACTCTGCTAAAATACACGCACACATTCAATTTCTTCTCGCTCTCTTGCAGGCTTTTGGAAAAGTAAGGAGGAGCTGAAGAAGCTCCAGAGCACAGACCGGGTGTTTTTGCCGCGAGGAACTGTAAAGGACCAGGAGTACTGCAGCCTGCTCCAGAGCTGGGACAGGGCTCTGCGGCGCTCCATGAACTGGTACCACCAGACCACGTAGGACCAACGTTCGACTGCTAACTAACTAGCAAGGACCACGCCACAACAACGAATTTAATGAGTTAGGATTGTAGAGTGAACTGGGCGAGACTGTGGGTGGGGGACTCCGTCTCAAAAGGCCCAGCTCTTCAAACCCCCCCTCGAAGCAGGAGAATCAGTGCTGAAAAATGAAACAGGTGTAGTGGGAGTGAGGGTGGGGCCGACGGTTTCAAACAGGCAGGAATGAAGGCTTGGCCTGGTGAGTATGTACAGCTCGTGGTTAATTAGAGGCGTGGTGAGGTGAATGGTTGGTATGCAGAGGTGATTGATTGAGGCGTGGTCCTTCTCCTGAACTCCTCAACAACATTAACTCCATATATGAAATAATATGCACTTGGAGACGGATCACTGGAAGGAACAAAATAATGATCATGGTGGCATTTAACGGTAAAGATTTTCTGAATCAACCGGTTAATTGATAGAATTAGTGGATTATGAACAGTACTGTACAATGGAAGTCAGGTCAGCATGGCTACAATTAAATGATCTGAAAACCGAATACGCCTTTTTGCACTTAGAATAAGGAAAAATTATATTATATATGTCATCTTATCTGTCATCATGTCATATCATCTTGCTTGAGAATTTTTTTTGTTTTTTTATTTGTTTTTTTTTTACTTGGCAAGGCAGAAATACCCAAACTAAGCTTAAATATTCTTAATTCATCAGTCTTTTGAACTCAAGATATTGGTACTTATTCAGTGTGACTGCTAATACCATGCTGTGTGACTAATTCTGCATAATAACTGTATCTGTGTAAAGTCACTCCGCTTTCGATCCACAGTCAGTATTTAAAGTCCATATGACCGGTTTTAATCCTTTTGTAATTATGACTTGATGGATAATATTTGTGGTAAGTTTTAATCGTAGTGAAGCTGCAAAAGAAGAAAAGTTGGTGTGACATGTCCGTTTCTTGGCATTTATGTCATTTTGGTGTTTTTTTTAATCATTACCATATTATAAGATTATCTTTAGAGGCCACTGTATGTGTGTTCAGCCTCACAAAAAGCAATGTGATTTAGCTTAGGGGCCACTGTTTCTTGTTGAAAGTAAAACGTTTCAAGATCTGTACATCCATTATTGATTTCTAACAAGGCTTGGACCTAACCTGAATGTGGTCGATGGGTTGACAGCTGAAAACATCTGGGCCGTTCATAATATTGGATGTTTTGAGTGCATTAGGCTCGAACGCCGCTTCTCCTTTTTATTTCTATGCAATCCTTTCTCATTGGTATAAAATGGTTGGCACGGCAGCAGTTACAAATGTTTACCGCTACGTATGTCACTTCCTGTCAGTGTCCAATAAGGAAGTGAAATAACAAAAACATCTAAGTAAAACTAGGCAACATTTTTAGCATGTTTTATCAAAAAACAAAAAGGTGTAATGTCGGTTATATGCACTTTAAGCTGTTGTGTGTTAGCATTTGTAATAGCCGCCGCACACAAGTAAACAGCCGTTGCTCGCATATAATACCCTTAATCTTTTTGAGCCTAAAACCAAGCACGTTGATCTTGCGCCATGCTGATTCTCATCTACCTTCCCATAAAACCAAATGCCACTAATTACTAGGAATGTATTGATAATATTAATAGATGTTGGTCCAGTGGTATTGATGCACTTTTGTACTGATGTCTATGTATGAACTGTAAAAAAGAAAAAAAGTCTTATTTGCCAGACAAGCCTAAAATGGCACTCTGCACGAAGTTACTACCTTTCCTATGGTACAAGTCTTAAAAAAAAAAATCTCAGGTGCCTTTTCTCACGATGCGCACTTTTATCCACCAGTTTTAGTTGTTTTTTTCTCCACCCGGGGGCGCTATCGTCCGGCTTCACAGCTTTCTCATCTGATGAACTTACCATAGCAACCGCATGGCGCATGCTAATGAGGAGCCATAATTGATTCACACTTGTTCTGTGGATAACACTTGTGCTGTCAGTTTCAAGGGACAAAACGCTTCGACTCAGACTGGCAAACCAAGCGGACAATTCTGACTGTGCCTTTGCGCTATTGGAAAATGTGTATGTTACATAGTACTAATTGTGCGAAATAATCATGTTTCCTAATTGTGACTGGATTATCAAATAAAATTGTATACAATAAAAAGGACTAAACCAAGAGACGTCACTCGTTGATTTTTAATGTTTTAATAATGTTTGCAGAAATTAGATTAATGGAAAAATAGGAAGGTGCAATGAATACAAATATAGGAACAGATTTTGTTTGTCACTTTAAAGCCACATTGCGGAACAATCCTGACATATGTTGCAACATGTCACAACAGCAATTAAACTTTGGCAAAACATTACAAAAACTAATCTACTAATGATTGGCTAAACGCAGACAATGCTATTTTGCATTAGCTTTTCAAAATAAAGCATTTTGAAGCGACTTCAGACTTTTATTGTCCCCGGGGGACGTTCTTTTTCACGTACACAGTGCGTGTTTTTGACCAAACTGAACCAAAATGGCAACACGAGACAAGCTGGTCATGTCACCTAATGAAACACTTTTATTTTCTTTACTGCCTGAACTGATACAAAGTGTGGCTTTAAAGAGCATACAAATATTATTAGTGCTGCACAAAAGCTGTATGGATATTAAAGCACCAAAAAAAAACTGTCTCTAGCTCACTTGCGCAAGATCTGAACTGTCAGTTTAAAAAACAACCCATCTTAAAATGCTCAGGTTGATACATTTGGGCCCAAATCAACTAGTGGGTCGGACCAATCACACGGCAGCATTGTCAGTAGTGGACAGGTTTTACATTTGCCGACCACAATAAGCACTTTTATCAATAATTAAAAACACAGCAACTTAAAAAAAACACACACACACACACAAGGTGCTGCTGCAGACTTAAAGACTAAAATATTAACTAAATATTTAAGTGCTTTAGGGTTTTATTTTTAAACTTGGCTGTGATTGGCTAAAATGAGGTGCGCTTGATCCTAATAAAAGTATATTCTGTTAAACCAGAGCCTTTCCAGATTGATATCTCTTTGCTAATGTTACTTGCACGGTCTTACTTACTTGCCACATCTGAAATGATTGATAAAATCAGTGTCTAATGATTTATTTAAGTATTAGTCACATGCCGTATCAGGGCTGCTTGTACTCGGTTGACCTCTTCCTATACCGCTATACGCCATACTTCACTGACTACTGCACTATTGCCTCCGGCACTGTTTGAAAATAATCAACAGAATATCCCTCCGGGGCTTCCATACTTTGCATTTTCTCGCGGGTTGAGTCAATGATCAATTGTAACCTGATTTCAGATGTGTTTTCATGAAGTGATTGGCATGTGCTGCTTGGTGTTGTATTATTTGGTTCACGTTTTTTCCAGGACAGCGCTGAGTGAGATTGGCTGTGACAGGACTGGCCCAGATGATGCCTGCACTGGGATGGTGGAAGCAAAGAGCACTGGGGCAGAAAAACGCCGCCTCCGATGAGTCAAGGTACTCACCAGTCCATTCACGATGGGTCTGGACGAGCACGGGCAATCATGGGCCAAGATCTGTCCGTTATGAGCTGTACATCCCGATTCACCTTAAAGACAAATTGATGTTTTAAGCCTTATTGCCTGTATGTAGTCGGTGAACATCAGGGTTGTGTATTATAAACAACTTCATGGTACTTATTGACACAGCAATATTAGGTGATACAATATCTATATTGCAAGAAGTCATGGCAAATCACTGAGGCTTAGACGAGCTGATGCGTACCTGTCTGGTCTTTGTGCGTGCGCTCAGTCATTCAAATGTTGTTAGCATTTAGCCTCTCCCAGCATAGGTATAGCTCCAAACTGGGGTGAAGTTAGAAGCTACCAAGCTGTTCCACGTTTTTCCCTATTTAAATACGGTTACGTGAGGCTTTACACGATCCAAGTCTAGTTACACAAAATCAAACATGTCGATTTTCTAAGCGGATAAAAAAGGGGTACTATATTGTAAGGCGTAATAACACCTTAGGTGCACTTCAACATCCGAGCAGTAATATCTTACTTTACTGCACGGACCAAAGACCAGACAGGTACGCATCAACTCGCCTAAGCTAAGGTAAGAACATATCTCAGTATGGAAAAACGGCGGCCTGTTCTTTTAACCGAGCACATTTTCTCCAGTTCGACTTTACCCAAATCTAAAAGCTCCTTGAAAAAAAGAGTGTCAAAATAGCAACAAAAACGATGAAAACGCAGCCACAAAAAAAAAAAACATCAAAAGAGTGACAAAAAAGAAAAAAAACAGGCAAAGTGATGAAAAAGCAACAAAAATGAAACAAAAAAAAAGCAGGTGACAAAAAAGTGACGACAACGTGAGGAAAAATCAGTTTTTCTTTTTTTTTTGTTTTTTTTTGAAGATCTTAGCTTTCAAATGAGGCGTTACACTGTAAACTCCAGTCGAGGCGCTTTTAGTTTTGGGTAAAGCTGAACTGGAGAAAATATGCTTGGTTAAGGCGGGGGTTAAGAGGTTAATAATGCATGTTATAAATAAAGCCCAGGGTCAAACAAGCACTTTTTAGAGGTTTTCTATTATTTACAGTTTGCAGTATACAGTATTCTTGCACACTACACCAACATTACAATGTAATGTTGATCAAGAAAAAAACATAGAACACAAAATAAAATGTACTATTTGACCTTTCGCTAAAGCCCCTCCGCCTGGAGCAACGTTAGCTAACTCTGGAAAGCAGTGGAGTTTAGCATGTCATAATGGGGAAGACGGAGGTATTAGTGATTCTGTTTGGTGCAATACCATCACGATATCCTTCAGATCGAGGCAATGTGGAGTGGAGGAAAATACTTAAAATATGCAACGAATTGGACACTACAACTATCGAAGCTGAAGCACCAGTGTGATAGGAAATCAACAAGACGGAGGGTCAACGAGTATTAGGTTTGATTGGACAATGAGCGTTTTGGGGATCATCTGTTCAAACTACATCCAACAGGAAGTTACCCTGCGTTAAAACAAATCTGCTAAATCACTGTCAGACCCACTCACACTGGGGGGAAATACTTTTTCTTTGCATTGTTTCCACTTTAAATGGTAAAGGGAGAGAAGAGTAAAACATTGTTCTTAGCAAAAATCTGATTTAAGTGTAAAACAAAAAAAACAAAAACAAAAAACACCCTGTTCGGCCCCTAGTGCCTTTTTATCACCCTTTTTGCATGTCCCCTGAACGCACTACTGTAAGTGCTACATGACATATCGAGTGAGCATCTGCTGTGTCAAATCTGAAAGCACCTCTCTCTCTCTCTCTCTGTCTCTCCTCCTACCTCTCTTCTACCCCCTTTCCCTCTCCCTCCCTTTATCCCATTCTGTTTCTCACTCTTCCTTCTTCTTCCTTCTCTCTCTCCCTTTTGTCTCTCTCTCTCTCTCTCTCTTACTCTCTTCATCCTCCCTCTCTTCCATGTTCTCTTTTTCTTTTCTCTCTCTTGTCCCCCTTCTCTCTCTCCCTTTTTCTCTCTCTTCTCTCCTCCCTTTTTCTCTCTCTTCTCTCACTGTCTCTCTTTCTCTTTCGCTGCCTCCCTTTCTCTCCCCCTTCCTATTTCACTGCCTCTTTCTCCCTCCCCTTCTCTTTTCTCCCTTTCTCTCTTATTCTCTATCTTTCCATCTACCCCTTCTCTCTCTGACTCTCTCACCTCTCACTCCCTCCTCCTTTCTCTCCCCCCTCTCACTCTCTCTCCCTCCCTCCCTCCCTCTCTCTCATTAGCGTCCAGGAGAATTCACAATGACCCCGTACTTCTGCTGCTACTGCTGCTGCTACTACACGTGTTTTGCTTGCCGCTCAAGCCGCTGACCGGGTGCGGACGGAGACTGTTTTCCCCTGACGCATGTGGCCAATAACCTCGCCGGGGGAAGGTTGCTATGGCAGCTCGATGGATGAAGAACAAATGGCCAGAGTGTATTGCTTGTTATGCCCGTTCACTGCGGGTTCACGGATGGAAGAAGCAGGCGGCCCTAATTAGAACAGACGGGGGGAATATGTGGAGATTCCTAAACACAATGCTCGGATTGTGTTGTTGTTGAGCCAAAAAGGGAAGAGGGTTCGTCAAACGGGACAGGGCGGCTATAGTGTTCGGGAATGTGATGTCATACCGCTAAGCATTATGGGATTAGCAGCAATTGTAAACTAATGGAGATTTTAAAAGTTAAAATACTGGAGTTATTGTTCACATTAAAACACGTGGACACCACAGTGTGTTAGATGTATTTACCAGCAGTAACCCAGCAGCTAACAGAATTGTTCCATGCCTTTTTTTTTTCACTTTTTATACTGTTTTTAGCTAATGGTCGTCAATGGAAATGTATGCTAACAGCTGCAAAGATGGCGGATCTCCATGGTAACTGTGGAATTTCCCAAACTATAGCTAACGCATTCTTCTTCTTTTTCCCCTTGCGTGCTGGAGCGGGACAGGCAGCCGGTGGATCATGAATCAGTGAGGAAGGCCCCCGCGCTAATCAGGCAAATGGGAATGCCGCATGCACGGGACAAAAGAAAGTGACCTCGGCAGAAATGATGCCCACTATGGAGAGGAGCAACTAGCTCTCACTCCTGTGTATTCAAAGTGTTCAAAGAATGTCATTACATGTCACACCCATATACAGCATTGAGTGGTGACAAAGTGAAGCAGCACCAGTCATCCTCAAAATAACTGTAAAAGAACATCACCCCCTGCTACAGTGGGGTGCTAAGGTTTAGGCACCCTGTATCAAAATGTATTTACATGTGAACGATGAAGCATGGGGAAGATGACATTCCCCTAACATTTAAGGAAAACAAATCTAGTTTTATTGTTATCTTTTTATTTAACTAAAATAGCATAAATGGGAAATCAGCCCATAGAATATGTTGCCAGTAGTGCTGTGGAGGATTCAAGAGCTCTTTGGCAAACTTCAAAGGTGCAAAAATGTTGGAAGTGAAGCAACAGAGCTGAACGGTCTCCATTTATTGACCATTTTTCTAACCGTGGATTTATGAACATCTAGAGTCTAGACTTTTATAGATGGTTCTGTCACCTTTTCCACCTTTATATATCAATAATGCTTGATCGTAGGTCCTCAGAGAGCTCTTTTGAGCGAGACATTTCTTAACTAGTGTGTGTTTTTCAGTGGGCAGGGCAGCTTTAAGACACACCTCAGTGGCTGGCTCACACCTAAAAACTCGAAATCTCTGCATAAATGTGTCTAATTAGTTCTTGGAGGATTCTTATCCCACGCTGCCCTGTGAACGTTTGCATGTTATTGCCAATAAAAATATGGTAAAATGTAATTGATTGGGTGGTATTAGTTTGAGCAGACACTGTTTACTCATTTTAATAATAAAGATCAGACCACATTTTATGACCAATTTATGCAGAAAAGTGAGAAATTCTAAAGGGTTCACACACTTTTTCCTCCCACTGTATGTCACTTCTTGTCAGTAGCTTAAACATTCAAATAAGAATAAAATGATAATTACTTTCAACAGACGTTATCCAGCTAAATAAGTCATATTTTTCAAGTGAATAAAACCTGTCAAATGCACTTTAAACACTTTTCTAGGCAGCCTAAAGTCTATCAGTTCTATAGTTTGGGAGAATTGTTGGCTCTTTCTTCCTTACAAAAATCTCTCAGAGCTGAGGGATTTCTTGCTCTTCGGAGGTCTATCCACAGATCTTCAATGATGTTTAGGTCCGGAGACTGTGAAACCCAGGGAAAAACCTTCAGACTGCACCTCTTGATGTAATCCCTCGTAGACCTTGAGCACGTGTTTACGATGTAATCTTTTCCACAGAAGGTGTTATATTTTCCTCCCAGAATTTGTTGGAATTTAATTGAATCGATTCTTTGTGCTGCCTATGAAATGTTCCCCGTGCCACTGTTCATTGGCTTGACGCCTAACCTTCAATTGAACGCAGGCAACCCAGTCATCATCATAACTATGTCCTTCAGGGGACAAAACAAAATAACAAAAACAAAGCGTGCCCTAATTTGCTCCCCCATGTCGCTGGACCGGGGCCGAGTCACCCCAGAGTAAAACCAGCGTGATTTTTCTTCTTTCGCTCCATCTGTTGTTAAATATTCTGTATATTGTACTGCTCCACGCCGCGTGCCATTAGTGCCAGCTGCTCATCCTGCTCACATTCTCGTTGGCCCGTTACCTTCTTGAATATGTAATTGTCCGTTTCAATGTAAACGCTTCGCTGTGTGATAACGCGGGACTCAAGCCAGGACAATCGAGTCCAGCGCAAAACTGAAGGGGGTCCCGCAGGCATCAAGCTCCAAAAAATGACCAAAAAATATGTTTAAACTAAAGAATAAAGCAGTAGATCTACACTCATTCTACATCTACACGGTTAAACCCATGATGAATTATTGACTAAATAGACCGAGAAGATGAGCGGGCTTAAGGGAGACATTACCGCTTTTTAAAATGATTACTTAACCCGCCTTAACAAGCACATTTTCTCCACTTCGGCTTTACCCAAATAGAAAAAATCTTCTTACAGACTATAGGCCAGTGCCTCATTTGAAAGCTAAGACCCGCAAATCTGATCTAAACTGATATTTTCCCTCGCGTCGTTTTTGCCGCCATTTTGATGCTTTCTTCAGGAAGCTTTCATTTGGGTCATGCCAAAGAAAATCTGTAAAGGCGGAGGGTTATTTATTCATGTATTGTAAGTTTCAGGTCTGGAAACAAATAAACTGCCCAGTTTTCTTAATTCATCTTAAACGCATCACGGAGACAACCTTTCCACTGACAGTAGCCGCTACTGTAAGGAATCATTTTTGAAAGGTTTTTCCAAAATATGATTTGTCGATATCTTATTCCCTGATTTATTGAGCTTTGAACCCCACAAAACAAGACGTAACTTTATTAATTCATTTCTTTTTTCACATTTTCTTCCAGCAACAAGTTTATTATTACTTACTTTATGAAAATGCAGGTGGTCGACTTTGCACATTATATAACATTTGTAATACATTTAGACTTCAAAATCTATCTGATACGTTTGCAAAATGAATCCAATCATTGAATCCTGCTCTAACCATTAATCAGATTTCGTAGCCACATATATATGTCATTTTATTTTTCCTATTCAATTGCAACTTCTCACCAAGACCAAGTGCACTCTTTCACTTTCAATAGTGAAAAGTTACTTGATACAAAAAATCCGGCCTCTTTCTAAAAAAAAAAAAAATCCTTCAAATACTATAATGTCCCTTTGTACAAGACATGTGACATTTCGTCCACGCTACATGTGCAGATGATAAGGAGTGCATTTGTGACCGGCTGCTCGAGCGCGGATATTTGGGACATTTTCCAAGCCTTGTTGCTATGGCGATGGAGCGCCACTGAAAAGAGGAAGTGTGTAATTGAGAGAGCGAGAGAGGGATGGAGACTGTAAACAGATGTGTTAAGAGAATAACATCTCACGGTGTTATGCAATACCTCCTAAAGCTCTGTATTCCTCCATAACGTGATGCTAGGGTTTGAGTAGACCGTACTTTTGTGGTATAAGGTTACATTATGTGTCCAAGCAGAATAATACTGTAACTGCTGTGTCCTTTAATGCTCGGATATCTGGGACATTATACACAATTAAGCCAGCTCCCGTGTTTCTGAGTGCACTGATTGTATCAAACTGAGAGGAAGCTCCCAGACTGAGGAGGTGGAGTGACTGGAGCAGGTCCATGAATGGGGCGGACCGTGGCATTCCTCTTCCTACTTACTATAGTTCAGCTTCTTATCCTTTTCCAAGTTTTTGAAGAAAATCTCCAGCAGATCTTAGACGTCAATTGTCCCAGACTCCGACCCATTTCAAGTTGAATAAGGTTTTGTAGACATGGCTGTTGACTGTTGACAGGTTGGAGAACTCGGACGATGTGCTGTAGCTCTCAAGACCCTGGCACTGCCCACCTCTGTCAGCATAAACTTGGGCTTGATTATTGGTAATGATGACACCACTCTCACACACTGCCCTGAAGCTCCAGCATGGACTAGATGTTAGCTAACCCTCAGTCTGATCTGCAGATGGACTGGAATCTAAAGCCTTCAATGTAGCTCTCCTCAAGGTTTGTTTTTTCCCCACAATTGTTGTTTGTTTGGGTTTTAGTTTTTTGTTTTCCCTAGCCAAGAGTAAGACTTTTCAATGTTGTTCTCATAAAAACACACACGCACACACCTTGAATGAAGTTTTGAGTAGCTAGCGCATTTTAGTGTAATCTTTGGATTTTCACTGGCTACTCTTCCCCCAAAAAGCTCCTCCTGAGGTCCTATATCCAGGAAATGCTTTCCTCACTTCTCCAGTTCAGCTATTTTCTCTTTTCTTTTTGTTTATTGAAATGCTTTGCACTGAAGGAGGCCAAGGGGAGGAAGAGCATGGGGCTTACAGTTTGATTGCTTGAAAATCAGGGAGACATTTCTGGATATTTGAGCTGTTTTAGATCCATATTGAATTTTCTAACTAACAAAGGTCAGTGTACTTGTGGGTATTTATTTCTTTATGGAAATGACAATTGAAAATTAGGAAACAAGTCATTTTTCAATTTTGGTTTTGCAAATTGAAAAAAAAAAAAATATGAAGCACCAGCCGTTATTTGTTGTTTTATCATAGTGAATATGATTTTATTTTTCAAAATCAGTATAATGGTGGTGGAGATGATGTGTCGTAGGCAGCTTATATGGATCAGTAGGGAGAGCTTACGCCCCCTACTGACTGGCGCCTTCTCCAGGACGGCATTCCAGGTGTGGGATTAAAGACATAAACGAACCCACAACCCATTATTCTTTTTATGAAGCCGGAAGTTGTCTTATTCACACGCCAAATGACTTGTTTCTTTTTTTTTTTTTTTTTCAATATTAATTTCCATGAAGAAAATCAAAATACCCACAAGTACAACGTTTAAGATTGTGATAAAGGTTACTTCCAAATTCATATATTTAAGGATATTAAATCCAAGCCATTACGATCATTATTAAACATGTAACCTCCTAAAACTAATGTTATTCGGTTTTCTCCAACAATGTTCTTGTGTGGGCATAATACGTCGTAACTAGGGCTGCCGTTTAACGATTTTTATCAAGAAAAAAAAAGTTTAGGTACTATGGTATAAAAAAAACAAAAAACATTTATACTGTTTTGATGCTGTTGGTCCAGGGACAGCATTAAAGTGACATTGCCAATTATTTTCCCATTTTATTCTGAATGTTTGCCCATTTTTTCCCCATTTAGTTCCACATATTTGCCAATTTTTTCCCCAATCAACTCCCCATGTTTTTCAGAAATTTTGCCTAATTTTTCCCAATTAATATTTTTTGCCATAATTTCTCCCAATGTTCCTAAATTATTTTCACACATTTCTTGACATTGGACTTGAACCCGATATTGTAAATTGGCAGATCTTCCAAACATTATTGTCCTGTTTTCTGGTTCTAGATGACAAATATTTAGTGTAGGTATCGAAATAAGTATCGTTCAGGTATCGGTATCAAAAACCAAGCATGGTTAAAGTACCGGTATCGGAAAAAAAAAAAGTTACGGTATCCAGCCCCAGTCGTAACATTGTGAAAAATGTAGACATTGCATTAATCGTGGCTCAGTAAGAAGAAGCAAAACGATGTGACCCCTGACCTGGCCTCCACTAGGTAGGTAAACACTGTGTTATCAACAGCAACAAACTGTGACCCCTCCCTCCCTGGTGCACCTGATGCCCTGGCCGGCGTCTTTTCCGTAATCGCCCCTTTAATGGCCTATGAAGTCGAGCGACAAAGGCCTTGAGAAGCTAACCGCTGACAGTCGGTGGAACAATCCCAGCGCGGGACAATGCACACTGGGGGTTACATAAGGACGTGAGCTTTGGACCTGGCGGGGAGTGGGGGCTGGGATACGAAGGGGGGGTGGGGTGGGGGTTTAGTGAGGTGGTCGCGCAATTCCTGCTGTCAGAATGAATTTAGGGCCACGAGTCAGACAGTGCGGGACATACCGACCAACACAGAGCAACACGACGGGCTGGGGCATTGCAGGGGTCGGCTCTCTCTGTGGATGTAGAAATGCTGCTTTCTCACCAAATTGCTCGGACTGGTCTTTTGCGCCATCGTCACTGTGGTGTAACTGCCATTTCTTCAAGTCGGCTGCATTGAAAGAACGAAGGAGCACGGGCCACGGCAGCGAAGAAATGCATAGTGTGTCATAACATTGCAGCAAATGTAGACATTACCAATTAGGGCTAGTTTCTCCTCTCCTGGAACCACCACCATAACGTGGTGGAGGGTTTGAGCGCCTGAATTATCCTGGAGCTCTGTTGTCAGGGGCTTGGTGCCCCTGGTAGGGTCTCCCATGGCAAACAGGTCCTAGGTGACGGGTCAGACAAAGAGCGGTTCAGAAGCTCCTTATGAGAGACCAACAGGCCCGGTTAGAACCATGAGGCCGTCCTCCTGTGGACCCACCACCTGCAGGAGGAGCCATAGGGGCTGGAGCAATGTGATTTGGGCAGCTGCCCCCACGACCCGGCAACGGACCAGTGGAAGAAGATGGATGGATGGATGGATGGCTAGTTTCTCCTTTTTTGGTTCAATGTCACACTCACAGGGCCAAGAAGCTTTTCAGAGACAATCTAATGTATCTATCCATCTGGGAAATGCTACAAAAAAAACTCCCTTTCCTAATGAAAAAAACATTCTTTCTAACCCAAATCTTTGTATTTGGATAACCAGTGACCCCTCCACTGCGCAGACCCCCGGCCTAATCCAGTCTAGTCCGAGTGTAGACCTGCGTCTAATCCATTTAAGGCAAAACCAAGACGCCTCTATTGATTCTTCCTTCTACACTTCCATCCTCGCGTCCTCATCTCCTCTTCTATCCATCCATCCTCCTGTCTCTCCACCTCTCATTGAGTCCTTTATGCCTGCTTGCGTTTATGTCACGTTATGTTTGATTTTGTTGTGTCGAATGTTTGTCGGTTTCTTGTCGTGTTTTTGTTTACAGCCTATAGGCCAGTGCAACGCCACATTTGAAAGCTAAGACCTTGTTGTAGTTTCTGAAAAGGTGCGCAAGTGTGTGAGTAAAACACAGGTGGTGGATGGCAGCTAACTGGTTAAACATTCTTCTTGCTTTTATTTTTCTTCCTCCCATCATCCATCCCGTGCTTCCACCGATCTATTCATCCTTACACTGTCACTCCCAAGGTCAGCTCTGGCCTCTTCATTGAGTCCCTGTGTGGTACGATGCCAGCGCTGCACCCTGCTGTAGGACCCTTCATCTATCTTTCCTCCCTTCCTTCTTTCCATCCTTCCTTCATCTGTCTCTTTCCTTGCGTCCTTCTTTCCTTCCTTCCATAGTTCCTTCCTCCATCCATCTATCTTTCCTTGCTTCCTTCTTTCCATCCTTCCTTCATCTATCTCTTTCCTTGCTTCCTTCTTTCTTTCTTTCTTTCTTTCCTTCCTTCCTTCCCTCATCCATCTATCTTTCCTTCCTTCTTTCTTTTCCTCCTTCCTTTCATCTATCTCTTTCCTTGCTTCCTTCTTTCCTTCCTTCATCTATCCATCTATCTTCCCTTCCTTCATCCTTCTATCTTTTCTTCCTTCATCCATCTATCTTTCATTCCTTCATCCTTTTATCTTTTCTTCCTTCATCCATCTATCTTTCCTTGCTTCCTTCTTTCCTTCCTTCCATACTTCCTTCCTCCATCCATCTATCTTTCCTTGCTTCCTTCTTTCTTTCTTTCCTTCCTTCCTTCCCTCATCCATCTATCTTTCCTTCCTTCTTTCTTTTCCTCCTTCCTTTCATCTATCTCTTTCCTTGCTTCCTTCTTTCCTTCCTTCATCCATCCATCTATCTTCCCTTCCTTCATCCTTCTATCTTTTCTTCCTTCATCCATCTATCTTTCATTCATTCATCCTTCTATCTTTCCTTGCTTCCTTCTTTCCTTCCTTCCTTCCTTCCTTCCTTCCTTCCTTCCTTCTCTCATCCACTCTTCCTCCATCCATCCCCCGTTCAGGTCCCTCCCGTCTTTGGATCCTTCCACTCTTCCACTTTGCCTTAATGAACCCACTCAACTCCACGAATTCCCACAGACACCCCCACCCCTCCGCGCGCGCACACCGCTCCTTCCCAAAATCCCATCTCCCCTCTCAGCTCCTCGAACCTCTCTGTCACGATAGGACCCAAAAGATAAATGAAAAAAAAAAAAATTGACGAGCAGCACCAGGACGCGCGTTCTCTATTTATAATTCCTGCGCGTAACGTTGCGTCTCCGGCGCGTCTCCCCGCGGTTAACCAATGCACATCCATCCTCGCGCACTGCATCAGCCGCCACGACGCTTCTCGCGCGCGGACGTCACCGACTCTCTCCACTTCCTCTCCTTCCCTCGCTCGTTTTTTTCCCCTCCTTCTTCTTCTTCTTCCTTTTTTGTTCCAACCAAGAGCGTATCTCCTTTTTGCTCTCTGCCTCGCTTGCTCGCTCGCTCTATACGCCGCCCACTTATTCCCCACCATTGATCCGACCACTCGCCGGCTTCTCCTTCGCCTCCATCGCATCGTCCCGCTGCGCGCTTTTCGCCAATCCTTAGTCCAACGGGGGGGATAGAGACAGGCGCGTCAGAAAAGACAGAAAAAGGATTTAGGAGCAACATCAGAGGAGAATCACCATGGCGAGCGCCGAGGACAAACCTGCCAGCAAGGAGAACGCGTCCAGTTGGAAGGACTCCTTCTACAACCCCAGGACTGGAGAGGTTTTGGGTCGCACGGCCAGCAGCTGGGGTAAGCCTCTCCAGTTTCATTCATTGCCCCCCTCCCAATAAGCGCCACACGTTTTTCACCCTTCAAGCTCCGAATTCGGCCCCCCCCATAATAGCGCAGAACCGGTGGCCTACACCAAGGTGGCCGAGCCTGCGCTGGCGAATCTGTCCTTTTCTCATGAAGGCACCCTTGGCGCTTTTGCCGCATTGCTCGCATTTCCCATTCAAATGAGTCATAACTGATCCCGTATCTATAGTCCCGACGTGCACGATGTGTGAAGCTATTACCTAACCACCCGCTTAGCATTCCCCCATACATTTATGTAACGCGGGCCCTAGTCATGGGCTCAGCGCCGAGGGGACAAAAGGTCATTTTCTGCCATTTTTAAAGGTGCGATCACCTTTTCAAACTGAACGTGAGAGAGGAGACGGGGGGGGGGGGGGGGGGGGGGCTGATGGTCAGAATTGGAGTGAAAACATGTCAGGACTGGGGAGAATTCCACATGATGAGATTAGTCATTATGTTTAGTCAATGACATGAGTAACCATTGTCACAGCACCGGTCATCTCCTTCATTATCCTGGCGGGCTGCGCTGTGATGCACGCAGGACATCTCATTGGCTGCATTTCAACACGGATTCTTTGCTTTAAAAAAAGAAAAGAAAGGAAAAGAAAAGGGGGGGAAAAAAGACCCCAAGACTGAGTGTCAGCCTTCTCCCTGATTAGTTGTAATGATGCAGCAGTCGTTTGCACAGGGAGGGGGGCTACAGGACGAGCAGAGCCTCTCCCTCTGCCAGGACGGCCCCGCTCCATCACAGGCGCTGACTGCGGGCTGCGCTGGGCCCCTGAGCCGCTCAGATGCTCCATTGCAGTTGCATGGCCGCCCACATTAGCATGCCTGTCAAGGTCAAATGGGATTCCCTCTCTCCTCTTTCTCCCCGTCTTTCTGTGTGCACGCAAGCCGGGCAGGTGCATTGTGGGATACGCGGCTGGGGAGCGTGAGGCAGCGGCAGTGGCAGAAGCACGAGCGGGGCGGGCGCGCGGCGCGATTGAGCGAAAGGGGGCCCGTGTTTTTCTTTTAGAGGGCAGAACCATTTTGAATCAGATGTGTTGGAGGCATGCGGCTGCAGATGCTCTTAGCTCCGCAGTGGCATCCCAGCAGGAGCCAGGGCCCGTCTCCGAGGGGAAGCGTTGTGTCTTTTAAACGTGTGTGTGCGGAGGCTGATCAGGGGCCTGTGCGTGATCAGCTGTCACTGCTGCATCAATACATGACGGGCATCTAAAGGTGTGCAGTTCAGCACGTCCTGCACGCTATTCGAGCCTCATATACTGCAGGTGCACACCATGTCACCTATAGGGTTACATTTGTTTTACATTCATCCAAATTCCTCAAAAACTGTATTAGTAAAAGATTTCATTTTCATGTCGAGATGAAGCTTAAAGTGGCATCGAAGGATGGGTCAAATGCAGAGGACTAGGATTTCCCTACAGGGACAATAAAGTATACAAACAAACAAAAGTTTGATGTTAAGTTTGAGATATGCCGCTGTAGATATGCCAGTGCTTAGCGCTCGTGCTTCACAGCTAGAAGGTCCGGGGTTCGATTCCCACCAGGACGGGGCCTTTCTGTGTGGAGTTTGCATGTTCTCCCCGCGTCTGCGTAGGTTTCCTCCGGGTACTCCGGTTTCCCCTACCACTAAAAACATGTACAATATGTACAATAGGCCAGGATGAATGAGAGTGCGCATGGGGGATGATGGATGGAAATTAGCCCAAGGCTACAATCCGGTGTGGCTTGTTCATTAACTTGCACTGTCCCGACCAAATAAACAAACAAACAACAGCGCTCTCTCTTACTGAACAAGTATGTTGCATCGAAATGGGGAGCCACTCACTCGCAAAAACTCTCATGTCATTAATCCCAGTTTCAACACAAGGGTGAGTCTTTGCATTGAGGAACACATGTCAGCGTTCTGCCAACAGACAAGAAAGAAGTACATTTTTCAAGAAATCTGCCCCACGATTTTATATATATATATATATATATATATATATATATATATATATATATATATACACACATCTTATTTTGACTGTGATGAGATATTTTTCCCCCTCTCATTTCAAGTGTCTCATGCATTTCTTGAAATTAGTTACTCAGATCAAGGGCAAATTTACATTTACCCTTGATGGGAGAACATGCAAACTCCACACAGAAGGGCCCCGTCCAGGTGGGAATTGAACCCGGGACCTCGTAGCTGTGAAGCACGAGCTCTAACCTCTGCGGCACCCTTATTAATTATTCAAATAATTCCCCTCACATTTATTTGGGCTCGGAATCATATTGCTAGCTCTGTCTCATGATAAAATGTTTGTGTTTTTTAATCATGCAGATGATCTCTGCTGCCGTGCGTCAATTCAACAAAAAGCCTGAGGGTGAACACAAAAAATGGGCACGCGAGCATTTGGACCCGGGCCACTTTGGACCCTGGTTCAATCTCTTAACCCCCACCTGAACCGAGCACTTTTTCTCCAGTTCGGCATTACCCCAGGGGTGCCTAAAGTGCGGCCCACAGATAACGTTATATTCTTCTTGAGTTGACACACATCTCCAGAGAAGTTTAATGCTTCTACATGATTATAACATCAACATGTTTGAGCCCAAATAAGGCTCTGAGGCTCTTAACGTCTAAAATGCACCCTTATTAATGTTAATGCCAGCATTGACCACTGATATGTGGCCCACCACGCCCTGTACTATTCAATATGTGGCCCTCAATAAAAAAAAAGTTTGGGCTGCTTAACCCAAATCTAAAAGCTTCACAAAACATCAAAATAGCGGCAAAAATATGAAACAATAACACAATAAAAAAAAGACAATGATATAAAGTGATGAAAAATCCACAAAAAAAGTGTCAAAAAAGCAACGGTAAAAAAAAAGCGATGAAAAACACTTCAAAAAATAATGTGACATTCTCCAGCTGAGACGCTTTTAGATTTGGTTAAAGCCGAACTGGAGAAGGTTCAGGTTAACATGTCATTCAGTTGTTTTGCACAGGACGTTACCTCTACACGAGATAAAAACATAACTAAAAGCAAGACGACAACCATGTTAGGTAAAGCACCACTTAGCAATACGTTTAATTATCGTCCTACATTATCCTGACTGTATATGATGTAAAAAAGAAAAAAGAAATAAAAAAGCATCAATCCCTTTAAATCCTGTGGCGAATTGGCACACGAATCACCGCTCATTATTGCACACGTGTTTTCAGTATCAGATATAGTCATGAAATCCTTTATGCTTAATGATGAGATGTAGATTGTGAGTTGGTCCACACACACACTGCCTGTAAATATTTATGCGTTGTGTTTCAGCAAAAGCAGTGAGCACCACTTAGTGTGAGTGCAGCCCGGGCCGGTGGGCCACTTCCACAGGATGGCTACTCCAGTCTAGGTTCAATATGAAGGAAAGGTACCATTACGGCATCATCCCGGCGCACTACCTCCGTCTGCCTTACAGTGATACAGCAAATACGCTTTAAAAGCTATTGACAGAACTTTGATACGCGTTCTCAAAATTGCAAACAAATGAATAAAACAATGATAAAATGGATTATTCAAAGTCAAATTTCACCGTGGTGTTAAATTACAAATACAGGTTGAACGAGCAGCAGCGGATACAGTCACAACATACATCGTTCTGTCGCAGATTTGTATCATTTTTACCCCAAAACATTAAAGGTGCATTATGCAACTTTTTATGTGGGAACGAAAGTTGATATTTGTGCGTATTTGACCCTGTGGTGACGAAGCCGCTGTATGAGCGGTCAGCATGGCGCCTTTACTTTCCATCACAGGGGTCTCTACGACGCTCCTGGATCAATTGTTTTGTCGTTTTTTTGGATGACAGGGTCCGTGAGCAGGGAAAACCTTCCAAACAATTGACCCCGGAGCGTTGTAGAGACCCCTGTGGTGGAAAGTAAAGGTGCCATGCTGCCCACTCATACAGCCACAAGGTGAAATACCCACAAACGTTCTTTTCACATAAAAAGTTGCGTAATGCACCTTTAAATTATTCTTAACTCCAGACTAACATTTTGAGTTGGCCACAAGCAACAAAAAAAGCGATGGAAAAAGCAACAAAGCGGTTACAAAAAAGCAACAAAATTGCAACAAAAACGTGGCAAAATTACACACAAAAAAAGTGGCAGCAACACGAGGAAAAATCGTAGATCCGTTTTTTTAGGTCTGAACTTTCAAATGAGGCTTTTAGGTGTGGGTAAAGCTGAACTGGAGAAAATGTGCTCAGTTAAGGCGGGGGTTAAGGGGTTATTATGTATTTATTACATCCATTATGATGGGGGAAAGCACTTGTTTATCGACAACATGGTCCACTGTTGGGCACTGCATGTGTTACACCTCTCCGGGTTTATTTTAATGACCTCAAAGGGTTCAGCGCAGCAAACAGAAAGTGCTGCACACGGTTTGAGGCTAGAGTGTAAAACCTGACCCAGCCCAAAGAAGATGGGAACCGCAAAAGGTGCTTTCCATTTTGGGAATCTGCATTTAGGAGCAGGGCATCTTTTTATGATTACATCCACGCCAAAACCAGTGTTATAGAAACCCTAATCTGGTCTAAACAGAGACAACATTTAAGGAAGCTGGAACTCTTCCTGACCACATTCTGGACACCAAAATGTACAGGCCAAAACGCTGAGGGCAGACGTTACGAAACACTCATTTCCTCAAAATAAGGTTTTCTTGACATATCGCCTCTTTTCTCCTACAGACTCCAAACTTTCCAGTCTTGTTCCTAAGATTTTTTGAATTTTGATATATATATTACACAATACCCTTCCAGAGTTTGGGGTCACCTAGGTCTCTAATCAGCAGTGCTAGCATAATTGCAGGGTTTTCTAATCATCAATGACCCTCTAACACGATTAGCTTACATCCAGAAAGTATTGACACACCTCGCTCTGTCAGAGTGACTCGGGTTCTTGGTCACCTCCCTGACCCGTTTCCCCCGATTTCTGTTTGTTTGTCTGTGTACTTCATTGTCCCCGTATGGAAATTTGTCCTCTGCATGTGACCCATCCTTCGATGCCGCCGGGGCAACCCGTGAGGAGCAGTGGGCGGACAGCAGTGCCGCGCCCGGGGACCCCTCTCCAGATGTGGAGCCAGGCTGATGGTCAGAATCACCTGGCTGGAGAATTCACCTATTATACATGTTTTTAGTGGTAGGGGAAACCGGAGTACCCGGAGGAAACCGACGTAGACACGGGGTTGTAGTTCCAGTCAGGTTGTAGAAACAACTCAAGGACGATCAGTGATTTCATAGGAAACTGTTTCTCAGACTTATTGTTTTGAATTGATACCTCTAAATGAATTTATTTCCCCTATCCACCTCACGCCTTAAGGAATCCAAACGTGTACTATTTGGAAGTTTGAAAAGCTGAACGAGTGTCAAGAAACCTAATGTCTAGCTCTAACAGAAGCGTCAATCACAGCCCGGTCCCAGCACAGCGTCGCAATAACCTTTGCCGGGCTTACTCAGCTTCTGGAGCCGTGCGTTTGATCCGCTCTGGCAGCTCGGTGACAAGCGAGCTCTCCGGGGGGCCGCTCGCCGAAGCCCTGGGTGGTTTGACTGTAGCGTTAATTATACATGAGGCCGACCCGGCTCCTCTCACTCCGCCCTGTCCTCCTCCACGCAGGCCTCATCCTGCTCTTCTACCTGGTGTTCTACTGCTTCCTGGCCGGGATGTTCGCCCTGACCATGTGGGTGCTGCTGCAGACCCTGGACGACTACGTGCCCAGATACAGGGACCGCGTGCCCTTCCCGGGTGAGTGGAAAATAACACAACCAGTTGAGGTATTACTGAAGTGAAAGTGCTAGGAAAGGTTTCAAATTACAAAAAGTACAAATCTGTTTTATTAAGTGTAACTTGGCTTGTAAAACTCAAAAATGGCGCCTGAATTTCCTTTGCTGTGCGGCAACACAACAGGGACAAACCGTCTTCCTCGTTGTTAGTCAGTACGTCTGCACAGCGCCTCCTACTGTTCATAGATTATTCAATCATTACATGGCCAAAACGGACTTTTACTTTTTACTTTCGAACCATCGAAATGTGTAGGAATAGAACGTAGTGCAGTAAAAGTTCTCTGCAAAAATACGACTCAAGTGAAGAACAAAACCTCGAAAAAACCCCTACTTAAAGTGATCATCTGGAAGATTTTATAAAATCAACCACCTGGTCTTGCATTTTGATGTAAAGTAAGTAATCATTTCTATAATCTTTTTGTAAAGACCCTCCTTCCCGGATCTCGGCAACTAATCAGAGTCTAGTATCCTCCTGCGTCGACCAATGAGACGAGCTTCTCCTGTGAACCAGAATTCCTGTGAATTCTGTTCCTGCTCTCCTCATTTTATATGTTTTACTAAAAAGGGCTTTCTGGTTAGAGGGGAGGAGTTTGATTACTTTACCTTTCACATTTCACTGTATCCTCCAAACTTACAGACTATGTTTGTAAGTGCACATTGTTACTGTCCACCCAAGCCATGCACGAAGAGCGTAAAGCTGGTTAAAATGTGAAAAGTTTGTATTCCCCCAAAGCTTAATAATTGACTGACAGTTAAAAGTACAATGCGGTGTATTTGTATAGCACTTTACACATGACACAAGTTGCCCTGAAGCTCTTCATAAGTGATAATTATTGATTTACTTCATACTCAGTGGTGTAGCCACAGCATGCAGACAGACAGACAGAATTGTGTCTGCAACATTCTGAGCCATAGGACCCTCTCTACTCTCTTTGATATGATTGTGGCCCACAGAGTTTGGATTTGTATGAAACTACAAACTTTACAATTAAGTATTAAGATATTTTATTATCAGGTCATAGAGTGATTGGCAGTTCAATCCCAGCTCCGACCAAACTGCACAGTCATGTCCTTTGGCAAGACACTTCTTTTATATTCCGTAAAGGGAGATGATTGCAATTGTAGGAGTTATTATGGACTAAAGAAAAAAAGGGTTTAAAGGCATACAATATGAACATTATTAAATAGATGACAACATCGTTATGAGCATGTTGTATTTAGAAGGATATGTATACGTACAAGTGTTTAGTTTTTTTCAGAGCACTTTAGCATACATATTGACCTCCCTCCATCGGCGCTGCCCTTTTTGTATCGACCTGTTTCCGCGCGGGTGTGTTCCTGAATCCTGAGTGAAACGTTCAGAGTTGTATCGTGTTTCAGAATAGCGCTGAGTCTACCCGCATGTTGTTGACTGGACTCTTCCCTTTTTGCGACAGGCATGATGATCCGCCCCAGCAGCATGGAGATCATGTACAGCAAGTCCGAGCCCAAGGAGTACAGAGGCTACGTCACACAACTGGAGAACTTCCTGCTGCGTGAGTGCTCTTGACAGCCCCACTCCTCGCTAATCGGGTGTGACCACGGGGCCCAATGATGAGGCCTATTAGAACATCGTTTCACTGTTCGCTAATGGCAAATGCAAACCTAGTTCAAACCTCTACAAACACATGTGCTCTGCATGATTCTTGTCTTAGCTCAGCAGTTCATATTTCAGTGTTTAATGTGCGAACTGAATTTTCCACACGTTTTTTTTAATTACTTTTTACAAAGCCAAAGGTTCACATACATTGCATTAATATTTGGCAGCATTACCTTTAAACTGTAAAACTTGGGTCAAACGTTTTGGATATTCTTCCACAAGCTTCTCACAATAGTTGGCAGGATTTTTCGTCTGTTCCTCCAAACAGAACCTTGCGTGCAATTGCCTTTTCAGCTCTGCCCATACATTTACAACTGGATTGAGATCAGGACTTCGTGATGACCGCTTCAAAACATTGACTTTATTATCCTTAAGCCACTTTGTAACCAGTTTGCTTTGGAAATTGACCATTTGCAAAACCCATCTGCACCCAAGCTTTAACTTCCAGGCTGATGTCTTGAGATGTTGCTCCAATATTTCCACATAGTGTTCTTTCTTCATGATGTCATCTATTTTGTGAAGTGCACCAGTCCCTCACGCAGCCAAACAGCCCCACAGCATGATGCTGCCACCCCCGTATTTCACAGTTGGGAAAATATTCTCAAGCTTTTTCCCTCAAACGTGACAATGGTCATTATGGACAAACATTGATTTCATTATTTCTTTCGTCAGACCACAGGGTATGTCTCCAAAAATTAAAGGTTTTATCCTTGTGTGCATTTGCAAACTTCAATCTGGCTTTTTGATGTTTCTTTTGGAGTAAGGGCTTCTTCCTGGCAGAGTACACTCTCATGTCGGTACAGAACTTGTTTCACTCTGGATGATGACAAACTCTTACCAGCATCTTCGCCAGGTCTTTTGTTCTCGGTTTGATATTCACATTTCAGACCACAGCACAGTCATTTCTGGGACACAGAACCCGCTGTATGATGGCTGGACATTTCCATCTTTTTTATACATGCGTATAATTGTTTGAACCAACGAACGTGGCACCTGCAGGCGTCTTAAAATTGCACCAAAAGATGAACCAGACTTGTGCTTGTGACATCGTCATTTCCCAAATTGTTTAAAAGGTACAGTAATCATAGTGTATGTAAACTTCTGACTTTGTAGAAAGTAACAAAAATATTTCAAAAATATTCTATCTTTCATTCTTCTGGCATTTAGCAAATATAGGCTACATATATACGCTTTTTGAAAGCTTTAATTGATGGGGGGAAGTGCGTGTTAGTGACTCTTTTTGGTGCAATACCAGCACAATATCCTCCAGATTGAGGCAAAATGGGTTGCAATGTGCAGTAGAGGAATATATTTAAAATATGCAACGAATGGGACACTACAACTAACGAGACTAAAGCACCGGCCTCATGTGGGCTGCCTCGAGCTGCCTTAAATGCAACCAGCACAGTCGTGCGGATTAGTCATGCTCTTGCATTATTGGGTAAGGTCAATTGTTATGTTAGTCTAGTATTGATCAAATATGAGCGTGATTGTGAACTAGCTTGATAAACCTACAGGAGCCTATGCACCAGCTGCTCTTATCTGATACGTCGGACTTAAAGTGGAAATGTCCTGCATATTGAGACTTAAAAGCCTTCTTTTGAGAGCCTCGGCTTTGATATTTTATGTTTTATAAATTGAAAATATGTCCCTGTAAGAATTAAATAGTAACAATTAAATGCAGGCAAAAGAGCGAGTAGCAAAGGGGAAGCGAAACCACAGTGATAGTGCACCCTAGGCTGGATAAAGCGGATCTAGACCGATCAGCTTTTAGGAAGGTTGATTTTGATCTACCCAACGCACGCGAGGAGTCAGTCACTGAGTTTTTTCATAAAAACTAAAAATATATTTCTTGTGAACAAATTTGGAAAGTGTAACTGTAGATGCTCCTGTTGATTGATAAAGATAACATAACTTCAGACAGCATTGTTACGACCCTAATTGTAATCCTAACCCCAACAATATAATCGTAAAACATAAAATATCTTAACAAATAATACCGTCGTGGATCCGCTGGTACAGGCAGAGGGCGCACTATCTTGGCGACTCCGAGGATTAGGATATTAAAACTGTGTGAATGTTGTGAAATACTACTCCAGGTCTGTCTTTGACGAGGAACAACGTTAAAACATGATTTTGCATGACATGTCCACTTTAAATCTGAAAGGTACAACTTCCTCACTCAAACGTAATCCCCCTGTGCCCTACACCCATGTGTAGTCTGGGGTAGGCGCAAGTCCCAGATTTAACATGACATGTGCGGGAAGCAGGTCAAGGAGATGGCTCTTACCGCGGGGGTGTGACAGGCTTTGCCTCCATGGGCCGCAGTCCAAGTAGACTGCCGCCCGCAAGGGAGAGCAGCCTGCTCGGACAGCGGCGCGTGCCATGGATAAGCCCTTGGCCCCGGCTGTGGAGGAAATTTCAAGGCTCTGCTAAAAGCAACTAAACGCTTCCTGTAGCTCTTAAAAAGTAAGCATGCCAGATATTCCGGCAGCCGAAACAGCTGTCCAGCAACAACAGCTCATGAAACTCTTGGCAAGCAAACAAGATGGACAGTAAACTAGTCGTATCTTGGTTTACAACCGAGCAGGCACCACCGCTCCTGTTTTTTCCCCGGCTTTTTGATTGGGAACAACATGCTGTGCTTCACGATTTTCTATGTCAGAAAAATGACGGATAGCAATGGTTGCTGTGAGGTATGATTAGGCAATGACCGTTTTGGGGCGGGGTTTTGTGAAAGGTTAACTGTGAGTTGGTGAAGTCTCGATGACCCAGCACAAGTACGGCCTGTGGAAAGGTATTTTTCACTAATGAAAACTACAATCACGTAACTGTTCGACCGATGGGGTTTGGTATTTTAAAAAACTATGGCATAATGTCCAAACAAAACAGAGGCCCAGTCCAAGTCGAGCCCATTTAAAGAGCAACTAAACACCTAATCAACTTTTTTTTGCTGATAAACTATCTATACGGGTCACTAACACAGTTATCTACATGTCCTTATCATTATTTTGACATTTTAGTGCAAACTTGTTCAAAATCCAATTTTTGTGTACAAAACCGTCTGTTCAGCGCCTCTCACGTTTGAACAGCACTCACTACATTTGAATTTAGGGGTTGGCTGATGACGTACCATCATACGTCTCAGAGCCATCAAACGTCACCAAATCCGCCGCTGTGGTATAAAAGCTGACCCCTCCCCTTTTGTGACGTGTGCACAACATGCTTGTCACAGAGCGGCCACGGAGCGGGAGGATGAGGAGAGAAGACCCGAGACGGGATTTGACCTACAGGCTCCGCTCCACTCTGTGAACCACAGCACTCACACCCCCGACCTCTCCTACTAAATAAAGACAAATGTTTCCCCAAAATACCCAGATTCACTTATTTAGTGACATGGCTGGATGTTTTCACGTTGAAACTACAGACACGATAAAGCTGTATCGGGCAGACGGAGATAATCGGGGCTGTCAGTGTTTATGAGACGGGGCTGAGGGCTTTTTACTGTAATCTCCCCCAGGGAGAGCTCACAGACACCGGGGGCAGCGGTTAGCCATCCCCTGCCTTGGAGGCTCAGAGCGGGGCAGTGTGTGACTGAGTGTCCGCTAAAGCCAGGAGGGGGAACGGGGAGATACGAGCGCCAAATGTCCGCCGCGTGTGCTCGGCCTGTAGCCGGGACGACAGGCTCGAGAGTCCGGGACAGTGGCGCCACATGTCCGGAGAAGCTAGCCGGTACGAGAGTCCGGGACAGTGGCGCCACATGTCCGGAGAAGCTAGCCGGTGCGAGAGGCTGCAGTGTCCGGGTGGCTGCAGTGGCGCAAACATTGTCTAAATGCGGCATAACGGGAGTCAGTCAGTCCCGGTCACACATGGTCTGAGACTGTCAACAGAGCAGAGACCGCCCACACACTCCCCCTCCCCGCGTCCCCCCAAAGCCTCCCGCCACGCCTCTTTCTCTGAGTTTTTTGAATTTTGGGAGTGGGTGGAGTAAACTCTGGAAGGGGTGTTTAGTAGCTCTTTAAGTAAGATTTTTATCCTAGTTGTGTCCACTCAATGGACCCTCCTCACATGTGAAAGCTTGTTTATATGGGAGGCACGGTAGTGCAGTGGTTTGCGCTCTCGCTTCACAGTAAGAAGGTCCTGGGTTCAATTCCCACCTGGATGGGGCCTTTCTGTGTGGAGTTTGCATGTTCTCCCCGTGTCAGCGTAGGTTTCCCCTACCACAAAAAACATGTACAATAGGCCAGGAAGAATGATGTGCGTATAAATGCATGGAGGTTATCAGAGGGACTGTTGGCGCAGTCGTGACAGCACTTCTGTCAGTCTCCCCCAGGCAGGGGAAACTAAAGATACTAATGTAGTTTACCACCAAGTATGGAGTGAATGTACAATTGTCTCATGTAAAGCGCTTTGTGACCATGTCTGTGAAAGGCGCTATATAAATAAAGATCGTCTTCTTCTATTATATTCTGAATCTGGTTGAGACCTCTACAAACATGAATGTTTTTAATGAATGTGAATGTGTGTTTAAAAGTTACTGTTCCTTTAAGGTCTTGACTTAGGGATTACTCTTTCTGCTTAAACTGTAGAAAACCACAAAAGGCAGTTCCTACTGGGCAGAGTACAGTATTATGATGAACTAGAGGAATCAGCAGTGCGCCCTTGCAGTATGAAGAAGTCCCCAGCACAGCACACAATGTCCCATTTATCAAATATGTGCACACAGCCTTACCGCGGCATAAACCAAACAGGCATGAATGAAAATGCGGCAAATTCTAATGCAGCATATTGTAATATCTTAAATTACTTAAAGCCACGATGTGTAACATTTCACACAATTACAAAAGCTTTTATTTCAATTTGTTTTTTCATTGGTGTAAAAAACAACAACATGTGTCTTAATATTGAGTGGACTCGCCTCCCCTCAGACCTGAATTTAGCAGGACACCACTGGCTCGTCTCCATGAAGATTACTGCTTTGCTTTGACTAGCTAAGCTTTAAAGATGAAAATATCATCAAAACAGCAAGTTAAACAGACTTCTATTCTTATTCATAAAAACAAAAATATTAAAAGGGAAAGGCTGGTGATCCAATAAATATGGTTCCATGACCCATTTTTGGGTCCCGACCCACAAGTTAAGAACCACTGTTATAACGCACACATGGCATTATTATTGGCATAGAAATCATAGAAACGCTGTTTGCTCTGAGCCTGTTCCTTCAAATGTGTTCTTCTGTAGCCAATGGATTCCTGGACCTGTTTGAATTGAGCGATCTATCTCCATACAAATGTGAAGCCAGGCTCTATATTAAAGTATTGCGAGGTATAACATGTCCGTTTCATGGCATATATATAATTTCTGTGGTTCATCCATCATTTACATCTCACAAGATGTTTAGTGGCCATTGATTGTGCGTCCGACCCCACAAAAACACTTAACAGAATATGATTCAGCATTTAGCTCAAAGGCGCTTTTTACGCTAATTTGTATATAAAGTAAATCCTAAAAAGGTCTGATTTCTATCTAGATTTGATTTCACCTGAATGTGGTCAGTGGGTCGACAGCTGAAAACATCTGAATCGTTCATAATTTGCGATGCTTCTCCTTTTTATTTCTATGATTTTTGCTGTCTATGTGAGCGTTTGACTTTTTAGGTCCGTTTAGTTGTTCCTGTAGCATATCATTATATATCTTTGAATGTTCCGCAGAGTGGCTTTAAGTTAGTCAGTTAACATCAAACTGTATTTCCCATTTTTTGTCGAATTCAGAATACTTATGCTATGACAGAATTATGTCTGACTTTTTAATTGTTGGGTTTCCGGTGACATCACAGCGTTCTAAAGGCCTATAATATTATATAGAGGTAAAATGATTTTGTTTTTGAGGATATTTTTGGTCTTGTACGGAGAGATCATGGACCCAGTGACTGATATTAATGATCATTTTTGCAATTCATACATTGAATGTACCCCCCCTGGGTCCTGTGACATCATCACATTCTAGAACCTGCAACCCAGCAATACCTCCACTTTATAATGTTATTAGTCATCATTGATTTACCTTTTGGCACAAATATGGCCAGTAAGTATTTATTGATGCGATGTCCTATAGACTTTTTTCACTTATTGTGTTGTCCAACTTCCCAAACACCGAGATTATGGGGCTTCCTTGTATTTCCACATGGACAGTCTCCTATCCAGGTCTAGTACCAGGCCCTGCTTAGCCGGACAGATCTCACGAGATTAGGTGTTCACAGGATGGGAAAGACAGCTGGTCCTAGCTCATAGTTGGCACCCATAGAAGCTGAAAGTTTAAAGTTGAAATCCATAATTTCTCACATTATATCCATATGGTCTTATGTATTCTGATTAAATAGGTTGAACAATGTATTAGCATTTTTGCATGTTATTACACTGTATTCCTATCCCATAACCATTCTTGCTATTCCTGTACGTAAAATGGGCTCCTTCCTTGATCCTCTCTCTCCGTCAGGGTATAACGACACTATTCAGGAGCAGAACATGAACTGTCCCACGGGAGAGTACTTTGTGCAGGACGACGCCGAGGAGAAGAAGGTCTGCAGCTTCAAGAGGGGCTTCCTCAGTGCCTGCTCCGGACTGTCCGACAACAACTTTGGCTACCCTGACGGCCAGCCCTGCATCCTGCTCAAATTGAACAGGGTAAGGACACTCAAAGCTTAAGTCTTTAAGCTGCTGTTGCACGCGGAATAATTGGCGAGAACTGTCCGGGATGTTTTCACACTTATTAGTGAGCTCTGGCCAATGAACTGAGGTGACAGAGGGCGCGGGAACAACACTTAGCTGCAGGGGGCAGTGTGTCAACGTTGGACAAAACCAAGGAAGTGGATCTATTCGGCAACTCATTATGCTCTTTAAATTTTAGGTTTCCTCCAGCACTGTCAGCTAAAATGACATAGCCCTGTGTGCTGTTGTTGTAAACACTTCACACTTGACCTCACCAGTGTCTGAATGGGGTGTGGGAATGAGGGACTAGTTGCTGGTGAAGAGTATGGATCCAATCAGTATCTGTTAAGGCCGGGGCTCCCAAACCTTTCGGGCCGCAACCTCCAAAATTATCAGACCAACTACTCGGGACCCCCACTGTAAAATATAATGAGTATTTATAATAAATTCAGCTGCACAACATTTAAAATCTGGTTTATGAAATCAGGCAACCTGATTTTCCCTGCTCAAACTGTGACATTTTTAGTTTTGGCCCAAATTAGTTTCTAGCTCCCACAATCACAATCACGCACATCCAACTTGTTCATGCAAATTAATTACATTTCACAGCCATGTTCAGCTTTGAGCGGTGGCAAAGTGAGGCATGGGGGACCACCCCCAAAATAAATTAGATTCTACTTTTATCTTCCATCGCTCAATAAAAATTCATGTGGTTAAGATACTGATATTCAAATAAATATTTTTCTTTAGATACCAAGTTGTTGTGCGTCCTGAGACTGCACTGAAGAAAGTTACTTGTCCCAGCTCAAATAAATGACAGAAATGACAAATGTCAAAGAATGCATAAACATTCACAAAAACAGAATTGTTCCGGTACCGGTATCATAAACCGTTTGGGGCTTCAGGTGGTACTTAGGCTCCTCTTCAGCTTCTTGTCTTTATATAATTTCGAGACCATGTCTCATGTCTATGTCCTCTTTTGGGTGACTTGAGTTATGGTTTAGTCCTATTTTATGGTGGTATGGTGGAGGGGGAGAATGGCTTAAAAGATAATGGATAGAAAATAATTGGCTGAACAGTAGGAACAAGAAAAGTCTTCCTTATTTAATGTGCACTTCAGCTTTGAACCCAAACATTGGTGCTTTCTCACCTGATGCCTTTGCTACTTGTGGTTGCAGATTATCGGACTGAAGCCTCGCGGTGAACCCTACATCAACTGCACACTGAAGGTAAACCTCCCTCTCTTTGTACTTTATACGTCAATGTCTCTGGAAGCGTGTCACATTATGAATTCTTGTTCATGTTTTGACATTTGTCTGACATTTATGTTTTGTATGTGTTTTCTTTTGTTTTTTTTCTTTCTGCATGCTGTCACTAACGGTTTTAGGGTAAGCGGATGAAAGGAAGTGAGTCAATAGTGGGTTAAAGTGCATGTGACAGGTTTTCATGTTTTTCTAGTTATTCGTTTGTTGCGGTATTGTGTATGTGGTATTAATCACAGTTTTAAATGGCAAATTTGTGAAGTACTGCTGAAATAAAAAAGGCTTTTATCATGTTGATACAGAGTTGCATATCTCATTGATATAATGTATCAGATCAAATGAAATTGGCATGAAGGATCTAATCACTATTTACAAATAAAGTCCACAAACTCTATCTATCTCCAAGTATCTTAAAGCCACTATAAGCAAATCCATCCAATCTCATTATTCCAAAAATTACCATTGAGCAGAGGTGCTGTTAGTCTGAAATGTTTAACCCAGTTGTGTTGATTTGTGTGATTTAGAGAGCCATATACAACCATTGGCCCTAACCTTAAAGGAACAGGCCACCGTTTTTCCATACGGAGATGTGTTCTTACCTGAGCTTAGACGAGTTGATACGTACCTGTCTGGTCCCATGGAAGAGCTTGGTCGACTTCCAACTTCACCCCCGTTTGGAGCTATAGGAATACATTGGGAGAGGCCAAATGCTAACAACATCTTTGGTCGTTTTGCGTGACTGAGCGCACGCTCAAAGACCAGACAGGTGCACATCAACTCGTCTAAGCTCAGGGAAGAGCATATCTCAGTATGGAAAAACGGTGGCCTGTTCCTTTAAGGTGAGTGGACTCTTGCCTGAACCTAATTTTCAGAAGGAAAGTTTCCGTTTTACATATACATTTTCAGAATAATGAGATGTCGGAATTCGTAGTTTAGCAAGTATCAAAATGTTCTCTTTGCTATAGGGATGGGACGATAATGAAATTTTGGGTCACGATTATCTTGGCCAAAATAATTGCGATTAACGAGATTATCACGATATTTGCCTATGGTTAAACAGTTACACTGAAACTTGCAGAAATTATGGTAATTGCGTAATGAAATAGTCCTTTTCATATTGTCCTATTGAGTGAGACCTAATAAAGTATTTCAACAAATTCAACTCATCAAAACAATTTTTGCAGTAAATTATATAGAATGAAAACCAGCCATTCTTTTCATGGCCATAATCGAGGACAATTCCCAGCTGGTTTTATGCAGTGGCGGGCCGTGGGGTTTCGGTCAGGGCCTTCAATAGCAGCCTGGGTTCACGCAGTCAAACGCATATAAACTGATCGACAACAGGCGTATGGATAAAACTGCCTGTTTGCGTGGCATTTGTTCGCTAAAGGATTTGACAACAATGCTAACGCAGCGGTGGCTCCGCCCCCAAACAAAAACAAACACCTTCGGGAACACTCGGGCTAGCATACGCGATGACCCTGATTATTGAAAAAATTTAGCAATCGATCCATTGTTTATCGTCCCATCCCTACTTTGCTACACATCTTATATATTCTGCTGATTAATGTGTGTTGCTCACAAGATTGAGATTTCCATGTCTCATCAGGGCAGCGTGTGGAGGGGAGTGATGAGTAATTCCACCATTTTATAAAGTTTGGGCTAAAAACAAGTTTTCATTTTTAGCTTGTTTTTACTGACCAGTTTTTAGGCCCTGTAATAAAAATCAACACTTTTACACAGATTAAACTACAAATTCCACCACATAATTCAGAGCTTCCCTCCATCAATAGGTTGTGGAGATATCATTATGTGATTGCAACTGGTCAGCAGTTGGTAACAACCGATTTGCGCCGTCGTCGCTACAGTCGAAGAAAACAATCACATTTCTGAAGCTACCAACCACTAACGCCCAATCCCCTCAGATCTGGAAAGCTATAATCATGGCCCTCTTGCTGCTGTCCAACCCCGAGAGATAAATTGGACGTGGCATATCAAAAGTCATCCGATTAAAACATTGTAACTCTTCCTCTCCCGTCTGTCTGTTTATTTGTTTATTTGAGCAGTACACATAGTGCTCAAAAGGAGTGGGCTGAAGCAAAAGCTTATGAGTGCCCACCCCCAAGTGCAATAAAATAAATAAAAAAAGAACATTACAAAACATTTCAAGCAGCTACATTCGTACAGACCAACTTACAAACTTACAAAAAAATATATGTTTATACAATTAATTGAAACAACGCACAACTACAACAACAATCTTTTTTCATGCACGATATCCAGAACAAAGCAGTCAAAATAAAATAAAAATGTGATCCTTAATATATTTCTTTCAGATTTTTACCCTTGATAACCGAGAGTTACTTTTATGTTATGAAGGTACATTAATAGGTATTATACTCCGAGATCTTGATACTTCCCAGTTGTCATTACCATTCTCAGTATAATTTTAATTTGGGTGTAATTTTCATAATCATTATTATTATATATTTATTTAATTGAGTTATATGTGAAGTATGCTGTAGCCCTGCATAGTGTGGTGCATTAAAAAGCCAGAGTGTAGAGCGGGCCATTTGAAGAGAGCAGTAACTCCCAATCAACAAACCCCCACACGGCTGCCCTAACAGCTGATTTTGTAGAATATGTTCCTATGCTGAGTGGTGCATTAAAAGACGAGGTTTAGAGCCCGTTGGGAGGGTCCCTCTCAACAGATCCATAACCTGCCAACCCTAATTCTCCATTTGTGAATTTGAGCAATAGAATGACAACCGTTCCAAGCAGCAACACTCTTCCAGATTATAGAGGAAACAATACACATAATTGATCCCACTGCTCCCCCTAGTGGCAACACATTTCTTCTTGTCTGTACACAGTCTGTGGTGTGTTGGTGTGACTCTGTCTGGTCTGTGGAGCCCAGTGACATTTAAAAGCATTTGAATAGGTGCTGCCATTCTCCTGAGTACAGTCGCCTTCAGTCGGTGTGGCATTTACAGTCGCCTCTCACTGTGCTCCTAATGGTTGCCCCCTCTCTCTCGCTCATAATACCATCTACCAAGCTGATCCGTGTGAACAGGCATTGACAGCTGGAAGTAAATGTACTTACCTGTGCTCTGCAGAAAGACTACCCATTGACCCTGCAGTACTTCCCCCATGAGGGCCGTATCGATAAGAAGTACTTCCCCTACTATGGCAAGAAGGCTCATGTAAGTATTGTTGTAATAAATGCTCTCCTCGTGTGTGATTCCCCACATCAACCTAAAACACCAGGTAGTCTTGACTTGCAATAACATTTCGACTCTGTGCCGTCCTCAGAGTTGTCCACTGATTTGCTTTTCTGATTTCTTCTTGTCCTTTGAAATGACTGGATGGCTTATAAAAATGTGTCCAATAAATCGAACCAACTGGATATATCATGCGAAATCATTTTTAGTTAAGCTTTTAGCATGCTATTGCATCGTTCCCGCGCCCAAAACAGACGTGGACGTAGTAATTTCACCTCATTCATGCAGGTTTGATTTAACAGTGTGTTCTTTAGTCATTTCTTCTTCTACAGCTGAAGCGCTCCAATTTGTACTTCACGCGTTACATTGTATCATAAGCGGACACGCAAAACGGTCCCCCATAATCCAACACTGCATCGGTTCTGAGCGCGTGAAACGGAGCGATTTATGAAGACGGATGCTAAAAAGTACCATGTGAGCTATTTGTGGGCATGTTGCAACTACTTAACCATTTGAAATTACTTGTATTACAGCATTCAGGCACCAAATCTGATATGTAAAAATGACAGAATACTGCGCGAGTCAATGATGTGCCAATGACTCTGCTGCTGATCCCCTTTAGCACATGAATCTTGGTAAATGATCCTCAAAGTGTGTTTGTCACAGCATCATGGAGTTGCTAACCACGCTGTCATTCCCACTGCTGCCTGCAGAGGGAGGTCCCGGCAAAATCCGGCTTTTTGCAGGTGTCTGATAATTATGTATAACACGTCTTTATCTCCATCTTACACTTTGTTGGTTAGAAAATATTGATCTAAAACTGCTAGTATCAATTTGTTTCACTTCCTGGTTATTCAAGCAATCTAGCCATAAGCCGCTCACACACACACCCCATAATCTTGCTCCCCTTCGCTCTGCAGCTGTGTCAATGAAAAAAAAAAAAAAAAAGTGTCCCTTCCGGCGAGAGGATTCAGCTTAGCAATCACGATGAAGAGGTGAGGAAAGCTTTCCCTGGATAGTTAGCTTTCTGGGAGCTGCCGCCTCGTAAAGACCCAAAGATTATTCAATGATCCGCGAGTGGCTTGAAACACAGCTCCAGGTATGTTTCTGATGCGAGAACAACACTGTCAGTCAAGATAATCCAGTTGGTTTGATCGATATTTAATCAATATCTCTGGATGTTTTAGCTTTCCCTCTTCTATTTCCTGACTTGAGCCGGTGCCCCATCGTGCATGGCCTTTTGTTCCGTTGACATTGCGTGCTTGTCCCGCTGACCGCTGTCCCGCGTGCGTCCCACAGGAGAACTACGTGCAGCCCCTGGTGGCCATAAAGCTGCTGCTCAGTAAAGAGGACCTGAACAAGGAGCACTCGCTGGAGTGCCGGGTAGAGGGCAGCGACCTGCGCAACAACGACGAGCGAGACAAGTACCTGGGCCGCATCAACTTCAAGGTCAAGGTGACGGAGTAACGCGGCTCGTCCCGGGCCCGCGGGGATGGAAAGCAGAGGCTGCCAATGTTGCTACAAAAGCTAAGAAATACGAAAGGGAGAGTCACATCACGTCACAAAGGCAGCATTCTGGCGAGGGGAGGCGCTTCTTAACGGGCTTCGCCGCCATTCGGAAAAGCTCTTCGCAATGTTGCTTTGATGACTTTTATGACCTTTCTTTCCTTCTGCTGACCTCCTTCAAGATCCCAACGAACAAGATACAGGCTTTGCACCTGATCCATTCATCAAATCCATCGACCTGTCCACCATTTTCCCATCACATATCCACACCATGCACTGCCCAATCTTTATCATTTAGCCTCATTCGATAGCCATTACAAACAAGCCATCGAAAGTTCTCGCTTTCTCGTCATTCGTTATAGTTGTGTTTCCATAAAACCCCATTTTGGATTTTTGCGAAATATTGCACGAGACAAATTTGTGAGGAGGTTTCGATTGGTGCCAGGATGGTTGAGATGGATTTTGCAAGGAAGATGAAGGCTTTTACCTAATTTTGGTTGAAAGTCCTAGGCTAAAGTGTCACTGGTTTAGGGAAACAGCTAGCAAGTCTCAAGTTCGCTACGTCTTGGATTTGATTGCAAACAATGAACCATTCCAGAAATAAAAGTAGCTCCTTGCATAACTGCCAATAAGCCAGTCAAAGCGAGATGGGAAAGGTCGATCTACATAGCTTTTGGAAGGTTTGCGCGAGTAGCTAGTTATCTTCCGGCTAACGGTTTAAACTATGTATCCCACTGTTATCTTTGTGCGTGACGTGTCTTGCATGGCTAGAAGTAAGCTGTTGTAGAAAAACAAAGCAAAAAACAAAAAAAAATGGGAAGTTCGGGAGAACGTCACAAATTTGCCGAACTGCGATATTTCCGAAAACGAAAATGATCGTCAAATCCCTTTATGGAAACACTCCGACGTATTTCTCCGAAGTGTTGTCGCCATCCCATTACAAAGTACGAATGCCCTACGTGAGCGCTGGCGGGTGCGGGGAGAGAATTTTTATCTTTGCTGTATAGTATTTGAGAAAGACTAGCTTTCCATGTTTTCATTCTCACATCAAAGAGACTCCATAGAAAAAATACCATTATGTTGATAATCAAAGTATAGCCACTGTATCCTTGTATATGAAATGCCAATTACAAAGTCCCTTTCTACGTATAAATAAATGAACAAATAAATAAATAAATACATTGTGAAACATATTTAGGGAACTCTAGATAGATCTATGTGCCGCGGTTTCGACCCGCGGCCCCAGTCTTGTGCCGTCTGTCTGTCTGTCTGTACGTTTGCATGTTGTCCGTTCTGTCGGCTGTCTTCCCGTCTACACACTACTCTCCACTGCAAGAGCCGAGCGCCAAAGGACTCCGACCGTTCAGGGCTCCCACGCCGTTCCCGACGACCTGCACACGCTGGATTTTATGGATGGGTAGATTGTACAGTCCTGCGTTGTGTTCAAAAATACTTTAACTGAATAGGTTACTTTAAAAAAAAAAAAAAACGATTTTTGTTTTTGTTTTTTTATTTCATCATCTCGATTGTGTTATATTTTTTGATATTCAGGCACTGTTTGAATGTAATTTATAGGATATGCTGGCAGGGATGCTGGAAAAGATGGCGACATTTGGTAACTGCCTTTGATATGGTGTAGCTTTTACTTAATCAACGCAGCAAAATGTTTAGGCAACCTGGCTTTTTTTCAATTTGTAAAAAAAACAAAATCAGGAACAGAACCGCCGATGTACCTACTTGTTTATTCGATGTTGGGAGCTTTAGCAGATGAGGCAACAGCACATCCTTGCAACTTTGGGCCTTAAGCGGGGTTGTTAGTCACAGAACTGACGCAATAATACAGTAGAAGATAGAAATGCAAACCATGAACGAGAGGTAAATCCAGCATTTTATATCCTACATATCACATCATTCAGTCAAACAGTGCCAAACAGTGTAATGTGTTTTCTGATTTCTATAATATTGAATATATTCACTTTTGTAAATTCGAGTTCTCAACTGGCTGTTGGGAGTTCAGACTGGGTGTTGGCCGTGTGAGTATTTGTGTGTAATATAAATATTGAGAGATAGAGCCTAGTTTAGTTTATATATTGCAACACTATGCGAGAGATTTACTTTAGTTTCGATGTTTTTGAGTCGCTATCAAAGTGGAGAAAGGCACTGGATCCCGAGTCGAGCCCAGTTGAGAACGACGGCTGCTGATCATCACTTTTCTTTTGAATACCACAGGCTACACTTATTGATCCATGCAGTATTCATGACACGTGTGACTGGGACAACCTTGAGTGAGGGGGGGGGGCGTGTAATGTGCGGGAGCCCTGACTTCCACCTGCTGCTGCGGCCGGGTGGTGAGAGTGGACTGTGGAAGCGTTGGCTCAGGAGGCTACACCAACAAACTGGCTTTGAGGCGTAGAGGCGCTGCAAAAGGCAAAAGAAAACCCAATGTAACTATGTACTGTATATCTATGTGTTCTGTATCTATCTCTCGGTCTCAAAGATTGTTTGTTAGTTTCTCTCGGAAAAATCTTCTTCAGCCTGTTGATCTGATTGTCTGCCGAGCTCTATCTACTCTACTCGATGTATATATATATAAACACTATCTACCATATTTACTGAATTCACACTGTATTTTTGTCACAACACACAATGTCTGTGCACTGTAAAGAAATAATTTAAGGAAAGATTTACAGGAAATGATTCAAAGCTATGTTTACACAGTCTTAAAAAGGAACCCACATTTGAAAGAACAACTTGTAACATCTCTTCAGGGTGCCTTAAGACCTGATGAAATAAATTGTGGAATAAAAGTGATTTTGAAGAAAAGTGGCCACCTTTCTCAATTATGTCCCGTACTTAGCTGAAATCTAGCGGCTCAAGTATAACAAGTGCTCTATTTTCAATGAAATTACTCAACTTTAGCCAAGAAGGCCTACTTGCTAATGTTTCGTAAAAAACATTTTATCCCTGACAAGTGACTTAAAGGCCCTGTACTTGATTTTTGCTTTGTTTTTTGTTTGCTTGTTTGCGAACAGTAAAAAAGGAGATTAAATGTTGTGTTTCAAACTCCATACACGTTTCTGACGTCACAATTCTCCACAGGGATTGAGTAAAGTTGTGAAAGTTTTACAACTTTCACAACTGTCTAGCGTGTCCTAGCCTGCTAGGTCACATTTGATCAAGTCTTGAACTTAATTCAGCTCATGTTTCTCTCATTGCAAAATACACTAAATTTGATCTGGAACTCGCTTGATGGTAATTGTAAATATTGTATGTATAAAAAAAAAGACAAAATAACAGAACATTAACAAAGGGACATATAGAGTGCCTCTTGAAAGTACTAATACACCTTGACCTTTTGCACATTTTGTCATGTTTAAAACCATAAACATGAAGAGGTTATTTTGACATTTTTACTGAAAGTTCACACACAAGTAACAGACAACTGTGAAGTGAAAGTAAAATGATACATGATTCTCTTATTTTACAAAAAATAGAAAACCGAAAAGTGGGGCGTGCATAAGTATTCATACAGCATGACTTAATACTTTGTGGAACCCCCTTTTGCTGCAATAACAGCAGCAAGTCTTCTGGGGTTTGACTCTACAAGGTTTGCACATCTAGAGACTGACATTTTAGCCCATTCCTCTTTACACAAAAACTCAAGCTCTGTCAAATTAGAAGGAGAGCGTTTGTGAACAGCAGTTTTCAGGTCTTTCCACAGATTTTCAATAGGATTTAGGTCAGGACTTTGACTGGGCCATTCTAACACATTAATACGTTTGTTTTTAAACCATTCCATTGTAGATGTAGCTTTGTGTTTAGGGTCATTGTCCTGTTGGAAGGTGAATCTCCGCCCCAGCCTCAATTCTCTTGCTGACTCCAGCCTCCAAAATGTCTCTGTAAGTGGCTCCATCCATCTTACCAACTATTCTTACAATCTTCCCAGTCCCCGCTGAGGAAAAGCAGCCCCATAGCATGAGGCCGCACTCACACCTAGAGCGGCGGCAGATAAGAGAGCGGCAAGCTTCCATTCATTCCCTATGCTGCCTGGCGACCGGAAAGAAGCCTCTGGAAATCCACAGGAGAGCGGCACAAGAAGGGCGGCCGCAGCCGCACTGCGACCGGAAACCACCAACCACAGAACTAGAGCCCTGCATTTGAGCCCGAGGCCCGAGAGTTCGACGGCCCACGGGCTTCGGGCCCATTACCGCATCATTGCGTCGGACACGGCCGGGCTCGGTTTTCCCCTGCCAATGCGTCTATCGACGGCATGTTTTCGCAGTGCTTCCAGGAAACAAATGCATGCGTGTTCCTCCCAACAATAAAAAATAAACACTGTGCTTTATGTTACGTTTAGATAGAAGTGTTTATTTATTCATACAATGCAGGTCAACTGTTGCAGAGCTGTTTAAACACGCATTTAGAAAATATTGGCTCGTAGCAGGCCCGGCACGGACCCAGAAATCAGGCCCGTGCAGGGCCATACACAGAACATGATCTGACAGCCACCTGTGCGTAACTGGCTCATGCATTTCAGCTGCGTCTCCAACCCCACCGCCACGTGCTCCTGCACAAGGGGGGCTGCGGAGGAGGTAGAGCAAGCTGAGCGACGGAAGGTGTGTTTTTTCCGCTTGGTGTGAGTGCGGCCTCAGACTCTGCTGTCTCTGCTCTGTCTCTCCCTGGACTTTAAACTTTGGTGCTGGTCTTCAACTGCACATAGGGAGGAAACAATGATTGTAGGAATGCTATAGATATTATAGAGAGGCTCTCCACATCCCAAGCTTTTGGCCAGTTTATAATTTTTCAAAATCGGTCTCACATACACGGACATATACCTGCTTATAAACAGATATGTTTGTGCATTCAATAGCGCGTAGCGCGGCATTTCTCGCTGTATTTCAGGTGAATGAGTCCCTATAGAATCATCACATCCACTGTGACAGGACAAATGGGCAGAGCACAGGCTGCAGCGGACAGGGGCTGGGCCACTGAAAAAGTGCATATTACAGGTTTTATTTATATTATTCCTGATGATTGATCATATTATATTTGTATAAATAAATAGTTATAACTGTCATATAACTGACAATTATGCCACAATCTGATTAGCATCTTATAAATAGGTAGCGTTCACGTGACATCACAACATTCTAAAGAGCCTATAGTTTAACATTGAGGTGGAGGGCAACTGAAAATTCCACGGCCGTAACCATAGCAACGCTCAAAAAGCAGATTTATAGTCTTAAATCATTGCTAATATCTCTGTAATTACTTGGCCAATTCACATGAAACAAAAACTGACACAAAGTTCAAAGTCACATCTTTCAGCAGATATGAACTATGGTCTAATTATTTCTTCACAAAGGCGTCCAGAAGTGGAGACAATATTCAAAAACATGTGCTTGATGTTGGCCAGTAGAAAGGACTTTCAGCCATAAAATTCACATGTCAGGTTTGTGAATCCAATCACTGTCACCTGATGATCAGAGAAAACATTTGGACATTTTCTTTTTGGAAATTTCTTTCAAAAACTGTTTCTCTCCCATAGAGTTGTATTGACACCTGCCCTCCAACTGAAATAGAATTCTAAATCGTGAACGCGACCTATTGTTATAACAAATAATGTCTCCTTTTGAATATATGTATTTGACAATTATCCATCCATCCATTTTCTTCCGCTTTATCCGGGGCCGGGTCACGGGGGCAGCAGTCTCAGCAGAGATGCCCAGGCTTCCCGATCCACGCACACCTCTTCCAGCTGTTCTGGGGGGACCCCGAGACGACACCAGGCCAGCTCGGAGACATAGTCCCACCAGCGTGTCCTGGGCCTTCCACGAGGCCTCCTCCCAGTGGGACATGCCGGGAACACCTCCCGAGGGAGGTGACCAGGAGGCATCCGGAACAGATGCCCTAGCCACCTCAGCTGCTCCTTTCGACGTGAAGGAGCAGCGACTCGAGTCCGAGCTCCTCCCGGGTAACTGAGCTCCTCACCCGATCTCGGAGGGTGCGCCCAGCCACCCTGCGAAGGAAACTCATTTCGGCCGCTTGTATTCGCGATCTTGTCCTTTCGGTCATTACCCAAATCTCATGACCATAGGTGAGGGACACCTCACCTTGCGACAATTATGTCGCAATGTAATTAGTTCCTCTAAAATCCATCAAATTACAGGAAATAACATATGTTGGGTTCAAAATGTTCTGAGCGAGAACCCCCGAAGCCAAACCCTCAGGTGCTAAGCACCCCTAAAGTTGAAATTCAAAAAATTGCCCCTGTGCTTCCCCCACCATATTTGACACTGGGGATGGTGCACTCAGGACGATGAGCAGTGTTAGGTTTGCTCCATACATAACGTTTTGCATTTGGGCCAAAAAGTAAAATTTTTGTCTCATCTGACCAAAGCACCTTCTTCCACATGGTAGCTGTGTCCTCCATATGACTTCTAGCAAACTTTAAACGGGATTTCTTATGGCCTCCTTTCAATAATGGCTTTCTTCTTGCCACTCGTCCATGAAGGCCAGATTTGTGTAGAGTACGACTTATAGTTGTCCCATGTACAGATTCCCCCAGCTCAGTGGCAGGACGTCACAGCTCCTCCAGAGTTATCTTGGGGCACTTGGTTACATTTCTGACCAGTGTTCTCCATGTTCGGTCTGTTAGTTTAGGTGGACGGCCGTGTCTTGGTAAGCTCGCAGTGGTGCTATCCTCTTTCCATTTCCGAATGATGGATTGAACAGTGCTGCGTGAGATGTTCAAATTTTGGGAAATCTTTGTTTAACATAACGCTGCTTTAAACTTCTCCACAATGTTTTTATTTGTGATTACTTCTGCCGTTGAATTAAAAAGATAAGGCCATTCCACCTTATCAAATGCCCTTTCAGCATCCAAAGATACGAGGGCCCTGTCTGTAGTTTCATCCAAACCGTGAATAATATTAAGGACCCGCCTAACATTGTGGAACACCTGTCGTCCAAGGATGAATCAATTTTGATGCCTATGTATTACATAAGGTAATGTTTCTTGAAGTCGTCTTGCTAAAATTTTACATACATTTTTTAGATCAGCTTTTAATAGGCTTATCGGTCTCATAATTCCACAAGAATTACTTGGTCTTACAGGTTTTGGTAATGTTATTGATGCAGCCGTCAGCAACGTTGGTAAGCTGCCACACTGGAAAGCTTCTAAAAACATATCCAAAAGGGGTTTAAGCAATTTAGATTTAAATTTTTTGTAAAGGTCTATTGTATATTAGTTATTTTTATGTATTATGTAGCCTTATTGTCCGACTCATATTACAAGGTTGAAACAAAGTTACTCACATTTCATGAGGCAGAAGCACACCTGCAACAATTAAACGTTTTAGTATTAAAAAAAAAAGGTTGCCAGAAGAGGGCGACAGAAACAGTCAAATGCTGCTCCTGGCAGACCGTGGAAGTTCACTTTTCAAACACTCTCAATTGTAAGGGGGGAAATATTAGAGATTTAATTTGGCCTAGTTGCTGACTGGCCTTTCTTTCTTTTGTTTTCTTTTTGTAACTTATTTTAGAAATCATGAAAATGTATGTAAATCTAATGTGTTTCAAAGGGTGAAACACATTAGATTTACATACATTTTCATGTGAGATGAAAGGGTTCATCTCACATCTGCCTGACACTGCTAATCTCCAGGGTTTAGCTTCAACCAGTGTCATAGTGCTGTCCTTGGAGGTCTCAACCACCTGCAAAAAGAAAGTCATAATGCAGTTATATTGAAACATAGATGTGTTAACTTTAATCAGTCGAACTTCTAACCAGTGAGTCAATGTTACACTATAGTCCCTACCTTAATGGATTTAATAGCCTCGACATTTAAAGCTACCGTACCTAATTTTCCCATTTTTATACCATCATGGAAGAAGAAGATGGTTGTTGAGAATAAACTAATAAGCTGTTCAAATCATCGGGGCACGTAGTTCAGTCGTAGCCATGCCCACGCCTTTAGCGCTAATGCTAACTTCCTGTCAATCAAAGTCCAGCCCTCATTAATATACAAGATTTCTAAAATGTACCTCCCGAAAACCAGCCTGGTTTCTTTAATTGTACCTAACCCAGCGTTATCACAGGAGCAATATCTAGCTGTAGAAAGTTTTAAAAAATGTGTACCCAGGCTTTACAGTTGCTTAGAACATGTGTAAAGAGCAATGCTTTCTGATGGAAAACTAGCTTGTATTGTTGCCGCTATATGGAGGTACTACAGCAATGTCGGGCAATGTTGGCACCTAGCGTCAGGGCAGAGCAACCAGCGGCCATTGGTTCCTACAAATGCCTACATCTATTAGCCAACGGCTTCCGGGACCTGTTTCAATCGACAGTTTTTCCCTAATACAAAGGAATAGTGAAGCCAGTTATGACCCATTCATAGATTTACTATAATTTGTGTGATTTCTCCAATATTAACATATTACAAGATTATGTTGTTATTGGAGTGTGCCATTCCGACCCCACAAAAAGCAGAGACTTAACAGAATTTTATTTAGCATTTAGCTTAGCCTCTCAAGTAAAAATATTTCAAAAAGGTCTGTACATTCATTGATGATTTCTAGCTAGGCTTTGACCTCACCTGAATGTGGTTGATGGGTTGACAACAGCTGAAACAGGTGTATCGTTGCAATGTTTGATGGCTAAATGCTAATGGAAATAAGAAAAATACACCGAGCAGGATAACAAACGCTAACTGTCTACATGCGCTTCTCCTTTTTATTTATATAGTTTCACAAACACGTCTCCATTGTTTACATCAATGAATTAAATGCACATTTCAGGTGTTTGTACTCTTTATGAGACAGCGGGGTGTCGCTAGAACGACATTGCAATGACTTGCTACTAATAACAATTGTTTAAAAAACATGCTAAAAAAATTAGCTATTTAGATGCATTCAATGTGCTTTTTTTTGACAACTCATCAGCTGTACCTCAGCTTTAAATCTAGATCAAGCAAAGAAAATACACATATTGATTGTGAAAGAGTGAGGTGATTCTGAGTGAGCTAAAAAAGTCAGTTGAGGAAAAAAACATGCCACCACACACTCACAGCTCATAATTTTGTTGAGATGGTTCGGTGACGGGGATTTAACACTGATTTAGTGAAAGAGAGCAGAGCGATAAAGCTGGTTATCGTCTTACCAGATAAGACTTAGAAAGGAGCATTGCATGTACCCAGTCCTGACCAACGCATGGCCAAAATAGCCTTTACTCTGCAGTGCATACTATTTTACTATCCACATACATACTTGCCTGGTAAAATCATTGTACCAGTGATTGATATCCCCATGTGTAAGATATACAGCGGGATAATCGTTCATACGGCTTCATACGTACAGCTATAAGTGTTGCTGTCCCTGCAATATTTAGTCACGCCCAATAGATCTTTAGTTGTATGTGGTCTCACTCTGAAGCCTTGGACAAAATGGTGAGAATTAAGTGATCACCCAAAAAATAGACAAATTTATAAAGAAATAAAGTTTCTTTATTCACATACATCTCAAACATTCCTAGATTATCATCTGTCGCACCTTCTGTCTTCTTATATTTACACGTATTTGCTTTATTTACGAATACAAGTAACTGACTGCTGTCTGTGGGTCTAACTCAAATAAGTTAATTTACTCTCAAACTACAAACACATCTCAGTTCTCTGTAGATGCATTGTTGTTGATATATTTTCTTTTTTATTAGAAAAAGTATTTTGGCTTTATTATATTTACAAAGATTCTATGAGAGTGAACTAAAGGGCAAATAAAAGTTGAAGACTTGTAATTAGGTTAAGTTCTAAAGGGTTTCAAGGTCATGACAGACCTATGTCCCAGTTCCTCTTGATTTTTGCTCGTCCATGAGCAGCCAGGAGCTGCTGTCCCGTTCACTGCTCTCTGTCCTCCTCCCAGGGCCGGACTTTACATTCGTAGCACCAACAACAAGGGGAATGATGTGCTTTGTATAATCTACTCTTCAACATTCTGTGCATAGATAGATATAATAATAACTTTTATATACAATACATACAATATGGTTCCTGTAGATTTACACAACTAAAAGTTTTGAACTTGGGGGCAAACACTGGCTGATTTTAAAGCACTGGAGAATTGTGTAGATAACTCTTGAAGACAGTGCTCTTGTGTTTGCTCGGGATTTTTATTCTGGCTTCTAGCTTTAGTCTTTCTTTAGAGCAATCCATTTCACTTCTCACAGCATTGTATTTCAGTTAATTACATATCAGAAACAATCTGACCTAACTGTAAACCCAAACACTTTCACTTCAGGGATAACATCATTCTCAACTTTTCATAAATGTCTCCACAAGGTCCTTGTGTCCTTGTGTCTGACTATGAGAACTTCTGCGGAGTTGAAACATGTTGGTATAAAACGCTCACATTAATGCACATGTGCCAGACTTCTGCGCATCAGGGTCTGAACCTGCCGGTGCCTCTTTCCTGTTGGGGTCGTTGAGCTCATCGAACAGTCCACTGTCGATCATCTCCGTCTGCCACTGGATGGGCACAGCGCCGGTGCCAAACTCTTTGAAGAATTTCTCATCGTTGTTGTCAAACGTTATCCCCTTGACGTCTGAGAACTCGGCAATGTCTCCTGTGTCTTTTGCGTACACGACGTTGGGTTTGGGTACCCAGGGCGGGTCGACGAGGCCGGCCTCAAGACGAGGGAAGTTGATGTTCTTGAACCATTCATGCTTCCGAGGGTCCTCCATGTTGTTCCTACAGACAAGCAGAGATATAAGTCATCGTGGAAATTGTGTAAATACTAAATAGTACAAAGTTAAGCAGTTCTATGCTTAGATTTTCCACTGTGACAGGAGTGGTATACATTAACGCTGTGTCTTTTTTGCTTTTTTTGGGGGGGTCACACGTCAGTCGCACTATTTTACAGCGCTCTATAGTAACAACATGGACGGCTAATAGGATGGAAATAATATAGTAACTAAGAATAATGGTGGATAAAGTAATAGTGGTCACATTTCGATACTTTACGGTCTCAAGGGTTAAGAGACAATAGAAATAAATAAATAACAGTACACGTCCTGTTTCCATATAATTCCCACACTTATTATGTATATCATGTTTTAATACCATGCTTTTTCCACCTGTGTTACTTTGCTTTAAAGTGCTACAAGTTTGTGTATTAACTTACCTAAAGCCCAATCGTTCGTCCATTGTCTTCTTGAGGAACTGCTGGATGATGTCCTTGGTCGCAGCGTCGAAGCAGCGGTGCTCCCACTTGGGCTCCTCATTCAGGATTCGGCGCTGGACCTCCTCCTTCTCCACCTTCACCTTCAGGCTCTCAGGGCCTTTGAAGGGAGTGTAGCCAGCCACCATCTCGTAGATGCTGCAGCCCAGGGCCCACCAGTCCACCGAGGTCCGGTACGGGGTCTTATTCAGGAGCTCCGGGGCCATGTAGGCTCCAGTTCCAGCCTAAGGAGGACCGAGCATTATTGGGTAGGTCAACGGCATTGTATTTACAGTGGGTCATTGTCACATGATGTGGACTGAAAAGTCCACCTGTAGCAAATTCAAAAGCAATAGCAATTAAAGTGGAAGGTTCATTAAAAAAGGAATTACTACTGTTACATTATGATGAGGAAGTGAGATCAAGATAAGTTGTTAAGTATAGACATTAGGGTATACCATTAACGTATATAGCAGGGGTTCCCAAACTGTGGTACGCAGGACGACCCCGGGGGTACGCGAAGAAACTTTGGAGAAAAATAAATGTTTATCACAATCTGATCGATATTGACCCGTTAAAACCGCAGCACGGGAAACGCTCTTATACAGGCGAAATAGTCTTATAATTCAGACGTGGATGAGCTTTTCCTGGACCTAAATGTGTCCACTCCAGAACCGAACCTCAAGAGCCGCTTTGGACCGGAGTGCGTAAAACTCTGCGCGCGCGGAGGCCGGGAGCGCGGCTGATGCGTCAGCCCTCGCTCCAACAGCGGCGCCTTTAACGTGAACTGTGCCAGAGTTTGATCGAGCAGCAATTTCTGTAATATCTGTCATAAAGAGAGAGGAGCCTGTGCGCGTGCCGTCAGACTGATGGCGACTTCGACTTGCAACAGGAGTTTTCCCCTCATTCTGATCCAAGGAGCGAGGGGAGAAGGAGAAGCGTCTGTGGCCCCTCCTCTGCCGCTAAACCCGTGGCTTTGTATCTGACACGTTTACATTTACGAGCTGATGTGTGGTGGCACGTACAAAGATGGTTATGTCCTGCGTACACATTATCTTCGCTTCGCTTTAACAAAAGCTTAAACCAGCACATTTGAGTATGTCCCGGTGGTGACAGTACGACTGAAGGAGACGCAGAGGGGGCGGGGCCAGAGCGCGGAGTCTGATGTTCAGAATGAGTGACAAAAGAGTCCTGGCAAAACACTCAGCTTTACCTATTCTCACTAACAGCCTCGTTTTCAAAATAATCAAAAACTGGCATTTTCATCAATATTTTTGTATTTACATATTCTGAATAGCCCAGACGAGTAAAACAAATTGAATGTGGAAAACCTGCTTGAGTTCACTGTAATAATGGAGGAAATAAACATAATATTACATGTGATATTCCCAGTATTTTCAATCGCGTCAAAGTAGGGGGTATGCGACTCTTCACCTAAAGCTTCAGGGGGTACACGGCTCCAAAAAGTTTGGGAACCACTGGTATATAGTATACAATAATTTGAACATAATGTCCACGCACATGATGTCACCTCATCAAAATGTTTTATAAACTATAACGAAAGCATTCTCATGTGTGTTCTTTGTCCAGTGACCTTCCCTGTCCACTCCCTGTCCATCCCAGAGTGACCTCTCCTGTCTGTGGGCCTTGGCTTTAAGCCTAATGCTGCTAAAGCCTACTACCTGTCAGGAATCATGTGCGTCCATCCACTCACTACCTGGTACTGTGGCTTACATAAAGACTGCTCATTTATGAGTCCACTCTTTGACGGCTACATAATGTCCAACAAGTACCCAGGTAACGTATGTGACGTCCACATCATGTTCAGAGTAAGTGGCAGTTTGCAGCGACTAAAACAGCACACTTATCAGTGTCTAATAAGGACTTGCTTGTGTTTAGTTACACAGTTAAAAACTTCCAGGAAGTGTCAACCTAATGTGATATTCAATATATGAAATGTATACGAGTATATCCTTCTACTTTTATCCTACATTTTAACTGTATACCACCATAATAGCATTCATGTACATAAACATAAAGGAAAGTAATGTAAAAACAAAGACAGTGTAAGGATAGATCCTGTGGAAATTCATTGTCAACATATTACAGAGGTATAAATATTTAATGTGTGTGTTTGTTGAGGATTGTGGCACTACAGTATACACATTACAGTTTCACAGTTTTAGTTTAAGTCACTGTAATTTACAATGATTTATTGGCAGCTTTTATCCTTATTTGTGTGTAATAATGTTAGCTTACATAAGTGTGTTGATTTCTTTCATTCTTAAACTATTCTCTGTGAGTTTTTACCTGGTTATGCCAATCTAATCAGGGACAGACTTGTGTAATGCTTCTAAGAGGATTAGAAGGATAAAGCCAGCTCGAGCCCAGTCACTTTGGCCGCTGTAGGAGCATCGGCGTACGTTAATGAGCTTTGTAGACTTTCATAGAGCCACTGGCTTTGCTACTACAGATAGACCTGAGAGTAGAAGCTGCTGCTAATGCTAACCCATGACAATTTCCTGCAACAATTTTATATTAACATCATCTTTATATGTCCATGGAATAGAAAAATGGATCATACATACACTCATGTACATCCATTTAAAAGCTTAGCCAATAATGTGAACTTTTAATTGACATTAATTGATCAGTCCTTTTGAATATTATCTACTGCTGGAATGTATCCCCTCTTCTCCATCAGACTTTGTATCTACTCTTAAGTAACAGGAATGTTTAATCTAATGGTTACCATGTTGGACATGACCCAGGGCCTGGTCACACTAGTTAAGTACAAGACTGTGTAATGCCTCCTACGCCCATTATGAAACCTGGACCACTGGCGTTTTTAGAAGACCCCTGAATTAAATCAATGCCTTTGAATAGCTAGACCCTAATGACTTTGCATTATATAATGGGAACAGAAATGCAAAGATGTTTTAGCTATTCACTAATCCTAAATGAAAATTCCCCTAGATGCCTGTAGCCTCATTTTAGATGCCTCATATTTAGATGTATGTACAAATGTTGGCGACATAATGGTACCAGTAAGTTAGTAACCAAGCCACTTACTAAGTTTGCACCTTATATACCACAACAAATGTATTTCCTACAACCACAGCATCTTTTTAAGAACAACTTTCCTCTTCAAAGGGATCTCCATGCATTAATGCCATAACATTATGAAGAAAATCAAGTACAAGGAATGCAAGTTGCATCATTAGCTTGATATCATAACAAACAAGCATAGGTTTGTCACAGCTTTACTTTGTCCAAAATATTGATGTGGCTATGAATACATCATGACCTTACTGACCAACCATTATAGAGTATTTCAAAACTCTTCACCGACAAACAGAAGTAAGAGGTGTTGTAAACAGAAACCCAAAGGTGCAGTAGAGTGTATGAGGGGGAATGAGAGACACTCACCATCTGGGTGACTGTCTTGCCAGGAAGCACCTCAATGGCCAGGCCCAAGTCAGAGAGTCGACACTGGCCTTGGCTGTCGAGGAGGACATTCTCGGGCTTCATGTCTCGGTAAATGATGTTCATCTCATGCAAGTGCAGGATCCCACAGGTGATCTGTGCAGTGTAATGGAGCACACGCTTCATCTCGATGCCCTTATCCACACCTTTGCCATCGTAGCCCAAATTGTAAATGTGGTATCTCAGGTCTCCTCCGTTCATCAGCGTCATGGTTAGGCACAAGTGGGTCTTGGTGTCGTAAGCATAGGCCAGATTGACCAGAAACAGGCTGTTCACCTTCTCCAAGATCTGCTTTTCCAGCAAAGCCATCTTCTCTCCACCCTTCTTCTTCAGGCGCTTTTTTTCCAGCTTTTTGCAAGCATACATTTGGCCAGTATTTTTCACCTGGACAGCACATACCTGAAGGCAAACAGAGTTCCACGTTCATTACTGGATCATCTCTTGACTTTTCAAGTTGTCAGACTTTATGTATGGCTCTAAATTTGGCACATTTATATCAAGAAATTAAAATAGCACATCATAGCACCATATTCAGTGGAAATAGGATGAGAAAGTATAATGCAGTTCATAAATCAGTGACTCACATTGTTGTTGTCACATTCTGTCCATCTATGCTTTTCTTGAGGATTGAGTTTTGCATTGTTTCACAACACATTTAATCAGAAATGATTGGATTTCATGAAGCTTTTAGTTCAATTTTTCTGGTCAATTACATAATGACACTAATCCCTCTTAATAACCCAGAGTGTGTTATGTGCCCTCACTCATTTGAAACGCCTCAAATATGACAATGATATAGACCCAGTGGACCAATCTTTCTTAAAGAAGCCTTAAGAAGGCAGTCCCTGCTGACCTTCCACGTGTGTCTTGGTCCTTTTGGAGATCTTTTCACTTCCATAATTATACTTTGCTTCTTTCTGACCTAATAATAAATTCCTCAATGATTTGGCATTGGGCCATTGCGCTTATATTGGATACAAACAACTGTATAACTTGTCCAATGAGGTTTAATGCATTTTATTTTAAAAGACGTGTAACTTAACCCACTACTTACAACCACAAAATGGGCCGCATTATATGCTAATAGAGATGATAATGATGACGACAATGTTGTTCTGTAACATGTCTTCATGTACATACTACTTACTATAGGTGTGGTTTAGTAGACTACATCTTCGTAGTCACCTTGAAAAAGGTCACCTTACATTCTCTTGTGTAATGAGCTCACAATGTGAAAATCCCTTCTCATTCAAACCATGGGACCTTCTGTAGTAATAGTTTCAATTGTGTAATTTACCAACAAAACTGTTGTAGACCAACAGTCTTATGTTATTTGGTACTGGATGTTAATACCTGTAGTTCTGCTCAGTCTTACCTCTCCAAAGCCACCTTTTCCCAGGGTCCTGAATTCGTAAAAGTATTTGTCACTGATGGGCTGCCTCTCGTATTCTTTCCACTGGAGAAACTTGTCAAAGAAGGGACTGGCCTGAAATTCTGAGAATGGCTTGTCTTTCAAAAACTCTCTTGTTCCTTCTTGAACCTTTCCCTTCATCACCTCGTCAAAGTTGGAATCCGTCACACCCTTGCACTTCTCCAGTATGTCGCCGGTCAGAAAGGCCAAGAAGGTCTTGGACTCAGGTTTGGTGTACTTTTTCATAATATCTTGCTTTGCTTTGTTTTTCGCAGCCCCTTCAGCCAGATCCCAGTCGTAAAGTTCATCTAAAAAATCGGCAGCCACCTTGTAATCAGGTTTACTTAAAAGAAAATCTCGGAAGAACTTCTTGCCAACCGGTTGTCTTTCACAAATCATGTTAAAGTCCTTTTCAATGGCGGCCCTCACTGCCTCACATTGATCAGGTTTGGGAAGGGACAAGCTCCGACGACGTTTTTTCATTTCTTTGTCATCTCCACCCTGGGCCTTCAGGTAAGCCGTGTTGGCTACCAGGTTATCTAGTCCCGCCATGTCACACATCTTGGCGTCTGTTTGGTTGGTCTCTCTGCACCTAGGAAACTGGAATGTTCAGTGGTGTCCCACGAACGGTTGCCGCTGCCCCAGCGCTGGTGAGAGTGTGAGCAGCTCAGCGGCTTCAGTAGCCTACCTGCAAACCTAAGACATCGCCACACCCAGTAATTACTCATTTAGAATTAAATACCAGGGAGGGATTTTGGCTTAAGATCTTTGCGTGAGCTATTTGAGGATGCAGTGCACGGAAAAGGAATCGTAAACGGCTCTGTCCTAAGAGGCTTTCTAGACTGCTATATTTGTGCACAGTGCTCTACAATCACAGGTAGGGTCCCATGGTGTGTTGAAGCTGCATAGTACTAGAAGACAGTAGAAGAATGAAATCAAGAACACCAAAGCAAAAGGGCAGAGACTTCTGAGATTTAGAATGAACCCTCATGAGGACACAGTCCTTATAAGGGTTTCGCCCAGAGCCATCATTGTCATAAGGCCATCATCTCTTCTCACTTTGGGCCACTAAACATTATATTAGCCATTAAGTACAATTCCCAGAAGCTACTGTGAAAATATTGATACTCTCAGTATTGCTTGGTAAACAGCCTACTCTGACGTTTATGTATTACAGTATTATTATTATTTGCATGTTTCTCTTCCTGCACAATTCATTTCACTCACTGGGACACTCTGGGACATTTACACCAACTCTTTTATTATAGACTTTAGATCTGTCACGTGACATTGATATTGGCTGCCTGCCAATGTTGACAGGTCCGCCACTATATGCTATAAAAAGTTAATAGGCTACAAGGCTACAATCCGGCCTGGTGTGTTTTCAGGCATGAGTCTCATGTTCATAAACAGGCACTGGCTCATATAAATAAACAAATGAACAAACATTTTGTTTTGATACTTTTCCATAAGTGGGTATCATAGTTTAAAAATGCAGTAACTTCTGTAGCTGCAGCAGATTCTGCATATTTTCTGCCTTTAAACTGAGGAGTACAACATGGATTGTGTGTACTCCAAATATATAGCCTACTCTGAATGACACTCCAGTAGAGCATGTCAAATGAATCCATTTGGTACTATATTGCTTTGTAACAAAACTTAATACAGGAACTGTCATTTGATTTACACAGTTAATGGTTTGACATAAAACGTGAAATAACTTTTTGAACAGATTAATGATGAGGTGCATATTAAGTTTTACAATATATTATATATCTGCCATTCTATAAATAAATATTTATGTCAAATGTCATGTATCATGTAAATGGCTCAGTGTCATTACAGCACTTAAGCCTCTGAGGGGATCAAAAGATGTCACAGGTCACTTCTCCGGGAGCTCAAAGGCGGCTGCTAAGTCAGCAAAGTCGCTCCGGGGCTTGCCCTTTGATTCTCAAGTGACACTGTTGGAAAATAAAGTCATTCTCTCCGTCTTCTTCATTTTACTGCTGGAGTAAGACAAGAAACAAAAGAAAGGTGCTTCTGGATCAGGCATCACACCTTTCTCCCACACAACCCTTGAGAGCGGGACGGAAGGCACACTGCCCTTCTCTCAATGAAAGGGTGAATGAAAATAAAATAAAGGAACAGGATTGTCTACGTTTTTAAATTCTTGTATCTTTTCAAACTTAAACTGTATTGCTGTTACTGAAAAGGCCCTCCCACATGAAGATGGACTGAAATATTGGCTTTTTCAACGGGGATAAGACCACCCTGCATGGACCCCCTCGAGCTCTGAAACGTCTAAAGTATTTTCAGCAAGTTCCTAGTCCACGATGCATAAGAGGGGTATTTTTATTTGCTCTTACACAAGCCAGAGATGAGCAGAGCAGCATGCTGGTATTACGATCTTTAATCTTTTAAGTGATCTCTGTGTCTGTGAGGTGACGGAGCAGGCCAGTGGCACAGGTGAGGACAGTCTGCATGAGGTAACTGTGGTTGAGACCTACTATGGCCTCTAGGGGGAGCTAATGGGTTCATACTTCATACTGGTCAGCAACTCATTCTGTTACTTATTCTCCCAGTATTTTGTACCAATTGGTCAATAATTTTTTTTAAAAAATCCATTCTGAGCCATGTGGCACCGATCTTAGCCCGTCTTCTTCAAGTTGGGGAGCTGATATTGCTGCAATACCACCCCCTAGTGGCCAGGGTCGACTCCAAAATGAACTTTTTAAAGGGACTAGATGGAAGTTGTAATTTCTTTACTCGCTACTGCCACCTCCGGTCTTACGCAAAACTACTGACGGTGGACATAGTTGGTATTTCGGCCGAAGTACCAACGTTTTGAGTGACAGTGCAGGCTTTTAGCAGCCGTTATGGTGTATATGTCTGGGATAATTTTACACATTAGGACATCGCTGGAGCAGGTGGGGGGTGGAACATACATTAAAATTAAAAGACAATTTAAATTTTTTTACAACAGTCCCACCCACTTTCGGTCACGTGTCTGGATTCGCTGTATTTTACAAGACAAAAACACTCTATACTTTAACATACAACATTTCCAGTGTATAACGTTTTAGACAAATCTTCAGTTTAACCTTGTGTGTTTTATGTCCATGAGTTGGCACATAGCTGATTAGCAGGCATCGTGCTGTGAAACTCTTAATATTTACATTTTTAGCATTTACCAATGCTAAAAATAAATGGGATATTTTACGTCGGATCCAGACACGTGACCGGGAGTGGGTGGGACTGTTGAGCTCTATAGAGACTTTACACCTCCCAAAAACAGGCGTGATGTGTTGTGGCAATACTTCAAAATGAATGCAAAGAAAACAACAAACAAACAACAATCTTTTGTAATACCTGTAAAATACGTCAGTAAATGGCACAATAGACATAGTGCACTTTTTAGATAAATCAAAGCACAACAATAAAAATATTAACAAGACATTTCACATTAACAGGGTCAGGGGCAAACTTTCTTTTGGCCGTTAACAGTGCTAATAAAAAAACTGCTAAGGATTGTTAAAGGCACCCAGTTTTGACAAACTAAACGCCTCCTAAGGTTTCAGGCTCAGAGAGCGACTCTTCACTCTCCTCCTCTTCTGTGTCTCCGTTTTGAGCCAGACGGAACTTTTTGAGACTTTCCATGAATTCATCCAAAGATCCTTCTTCTGAGCTTGAGGTGGGGTCTGAGGGTGTGCCGGCGCTGAGGGGGCTGTCGTCAGGGCTCAGACTCAGAAAGGGATTGTCGTTGGATCGCTTCTCATCGCCGCTGGAGCCAGTGCTGGTTTCGGATTTCTTATGTGCACCGTCGGGGCTCTTGTTGACAGGAGGCTGCTCCGACGCGTCGCCGCTCGTGTCTTCCACGAGCTGGAGGTGCTGCATGAGGTGGCGGTTGATGAGCAGCTGGAGCTGTATTTTGTTAGTGAAGAAAAGACGACGCCAGCCGATGTCATAGGCCAGAGACACCGCCTCGTCTGGCAGTGTGCTGCACCGCTGGCGCACTGCGTTCTCCCAGAACTCCTCTGACTGGCACAGCTGACAAAGGACAGAGCAGTAACATTTAAGCAGTTCCACTGATCAACTGAAAGTATTTTAGCTCTTCATGTTTAATTCACTTTTCTTTTTTTATTGTTCATTTATGTGTTATGTGTACTTGAAATGATCACTAAATACTCGAAGCACTGTAGTAAAATCTAATTGTTACAGGACTAGGACTGGGCAACGTTAAACAATATCAGTACGGTATTGGGAAAAAACGTTTAGGAACTACCGGTATTGAAAAAATGAAAGTATCGAAAGCAGGAACCAAAAAAAAATAATCCAGATCCAATTTAGATCCACATTTTGATGCTGCATCAAAGGAAGTGACTGTTTCAGCTCAAATGAATAATCTTTTTTTTCCATTTCCCCCCTAATTTTGGCCTATTTATTTTGATTAATATCTTCTCTATTTTTCCTATTTTTTTACAATTTTCCCTCATTTTTCTTTTTGCCTGATTTCTCCCAATTTCACGCCATTGCCCCCCCAAATGATTTACCAATTTTTTACACATTCCTTGACATTGGAGATGAACCCAATATTGTAAATCTGCAGATCTCCCAAACAGTATTGTTCCGTTTTGTTCAGCTATAATCAAGTTAAAGTACTGGTACTCTAGTAGAAAAAAAATGGAACAGTACCCAGCCCTATAAGCCCTCTTAGTACTTTTTTACGATTGTAACGGTTGGTAAGAACTCACTTTCCAGAAGCGGTGTGAAGTGTGTAAGAGCTGGCCCACATCCTCCAGCTCCAGGAAGCCCATGATGCGCAGGAGAAGAGCGTCCGGAAGTCTCTCCAGGTAATTGAAATGGCCTTGGCACAAAGACTTGGCGTGTTCCAAAACATCTTGTCCAAAGACCATCGCGATCTCAGCTGAGAGGGGACAAAAAGGTTGTTTTCATAAATGTCCGTAATACTGGGTAGTGTCATTCGTGGAGGTCTAAACATCAGCTAGTGCCAATGGTAACGCTGGCTTGGAGAGGTCAGCAGGTTCTAGCACTGTCTGAAGCACTTTTTACTCAAGTTAAGCAAAAGGTTTGGGCTGTTGTTTTACGTATTCTCATCATAAATACCTGATATGGAAATACTACGCGAGCTGATGTGTTGATTTGAGCTTTTACATCTCTCACAATTATATATAAACGATATTATGTACGAATTTTAGGAGCAACAAATTTATGAACGTTGGATGAAGACAAACAAGCCCAGCGAGGATTTTTTTTAAGATAAGTACCATTAGTATTTCCGTGCATATGGAAAACAAGACTGAATTTTGGTTTTAATAAAGTTGATTGCATTAAATTATGTTAGGCCGCCTTTTGTCTCTTTTCTTCTTCTTTTTTGCGTTTTTGTCTCACATGTCACTTTTTCCATCGCTTTTTTGTTGTTTTGAACTGAAGAAAATGTGCTCGGTTCATGTGGGGGTTAGGAGGTTCATTAGTTCATATATTATGTTGATATAAGATTTTCATTTCCCGTTTACATTTGGGTCACATCTCTTCTTACCTTGGAACCTGATGTCCTCCAACATCTCCTGGTGGGACTGCTTGGTTTCTCCAGGCCTCGCGTTCTTGTCAACGGCTCTTAGCGAGATTGTCCACCATCTCCAGATCACCTGCGGAGAAACAAGCAGAGGCGGGTAGTACTCGGTTACATTTAAAGAAATTGTACTTCTTAGAGTAGTTTTATCATACGCTACTTTTTACTTTTACTTGAGTAAAATTATAATGAAGAATCTGTACTCGAGTAAAAATAAATATTTACTCGCAGTGGGAAAAGTTACTTAAGTGGGAATTGCTTCATTTTGATTGATAAAAGTATAAAAGTAGATGTACAGTAGATCGTCTCGTGCTCCTTGTTCTTTAATTTTTTTGCTTGTCTGTATTTTCTGTCATTTCCTTGGAATTGTCTTTGGACAGATCATGATTTCCACATGATTTTATGTTTCGTTTCGCACAATCATTTATCAAGTCATTAATCTCTTAAACACCCCACCTGAACTGAGCACATTTTCTCCAGCTGGGCTTTACCCAAATGTAGAAGTTTTATCAAAAACAGCATCAAAATAGCGTCAAAAACGAGAAGGAAATGCAACAAAAAAGTGACAAAATTAGCCACACAAAAAATTGACAAAAAAGCAATGAAAGTGCTTTTCTAGGTCTTAGCTTTCAAATGAGGTGTTGCACTGGCCTAGAGGCTGATTCAGAAACCGTTAAATTGGTAAGAGGTCTTATGCCAAACCGGATTTGCGTCAGCGTCCGCCATGACAAGAAGCCTCCGAATTGGGCTGTCGGTTTGGAAAGAGTTAGGAACAGTGTTAATTTCGTCGACTAAAATATTTAGTCTTAATTTTAGTCAAAGTGATTTTTTTGACAACTAAAATTGGACTAAAACTAAATTAAAACTTTTTCATGCGACTAAAACTATGACTAAAATGTCCAGATATTTTAGTCGACTAAAATAAGACTAAATAAAAATGAAAAGGAGAGACTAAAATCATCCAAACTTCTATTGACAGTCTGAAAGAGCCTCATATCATGTAAATTCTCTGCCAAAGGAACAGCTCTGAGCTTTGTTCATGAGGGAGCAGCTCCATGAAGCAGAGGACCTCGATTAAATATGATTATAATAAATATTAATACAAAGTCGACTAAATTTGTCTTAAATTTAGTCGACTAAATTGATTTGCAATTTTAGTCGACTAAATCTCCACTAAAATTGAAGATATTTTTTTGACTAAAACTCGACTAAAATTGAACTACATATTCGTCAAAAGACTAAGACTAAAACTAAATTAAAATATGTTGTCAAAATTAACACTGGTTAGGAAAAGGAGCCTCCATGCTAACTATCATGGAGGCTTTAGCATAGGGATTTATGATGCTACCTCACTGACGATTAGGAGACATGTGCCATCCCGTAAGCCATGTCCGCCCCCCTCGCCCCCACCCTCAAGTGATTCTTCATGCGCAACCACTATTGATTGACAAGTGCACAATTAAAAAACATATATATGACATACATAAGCCAAACTTTATAAAAGTGAGGAAATACACGTTAGAGTCATCACAGCACAGGCACGTGTTAGTGTTTTAAACAGCCTCCTCAGTAAATGGCCTAAATGTAGGCAGTTTGTGCTTGACCCCATGAAAGGTTAAGGATTAGTTGCTAGTGATGGTGTTAGTACTTAAAGGCTACAATTTAATGGTTTCGGATGCAGCCATGGAATTCGAGAATGTGAGGTCATATCGCTAAGCATTATGGGATTAGCAGCAATTGTAAACTAATGGAGATTTTAAAAGTAAAAATACTGCAGTTATTGTTCACATTAAAACACATGGATACCTCAGTGTGTTAGATGTATTTACCAGCAGTAACTCAGCAGCTAACAGAGTTGTTCCACTGATTTTTTTCTCCACTTTTTATACTGTTTTTATCCAATGTTAGTCTATGGAAATGTATGCCAACAGCTGCAAAGATGGCGGATCTCGATGGTAACTGTGGAATTTCCCGAACGAGAAGCTTTTAGATTTCGGTAAAGCCAAACTGGAGAAAATGTGGTTAAAAATAAATCAGACTTCTTTTGCTCATGCAGTTACCCAGTAACATTGTCTTTTTTTTACTGGTACTTGAGAAATTGTTTGGGTCATTACTTTTTACTTGAGAAAAATGATTTAAAAGAAACGTTACTCTTACTTGAGTAAATATTTTGGCTACTCTACCCATCTCTGGAAACAAGGAATAAAGTCGTCAGCAGTGGTGGCAAGTTGCACTTAAAATACAAGTGCAACTTGCCACCACTGCTGAGTAGCTTGTCATTTAAAAATATTTTTAAATGACGAGCTAAACGTGCGTATAACTTTACGGTTAGCGATGTATTAACGTTAGATAAATTAAAGATTAAAGGGGGGAGGGGGGGTGTATTGTATGTAAACAGTTTTACTTACCTCGGATTTCGTAATGGAAAAGTAATAAAAAGTCTTGTTTGGCGGAGGAGCTCGACCAGATACTTCCAACAGCGGGTCGTTCAGGAGCGACGCCATGTCAAAGTTTAGCCGTTACCGTGGCAACCGTTTCCTCTTTTAGCTTGATACACCTACTTTAATTTGTGTTTAATTCTTTTTTTTTTTTTACAAAAAAAGATGATTGGGCCTGATGAGGGAATAAACCAATACACCTCGGTTGTTTGGATGCTTTTTAGTGTTACAAGAGCAAATTCCAAAAAAGCCTGCTTCCCTGAAATGCTTTTAAGAGATTTGAATGGGGGGGGGGGGGGGGGGGGGGAAATCGCCGTGTCGTCACGTCCAAGGCTCTGGTGGGCAACACATGTATAATAATACTTCTTTGGTAGGTCAAAACAATGTTCACAAACGGAGCATATTACTTCTGTAAAAAGATATGCGCTGTAAAAGATCTGTGATTTGAATAAACCCCTCTTCACACCCGGAAAAATCCGCTGTTTTTCACTATTCCACTATTCACCAAAACATCCAGTCAAAATTGAAATAAACAACAGCGATCCTCCCTATGGAGAATTCAAATGCTGCGAGGGTTTTGTGTCACTTGGGAAGAGCAAAAATGCGATAGGCTAATAAAAAGTCAAAATTTTGTTCAGTGATCTGCGAATGATAGCTAATCAAAGACCAACTCACTGGTTCCCATATTAATACTGTGATCGGCTCTCTAAAATGCCTTACCCACAGCAAGCAAAACAGTGTGAATGTGACAGTAGTTAAAAATCTTTAATTTATTTATACATATATTTATATATGTACACATTTACTAATCTATTTCTTTAAAAGACAAGAAACAAAGTCAAATTCATTGTTAGTCAGTGGTGGCACACATAAAACCCTGGTTTTCTTCCACAGTAAACGGTGGTTGACTTTATCTTTTGCTAAATGCCTTTAAGAAAGCCCATTAGAAGCCAGACCTCAGTTCAGAAAGGCAACGCCATCTAAGTACTAAACAGTCTTTGCATCATTCTGACGTACTCTTCTCCTGGAAAGATTTGAACAGATACTTGAACTCTTCTGCTCATCACTTCTGTGCTTGGGCAGGCACCAGTTGTTTATAAAAACAAGATTAGGTTTATCCTTTATACATTGTTAGCACATTGGCAATACACAGACTAGTGTGATAGTCAAACCGGTTAAGGCTCTATCTCTGATTCAATTAAACATGATTCATAAAAAAACTCCACTTTAGTTGCTTTGAGCAAAGGGTTTGTGTTACAAGTGTAAAAATCAGTCTGGTCCTCCAAAGCTATGTCCCCTTTAAGCCACTATCGTAGCTTTCTTGGGAAAGAGTCAAAGAAGCGTCCCTTTGAAGATACCTGCTCTGCAATGGTTACTCCAGACCACATGTCATGGATGTACCCTGTTGTATTCCTAAAGGTCTAACCTCATTACTAACGTATAGTAGTGGCTCTTATCCACTAGGTGTTTGTATACTTACCATCGTTAACTCAGTCTTTGTTATACATAACACATAATAGTGATTACAAATGAGGATATGCACAGAGCTTACAGTAATAAACAAATAAAAAAGCCCATCATGTATATTGTATATATTCCAAACAGTCCCACAGTCCTTTGAAGTCCTTTGAACTCCTTCATAGTGTTGTAAACCTCTTCCCACAAAAGAAGTCTTTTAGAAATGTACTGCCACTAACAGCGTGACTGAACAAGTGCATTGAATATGTGCTGCATGCTGCCATCTGGTGGCCGGGCTTGGAAGCTGTGCTACAGGAAAGGGTTTGTGGAAGAGCCTCCTGAAGGGAAGGGCCCGGCTGGGGCCCCCGCCTGTAACACAAGGCACAGCAGTCAGCTCAAGTCTTCAGTCAGTGATACTAATGTGCTGTGGTGACATGCTCACCATAAAGGGGTTATTGGCCATGCCAGGGCCGGCCATAGGCTGCCCAAAGGGCGTCATGGAGGGTTTGTTCTGACCGTAGATGGGGTATGCAGGGCCTGAGGAAAACAGAGGGTGCACAGGGTGAGTAATGGCCGCAGATGCATAAATATATAAGCAGGCCATAAACACCCGGCTTAAAGACAACAACACCACAAAACATTTTCATTACAGCAGCAGAGGTCAGATAAACTGAAGAGTAAAGGCTCAGTGTCACAATTTACATTGCATTTAGGTCTGACGACAGCCACATTCATGCAAGAGTTGTGTCTAAAAGTGGCTGACCTAGATGCAATTAGAAATGACTGTGCAGCAGCCACAAGGATTCATTCGTGTCGGTTTTAGAAGCTCTCCTAAATAAAGCATAGTAATGTCCCTTTGGTGGCCACTGCACAGGCCGTAGAGCTGATCAAAGGGAGGGGGCACTAACCATTGGACTGGGGGTGGTACCCCGCAGGCTGAGAGTAAGGGATGGGGGCCTGGCCGGGAAACTGCTGTTGGAAGTTTCCGCTGAAACTGGTCGGGAGGCAGTAGGACGAGGCATTCCCGAAGCCGGCGGGCATGCTCATAGAGCCAGTACCAAAGGAGGCTACAAGACAACAGTGTACAGTCAACACAGGGGGGGAACTAAAGACACCGGCAGATCACAAGAACTTGGATCTCACTTAGGGGAGTAACAAAAACATTTGTTTGTAACTCACAACATGCTGTATGGTGCAAGAATGCATCTACTTTGTACGTTTCCATACTGTAAATTAATCTTACCATTTATTTCAAATTAAACTGACAGGAGAGTCAGCAAATCACTAGAATGTTACACCCCTAATGCATTTACAACTGCAGGAGACATCAGTGAACAAACCTGCCACCGGAGCACGCCCATTGGTTTGGAACGGATTGGTCGCCATTTCAGGAGCCGCAGCAACAAACGGATTTGTGGATGGAACAGCTGGAGGAGACACACCAAATATACATTGTTACATCATGTAACAAATATACATCATTACTGCACCAATACAGTCTATTATATTTCCCAAATTCTATATCATTGCCATCAATCTTACAGAGAGATCCGCTAATAATTTGCACAAGCCATACAGGAAAGATCATGTGGGGATTGATCAAGCGAATCATACAATTCCGGTTAAGGACAATTTGATTCCCAATCACAATCAACACATATGCAGTCACACTACATGGATCACAGGAATGCTGAATGAATTTGTGGAGAATTCAAGAATCCTGTTTTACTGCATTTCATTTTGGAGAATGTTATAACAGCATTGATTACCTCCAAAGCCAGGCTGCATGGCGGGTAAGACCGGGGGATTCTGAGCCGGAGACGAACCCAGCACTGGTCCAAACATGCTCCTGGGAATAAAATACAGTCAGCAACGGCTGCACAAGCCAAAGACCACCGAACACTCAACGCATAAAAAGAGAAGAAATTGATTTAAAGATTAGTTGGTGAAAAGTCGCATGAGGAAAATGTATGCAGACGCTGGTCAATCCTCACTGTTGCCACCAGAGGGCAGACACGCCATGCAAGTCAGCCAAAGAGTAAGAGCGAGTTGCAACAGCCAAATTCGTTTATTGTAGGTAATTTGAGCCCAGAAATGAGATGAAAATGAACTGCAGAAAAGGGTAAGTCTGCCATTATATTGCATCGTCTCAAAGTATCTATTAGGACTTGACTAATTAAGTTCTCGAGTCCTCAACACTACCGACCTCAATGTACGAGAAGACTTAGTTTTAAGTTCAGCGAGTGGACACTGCTGGGAAAATAATGGAACTCTTTTTAAATGTGTCAAACTTGTGACTTCATTTTGACACTTCAGAGCATCCATTACAAATCATTTCCCGTGCTGCTGTGTGGGAAAGTATATTCCAGTGAGCTCCTTCCCTCCTTGTGTAAACATTGGTAAAAGGTTAGCGTCTCACCCAGGCACGTTGCTGTTTGAGGAAACCGAGGAGCTGAGTTCGTTGTCGAGCTCAGCCAAAGCAGCGTAGCGGTCCTCCGAGCAGCTTCCCGCCTGGGACTGGGACGGCACAGCGCTGGACATGGAAGGGATTGGCACACCTCCTGCGATTCAGGCAAAAGGACTGCTATGAGACAACCTTTAATCCACAAACATTTGAAAAGGCAAAGATAGGTATGCTGTGTAATAGCAGTACCACCTCATCTAATATTTGACAGTTCAAGTACCACCAGGCCTGGATCAAGATCAAACCGGGTCTTGATTAGATCTACATTGGACTGAATTATGTCGAAACTGAGTGCAAACCATGTCTAAACCAGAAATTCACCTAAAGCTGGGGACACACAGGATTTTTGTCAGGTGTGTGGTCCCGCATCACATCTTGCACTCGTGTAGTCTCTGGATTCATCATTCAAACAATGAAGTTCAGTTTTAGTTAAACATTTCCTAATTTAGTTCAATTTGACAGCAGACTCGCGCAAACATGCCGAGTAAAATTCCTAGCTGTGAACTTGTTCATAACAATGGCAATAAAATCTATTCTGATTCTGATTGTACTTTGTGCCAAAACCCAATTATAAAAATGAGATTTTTTATTTTCCAGTCAAACTTGGTGCTAAAGTGGCGCGAGCCCACAGTTAGCTTTGCCTGTTAGCCAGTTAGCTTCCTCGGATCGTGATAAACCAAATAACGTTTTGCAAAATGTTCATTAAGATTAATGAATTTAATCTGTAGACAGAATACAGTCAGGACTTAGCTATATCATGTCATAAACCTAAGAAATGCGACCCAAAAGTGATTTCTTTAAAACAACTGAGAGCAGTGAGGGAGATATTTTCCATTAGTGTGTATTGGGGCTCCGGATTGGAGCAGGGAAAGTTGCAAGTGTAATTTTCTGGTCAGAGACACCAGGGGGAGGTGAACGACCCATTAACCCATTAACAAATTGATTTATTAAAGGTAATAAAGTTACTTAGTTCTGCTTTAAGAAACTTTCAATAAAAGATCCATCTTTGCTGAACTCTTTCCCCTTTCCTCAACCACAACACTACAGTACGAAAGCTAGATATTAAGCATGGTTTTAAATGTTATGAAAGGAGAATATTAATCTTGTATTGAGCGGTTTTAACGCATTAAGAGGTTTTTTCCTGATCGGACCAAGTTAACTTTGCTAGTTTAAGGTAATTTCTCACTTGGTTCTAGGATAATCGCTCTTGAAATCAGAAAGTAAAAGTGCCAAAGTGCAATGCAAATTTCTTACCCCATCTAAACTCATTTAGATATTCATTTCTTGGAGCGTAAACCACAAGGGAATGAGAGTAAAACAAAGTCACGTAAACGATACAAAACAATATGAAAATGGCAGCGGTCAGTGAGATGAGCAAGAAAAGGGGAGGAGGGGGGTGGTGGTACCTGACGAGTGGGAGGGGGGTGAGGTGCTCAGATGAGATGGGATGGCAGTGTTTCCAAACGCCTCAAAGTTGGCAAAGTTGCTATTGGATTGGCTCGGAGGTGCTGCGGCAAAGGGAAAAACCAACAGGCACTGAATGTGAAAATGAGATGGGATGATGACAACATGCATTAACGGAGAGGTGCTTGTTATGATTGTACTGAGTCCTCACTAGCTCCTGGGAATGAAAACTGATGACAATTAAAGATGTATTGTTCGAAAACCGTGCTTTTTTTGGGGAGAGGGGATCGCATCGTCAGCATGATCTATTATAGGCGCAAAAGGTGGGTGTTTATCGGGTTATTATTATTAATATTATCGACTAAAAGTCTAAATATTTACGAGTGATAGGTGAGTGAAGCCTTGTAACACTTCGAGGCTTTCCTGGCAAAAAAAAAGTCTCATAAGGTTCGAAGCGTCTAAACCGTTTCCTTCACTGATGCACCACTCGCAGAGTGAAGCACTTTGAGACATTTGACCCTTTTACCGAAACAAGCTCCGACGGGTGGATCGGGAAGTCTGGGCATCTCTGCTGAGACTGCTGCCCCCGCGACCCGGCCCCGGATAAAGCGGAAGAAAATGGATGAATGGAACTCCGACGCAGTGTTTCGGAGCAGCTTGCTTCAGGAAGAGCGATATTTTTTTTGCCCACCAGTAGGGCAGGGCAATATGGCCTAAAATCTAGCGTATAATCATGATATAAAGAAGAAATATCACAATGACGATATATTTGACAATATAATTGACAAACTACTTCAAAATCTCAGCCTTATGCCTATTGGGAAGATTAATTCAGTGATATATTATTATTATGATTATAACGGCATACTAATTGACTTTTGAAGCACCTGTCCCCGTGTTCTACAGTCAGAGTTTATTTTGCTTTGATGTAGCTGAGCGCAACATAAATTATATTTTGTCCACGATATAAAAAATTACAATATCAAAAAATTATATCGCGATAACAATATGGCCCACCCCTACCCATCAGTAATATTTACAGAATCATACATAATAAACTGGTAGTGTTCTAAAACGTCAAAGTCTAAACTGCAAGTTTAAACGTTGCATTAACCTCTTAACTCCCGTCTTAACCCAGCACATTTTCTCTAGTTCGGCTTAACCCAAATATAAAAGCTGCTTGACTGGAGTTTCCAGCCTATAGGCCAGTGTAACGCCTCATTTGAAAGCCAAGATCTACTAAACTGATTTTCCTTGCGTTGTCGCCACTTTTTCATCATATTGGTGCTTTGTCGTCATGTTTCTGTTGCCCGTTTTGTTGCTTTTCCTTCACTTTTTTGCAGCGTTTTAGTTGCTTATTTAATGCGTTTGTTTGGCTGCGTTTTCATACCGCATCATCATTTATGGCAAATTTTTGTCACTATTTTGACACTTTTTTCAAGAAGCTTTTAGATTTGGGTTTAATTGAACTGGAGAAAATGTGCTTGGTTACAGCGGGGGTTAAGAGGTTAATAAAGTATGTTGACTGTCATTTTCTACAAAGGAAATGACCATATTTGGATGACAGAGTCTTGTCCAGTTCAGTTCAGTTCAGTTTAGTTTATTACAAATATACGGTAAAAGCATTTTAACATTCATTCATAGATGATAGTGCATATTCATAAACAGGACACCCTTGAAGCAACATTTAGCTTATATATGGGGCCCAAGACAATACACAATATTAATTATTATTATTGTCAGAGGGTTTCCTTGTGTTACATGTATACTAAACGTGTCAGCAGTTTCTTACCAACTTCGATGCAAAAATCCAGAAAACATTATAAAATAAGCATCGTTAAGGGCGAGTTTGGTCCATTTTTCTCTTCCTTGAAATTGAGAATAAAATGTTACGGGAGAGAACGCATGGACTGCATTTTCATGCGTTAGCCTCCAGTTAAACTAAATTATATCTGGATAAATCATTTTATCCAGAGCATTTGGATAAATGCTCTGAAAATTATGAGCATTTATCCAAAGCAAATAGATATGTTATAGGACATAGATACTAGTCTCGCCAACCAGACCCCGCTTCTTTACAGAAGAGTCTCCTGTTTATTAATTAATAAACATCGGAGATTAGTCTGGATGCCAGGCTACATAGATACAGTGCCTCTCGAAAGTACTAATACGCCTTTAACTTTTGCACATTTTGTCATGTTTACAACCATAAACACAAGATTTTATTTTGAATTTTTTACTGAAAGTTCACACACAAGTAGCACACAACTGTGAAGTGAAACCAAAATGATTCTGTTATTTAAAAAAAAAATAGAAAAGTGGGGAGTGCAGTATTCATACAGCATGAATTATTACTTTGTGGAACCCCCTTTTGCTGCAATAACAGCAGTAAGTCTTCTGGGGTTTGACTCTACAAGGTTTGCACATGTAGAGACTGACATTTTAGCCCATTCCTCTTTACAAAACAACTCAAGCTCTGTCAAATTAGAAGGAGAGCGTTTGTGAACAGCAGTTTTCAGGTCTTTCCACAGATTTTCAATAGGATTTAGGTCAGGACTTTGACTGGGCCATTCTAACACATTAATATGTTTGTTTTAAACTATTCCATTGTAGATTTAGCTTTGTGTTTAGGGTCACTGTCCTGCTGGAAAGTGAATCTCCACCCCAGCCTCAATTCTCTTGCCGACTCCAGCAGGTTTTCCTCCAAAATGTCCCTGTATTTGGCTCCATCCATCTTCCCAACTATTCTTACAATCTTCAGAGTCCCCGCTGAGGAAAAGCAGCCCCATAGCATGATGCTCCTCCCACCATATTTGACACTGGGGATGGTGCACTCAGGACGATGAGCAGTGTTAGGTTTGCTCCATACATAACGTTTGGCATTTGGGCCAAAGCACCTTCTTCCACATGGTAGCTGTGTCCTCCATATGACTTCTAGCAAACTTCAAACGGGATTTCTTATGGCCTCCTTTCAATAATGGCTTTCTTCTTGCCACTCGTCCATGAATGCCAGATTTGTGTAGAGTACGACTTATAGTTGTCCCATGTACAGATTCCCCCAGCTCAGCGGCAGTACGTCGCAGAGTTACTTCTGACCAGTGCTCTCCTTGTTCGGTCTGTTAGTTTAGGTGGACGCCCGTGTCTTGGTAAGTTCGCAGTGGTGCTATACTCTTTCCATTTCTGAATGATGGATTGAACAGTGCTCCGTGAGATGTTCAAATCTTGGGAAATCTTTGTATAACTTAACGCTGCTTTAAACTTCTCCACAGCTTTATCCCTGACCTCTCTGGTGAGCTCCTTGGCCTTCATGATGTTGTTTAGTGACCAATACACTCTGACCATAGCTCTGAGGCCCTCACAGAACAGCTGGAATTATACTGAGAGTAGATTACACACAGGTGGCCTCTATTTAATGGTTAGGGCAGTGGTTCTCATATAGCCCCGGGGGGGCGCGGAGCAATGCCAGGGGGGCGCGTGCGACCGTGTTACTGTGTCTAAAAACGTGGGCAGTGTAGACGGCCTGAAGCCAAATAAATGAAGGCGTCACTTGAAGACATTACTCCCCAGTCACGCTGATAAGCCGCTTGAGTTTCTTCAGTGAAAACCGGCTGAATATCGCCAATACTCATCCGCTTTGTGAAATCGTAGGGAAGTGTGTGTCAGTGCAGCTGCACCTCAAAGTCGAGGGGATCCCGGGTAATTTAGGGGAAATAATGCACATTAACTGTCCACATGTAACTGTTAAGAGATCTCACAGTGCTGCGCTGCTACTCGTGTGCTCTAAATTGTTTATTTGGTGAAGATTGGTCAAATACTCGTGTATAGTCATTAAATGGCACAGCGCAGGCAGGATCCACTTCAGCATCCTGCCCGTTCGACTCGTTCTCCCGGACAGTGGGAGAATCAAAGCTAAACTTTCTCGGTGAACTGCTGCTGTTTAATGACAGTACACATCGGGAACATCACTGAAGAAAGGCTCGAGCAGAGCGGTGCGAAAGAGGCGTGCGCCCGGACAGACACACAACGAGCGCGGTAAGACCAATAAATACACTCCTCAAGAGCAAACCCGCCACCATGGGTAGGCCTGTTATCCATGTCCCACCCTACGGTCCCCATCATTCAGTGTTCACTGCCTCTCCCGGGACAGGGGCAGCTGCAGGACTTGGCGAGCACACCTGGCTGTGCAGAGTGCTGCGTCCTGCGTGGGCTCTGCTTCCAGTGAGAGGGAAGTGTGCATTAAAGAGGGTGCAGGGTAGGGGTGGGCAATATGACAAAATAGAAGATCACGATTTTTGAATTATGGACCCCCAATTTCGATTTTATCACGATTTTTTTTATAGTAACTAAAATAACTTAAATTACACACTGAAGAAGAAAAAGATTGAATGAATACACTAATGTATTCAACTTTGTGATAATCAACACAGCAAATAGACTTAGAACTTAGAGACTTAAAACTACAGCAAACTAACTATACATTAAAAAACACAATCAAACCTCAGACAATAAAAGTAAAATAGTAACACTAAGTTTGGTAAAGGCTTGATGGCGTCTGTTGCTGTCTGACCCTTTCACAATAAGAGTCTTACTAAAGCGATAACATACTGTGTCTTTTATTGTGTAAAAGACTAACCGGAAGCAGATAGTTACCATAAGTTATTACTTGACCAGGTAATTCACCAAAGTTGGACAAGTCTTATATTTTCAAAGACATGGATAAACGGCGCATTTGTGAACACGGTCCAGGATTTTAATTAAACAAATGAGAAGAAGCGGCGCCTACAGAACTGTAAGGACGAAGGACACACTCGCTTCTTCGCACATGTGCCGCCAGGTAAATAAACAACCACTCGCTGCGATTTACGCAAAGCAGCGGCGTTACAGGGGAAAGACACTAACATAAATACCGCTGAAATAGAGACAACACGCTGGGTTTAAAAGCTGTAGATTGAGGGGTCTGGTCCTGTATGCGACTGTAGAGGAGCGGCTCGCTGCCAAACGCTCGCATTAGCGTCCGACATTCCGTAGCAGAACGTTAGCGGCTCGGGTTTACGTCACTGACGGTGAAGAGAGTCAACTGTGCAGAAGTGCTTACAACCGTGATAAAACGATCCCACAAAAATGACATTGTCATATCGCCCAGCCCTAGTGGAGGGGATGGCCGGCAGCCGGTGAGGGGCGCGAAATGTTTTCTTCTTCCTAAGGGGGGCGGCGCAAAAAATAATTGAGAACCACTGGGTTAGGGCAAGGTGTGAACATTCTGCAGTCATTAGGGATGCCGTTATAACATTCCTGCACTCCTGAAAAATGCTGTATGGACGCCCCACTTTTCACTTTTCTATTTTTTTTTTTAAATAACAGAATCATGCATCATTTTGCTTTCATTTCACAGTTGTCTGTTACTTGTGTGTGAACTTTCAGTAAAACATTCAAAATAAAATCTTTATGGTTTATGGTTGTAAACATGACAAAATGTGCAAAAGTTCAAGGTGTATGAGTACTTTTGAGAGGCACTGTATATGTCCTATAACAGGACATACATCTATGTCCAGTTATTGATTGTGTCCAGTTATAGACACAATATATCTATAAGATTGTGTCTAACTGGTTTTGAAAAACCGCAGAGACTGAATATATTTAATTTCATGAATAAATTGTTGAGATTTTACTTGCTAAATCGAGCTCAACAGTAACCGCCCTGCTCCGGTTACGCTTACTAAATGGTGTGCTAAATATCATTTTATTGGATGTATCGGACACCGCAGTTTTCAAGATGAGATTGAGCTGTTGGACTCCACAGCTTGGCTTTATTAGGACCAGAATTGCATCATTGTTGAATAAATACATTTGCTAGACATATTCTCCATGCCTTTGTCCAAACTTAAGTATACATTCCCAGAGCGAGTAAGAACCCTGCATTAGCTTCTGTCTAAAGGTGGCTGTTGGGGGAGGTGTTCTGGGCTTAAAATAACTTACCAGATTGGCTTGGAAAATGTGCAAAGTTGGAGGTGGCAGTCTGAGCAGGCGGAGCAGCAAAGATGTCTCCTCCGAGGTCCGAGAGCAGGTCGAACTTCTTCTCCTGAGAGGAGTAGGCCTGTGTGCGACTCAGGCCCGGAGACTGGACCACAGAAAGAAAAAACGGCAATGTTATCCATTTGGTTTTGGACAATTTTAATCAATAATAGGAAATTATAGCTAGTAGAACTAATACAAACACATTCTTGAGTTCTGCAGCACCAATGGGATAATGAAGTAATTTAAAACAAATATTGATGCATTTGGCTTTCAGAAAATACAACAAATAGGACTACTAAATGGATACTCACACAAAAAAATATATATATATAATGGCAGGAGTTAACATTTCTGGAAACAAAATTGTACCATTCTACCACGTGTACGAAAGGTTTAACTTCAGTTTATAGACAACTATGGTTATTAGAGCATTACTAGGCCTGTAGCTAACCATACTAGCTAATTAATAATAGCTAGTATGATGAGCCACAATTATAAGACATAATGATCATCAACATGAAAAAATTACGTGTGCATTTTTTTGTTAAACATGAATAGCTTTTCCATCTGTGCAATAAGGCTCATGAACATTAAATAACCAGTTTCCTGCTATTTGAACTTATATTTGCAGTAGGGCTGGGCAATTAATCGAATTTGACTCCATTTGCGATTTTAATAAAAGGTCAATCTCAATAATCGCGTGGTGCGTTTTAATCAACAGAATTGGCCAGTCCATTCTGGAAAAAAAATCCCGAATGCTGCAGCGCCCGTCAGAGCATGTCCAGGGAATCAATCAGACCAACAAACAGGGAGGCACAGCAAGAGAAGAGGATCTGGTCAATTTAGTAAGTCAGCTACAAACTCGCGCTAACTCGTCTAAAACGCCAAACACACAGGCTAGAGCTGAACGATTTTGGGAAATAATCTAATTGCGATTTTTTTCTTCAATATTGCGATTGCAATTAAATATGCGATTATTGCTGCAAGGTCCTCTTCTCATGTATTTTTCACCAAACACAAGCAATAAATCAGTCTGTTTCATAATAAACAACATTAGATTAATTTGAAGTGAAAATTGCAACAATAAAGCAAACAAAATTGTTGCTTGACCTATTCAAAATTTGTGAACGTGTGGACTGCACTTCTTAAAAACTGTCTGTACAGTCTATAAATAAATGCTAAAATTATATAGATATATTAAAAAAAAATAACTCACTGATCCTGTCAGTAACATCGACCACTAAAGTGCAGGAAAAGTAAGAACAAACGTCTGCTTTAACTAGTTTTAACTCCCAATTAATACAAAATAAACTATTGATAATTTATTATATATTATTGATTTTGAAAATGGACTGTAAGCCACAATCATCAAAACTATAACAAAAATAAAGGCTTGACATACACTTTGCATGTAATGAGTCTATATCATATATTAGTTTTACATTTTAAGTTGAATTACAGAAATAAATGAACTTTTTCATGATATTCCAATTATATGACGAGCACCTGTAAACTTCAGAGCATTAAACAAACAAAAAAAGTAAAAATGGAAATACTTGGAAGAGGAAATATGATTGGTTCATTTCCGTCAGTCCCACCCCCTGGATGAGACGAGGTTGGACAGTACGTGGAAAGAGTTGGCTGCACCAGAACACAGCAGCCTTTATGTGCCACTTGTATGATGTCATGGTTTACACAGCCCACTCTCCCGGAGCAGTTGCAGTAATGTAAACACGCCTCACAGGAGTCGCTCGGTATGAAGCGTGTTCGCTGTGGTGGTGGAGGGGTTACCTGGCGGAGAGGGGTCTTGTTGAGCTGGAGAGACTTGAGGACCTCAGGAGTGCTGCCGGTGCTGCTGGCCGAGGAGCTCGACACGGAGGGCTGAACGCTGGCGACGGTCCGCGCCTGCTCCGGAGGGACATACCTGAGCGGTATCGAAAGTAAAACGCAATTAGGGTCGTTTAGATCAGCCGGTACGGCATGGCGACACACTTTGTTTATGCACAATACTGTATTTTCCCACAAATTGCGGATTGAAGCATTGATTAACCTCTGAACCCCCACCAGAACCGAGCACATTTTCTCCAGATCTAAAAGCTTCTAGAAAAAAAGCAATATGGAGACAAAAACAAAGATGTAAAAGCAACAAAGTGACATAAAAGCTACAAAAGAGCGACGTGATCAAAATGTGATCAAAAACACGGCGACGACGTGACAAAAAAAAGTTACAATCAGTTATGTAGGTCTTAGCTTTCAAATGAGGTGTTACACTGGACTCAAGGCATCAAGACGTTTTTAGATTTGGGCAAAGCCGAACTGGAGAAAATGCGCTTGGTTAAAGTGAAAGGTAAGAGGTTACGCATTGATTAAACCAGACGCTTTAACGGAAACGGGTTTAGTCAGAATAACCCCACGAAAAACCATACATTTCATTTTGTATTTGGTGTTAGCAAATAACAGAGCTGCAAAACTTTGGAAACATACTGTATAGCTAATTGCATTTTCCGACAACTATGTGCCTTGAGAAAGTCCGATAGACTTCACTGTCGGCAAGTTCATTTAAAGCCGTAATATTTCACCCGATAAATAGACGCATTGATCTCATTACACATATAATTAACAGCTGAAAAATAGCTAACAAATGAACAAACAAGCGTGTGTTTGCTGTGAGCGGCTCACCTCTCCTCAGACCTGACTGTAACTTTGCTGGGAGTGGGATGTCTCCAGCTCGGCTCCATGGAGATGTGGACTAAAGGTGGCCAAATATGAGATTTAAATAGGTTAGGTCCAAATCCATTCGTTGATTACTCACTGCAGAAATAGACCTTTTTGTGTGTTTCGTATTGGCAACAGTATAATCCAAAATGTTACGCAGGCCCGTCACGATAACAAAATCTGATGTTTGATATATCTAGGCAGGAAAATATTGCGGTAAATGATATTGGAGATCATTTAACCTCTTAACCGAGTGTATTTGCTTCAGTTCGGCTTTACCCAAATCTAAAAGCTTCTGGACTAGAGCTTACAGCCTATAGGCCAGGTCAACGCCTCATTTAAAAGCAATCCACAAAACTGATCTAAACTGATCTTTTTCCTCGCGTTGTTGCAACTATTTTTTGTGTGTTTTTGTCACATTTCGGCTTTCACTTTCATTGGGGTTTTTTGTCACTTTTTTGTTGCGCTTTTAATAATTGTTTTTTTTTTACCGTTTTGTCATTTTTGCCACTTTTTTACTGCACTTTCATTGTGTTTGTCACTTTTTTTATACTTTGTCACGTTTTCATCCTTGGGTTTGTCTTGTTTGACCCTTTTTTTTTTTCAAGAAACTTTTAGATTTGGGTGATGCCAAACTGGAGATAATGTGCTCGGTTCAGGTCCACAGAAAAAGCTCTGTTCGAAAAGTACCTTCTTTCAAAATATCCTACAATAAACCTGAAACACAATGAAACACAACTTACTTGGAGTAAATTATAAAGTACTACATTAGAAAAATGGGAATGCAAATACATGTACAGAGCCCAAAAATGAGTACAGAGTAGCCATACTATAATACCAAGCTAATTTAACAGCTGACTAACAGAAACTTTAGGAGCTTTCTAGCAAATCTCAAGGCTGAATGAAAAATGAGATGCGATGGGCGAGGCAGAATGTCAACTTTTTCCACTATAGGGCTCCTTAAATAGCTGTAACTGAAGCCTCTTTGTGTTTTATGTGAATGCAGGGCACCCCCAGGCTGGAGGAAATGAAAGAAAAAAAAATACAGAAAAAAAAAAAAATGGGGGCGGCGTCCAAAAACTAGTACACGTACCATCGCTTCTTCTCGTACTTTTCCTGTAGGAACTCTTTGACTTTCTGCGGTTCTCGGAAATCTGGCACCACCGATGTCCGGTCGTCGTAAAGGCCCAACCAGATGTGTTTACAGACCTACGTTTTTTTTTTTTTGGGTAGGAGGGGAGGCAGGGAGGGGGTGAGAGGGGAGAGAGAGAGAGTAGTGGGAGTAAAAAAAAAAATGAGGAATGCCAATAAAGCTGAGTAAGCAATGCCTGGAACATACCTTCGGAATCAAAGACAGACGCTGCCACAAGTGCAGGGCTGACAACATGTGCGCCTCAAGTTAAGTACAGTATGAAAAAAGTGGCTAGTGTAATTGTAAATGAAAGGTTTTCCAGTCTTCATTGTTACATTTGACAACATGAGTTAATTTAGTTATGATCTTTACATTGTAAACAAACTATTGTTTTTACTTTTACATGTGAATATAGTCGACTAAATCTAAAAAATAACTACCGGTAGTCAACTTTACTGTTGTATTCAAACACAAGTGCTGTATTTAATGGTGAGTTCCATTTGTACTCCCAGTGGGAATTTTCAACTGGAATGCTAATGTTGCTAATGTTCCGCACGAGCCAATGACAACTCCACTCGCTTATTGATTTGTAACATTATTTATGAGATCGTAAATCTAACCACACTGTTGTAAAACAAGTAAGTTAGGGCCATATTATGTTGGATTTTTATCAGCATCGCAGCTTAGATGATTCTTATTCAAGGTTGCACTGATGAACTCACTGAAGTCTCGCAGACATTTTTTAAACATCTCTGCAGCAGCTCAAAGCGACCACCATCATTCCGGTGCCAAAGAAGTCACCACCCTCCTGCTTTAATGACTACCGCCCAGTAGCACTCACTCCAATTCTTATCAAGTGCTTCAAGCAGCTCGTCATGGAACACATCAAGTCAGTTCTCCCTCCCACCCTGGACCCATACCAGTTTGCTTACCGGCCCAATCACTCAACTGAAGATGCCATCTCCACTGCACTTCATTCAGCCCTCACTCACCTTGAAACAAAGGACTCTTACGTTAGAATGCTGTTTTTAGACTTTAGCTCAGCATTCAACACTATAATCCCAAAGTCCTCCAGAACCATCACACTGAACACGGGAGCTCCCCAAGGCTGTGTGCTGAGCCCCTTCCTGTTCACTCTGCTGACCCATGACTGCGCTCCCAAGTACGACTCAAACCTCTTCATCAAGTTTGCAGACGACACAACAGTGGTGGGGCTCATCAACAACAGAGACGAGTCAAACTACAGGAGTGAGGTGAGCAGTCTGGCCAAGTGGTGCACACAGAACAATCGCTCTCTAAATGTGGAGAAGACAAAAGAGATTGTTGTGGACTTTCGAAGAGTGTGGGTCCAGCATGTTCCTCTAACAATCAACGGTGCTGCTGTGGAGCGGGTAACCTATGGCGTCATTTCATTATCCTTAAGTTGAGGGCGCAAATACAGTGGGATGAAAATGTGAACGCTTTGGAATTTCTCGCATTTCGGCCTAAATTGGTCATAAAATGTGGTCTGATCTTCATCAAAAACATAAGAATTAATAAACAGAGTCTACTTAAACTAATACCACCCAAACATTTACATTTTATTGTATTTTTATTGGCCTTAACATGTAAACATTCACAGGACAGGGAGGAAAAAGTAAGTGATTCCTCTTTACAAAACTGCTGCAGTTCAGCGAGATTCCTTTTTCCTCCCCGTCCTGTGAATGTTTACATGTTACGGCCAATAAAAATATAATAAAATGTAAATGTTTGGGTGGTATTAGTTTAAGCAGACACTGTTTATTCATTCTTATGATTTTGATGAAGATCAGACCACATTTTATAACCAATTTAGGCCGAAATGTGAGAAATTCCAAAGCGTTCACATACATTTTCATCCCACTGTACAAGATCAACGCGCACAGTTTGTACACAGGGATCGAGGGCACACGCACTAAAAGTGGGCAATGAAAATGTTGAAGTGAGCGCAAATCCTATCACAGAGCGCTTTCGTCTCTTCATACGCCCGGTGTTTGCATTTCAGCACCCTTGCTCTTCCACAGTTTGACCACTCAGTTTTCTCTTTTATTCAGCACGTTACGTCATCAGAATAAGCTGGTACTGGGGGGGCAAAAGTTTTAGAAACCAAGTTTAAACAGAACTAGAGAAAGAAACTTGGTTATTCCTACTCAAATAAATAATAAAAACTGATGCTTTTGCTCATACAATGTTCATGGAATTGAACGCTTCAGCTTTAAAGACTAAATGAAGGCATCCAAAAAGTAACAACCTTTTAGAGTTTGTAGAGTTGAGCAAACCTCAGTGTTTAATCTGCTTTGGGCATTTACAATAGAATTAGCCATTAATATAGTGCTAAACTGCTGCTGTAAAATGTTATTAGATTGATATTGTTCAGATACTCACAGACAAAAAACCTCTATCCCTCATTGGAGTAATATAGATGTGTAGTGCAGCGTGTCGGTACCTCGTTACCGTGCTTCTGTAGGAACTCAATTTCCTGTTGTGTGAAGGTGGTCATCGAGATAGACTTGACTCTGTGAGGGGGATTCAGGCCACGTCTGGACAAACAACAAATGGGAAATTTAGGAAAAACAATCACACTTCGCTGTTAAATAGGGTCTGAGAACTTTAGGCTGGGCGATAATGCAAAAAACGTATTTCTAAAATTGTTTCCCAATATTGCTGAGTATTAATTTTCTAGTTAAAAGTCACATTGTTTGCGAACAAACAAGGCCTGTAAAAGTTGACATTAACAAGCAGGCAAGTTGGTGTTGACATTATTGTGACAGTGAATGTGAAATATACCCTAAAAGTTGTGAAACATTATAAACTTAAGCTTGTGAAGAATTAGGATGTTAAAAATATGTCAGTAAAGTAAAAAAATAAGTTCGGACCATAGACTGTAGAAAAGCGATGGACTAAGTGGCAAACTGGAGCTCAATTCATGCTAGCAATGCCTAGGTTTTTGGAGCCACTATTTTCTCCAGTTAGTTTCACCCAAATCTAAAAGCTTCTTGAAAAGGAAAAGCATCAAAAACGCAACAAAAATGTGATAAAAACGATAACAACGCAAGGAAAAATATCCATTTACATCCATTTTGTAGCTTTCAAATTAGGCACTACCCTGACCTATACGCTATAAGCTCCAGTCGAAAAGCTTTTAGATTTGGGTACAGCCAAACTGGAGAAAATGCGCCCAGTTAAGAAGTTAATATGTAAAAACAAAAACTTGATATTAATGCGTATTTGACCTTTTAGAGACCCAACGGCTGTATGGGTGGTTAGCATGGTCTCTATGATGCTCCTGGATCAACGGTTTTCTACTAACCCTAAAAAAACTATTGGCCCTGAAGCATAATAAAGGCCACTGTAATGGGAAATAAAGGTGCCATGTTAACCTCCCATATAGCCACCGAGTCACTAAAAGGTCAAATATGCAATTTTTTTTACAACACTTACCACAATGCACCTTTAAGTATAGTGTGAAAAGAAAGACTAAAATAGAGAAAGAAAAAACAGAAGGATGTTGCGTGTGAAGTTAGAATGACAAGCCTGTGTTCAATAACGGCTTAAAGGGAAGACAATGTTTACAAATCTGTGTGACATCAAGCAAAGGGAAAGAAAACCATGTCCATAACAGGGCGACAGTCACACTGATGACAAATAAGACGGACACAACGGAGCTGAATCTGGCAAATGGGCCTCCGTCATCACAGATTACACGCTGTACACAGAGTCTGAGGCCTCTGGAGAGAAGAGCCAGCCGAAAAGGTCGACCGCACGAGTAAACATGGGGCCAAGCTCCACAGTGATTTACAACGCTGTGGTCAGGGGGCTTTACAGAAAACAGACACGACGAGAGCCGACCCGGAGTGTAGAAGCAGCGCACGAACTTCAAACAGAAACGCTAGGACAGATTTGGGCTTCCCAGTTCTCGCACTGATGCATTGCCGTTTTAAAATCTGAAATATGCAATAATGTCCATGTAATGGAAAGACAGTGAGGGGGAGTGAGAGACTGGGCTTGTCAGGTTGTTGGATTAGGCTTAGTGCTCCCTCTACAGACAAGCAGTGGGAAAGACATGAGGATAGACCAGTGATAATAAAACGGGTGTTTGAGCGTGTCAGTTCTTGAAGAGCCCATTTGCAATGTTTGAGAGATGACAAATCTAACAATGCATCTTCCCACAACTTCCCAGCAATGTAGTGCAGCTGCTTCTGGCATTGCTTCATGTTCATCTCCTGGAGCTGAGTCACTGAACATGGAATTACAGTGATGTAAAAACAAGCATTAGACACGTGCGGATTTATCATTCCATGAACAGGCCAGGAACACAATTAGGATGATTTTAGTCTGGCCAGCTATTCTCATACTTTACTGTTGTCCAGTCATTTTAGATATGAAAAAGAAAAACCTCCTAGATGGTGCAGTGTTTTTTCTTTACTTGTGTCAAAACAAAACTTAAATAAAAAAATCAGAAGCATAACAAGATGTATTACTCTTCCCACTCTTCTCCCACTTTAAAGTGCATATGACAGGTTTGAATGCTTTTGAAAATACAACTTATTTAGAAGTATAACATCAGTTTCAAGTTCATCAGTTGCATAATTATCATTTAATTTCAGTGAATCAACAAAGAAATGTTGGGCAGAAAAGGAAGAAAAAGTAAGGAAGATAAACATCACAAAAATGGCCAAAGAAAGCTGGGTACAATCTTTAGCAAAATCTTAAATATCATCACGTTAACTATGTTTTTGCAAAAAAATGGTGTCTTCAACATGTTCTCCAGTTCAGCTTTACCCAAATCTTAAAGCTTCTCGACAGCCTATAGGCCAGGGTAACACCTCATTTTTGTAGTCAAGCTTTAATCATTTTTGTTTTGTAGGCCTTAGCTTTCAAATGAGGCGTTACACTGACCTATAGGCTGTGAGCTCCACTCCAGAAGCTTTTAGATTTGGGTAAAGTCAAACTGGAGAAAATGCGCTCCGTTAAAGTGGGGGTTAAGAGGTCAATTCACGCACTTGATTAAATGTGTGACTCGGCCTCCCTGAACCCGCCCTTGGGCCGACATGAGCGCATTACGACCGTGTGGCCCCCGACGTCATGCGCCGAGTTGCAGAAACCCGGCCTCATTTCCTCCGGCTACAGCGAGCCCGGTCGCTAACGTAAAGCGCGAGAGGTAATTTCGTCGACAGGCACAAGAGGCCCACGTTCATCAGTATGCACACGTTTCCTGGGTTCAGGGGCGCGCCCGCTCTGATCTCAGGGAGGCGTGGAGCTCTGACGCACAGCCAAGGGTTAACCAGAAGCTGAGGGTGACGTGCACTTTTCAAGAGAGGCGTCTCGTACAGGCCGTTTATCTGTATGGATGAGCAGCTTTTGAATCGGCTTCGACCGGTAAACGAGGAATGTCGGCTTAAAGGGTTCTAAGGAAAAGTAGTTTCAAGTTAAACATTTAAAACCACTTAACTCCCACCTACACCCAGCACATGTTCTCCAGTTTGGCTTTACCCAAATCTAAAAGCTTCTTGAAATAATAAATGTTTTACTTTTTTTATGTATTGGTTTATTTGGTCGGGACAGTGCATGTTAATGAACATACAGTCTCAAAAGACTGGCTCTCGTTATTATAACATTTTAGTAACGCCAGCCAGATAACTCACAATATCGAAGACGCAATCTACAAAAGGCACACAATTAATTTTTGTTCATAATCTCAAATGACAATGGGACTGATTTTTACCCTTTGAAAAAAGTACATGCCTCATGCATGTAAACAAGCCACACCAGATTGTAGCCTTGGGCTAATTTCCATCCGTCGTCCCCCATGCGCACTCTCAAACACACTCACATTCATGCTGGCCTATTGTACATGTTTTTAGTGGTAGGGGAAACCTACGCAGACACGGGGAGAACATGCAAACTCCACACAGAAAGGCCACGTCATCGAACCTGGACCTTCTAGCTGTGAAGCACAAGCGCTAACCACTGTACTACCGTGCCGCGGACAAAAATGAGACAAAAAACAAGGAGCAACAAAAAAGGTGACAAAAAAGCAATGAAAAAGTGGCAAAAATGTGTGACAAAAATGCAACAAAAATGCCCCAAAAATAGCAACAAAAAGAGATTAAAAGTGACCAAAAAAGCCAAAAGGAGAAACAAAAGGCAATGAAAAGGTGACAAAACCCAACAACATGAGCCAACAATGGACTAATAAACAACTGTGACGTTCATGACCGAGCGGCTCTGTAAGGTAAACAGTTCGAATCCCTTTGAATTAAATAACCTAAAACATTTCAAATCTATCAAGTATAGTACAAACTGTTAGAATACCGGTGTTTCCTCTCACAAAATGCGCCGGTTGAGGTTGTACCTGCCAAATAATTGTGCCTCTTAATTCATGCACCCAACTTACAACTTCAAAATGCCTCTACTACACCATATAAACATTTAAACTGGATTTTTAAAATGTATTTGCTGGTGTAAACTTGTGATTGTCCAAGAGTTTTGCATCGTAGGTTTTCAAAGTCATCGTCTGTACCGGGTAGTTTGGGTTGAGGACGTTTCGCTGCACTCCTCGGAGGCTTTCTTTCACTCGCCTGATCACCATTTGCTACAAACAACCCCCATCTTACCAACGTTAAATCATAATTAGTCGTGATGGGATTTGTGGCTCTTTACTGGGAGCAAAGTCTCAAAAGACTGGCTCTCGTTATTATAACATTTTAGTAACGCCAGCCAGATAACTCACAATATCGAAGACGCAATCTACAAAAGGCACACAATTAATTTTTTTTCATAATCTCAAATGACAATGGGACTGATTTTTACCCTTTGAAAAACATGTTTATGAATCAAATCTTGCGCAACTAATAAAACGAGGCTGAAACTGTCCAATCATTTTTAGTGCATTTAGCTTTTTAGTGCAAAAGGCTTTCACTTGTGTGGGCTGCTTGACCGTTATTTAGCCAGGAAAGCCCCAGAGGGAAACCTATTGTACATATTTTCCATTGTTGGACTGATTCTTGTGTTTGTTCGGGGAGGTCTAGATGATAAGGTCTAATATTTGAAATGACATGTACAGGAACACGGCTGCGATGACGGGGGATGATTTGAATATAAAATGCATTGTGTCGAAAAAATTTTCCATTTCAGTGCGTTCATTTGGAAATGACCTTTTGACACTTTTAGCTTTAACGTTCCGGGAAATAAAGTGAAGAATATTCCCGTCAGTCTAGAGTGTATGGGTTAGAGAAGAGGGAGCGAACCAAGAACAAGAAAAAAAAAACTAATTCGGTTTAAAAGACCATTTTGATACTTTTGTCACTGAGGGTGTGATTGCTTCAACAGAGAAAGCTCAAATTTGTTTCAGGGGTCACTAAATCATCCAATGTCATGCACCCAACATGAGGATGGCTGTGGTCTTTTCTGTCAGCCCACGTTTATTGAAGCTCCGCAGGCATACTTATTTGTTTAACTCACAGTTGCCTATAGAAACGTTGGTTTGGCTCCATTTTGAACACCCCTGACCTATTATATCCATCTCGACTAGGATGGTTTTGTGCCAACTGCCACAGGACAAGACAAAAATCGAATCCAGACAAAACTGGGTCTAAAAGGAGGCGCATGTACAACTAAACTGGGTCTAAATCATAACAAAACTGCATGGGAGTCATATTGTACTCCGGTATAAATAAAATTGCAATTTGACAGAAAGTCTATCTTATCGATCTATCCAAAAGATGTATTCAAGTGATAATTTTAACCCATAGCGTTACAATAAGTCACAAAAGATGTTAACCCCCACCCAAACGGACCACACTTTCTCCCGTTTGGCTTTACCCAAATCTAAAAGCTTCTTGACAAAAAAGCGATGAATAACGCCACACAAAAGAATGACAGAACAGTGGCAACAAAGTGACAAAAAAAAGCAGTGAAAAAAAATGTAAAAGAAAAGAAAAAAGTGACAACAACGCACCAAGCACGCAAGGGAAAAGATTCGTTTACATTTATTTGTAGGTCTTAGCTTTCAAATGAGAGGCGTTACACTGTAGGCTTTTAGATTTTTAGTAAAGCCGAACTAGAGAAAATGCACTTATTAAAGAGGTTAAATGGATTTCTAGCCCACGTCAATATGTCAATTAATATGCGTAAAAAAACACACGTAAAACCATGCGTAAACCATGGAATCGTGTCCGGGCACCGCTCCTTATCCCGTCTCAAGTTAGCGGCCAGGGCGTGCTGCTTAGCGCTAGCCCTGACGCCGAATCCGCTACGAGAGAAACGTGCGCATGACAACCTGCTCTAGTCACTTATTACAAAACAAAACCATCGATCCGACCGAGCCCAATCCCACGGCGCTCCCGCACTGAACCGCGCAGCCTTTTACCTGAGCGATGGACTCTCGTGCCGGGCTAGCCGGGGCTAACCGGTCAGCTGGCGTAGCCTTACCTCCCTCCTGCCGCACATGACCTGCAGCGGAGGAGGGGGAAAAAAAGCAAACATAATCGATAAACGTGGCACAAAACTTACAAGATGCCGGAGCAGGTAGTGCAGACGAAGGAGCCCACTGTCATGTTGACATAGGTCGGGCCGCGCTGGTCGCAGTCGAAGCATTTCCTATTCGCGGGGAGGCTCGTCATCTCCCGCAGCATCTTCAAATGGGTCTCCTCCTGCTTTCGCTTCGCGCTGGTCGCCATGGTGGTCCGCTCCCGAGCCCGCTGCTCCTGCCGGGGCGGTATGGTGTGGCCCAGGGATGGGGGTGGGGAGAGAGAGAGAGAGAGAGGCAGGCTGGTCCGGGCCGCGGGGTGAGGGGGACGCCGGACCGGACAGGACAGGGAGGGCGGTGACCTGAGGTGGGGCTGTCCGCGGAGGAAAGCGGTGGCACGGGCGGAGGGAGACCGCTGCTGTGCTCCGTGCGCCGCGGAGAGACTGGAGGGATCTGTGGGAGAGACTGACGAGCCTCTGCTTCTGTGGGGGATGAAGTCTGTGAGGAGAGGGACGGGGGAGGGGAGCGCCGCGTGCTGGTCTGGAATGGAACTGTGATTCAAGGCTTCAGGGCTACATTTCTCACTAAGCTCACTGCACTATATTTAATCCATTGATAAAAATGAGTAAATTGTTTACAAACTAGGCACGTGCAGAGGGCGTGCTGAGGGAGCTTGAACCCCTGCCACTTTTGCTCCATGCCCCCAAGAACCCTCTTCTCTCCATATACTTTTTATTTATTTGTATTATATTTTGTGTATCCAACGCTTTCCCATGGTCCCATTGGTGTTTGAGGTTGTGTTCATTTTTCCTATACATTTGTACATGCACAAAACTTGCACAATGACAGGAGTGTGTATGTTTTTAGTCAGCTCTCAACTCCCTCACAAATGTAAAGTAATGAAAAATACATTTACTACTGTTTTTTTTTACTACATTTTAAAACAACAGGAACAGTTTCCCCCTCCACAAATACAACACACTGCTTGTCACCCACTCCTGGCCTATGATTTATTTAACATGATTACAGAAAGACATAACATTATTCTTCATCTTAAAAAGACCAAATAAAAAAGAGTTACAATGTTAAACACAGTGTCAAAGATACAACACGGTATAAAAGTAGAACATTTTAGTGGATTTAAACATCTCACTTCTTTTTTTTTTTTTTTACATTCAAGTCTACGGCCTTGGGTTTGGCACCGTCACACAGCAGGTGCTTGTTGAATCTGTGATAAGGCGTCCTTTTTTTCCACCACAACACTGGGGGCTTTCATAGTGATTCATCTTTGCATTTTGTCAGACAGCGTCTAAAATAGCTGTTGTTGTTTAACATAATTGAACATCCTGATGACACAGCGGAACAGGCTAATCAATGTGAAATATCCATATAACTTGATTAGATGTGGATCCCGTAGCACGTTAAAGGCGCCCAGTGACATCATTTACTGACTGGAGGCTGAGCGGACAAGGACTTCCTTCATGGCCGCTGTGAGATTTGTGGCCAGACAGACAGATCCATCCTTATTTAGTCTTTGACCTCTTTCTTGTTCCGCTCGAGGAGACTGCAGCATCCGAAGTCTGAAAAACATCCCCCCCAAAAAAGAGGACACACGCTTTAACCGCTTAACCCCCACCTGAACCGAGCACACTTTCTCCCGTTCGGCATCACCCAAAGCTTCTCGAAAAAGGTGTCAAAACGGCGACGAAAACGCAACAAAAATGTGACCAAAAAAAGTGATAAAGGAGCGGCGAAAACGTGACGAAAATGCAACGAAAAAAAGCCACAAAAGGGCGACAAAAACGTGTCAGAAAATGCAACAATAACACAATAAAAAAGTGACAAAAGAGCGACAAAAACAACAGCGAAAACGCAACAAAAAAGCGGCATATAAAGAGACGAAAACAAGACAAAAAAATTTGACAAAATCGCACCAACAACGCGACAAAAAAGATTACAATCGGTTTTCTTTCGAGTTAGCACTCCAGTCAAGAAGCTTTTAGATTTGGGTAAAGCCAAATTGGAGACAATGCGCTCAGTTAAGGCGGGGGGGAGGGGCCAGAGGTTCATATTTTGTTGGATGTCCTTTGATTACACATTTGTAAGCTTCTGCAAAGTCAAAAGATTCAGTGATAATTTTGTCGCCAGATAATGTAGATAAAAACTATGTTTTTTATTATTATTATTTTACTGTAGCATGTGTGAGATATTTTATTAAAGTGCCATTATTTGTTATTAGTTTGATTAATTTTATTGAGACATTTGTTTTTTTTCCCTAAGAATTATATAGGCTAATGTCCCCGTTTCCCACGGCGTGACCCGGTCGGGGGTCACAAACCAAATTAACTATAATTATGGGGGTCGCGACTCCGAAAGGTTGAGAACCACGGTACTAGACCATCGGATGCATGTAAATAATTTATGGAAAGAAAAATGGTAACAAATCTATTCTGTGAAAGGTGTCTTTTGCAGCCATTGCTGATGTACATATTAATGTGCCTCAAAAACAGCTCAGTGAAAAACTGATTAGTGAAATCTTTCTGTGTGTTTTTTTTTTAGGTGTACAGTATAAGGAATGAACAAATAAACAACAATTTTGACAAGAAAAAAAAAGTCGTGAAGGAGGAGAGGAGTTACATCCCACGACTAACCACCAGAGGTCACTAAAACACTTTATTTAGCCGTAGCATTTGTAGTAGTTTACCAGTTGCCTTTTCCTGGTCACTCTGAAGAATTCCTCCATCCGTGTCTGTTTACATTTTTCTTTCCCTCTCTCTTCTCTCAGCGTTTGTCGCTTCTGACGAAATGTCGTCAGTCGATTTCGGACTCTTTCCTCCCTTTAAAAAGACAATCATTATTTGTACATGTATTACAAATCAGAAAAATGTCCTTCCCACCCACTTTATACTCAGGAACCGAACCAAAGCCTCTTCATCGGGCTCGGTCCACTCCAGCTCAGGAATGCTTGTTTGTGGTTGTTGAAGGAACACAGCTCTTGCTTCTTTATATTTCCAACAGTGTGGAATAGGATGTGTCTTTGGCAGAAATGTTTGAATAAATATTACAATACAATGAAAATAACAAATAGTAATATAAATATCTACCTTTCTGTTGACGTGTAACACCACTTCTTCGATTGTTCGGTGCTTCAGGATCAAAGCTAGAGCTCTCGTCGGACCCAAACCAGTAATCTTGTCACAGTAGTCACAGCCCAGTAAAATGCAAAGGTCGACGAACTACATCAAAATAAAAAAAATATTATTTTATCGCCAGTGCGAGACCACTTTTTATAACACAACAACAGACAATTTTTGAATAAGTGTCACATCTTCCTCACCTCCTCTTGAGTGATGCTGAGTTTATGCAGTAGCTTCTGAAGGGAGTACTCCGTGACTGCACTGTGACGACATGGGTGGATAAAGCAGTTTAAAGTGAATTATCCAGTGGTTAACGTCCACACAATGAAAGGTTTACTGGGGGGTTTGTTGAAATGTTTTTCATCAAAATGCTGCATATTTTAAAATGTATATTTTGAATGAGCCAATTCAGCAAGAAGCAGTAAAGTGTTAGGTGGTTGAACTGACAAGAATGACTCCATCTCCATGTTGGCAGCACGAGAAGAGCAAAGTATTGTGGTCTATGTAGTCTCTACAGTTTCCCTGAACAAGGAAACCGTGTATTAGGGTTAGTTGTTTACAATGACTATGTTTTGAAACACTTCCTCGCACTCCTTTTCAAGTTTAATTATGTACAGTATTATTAGAAGTTTACACAAAGGTATTGTACATACGTTTCCCCCCGCCTTAACCGAACGCATTGTCTCCAGTTCGACTTTACCCAAATCTAAAAGCATTTTTGTTGCAGTTCTGTCACATTTTAGAAGCGTTTTTTTTCCACGGGGGGTAAGAGGTTAAGAGGTAAAAAGTTGCAAATGCTGCACATAATGCGGTATGTGTATTATGTAAATGTAATGTACACTCCCTGAACTCGGAATAAACAGTCAATCATCAACAACAACAAGATTTCTGACTGTGCACAATTCCAAAATATAACTTTGACAATATCGTTCCATCCAAACCGCTATGAAGTATCCAAACACTCTGTCCTACCTGTCTTTACTGGCGTTGAGCTGCCGGATCAGCATAGTGGCTCCAAAAGGCAACGTGTCCATGTCTTCAGAGGCAACAGCGTCCACAGTGCCGTCCTTCACCAGCTGCGCACAGAGGGCCTCCGCATCCCCTGGGGCCTGGAGGGGAAAATACATTTACAGTATCATCCAATATCAAAGTGAGGGAAAGGGAAGCCGTCTGGTACCTGAACAACAGGAACTCCCAACAGCTTCAGCAGCTGCATGCAGTCCTTTGTCTGTGTTGATGCTGTGATAAATATAATGTAAAGTATACAGTCTTATGTAAATAAAGCCATTTCATAGATGATCATTTCTGTGGTTTATCATACCGGAGCCGAGATAGTTGGTAAACTTCCTTCCATCTGCTTCTGCTCTTTTCTTCAGCTGCACACACACATTCAAATTAACGTGTGAATTTGATTTGAATAATTCTTTGGTTATTATTACGTCTGTTAATTATATATATATCATAGATGGGTTAAGTTGAAGCAATACATGACTGAATACCAGCTTCTTTTTTGAATTATAATGAATTTTGACATAATGGAACGATGTGAACGATATTTGAAAAGATCAAGAATAACTTATAGCTTAACTTAACCTCTTAAACCTCACCAAGTACATTTTCTCTCTGATCTACGTAACAGCTTTACCCAAATCTAAAAGGTTACCGCCTGGTTGTAAAGCGTCATTTGAAAGCCAAGACTGACCAAACTCATTTAAATGGAACTTTTTCCTTGCGCCGTTGGCGTGATGTCACTTTTTCCGATAATTTTTTACGTCGCTATTTCGTCACTTTTTTGTTATGTTTTCGTAACTTTTTTTGACACATTTTGGTCACTTTTTCATTGCTCTTCGGTCACGTTTTTGTGACTCTTTTGTTGCGTTTTCACCCTCATTTTCATCTTATTGTTGTTGCTATTTTTACACTTTTTAGAGAAGCTTTTAGATTTGGGTAAAGCCAAACTGGAGAAAATGTGCTCGGTTCAGGTGGGGGTTATGAGGTTAATAATAATAACTTACAGTATTTATAACATGTGTTCTTCTAATGACTTTTATTTTTACTCACAGTAGCTGTTTTTTCACCAGGAGGCTTCCCATCGAACACAAAGACCGGCTTTAAGTCATGTTCGAGTAACGTCAGCGTGCGGAAGAAGAGTCCTGTTCGAGCCAGGCTGCAGAGGCCAAAAACAAAAATGTAAAGATATGAACAGGATTCCAAAGAGAGGCAGACAACAACAAATGGATTAAAGCTTACTTTGGTGAAGACAGTGCGGCCCTAAACTGGTTCATAATGATGGACGTATCCAGGGCAATCTTTTTTCCTGAAGTAACAAAGTAAGTATGCAATGTCAGCAAAAAACATTCCGTATGAATGTGATATTATCCATGATTAGACTCGGGGACACTGATCAGAAATATCTCGAAGTGTAATGGTGATGTTTCATGTTTTTAGATTAGCGTACAACAGCTAATCAGACGAAATCAAAGTAGCGTCAAAGAACTTTCCAAAAAATTCTCACTGTGTACAACCACTGCTGGAGTGGTTAGCAGATTACGTCCATGAGTCTGCACCCAATAACTTAGTTACAGACTCGTGGATGGGAAATATAATCCCGTTGAATGTTCCATGTCAATTGTTGTCATCTTACCATATTGTACTTTTTATTTTGTATCTTATTTATTTAATATTCTTTATGCATGCCCCTAAAGCCTTTATAGTTTAACGTTGTATAGCTTTTTTTTAATCTAAATTCTGTGTTATATGTTTTATGTTGCACGTCTGCACCAAGAAAAAATCCTAGTTTGTGAACCTGTTCTCAAACCATGGCAATAAAAACGATTCTGATGTTTTGGTAGTACAGTTCAGACTGCTTTTACAAGGCTATCACACCACAGTTTCCATCATTTAAAGCCACACTGTGAAACATTCCACGTTGTTGCAAAACTCATTGTTGCAGAGGGTTAATAAAAAAATATTTGGAAGATTGGCATTAATCTGAAGTCAAAGCAAAACAGCAACATCTCCATGGACATATTATAATGTTATAGTAGTCACCGCATAATGACTTTAACACACATTCAAATTAGAATCAAAGCCTTCACATTCCCCCTAACCAGAAAACAAATATATAGGCCTACAGATTAATCGAGTTGTTGTGTCACGTGACCTAATTAGCTTTAGTTGGGATGCTAAAGTTAGCATTAAACCAAACATGGGCGAACTGTAACTAAAATGTAGTATTGATGCAACGGACTAAGACGCTTTTAAGATGTACCTGAATAGTCGCTGATGTCTTTGTGAGAGATGGCCTCTGGAGCTTCAACGCGGACCAAATCAGCAAGTTTTGTGATCCCCATTGTTGAAGAAGCAGCGCTACAGACTCGCACAGGATTCCAGGAAGTGCAATAAAGGCGGTATAAAAATGCAATAGACGCGAAAAAAGACAGATCAGTTAAAAATTGTCCATCATGCCATCTCTTTGGAGAGATGGTTAGATGTCAATGGTTGGAAATAATTTTCATTTCGCTGTTTTTGATCAAAACTTAGGCGCTCGAGAGCGTTCCTTACTGGCCGGCAGGGGGCGCAGTGTTGTCTTTTTTCCCTCCCGCCTCAGTTAACCTCTTAACCCCATTGAAGTAAATATAACCCCCACCTGAACCGAACACATTTTCTCCAATTTGGCTCTACGCAAATCTAAAAGCTTCTTGGAAAAAGTGTCAATATATCACATAAAACGGGGATAAAATGAAACCAAAAACAAAGCGACAGAAATGCAACAAAAACGTGCCCGCGGAAAAGCAACAATATAATAAAAATGCGACAAAAAGTGACTAAAACATGCAACAACAAAAAAGACAACACAATAAATGAAAAGCGACAAAAACGTGACGAAAAAGAGTGACAAGAGACACACACAAAAAAGCAACGACAAAAAAGGTTCAAAAATGTAACAACAAAGCGGCAACAACTCAACAAGGTTGCTACTCTGGCTGCTCCAGTCAAGAAGCTTTTAGATTCATTCGGGTAATGCTGAACTGGAACTGAAATTGCACTCGGTTAAGAGGTAATGGGATAAATTAATCTATACATTGCTGTGTGCAATTAGATGAAATATGTAATTCGTAGGAATAAAGACAACATAAACAACCAATAGGAAAAATCATGACACAAATAACATACATTTATTACACATTTTTCCATACAAACATGTCATTACGTATGACAAACAATATTGCAACTTTTAACTCCCATGCAAAGGAAAAAAACTGTAAAACGTGAACGCGCATTAACAGCATAATTAAAAAAAATAGTATAATCTAAAAAAACATGATCATACACAATATCACATTTGCTCACCACATAATAAAAACAAGAAAACACATTGCAGCTCAGAGCAGGTACCACAGATGGAAAACTGTGTTCACTGCATTTAAATAAATTATTTACGAATAAACATAACCATGGCAGTTTTTTAAGTGCAAGGTAAAAAAAAATATAGACCACAAAATTTACATTTTAGGAAATTTTAATATCAGACAGTGATGTTGGGTACCAGAATTTGAACAGCATTCAGGGAGTTTACATATGGCATCTATAGTTTTTATATTTTTTTTATTATTATTATTTGACACTTTCACATTTGGGATTGGTCCTTTCACTGTAAAGCTCCCAAAACATGTTGCTCAATAAATTTGCCAAGGATGCATTCCAGTAAACTTGATTCTAAATAAATATACACAAGCCACAAAAGCACATCAGCATGATAGTAATTGTGCTTTGTGTTTTCCTGTTTATCAGCAGAAAAATATAATAAATAGAAATATCTAGCTGTTTGTAGTTAGTCATTACCTATTAACAAGTCAGTAGTCAGGACAAATATGCTGAGACAACAACACAACATAAACCTGTCTTGTTTTGAGTGTTTTTGGGACTTTACGCTTTATTGTGATTCAGCGGCGCAACCAGATCCATGTGTTGATGAGCCAGAATGCTACGGTGGCAGAGTACAGCACCACCTCTCGCTTTGAGCGCTCTTTATTCTCCTCCTCCAGCAGCTGCAGGCGCCGGTTCAACTTCACGATCTACACAAATACAATATGCTGCTGAGTGACAGTGACAACAAGCTTGACCAAGGATGGAGCACAACATGGAGGCTACATCTTGCAATAGGCCCGAAAAATTATGTTCTGCCATATCTAGTTCTAATTGACTAGAGATATCGAGATATGAACATTCAAGATATTAATATCGAAAGAGAAACGATATATTGTTATCGTATTGATAGAGATATGAACATTCAAGGGGAGACTTGATGTGGTCCACGACGAGCCGCTCGAAGCACTTCATAAGAATTGGAGTGAGTGCTACTGGGCGGTAGTCATTAAATCAGGATGGCGGTGACTTCTTTGGCACCGGAATGATAGTGGTTGCTTTGAGGCACGTTGGGACCACAGCCTGCTGCAGAGATGTGTTAAAAATGTCTGAAGACTTCAGTGAGTCCATCAGCACAACCTGGTATGTTGGTATCCAAAACAGCTCAAACAGAATATCCAGTAGTTCCTAATTTTCAAGCAATCTCACGTAAATCGCTCCCACCCTTCCTCTTGCATTCATGTGTGTATACGTATTCATTTATTTATTTACCTATTTATTTATTTTTGCTGAGATCCCCGGGGTAATTGTTTGTTTGTCTCTAATGCGAAAATAATAAAAAGATTATATAAAAAATAAAAGTGACAAGGATGAGCCCAAATGTATAATATGCTACAATAATAATACAATATCAAAAAAGACACTTAAAAAACTCTCTGCATAAGTCTTACCTTTTACCACCCCCACCTGAACCGAGCACATTTTCTCCAGTTCGGCTTTACCCAAATCTAAAAGCTTCTTGCAAAAAGGGTCAAAATAACGAAATGAAAATGCGATGAAAAAATAATAACAAAATAAATGACAAAAAAGTGATTTAGATCAGTTTTGTAGGACTTGGTTTTCAAATGAGGCGTTATACTGGGTCGTAGGCTGTAAACGTTTGGATTTGGGTAAAACTGAATTGGAGAAAATGCACTCGGTTAAGGCGGCAGTTAAGAGATTAAGAAATATAGTTCTAAGAAAAATGGTACAAAACTAATTCCTACAATATTCTGTTTTACCTGTCTCCGGAGTGAAGAGGCATCGACTAAACCGGATTCTTCATTAAAATCCAGAGCGAGGTCATGAGGCATCCTGATAAAAAATAATAATAAATAAAAACACGTTGGTTTTAGTCATATAGTACAGTCACCAAATACAATTAAATGATCAAATATAGATAATAAATGAGCGTTTACCTGCGGTGATTGTCGTCAATCATGTCGAGCACTTGTTGGTAAGCCCGGCGTGTGGTAGACTGAACGTAAGAAAGGAAGCCCGCGGTGGTGAACAGGTTCACGTTGGCGTCCTCGGGACAGGTGAGGGGAGGGCAGGGGCGCACCAGGGGAGCACAGGGAGAGGGGCTCACGCTGATGGAGATGAACGCAGATGGGATTAAAATGATGTGAAGTACAAAACAAGGCAACGTGGCATATTCCATTCAGGGGAAATGGCACTACACAGGAAATAAACAAAAACATGTGCAATGTTTTTGTGCTCACCTGTACTGACTGCTGCTGCTGTGACGACCAGAAACGTGGTCACTGGCACTGCGCTCCCTCCGCGATCGAGAATGATGCACCTGCGGCCGACACACAGCGCTCATGTTTGAAATTGTAAGTACAGTGGAGAGACTTTTTTTTCTGCAGGTAAAAAGACTAAACAGGGTGAAATAATGCACTCATGCGTAACCATAGAAACAGTAAACAGTGATACAAATTCACATCAATCGAGGAAATGCCAGGAATTCAGAGATGGAAGGTTGTTTGAACGGGATCTTAAATACATTATTTTGGGTGCATTGATATTTAACACTTTAGGACATTTAAAATAATATCAATGTAAGGACAAGGGAACAATGAAAAAAAGCTTAATAAAGTTGATTTTATATATGTACTTTTAAATTAACAAATCATAAAATCTGACCGCCAGGGACAACTCGACAACCTCGTAATGTCTATAATGGAAATCTGGATTCAAGTGGGAATCATTTATGATGCAAGTAAGTTTTTTAGCATACAGCCTCTTTGTACCTGGTGTGTGTTTTGAGCACGAGCGTCCTCTGTCTCCAGTGAATCAAGGGGCTGCTCTGACAAAGTGAGCACCTGAGGAGGAGCCTTCATGTTCATTAGATCAACCTGAGGCACCGACTGGATCAGGTCCAAGTCTCTGGGACGAGAGAACCGGGGATCATCTTCATCTCCTGATTATGTGGAAGAGAACACAGATTAGAGAAGTGCTGAAACGGCTTCCAACAAGAATAATAGGCATTGCTGAACATGTTTGTAGAGAGTTGCGAAACAAAGCGATTGCAGTGCAGCGTCTGCATTGTATTCTGAACTATTTTTAGCTACAGCTAACTCAAAAGTACCGCTACGGCTCCTCTTTTCCCCTTGAAAATGTTTGAAACGTGTTCATAAACTGAGGAATCAGATGTCTGGAATGTGTTAGGAAAGAAGTTTGACCACTATACAAAATAAGACCCAATAGAGATTTCATATTATGTTGTCAGAAAAGGATTATATTACCTAAATACATAAAGCCATATATATACGATATTCATTCATTTTTATTCCTAATTTAAAAAAATCGAGCTCAGGGATGTCCTTTTTGATTTCCCAATCATAAACCGATGGAGAACTTACAATGTAAAAACCTGTGCATTTACATTTATAACTTTTGATCCCAAACTATATACCAATGGTTCCCAAACTTTTTGGAGCCGTGTACCCCCTGAAGCTTTGGGTGACAAGTCGCGTACCCCTCACGATTGAAAACACTGTGAATATCACATAAGAAAATATCTATTTCCTCCAAATATTACAGTGAACTCATGCAGGTTTTCCACATTCAAACAATGTTGGCTCGTGTGGGCGATAGGCTATGAAGAATATGTTGTCCTAATTAATACAAAAACATTAAATGAAAACGTCAGTTTTTAATTATTTTGAAAACGAGGCTGTTAGTGTGAATGAGTAAAGCGGAGTGTTTTGCTTTGCTTTGAACATCAGACACTTGTTTGGAGTCTGCGCTCTGGCCCCGCCCCCTCTGCGTCTCCCTCAGTCGTGCTGTCAAACCACCGGTGACTATAGATCCAAATGCACTGTTTAAGCTCTTGTTAAAGCGAAGATAATTATATGCAGGATATTACAATCTTTGCACGTGATCAACTCTTAACTGAAATGTATGTGACAGATACAAAGCAACAGGTCAAGCGGCAGAAGACAATGACGTGGCCACAGACACTTCTACTTCTCCTTCCTCTCGCTCCTCGGATCAGAATGAGGCGAAAACTCCTGTAGCAATTCAAAGTCTCTGCTCAGTCTGATATCACGCTCAGGCTCCTCTCTCTTTATGACAGATAGTAAAGAAATTGCTTTGGTGCTGTTCATGTTAAAGGCACTGCTGTTGTAGGGAGGGCTGGCGCAGCCTCAGCCGCACTCCCGGTCTCCGTGGAGTTTTATGTACTTGGGTCTAAAGCTCGCCTCCTGAGGTTCGGTTCTGGAGTGGACGGCATTTAGCTCCAGAACAAGCTCAGCCACGACTGTATTAGAGCGTTTCCTGTGTGGCAATTTTAACGGGTCAATATCGATTAGAACAGTGGTCCCCAACCACCGGGCCGGGGACCGGTACCGGGCTGTGACGCATTTGCTACCGGGCTGCAGAGAAATGAGAAATAATTTATAAACGACCGCATTTTCTCCGATTTCTCTTTTACCTGTCCACAAGCCAATAGATATGAAACTCCTGATAGAAAATCTCCCTAGAAAATCATTTGGACTAGAGTTCATCTGGTTTTATTACTGACAGAATCAGCGCAGCCTTGTGCAGCTAAATGTGTTTACGCGCAGCTCAACGTCTTTCTGTCACCAGCGCCGCTGAGCGTCTGCTCTCTCCCTTTCCTCTCCCTTTCCTCTCAGCTCGTAATGTTTCCAAAAGTTCATGGCGTTGCAGCCTCACAACTTTTTGTCACAATCATTTACGCTTCCACAGGACATAGAGGCGTATTTATCCCGCTGCGAAGCGGCCAGAAGAGAGAGGAGAGATTGTGCCGCGGCCAATCTCGCCTCTCCCTTTTTCTCCTCTGTCCGCTTCCCGGCGCAGCGATACCAGGGCGCTGTGTTCCATGCTGTAAAAACGTGACCCATAGTCTGTGCACGTGTGGTGCACAGACTAAATATAATTCCCTTTTTAGTTTCTTGAAAAAGAACACACTGCTTTCTCTGTGCAGATACTTGTCACTGATTTAGGACATTTTTGCCTTGCATCATCGCCAGACTAACCTGCAACAATGATCCTCTCCGGCACCTGCATTATGGTGGTCTTGGGCAGTGTCTGCTGTAGCGACAGGGGCAACCCCTGGCTGTCAGGGCCCATTTTCAGCGTGTCAGGGATCCTCATGCGCTGGCTGATGCCCTCTGTGTACTCCAGCTCATAGTGGATGCGGTTCATCTCTGCCACATCCCCAGAAGGCGGGGCGAAGGCTGGACCACTCATAGCGCCTGGACATGGCACAGAAAGATAAATTCAGTAGTCATTCATGAAGATGCACGCCTCAAACACATAATTTTAAAAGGTTTCTTTTTTTTACCAAATAAAAACACATGTAATAGAATAAATGGTTGCATTTGCTGGTTGCTTGCTGAATGAAAAGTTATGCCGTGTGACATGAAATACTGTAGGCTATAATGCTATAGTTTGTGGACTCACAGTGGATACATATTTCCATTGTTGGCTCATTCAGGAAACTTTCCTCTCACGTACTTTAATAGCATCCTTATTGATTTATGTGAGTGGTGATGACTGCTTTGACCAACATTTCCCTCCTATCGCCCACATTTGCGAGGCTAAACACCACCAGATGGACGAGAGGATTGATTTACAACGTTTCAACAGCTATATAGTGGCAATATCAGATCTAAGCTTTCCATCTAACCAAGATGCAAAAAGATGCTTCTCAACTCTGATGAGATTGTACAGGTTCGTAGATAAAAGTAGCTACATTAGCTTGTTGACACCTGCCTCAATGTCACCAAAGAAATCCAACATCAGACGACATAAAAGCGATTAAAAGTAATGGCAGAAATGGCATTATATATACGTGTTGTGAGTGTATCCTGTTACCTAAAAATAAGACTCCTGTTATATCACAACACGTTAGCTAAGGTGCTTTGGCAGGCAGGTCAAGAGTGTCTTTCATTGCCGGTCGCAGCTAACAGCGCTAATCCGTGTGTATATTTACTCACCGCTGTGTTTATAGCGCCGGGTTCAAATGTCATGTGTCCAGTAGTGGACAGCAGCATCCACCAGCCCCGCGAAGGCCAGCAACACGCTACAGCCGCTCAGGAGGATGCAGGCTATGGAGGATACCGACCACCGCAGGGGCGAGCGAGAAATATACCGGAAGTGACCGCTAGGGCGGGGCTACGTGGGGATAACAAAACAGAGTGTTTACTGATTCGGTGTACGCCGTATCTCGAATGGAACGCACGCTGACAATCACATTTTGTTGATCAGCTGTCAACGAAAACAAAACTCCACAGGCCCGGGAGAAAATGGGAGAAAATTAATAGCCTTTTTGTGTGATTTTACATACATTAAATCTGTATGTTCGTTGCTTGTGATTGCTGTGTGACAGGGGTAGGCAAAGTCAGGCTCGGGGGCCAAATCCGATCCTTCAGCATACAACCTCTGGCTCCGAAGATGATTTAGAGAAATAATGTTAGGACAAGTCAGATATGAAGTACCTGTTAAAGAGCTTAAAATACTGCCAATATTTCTAGTCCCTGGCAAACACAAAACAGAATATTTGGCAGAATATTTTATGATGTGCAACCATAGATAGTATATGCGCAATGCTTGTTGAAAAGTGCACTTTCCTACACTTGGGAGGTTTGGCTCTTGGTGTTTTGGGGGTGAAAAGGCAAGGCAACTTTATTTATACCGCGCATTTCGTACACAAGGCAACTCAATGCGCCTAGAAAATGCTGTATGATATAGCTGGGAATAGGAATGGTTGCTCAAATTTTTTAATGAAAGGATTTACCGAACCCCCAATGCTGAGATAGCCAATGTGTAGGCCATATGTAAGATTTTGTTTTTATTGTTTGTTAGTGGCTGTCAAATTCAACGCTTTATTTCACAATTAATCAAAAAATAATTAATACATGTGTTAATTAACTAAATACTGACCTAGCACACTCCTGTGTCTCGATCACACGTTATCTTGAAAAACACAGCACTTGTGATACAAATTACAAATTGTAAGCAGTTGGGCTGTTCACACATGTATTATATTTAGTGGGTTAACATGAAAGGAACTGCTTTAATATCAAGCATTGTGTGTAAGCCTAGTATTAATAATGAAGATAATAGCATTCAAATGAACTAGGATTACTTGTGCAGTTAATCACATTTAAAAACACTAAATGTGAAAGAAACACTGTATGGGAAAGATGCCTACTAGTTGAGGCATTAAGCTTTTTTCATTTAATCTATGTTTGACTCTTATATGATGTACTGATAATGAACAGTGGACCCTTGGGGAAAGAAATTCTGGCAACCAGCCTGGGCCTCTTCTAATTTGCCACTTTTGTCTCAATCTTCTTGGCTAAACGGTGAGATACATGAAGATGTCGGATGTGTTATTATATAATGATAGTCATAAATAATGTGTTTTCGTTCCAAATCAGTCTAATTTTCGCGAGTGCTGGTTAAATGAGCCTTTCCTGATGACCAAATAAAAAGAACAGTGATAGTTGCAGTGAAAGTATCTTAAAACATACTACAACTCCCAGAATGCCACCGCCGCAAGTGCCACCGCGCATGCGCAGACCATCTGGGCCATTATTTTGTCCCTGAAGCTTCAAATGAACAACAGGCTAAGCGCTCCTAGAAATGAATTAAATATTTAAAACACGGAAGGAGTAACTTTCCCCGCTGGCCGTCTCTGCGGAGCTCCATGGCGTCTCCCGCTGCGTGAGCCGCGCTGATGCGGGGGCTTTGAGGCCGACAACAGCGCGGACTGACAGCCCATCCGCAGACCGCAGCGGCAGACTGAACTGGGTGTTGATCTGCCCCTGGAACTAGCCACCTTTTAAGCTAACCCACACATCCAAGGAGGCAAGGAGAAAGCCAGGGGGAAGGAGCCTCCGGGAAGGGCATACGCGCGGATCAGAGGACCGCCACCTCCGGGGAAGATGGCACACCTCCAGAGCCTCCAGAACCAGGTATGGAGCCTTTGGTACAGGCTGTCACCCTGTGTTTTCCTCCCATGCTCCCTGTTAGTGTTATACAAAGGGCTCAGACTGGGCGGAGGTATTCAACATGTGCAGAGCTTTGTCACACCAGCTGGCTGTTCATTACTATTCTATTACTAATACAGAAGCAATGGCTATTTTCAAATGCTGCCTGACACCAATCTATTTCACACTGTCTAGTGATCACAATTATTGATGTTTAAATTGACAGAATTGCAATGTACCATGTAACACTCCAGATGACAGCTTTCAGAACATGTTGTATATTTAGGAATTATGCGAGTCCAACATAGGGCCACATAACAGGAATAGGAATAGGAAGGGCTGGGTACCTTTCGTTTCAATTTGTAGTCTAGTCTCCTACAAGGCTAGGTACTGTTACATACAGTATATTTCGATACTAATTCTTTAAAGCCACACCATGTAGAATTTTACCCAAAAAGTAACATTTAAATACAAGCATTTATCTTGTGACAGATATTTTCATAATTGAAAAATACCTCATAAATGTACAAACAAACATGTGTGTTTGTGAGTGGCTTAACTCTCCAAAGACTTTTTACCGGGAGTGGGTACATCTCCAGTTCGTCTCCATGGAGACTAAAGTCAGCGCTATTTGACATTAAAACAGGTTACGTCCTCATCCAAATCCATTCTTTGATTATCCACTGTAAAAATAGCATTTCTTGTGTCGAGCCGGTTATTAGGAGCATATTTTGTACTGATGGAAACAGTATAATCCAAAATGTTACGCAGTGTACCTTTAACAATGCTTGGTTTACGATACAGATACCGAATGGCACATTATCAATACTATTGTCATCTAGAACCATAAACAGAACAATAATGTCAATTTATTCCATAAAAGACTAATTCTTTTAACCTACCTACACAAGAACCTTTTCTCCAGGTATCCAGGCATGACCCCAATCTGAAAGCTTCTTGAAAAAAAGTGTCAACATAGCGACGAAAATGAGACGCGATGATGATGAAGAAGCAACAAAAAATGCACAAAAACGCAACTAAAAAGCGACAAAAGCTGACAAAGAAAGAGACAAATAAACGCTACAACGAAGTTACAATCACTTTTGTAGGTCTTAGCTTTCAAATGAGGCGTTACACTGTTGCTCTCCGGTCGAGAAGTTACGTTTGCATCATTTATTTGAAGTGAAACAACCAAGTCACTTCCTTTAATGCTAATTTTTTTTCGGGACCTGCTTTTTATTTTTTCTATACCAGTAGTACCTCGTCTTTTTTCCCCCCAATACCATAATGGTATCGTTTAACGGTACCCAGCCCTTACGTTACAAAGAAGCACAACAAATATGATGAAAAAAAAACCTTTCCTATACTGGTGCTTTTTTTCCCTACAATACCCAGCCCAAGGGATCGTAAATGTGGTGGTAAATAAAAGAGATTAATGAGAATACTACATATAATGTCAGAGTTAGTGTTGTGTTGGTGTAAGCACTGAATTAGAGACTGACTAACAACCATTTAGAACAATGTATCTGCTTAATTCTGACATAGACTTGCAATCCATTTTTGGCTGAGAATCACTGGACTAAACTTCAGGATTAGCAGGTTTGATACATATTAAGACCCCAGGGAGACGGGGGGGGGGGGGGGGGGAGAGACAGTATTGCAATGTATTTGATCATTTCCACTGCAATTTTGATTCTATTGAAATGAGTCGTGTAACCTTAATTGTAATATTTTTTCAGAGTGATTCTTGGGTTGATTATAAGTATTTAGACAAGGCCAGTTTGACATACTGACATTTACCCTCAGTTGCCAAACAATTTCATCTCTAAAACCCTCTCCTGAACCGAGCGCATTTTGTCCATTTTGGCTTTACCCAAATATAAACGCTTCTTCGAAAAAGGATCAAAATGGCATCCAAAAATTTACTGAAAAAACGCAACTAAAACAGACAAAAACACAACAAAACAGGCACCAAAAATACAACAAAATTGACGACAAAAAACGCCCAATGTTGAGTCTAATATGTTTGGTAAACTACAGTGCCGCATGTAAGAAATATACAGCCATTAAGATAAGATAGGAGAGGTTTACATAGCTGCTCTGAAATCCATGTGATAAAACAATGAGGAAGCAGAAATGCCAGGTCAGCCTTTGAAATCTAGGTGTATAATGCCTTACACTGCTTTATAAATCCAACACTTCCTTGATGTCAAGTCGCTGCTCGACTCAAGATGCCTGTGAACTTCTCTCAGGTACCATTTATTTAACACATTTGACCACGTATAAAGGCAAATATTTGTGGATGTTTGTCTTTAATGGCAAGAACTATTCCTACTAACCAGAGGACTGAAGTCAAAATGGCACAAGAACATGATATAGCACAGCTTTAGCTTCATGGGTTTCAACCAACAGATTAACACATTGGAAAAACAATAATTCGTCGTGTCATGTGGCCATAAGCCCTACTTACACTTTATCCAGTATTTTCCTTTGTGAAAGTTGTTGCTACTCACATTTAAAGTAGCTTTTGAAACACACTCAGCCAACTTGTTTGTGACGTTTCCACAAAATAAAAAAAATAGACTATGTCATTGAGCGTGATTTGGCGGGCGATAAAGAGAAGAATGTTTTTTGTTATTGTGAATTAATCAACATGACAATTTTGCAGTCAAAACCACATTTGAACACGGGATTGTACATGATGAGCAATTACAGTAGAAGTCCGTAAAGGTAAACAGTCTGTCTCCTTTTTTGGATTAAGCATGGGATTAAGTCCATTACGGTGATCGGCCGACTAATGAATTGTTGGCCCATTTTAAACGACTTCAATAAAGAGGTCGAAAATGTAAATCTGCACCTGCATAGTTTTATTTACAGTACCCGTCAAAAGTATGGAAATACTTTTTTATGTACTGGCTTTTCTTTATTTTCAACACTATTTACTTTGTGTGATTCTCATTGAAGACGTTAAACTATGAGTGAAATAACTCCAAATATGTTTAATATTTTCAATCCTTCCAAATTTCCACTCTTTATTCTTGGCATTTTCTCAATGAGCTTCATATAAGGTCGTCATCTGGAATGGTTTAACCGTCTGTGAAGTGAAAACCATTTCTGGTGACGACATCCAGAAGCTCGTTGAGAAAATGCCAAGAATAAAGAGTGGAAATTTGGAAGGATTGAAAATATTAAACATATTTGGAGTTATTTGTGAAAAGCAGTAATCAAAGCAAAGAAGAAGAATCTATTTCAACCTTTTTTTCATAAATGAATGAATCTTCAATGTAAATAGTCTTGACATAAAAAAAAAAGGCAATACATTTACAAAAAAACGTTCAGCACTGAGTTTTAATTGATAATTCTTGATCTTTTAACCTCTTCTCCCCCACCTTAACCTCAAGGACTTTCTAAGATCGCAGAGGCCGTACCTGACCGTAACCGGATTTAATGTGAGCTGAGCGTTACCACCGCCTTAACCAATCGCATTTTGTCCAGTTCGGCTTTACCCAAATCTAAAAGCTTCTCGACTGGAGCTTCCAGCCTATAGGCCAGGGTAACTGATCTAAACCGATCTTTTTCCTTGTGTTGTTGTAACTTTTTCATAACTTTTTCTGTCACATTTTTGTTGCTCTTTTGTGGCTGTTTCTTTGTCAAGTTTTGCCACTTTCACACCCACCTTCTTTTGAGCAGAAAAGAAGTGGGTGTGGTTTATCAGGCTAGGTGTTAAGAGGTTAAGCTTCATTAAAAATGTATTCAGAGATTGAAACTAAAACTGGGTTTTGCTTTTGAACACAATAGTGTTAACTGTTTGAAGCCCAAAATAACTTGTCACTGGCACTTTTCTGTTTGTCCTTGATTATGGTGATTTATATGAAGCCTCCACTGGCTCTTTGCTTTGGACACTGTTTATCATGGAGGACCTCATGTTTATCACAAACATGGGGTCGCTGTGTCCTGAACTCCCAAATGAGCTGGTCACCTTTGGCATTTCACACTTTGAAACATTGATACCTTTTAATTAATAAATCTATTCTTGGAGTTCTCCGTCTTTATCTGCAGCAGTTACCGGCCAAGCTCTCAGGACCTCGTCCTCCTCTTCGTCCCTAAGCCTAAGCTTTCATTTGTGTATTCAACAGAATTCTCGTCTGGACCCGGAGGAGTACTTCACCAAACAGGAGCGCATCGGCAAAGGCTCGTTCGGCGAGGTCTACAAAGGCATCAACAACCGCACCAAGGAAGTGGTGGCCATCAAGATCATCGACCTGGAGGAGGCGGAGGACGAGATCGAAGACATCCAGCAGGAGATCACCGTGCTCAGCCAGTGTGACAGCCCCTACGTCACCAAGTACTTCGGCTCATACCTCAAGGTGAGGGTAGAGAGGTGGGGCGGGGCGAAAAACGCACAGGGAAGATGTGTAAAGGCTTAATCCCTTGTTTTTGGTTTCCCAGGGCACAAAGTTATGGATTATAATGGAATACTTAGGTGGCGGCTCGGCTTTGGATTTGGTAAGTTTATTTTGTGAATTCTAGTTTTGTTTTGTTTTAAAAAGAGAGAGACATATAGACTGTGTGGGCCAGGATCTTAGATGTTAGACTATAATCATATTTAGTGCACACCAAGAAATTCAAGTCAGAATCAGGTCCATGTGAATGTCTTGTCTCATTCTGGTACTAGAATAACAGATTGTCCTGAAGATGTAAAAAACGGCACTTGAAGCTAGTGATTAGTTTAGTTTAGTTTATTTATTTGTTTGAGTAGTTAACCTGCTCAAAGGGAGTGGGCCGAAGCCAAAGGCTCATAAGCGCCCACCCCAAAAATAAAAACAATAGCATTTACACTTAACATTTACAGGGTAGCAAATCATAAACAAATCATAAACAAAGGAACATACGGCAAAGTAACAACAAATAATGAAGAACAATAAAATAAAATAAAAACAGCAAAATAAAAAAACGACAACAAAAGAATGTGCTACAACTCATATCTAAGAAATATAAACTCTTTGTAAACTTTTTAAAAATGTACTAGGTTATTGCCAAGTTTGATGTTTTCATCTAGATTATTCCATATTTCAAGACTTCCTGTTTTTTGCATTGGAAAGGACAAAGTCGGAGCCTTAAAATGACGCAACTTCCTAGGCCTCAGAGGAGCTGAGAAATACCTGAGAAACAACTTTTGCTTTTAATTTCAGAACCATTTCTAAACTCAGACTATGGCGTAACCTTTTCTGTCTTGGAGGGGAGCAATGTGAGATCTTCCCACTTCAGACCTGGCACAATGAGTGGGCTGGACAAACACCCAGGGCCAATGGCGAGGTTATGTAGAGCAACCGTTTTCCTCAAACCAGACTCTTTCCGCAGTGGTGGGGGAGTGGGGGTGAACACGTGCTTTTGTTTGTTTTCGCTTTTCGGCCGAGTGCAGACCATATACGGGACTGGCTGTACATATCTTTCTCTCAGGACACCGGACTGTGTTTAACTCACGGTGGGATACATAAAGTTTTTAGTTTGACCTGATAGAGCTTATAAAAGCCTATAATGCTAAAGGAAGAACACAAGGCTGCGCGATGTAAACAAAATATAGAATGTGAGGTTGCTATAGGAGAGCAGCGCTCAGTGCTGCCTGTAATAAACCCGGCCTCAGTCCCGCTCGCCAGTGACACAGACACATAGCACAACAGACATGCAAGATAGATGACCGTCGCGTTTGGAGCAGCGCTGTCCTTGCACCAGGCAGAAGATCCGGCCCCGAAGCTTACCGTTCTTTCTTTGTTTTGGAATATGCTGATTCTTGTCTTGTCAAATGCGCTTCCCCTATATAGAGAATAAAGCAGCCCCTGCGGTCGCTGACACATTTTACTGTTCAGAAGCATCATTCACAGTTATATAGACAGGACAGCTTTAACAATCAGCCAAAATATTGGCCAAAAATATAGGCGGTGTATATCGGAATCGGCCAATGGACTTGAAAATTTGCCAAATCCCTTTGCTTGCTCATTGAGGAAACTCATCGTGGAATACTGTATATCCAAGTTCCAACCTGAGATGTTGGTCCAAGTCATGCTCAAGTGAAGTCCTCGTCTGACAAGGAGGGTTCACAAATGTAACAAAATTAACAGATTTTGTTTTCTTCACAAGATTAAAAGTGTATTCTCTTTGTCTCAGCTGCGGCCCGGACCTCTTGAAGAGACGTACATTGCCACCATCCTGCGAGAAATCCTGAAGGGACTGGAGTACCTGCACTCAGAGAGGAAGATCCACAGGGATATCAAAGGTAATGCTGCATTCATCCATACTTATAATTCAGTATGAGTGATTCTATTTTGGTCTTTTGTTTCCTGCAGCTGCGAACGTGCTGTTGTCGGAGCAGGGCGACGTGAAGTTGGCCGATTTTGGCGTGGCGGGGCAGCTCACGGACACGCAGATCAAGAGGAACACGTTTGTGGGCACGCCGTTCTGGATGGCCCCGGAGGTCATCAAACAGTCGGCCTATGACTTCAAGGTGAGACGCCCAATCATCTTCACTCTGAGCATCTTTGTAGTTTTCGTCTCTGCAGTAATACGTTGAGGAGGACGATATCAGCGTGTTTATCCCTCGCTCACCTCTCTCCACTCTGTCCAGACTGTGTCCGACGTTCCCCCTCCTCCTGGCACCTGCAGGTGTATTTCACCGTGTCTGCGTTGTTTTCCGCTGGCTTCAGTAGCCCTGCCACAGGGCCAGGACCGCAATATCAAACATGTTTGAAAACCTTTTCACTTGTACGTTCATCGTGAGCCTCTAATCTCGGTGTAATAGGCCAAATTAACCCCCGCCTAGATTAAACCCGAGATTAAACCCTAGGCCAAACTAAACCCGGGGTATGTTATGGCCTAGGCTAGACTATACCCCTCTGGGCCGGAATATACCTGTCTAACTTTTCACAATCTGAACAGATGTTCAGATGTTATTGTTATTAATTATTGGTTTATTTGGTAGGGCCAGTGCATGTTAATGAACAAGCCACACCGGATTGTAGCCTAGGGCTCAAAGTGGTTATTTAAAAAAAATCAATCAATCAATCAAAAAATATATATATTATTATTATTATTATTATTATTAAGGAGAAGAAAGAAAAATGCATGACCGTTTTCAGAGATTTTGTGATAAAAAATAAAAAAGTTTGACATTGATTTGACATTTGAAATGTGAACATGTAGCTATTGGTAATACCATAATATAGTCGCAATTTTTGGGACTGGAAATAGCTACTTGACCAAAGCTCCAAAAAGACTTTTTGGAGACTTGACTTGCTGTTTGTGACTTGAGACTTAACTTGGACTTCAGGCCAATGACTCTCAATGACTTGCAGTGACTTTGAAGTTATTATTTATTTGAGTGTAACTGTTGAAAGACAGGATTCATTGCATACAATGCATTCTGAAAAGTAGTGAGCAGCGGAGGTCACTAAACAGGTCAATATAAACCACAATCCATTGTGAGAGTCGGAGAAGAACAGCCGACAGCCACAGGTCTTTGAACTAAACAACGAGACTGAATGAAATCAGCAGTTTCAATCGCGTTTTGCGTATTTCTCATGAATAAACTACTTGAATATAAACGGTTACGGTGAAAAAATGCTAACGTTAGCTGCTTACCTTTAGCTCAAGCTGTGCAACATATTGAGAGATAGTATTCCACTTTGTATTGAGCATTCTGCATCAAATGTGTTTTTTCTGTCTACCTCAGGCCGATATCTGGTCCCTGGGCATCACGGCCATCGAACTGGCCAAAGGAGAACCGCCCAACTCTGACCTTCACCCAATGAGAGTGCTGTTCCTTATCCCCAAGAACACGCCGCCGACGCTGGAAGGACCGTACAGCAAACCGTTCAAGGAGTTCGTGGAGGCCTGTCTAAATAAAGACCCGCGATTTGTGAGTCAATGCGACAACGCGCACATTACAGACTTTTCCGTGTTTTCTATTTGCTACTTTTGTATCTGCGCAGAGACCAACAGCCAAAGAGCTCCTTAAACACAAGTTCATCACGCGCTACACGAAGAAGACAGCGTATCTGACGGAACTGATCGACCGCTATAGACGCTGGAAATCTGAGGGCCACGGGGAGGAGTCCAGCTCCGACGACTCCGACATGTGCGTTCAGCGTTATTAGACTTTCTGCATTCACTTTGCAGAATGGACAGAGGAAGCTAGTCACGTTTAAATAGGTTAATCCGGTCCAAGAGTCATTTCTAACTTTCTTAAAGCATTGGGAACATTCAGATTCTTCATAAGGATGACTAGGCTTGTTGTTGTCGGGTTTACGGTCGCAAAAAATCATTCAGAATACGCTGGAACTGCCTCACAGTGGATTCTTTTTTCCACTAATGTGAGGGCTTTCACTCTACTGAGAGCAAGAAAAAAAACAGGTACATCTGCAAAAAAAAAGTTTCCAAAGCAGATCACAGATCAGTGTGAATATTTTCAGTTCTTAAATTGCCTTCACTAAATACTAGGGCTGGGATGATACGATAGTATCATGATACTTAGGGGCCGATCCGATACATATTGCGATACAGTAAGTCATTATAAGTAATATGTTTACCTTAAAATGTGGAAAAAGAAAACAGTCATGTGTCCAAAGTTTATAAACCAAATGCCATTTCAGATTTATTGAAGTGTTAAGATTGTTAAGTACTTTAAACTCTTACCCCCTGCCTTAATCGAGCACATTTTCTCCAGTTCAGCTTTACCCAAATCTAAGCTTCTTGAACAAAGCGTCAAAATAGCGACAAAAACGAGACACAAAAGGGGAACAAAAGACCAGCAAAAAAGTGAAAAATACGGGATGAAAAATAGACAAATTCGGTCAGTTGAGTTTAGTTTTATAGGTCTTATTTTTCAAATGAGGCGTTACACTGGCCTATGGGCTGTAAGCTCCAGTCGAGAAGCTTTTAGATTGAAGTAAAACTGACCCGGAGAAAATGTGCTCGGTTAAGAGGTTAACACAAAATACTTATAAATAATAAGTGCTACGTAACGGCGACAGGAAAACAAAGGACTGCATTATAAAAATGCCTCCAAACACAAGTATTAAAAGAATTACATAAAAGGTATTTCAGCACAAAGTACTGTGATACGATATTTTGTCCAAGCCCTACTAAATAGTATAATAAATGTACCTTTCTCTATTACGATAAACAAATATTATGATTCTCTTGCTGTTTCCAAAAACGGTTTATTCCAGACAAAGCTTGCCTTACTGACGTCTACTCCTGCGTTTTGTGTCCAGGGACTCCGACGACGTGGAGCAGGGCCCCTTGTGGTCTTTCCCCACAGTCCGACCGTCAAACCTCAGCGTGCTGCAGCAGGGCTACCCCCACACAGACCGCGAGGTGACCCGAAAACCTCATTCACCTATTCCGTAAAACTCCCATTTGTGTGTCCATTTGGTCTTGATGAGATTTTTCTTTCGCCGCAGCCTTTGCCGGGAGAGTCCGTGCTACGGCAACCAAAGTCCCAGTGCCTGTCCGCTCTGGTAACGCCTATTTTCAAAGAGGTACGGCTCAAAACACGCACCTTCAAATCCTATTGGCGCATTCGTGTTAACGGTCTGCGTTTGTGTGCAGCTGAAGGAGAAGCGGCGGGCGAGCGGAGGAGGGGTGGGTGCTATTGAGGAGCTGGAGAACGCCTTTAACCTGGCGGAGGAGTCCTGTCCCGGCATCTCGGACAGGCTGGTCACACACATGATGGAGAGAGTCTGCAGGTCGGAACACACAACTGCTGTCCCATTGTTATATAGAGGGGTTTGAAGGCGAAACCTGTGGCGGCTCTAATTGTTTATCAGTCCAGAAATGTCACTAACACAAAATCTTTAGTTTAGTTTAGTTTATTTGTTTATTTGAGCAATACACATTGTGCTCAAAAGGAGTGGGCTGAAGCAAAAAGCTTATGAGCCCCCACCCCCAAGTGCAATAAAATAAAAAAAGAACATTTCAAAACATTTCAAGCAGCTACATTCGTACAGACCAACTTACATCAAACAACAAAAAATATATTAACTGTTTAAATAATTAATTGGAACAACGCACAGCTACAACAACAATCTAGTTTCATATACGATGTCTAATACAAAGCAAGTCAAAAAAAAATTTGTTACTTAATATATTGCTTGCAGATTTTTACCCGTGATTACAGAGTTACTTTTTATGGTATAAAGGTACATTAATAGTTATTATAATCTGAGATCTTGATACTTTCCAGTTGTCATTACCATTCTCAGTATAATTTTAATTTGGGTTTAATTATCATCATCATTATTATATAATTTATTTAATTGAGTTAAATGTGAAGTATGATGTTCCTGCATAGTGTGGTGCATTAAAAAGCCAGAGAGTGAGCCAGTTGAAGAGGGCAGTAACTCCCCTTCAACAAACCCCCACACAGCTGCCCTAACAGCTGATTTGTAGATTATGTTCCTATGCTGAGTGGTGCATTAAAAGACAAGGTTTAGAGCCCGTTGGGAGGATTCCTCTCAACAGATCCATAACCTGCCAACCCTAATTCTCCGTTTGTGAACTTGAGCAATAGAATGACAACCGTTCCAGCAACACTCTTCCTTGAATATAGAGGAAAAATACACATAATTGATTCTACTGCTCCCCTTAGTGGCAACGCATTTCTTCTTGTCTGTATATTTCAAAAGTCATTTGTTTGTATTTATATTTGAACAGGTTGATGTTTGGACATCGTTTCAATTCCATCTCCAGTTTATTCCACAATTGTACACCATTAACTGTTGGACTAAAACTTTTCAAAGTTGTGCTGTGTTTCTGAATCCTAAAGTTTAATTCATCACGTAATTCATAACGACCAGTACGTTCTTGGAACCTTCTTTGTATTTGGATTGGTAACAATTTATACCTTGCTTTGAATAACATTTGTACAGTTTGGAACTCAACAATGTCACAAAACTTCATGATCTTTGATTTTAAAAATAATAAGTTTGTGTGGTCCAAAAACCCAGCTTTATGAATTACTCGGATAGCTCTTTTTTGCAACAATACTATTGGTTTAACTGTGTTTTTATAAGTACTACCCCAAACCACAGTACAATAATATAAGTAGGGCAAAATCAGAGAACAGTATAAGGTATGTAGAGCTTTGATGTTTAAAATGTGCTTTGCTTTTGCAATTACTGAAATGCTTCTAGAAATTTTCGTAGATATATATTTAATGTGAGATTTCCAAGTAATTCTGTCATCAATAATCACACCAAGGAATTTGATTTCATGGACTCGCTCGATAACAACACCCTCTATCTGAATTGCTTCCTGAGCATTGGAATTACAGTTGCCAAATATCATCATTTTGCTTTTACTCAGGTTTAGAGATAATTTATTTAGTTTGAACCACTTGTTGACACTTTTGAGTTCCAAGTTAACAATCCGACACAGCTGCTGTAAGTCGTCTCCTGATGCAAAAATATTTGTATCGTCAGCAAACAAGATAAATTTAAGTACTTCAGATGTGTTACAAATATCATTAATATACATATTAAACAATTTTGGGCCCAGAATAGAACCTTGAGGTAAACCACAGACAATTTGTCGACAACTCGACTGATAATCACCGATTTTCACACATTGTTTTCTATTTTTTAAGTAACTGGTAACCCACTGTAGAGCTACCCCCCTAATTCCATAATGTTCTAGTTTATTAATTAATATATCATAGTTTATTGTATCAAACGCTTTACTCAGGTCAATAAATAACCCTATTGCATATTTCTTGTTATCTACAGCATTAGTTATTTCTTCAGTTATATCAAAGAGCACGTGTGAGGTTGAGTGATTGTTCCTAAAACCAAACTGATTGTCCGAGAGTAAATTACACTTTTCGATAAAGCTGTCGAGTCTAGAGTTAAAAACCTTTTCTAAGATTTTAGAGAATTGCGGTAAAAGGGAAACAGGCCTATAGTTTGTAAAGAGATGTTTATCTCCTGCTTTGAACAGAGGAATCACTTTTGCTACTTTCATACTATCAGGAAAAGTTCCAGTTTGTAACGATAAGTTACAGATGTAAGTTAACGGCTTAGAGATACTTTCAATAACAGTTTTTAAAGTTTTCATGTCCATGTCATGGTAATCGGTCGAAGTTTTATTTTTACACCCTTTAACAATGTCCAGTATCTCCTTTTCCTCCACAGGTTTGAGGAACAGGGACATAGGATTTGCTTCTATCAGATCACAATTATAATTCTCAACGTTTGTAATTTTTGCAGCAAGGTTCGGTCCAACATCTACAAAGAATGTATTAAATGTTTCGACGACTTCATTCATATTATTTAAAGTGTTATCCTCATCTTTGAAATATTTTGGATAATTAATCGTTCTTGGTTTATTTCTAATTATACTATTTAAGATGTTCCATAAACCTTTAATATTATTCTTATTACTATCCAACAACTTATTATAATAATCCTGTTTACATTTTCTAATGATACCTGTCAATTTATTTTTATATTTCTTATATTTATCCTCAGCTTCTTTTGTTTGGTTATTTATAAAGTTTTTGTAAAGATTATTTTTTTTCTTGCAAGCATTTAGTAAACCTTTAGACATCCATGGTGTTTCTTTACACTTTCTGTTTTTACAGTATTTCTTCATTGGGCAGTTTTTGTCGTATACCTTTTGAAATACTTGCGTAAACTCATCATATGCCATATTCGTGTCATTCTCTCTGTACACAATACTCCAGTCTTGAGCTAAAAGCTCCTTTTTAAATGCATCAATAGTTTTCTCTGTTTTTACCCTTCTAAACCAATACTTATTTTCCTCTTCATCTTTTAAATATCCATTTTTATACATAACGAAAACTGGAAGGTGATCACTAATATCATTTATAATTAACCCGCTGACTGTGTCACTTTCTATTTCATTTGAGAAAATGTTATCAATCAAGGTGGCACTATGGGTTGTAATTCTACTAGGTTTGGTTATTAGAGGAAACAGACCTATACTGAATAAAGTATTTATAAATTCGTCCGTCTTTTTATGTTTATATGGGTTTAAAAGATCGATGTTGAGGTCTCCCCCCACAAACATGACTTTATGATTTAATCCTGAGAAGTGCTCCTCCATCCACTTAGAAAAAACATCTATATCAGAGCCAGGTGTTCTGTAAATAGAACTCACAATAATATTTTTCTTTTTTTGCCTTGTAATTTCAACAGTAAGGCATTCAAGTGTATCATCCACCACCATTGTCTTATTTTCCATTACTTTATAACTATAGTTGGAGTCTATAAACATAGCTACGCCCCCTCCATGCTTGTTCTTTCTGTTCATACTTATAAATTCATAACCATCAATAGAAAACTCAAATTCTCTGTCATTATTAATCCATGTTTCTGTGATTAGAATGACACTGAATGGTGTGGAAAACTGTTTTAAGAAGCTTTTGATGTGGTCAAAGTTTGCATAGAGGCTTCGACTATTGAAGTGGATTACAGTGAATGCCTTAATGTTCTTAAGTTTACTATTGTACAGATCCTCTGTGTAGTATTGACAGTCATTGGTAGCTCTAGAAAAAAAGTTATTTTCCGGGTCGATGTCGAGCTCAGTGTTCTGTAGGTCGTATTGAGAGAATGTAAAATCCTGGGAGTTTGCTTCAGCAATTCTCCTTATTGAAAAGTCCAAGTCGGTGCTTCCTATAGAACTGTATGTATTACTGGACATGTGAAATTATGTGCTTTTACATACCAAAATCCATACGTTTTTCTCGGTGTTTATACTGGATGTGGTGTACTGCTGCGTGGACGTATAATGAGTTTGTCATATCTCAGGAAGGCGATCTCCCCCCTTTCTCGTGCAGCTCTCAGCTCCGGCATCAGGTCTTTACGTTTTCTTTTTATTGATTCCGTGTAGTCCTCGTTAATGAAGATTTTTGTTCCTTTAAGTCGTTTGGCGCGCTGCAAGATTTCTTCCCGATCCCAGTGGCGGATTTAGCTATTTGGGGGCCCAAGGCGAACACAGACATGGGGCCTTCCTCACACTTAATGTTCAAAATCTTTTCAAATCCTTGGGTTTTATTTTTCAAGAGAATCTTACTTTTAACTTGATTTGTGAAGCCCTCCAGTCTTCTGCCATAAGTTAGATGCTGGAGATGACGTCTGTAAAGAGAGAAAAGGGTAATGTTTCCAGAAATTATTGACAGTAAAGTAAATGCAAAAAATGAAGATTATGTTTTTTAAATAACATTGTTCTCAAACACTTTAGATTTCATTCATAAGGAAGATCTGAAATTCCATACCAGCAATTACCTTGTTTTTCTGCAGAATTTTGTAAAGATGATGATGATGATGATCTGCCTTTCTGTCAAATCTTCTTTTACTAGAGCGGGAAAGAAACAAATGAGATCCCAAATATAGGAGTCATACACATAACAACAATCTATACTTATGCCGGTACAGTGCTCAACTCATTCATAAATCAAAAGGCATTCCGTTGTTTAATGACTTTTTTAATTTTAAAAAGTAAGAAAAGATTCATTTGAAGTTTAACAGGTGGTCAGGGGGTCCGGGGCCCCCCAACGTTAGGGGGCCCTAGGCGGCCGCCGACCTATGCCTAATGGTTAAGTCCGCCTCTGCCCGATCCTTCCACCGCAGTAGTCTGGCGATGATGGGTCTCGGCCAGTCTCTCCCTCCGCCGGGTTTCCCTACGCGGTGAGCCCTCTCCACCTCCACCGCGTGATGTAGCTGGAGCTTCTCCTTCAGTATCTCCTTAACTTTTACCTCGGCGTCGGCCCAGGTCTCCCCAGGCGACTCCAACACTCCCTCAAATACCAAGTTATTTCTGCGGCTCTGCCCCTCCAGATACTCCAGTTTGTCCGTGATGATGTGTAAATTGTCACATACTTTGTAAAAGTCCGTTTGTAAAGTGTTTGTGCGCTCCGTGAGTTTCAGATTGTGTTCTTTCAAAGTGTCTACCTCACCTTGCGTGAACTGCAGGCTTGTTTTTAGTTCTTGAATGTCCTTAGTCTGTAAATCCATGCGGGTGTTTGTTGATTCCATGATGAGTTTTATAAATCCTTTGAAGTTTTCCTGCTGTTGTTGAATTAATTCTCTGAACATGACCCTCTGCTGCTCCATGAGCTCCGTGACTCGACTGAGGCTTAAGTATTCCTCTTCCACCGCCGAATCTGCCTGTTGCTTCGCCTCTATTTTCGGCGGTTTTGGCATTTTGCTCCCTCTCAGCAGGCCTGAGTCAACCGTGCATCAAATGCATGCGTTTGTGTCAAAATACGAACACCCTCCCACAGTTTGTACGCAACACACGGTCCCAGATGAAAATATTGTGTTTTACGAAAGTGCTGTAGTGAGTTGAAACGGCTGTTTCAACTCACTACAGCATCTTTCTTTTGCTTTGATTCACATACGTGGGAGTTAACCTCGATACCTAGTGAAGCCGTAATTGTATGTAACTGCGAAGCACTTTGAATTACTTGGTGTTGGAATTCTGCTCCACAAATTAACTTTCCTCGCCATGCGTTTTGACAGACTTGGAAATGTATCATGTGCTCCATCACCGAAGCTAAATTTAACCTATTAGCCGTTTCTACAACTCCCCAGCTCGGGACGTACATGAGGATGAAAACGCAGCAAAAAAAGCATTAAAGAAGTAACAAAAACGCAACAAAACAGGCGTCAAAATGTGACAAAGAAAGCACCAAAAATATATGACAAAAAAGGAGGAATGCCGCTTTACACTGGCCTAGAGGATGTGAGCTCCAGTCGAAAAGCTTTTAGATTTGGATAAAACTGAATGGAAGAAAATGTGCTAGGTTCAGGTGGGAGTTAAGAGGTTAAAGGGGCATTATGCATTTTTTTACGTGGGGAAAACAAGTTGATATTTGTGCGTATTTGACCTTATAGATACATGGCACCTTTACTATACGCCTTTACAATATACTATGGGCCTCTGCTGGGCCTTTAAAGTGATAGTTTGTAAGATTGCAAAATGAGGTGAGGGACAGATTGATTTCAAAATCAAATAAAGTCCCGTCCTAATTGGAACTATAAGCCACTCCTTGTTTACAAAATGAGGAAAGAGATACAGACTTTTCAGAAGTAAACGATCAACCTCCTGCCCCTCCGTCCTGATTGGACCTGGCAGGCCTGTCCACAGGAAAGCTCGTCTCATTGGTCAAAGTGAAGACACCGGGGTTTTGGATTAGTTGCGTAGGTTTCCCCTACCACTAAAAACATGTACACTTGGTCAGGATGAATGATGTGTGTGAGTGAATGTATGGAGGTTGGTGCAGGTGTGTGCAGTCACGACAGCACTTCTGTCGGTCTCCCCCAGGGGAAACTGAAGCTACAAAGGTAGTTTACCACCACCATACCACTATGGAGTGAATGTACAATTGTCTCATGTAAAGTGCATTGTGACCATATCTGTGAAAGGCGCTATATAAATAAAGATCTTCTGAGGGACTTAAGAGAGTATATCATTTTTTAATACTACTTACGTCGCAGGCCAGGCGATCAATTATATGCAATGTCATAAATTTGTAAAAAATAAAATAAATAAAATTAACCTCTTAACCCCCACCATAGCTGAGTGCATTTCCTCCAGTTCAGCTTTACCCAAAGCTACAAAACTCATCTAAAATGATACACTTTCCTGCGTTGTTGCCACAGTTTCATCGCTTTTTGTCACTTTTTTTTGTTGCTCTTCTGTTACTCTTTTGTTGCATTTCAACCCCTTGTTTGTCTCATTTTGTTACTTTTTTCAAGAAGCTTTTAGATTTGGGTAAAGTTGAGCTGGGGAAAATGAGGGTAAGAGGTTAAGTAAGTCTGCCCTTGTTTTTTTCAATGTCATGCATCTTGCTCGTCTGGTTTGTTTTCAAACTGTTCTTGTGTTCAAGCAAAGCCGTAATGTTTGTAAAGCGACTTTTGTTGTAATATAGGGCTGTACAAAAACAAAACATTTTTTAAGTGCCTTTTCCAAATTAGTGAATTGCATTTTTGTTATACTCTAGTGTACCTTGACAAAATTAGAATCAGATGAGTGCTGGATATTGTTACATCTCTTGGAAGTCATTCAGGCTCATACAATTAGATATTCAAGTCACCACCAAAGTATTATTTTTCTCTGTTTAACTAAGTCATTTTTTAAATATCTTGCAGGTTTTCTCTGAACGGTAACACTGCCCCGTCTTCGCGATGAGAGTGCGACACCACCTCCGTTCCGCCGTCACCCTTCAGACCCGGACCGCCACAGTGTCCCACATTCCCACCTCCCTCTGTTTACTGCCCAAAACAACCAGATGTTCACTAGCTATAATTAAATATTTTTACAGGATTTTTTTGTGTTTAAAAGACAAGAGTATTTAAAAAAAAAAAAAAAAAAAAAAAAAAAAAAAAAAAGCCATGACTTGTAGGGCGTTGTGTATAACTGTTAGACCAAGAGTAAAGATATAATAAAAGTCTATGGAAAATAACAAGTGTCACTCTTTGAAATAAGTCATTTTGTCCTTGATTTGAGTGTGTAATTTCAAGAAATCCGTCCATGGTGCATCAAAACTATATATAAAAAAATTAACAAGTTGGGATTTTTACCCAGTTACCCTTATTCTTAGGTCTTGTTTTGACACCGTGATGAAGAAAAAAACAAATTACTTTCCCATTTGATTAATGGAATGTAGTGCTGCTGAAGATATTTAATAAAATACTGCAAGTAGAACACATTTCTCATTGTACGGCCCAAGTACTTGTGTTTTCTAGCAAATGATTAATCCCGTTTTTAAATGTACTACATTTTTCCCCACACACAAAAAATGAAGCCGCTCATGACTTTGAATAAAACCTTTATTACAATAAAAGCTTTAGGAATTTACCTTTTAAACCAGTTTGTACAGGAATGTCTTTTGGCTGGTGACTGGGAAGCATTGGCTACATTAACCATTTTTAGGTCACACCTGTAGGGTTTGGCAGTTCATTTGTGACAAACATGACGGAAATGATAACAAGAGCATGGTTTGAAAACTTGAAAGATAGGTTCATAATAATAATAATATTAATACTACTGTCAATTCAAAATGTAAAATTACTCCGTGACGAATGCATGCAAAGCAAATACTTCTGAACTTTCTTATGGCAAGTTGAATAAATATGCTACTCCCAATGCAGCCCTTCAAAAGAGCCATGGTGCTTTCAAAGGCCAAACGGAGTCCAAAGCACAAGCAGCATCACTTTGGTTTATCAAAAAGTAAGGACACTAAAAGTAACAGCGTTTCAAGAAAGAGTGGGTAACGATACTTCATTTGACAGCGTCATAAAATAAAATAAAATAAAAATAAAAAAGGTTGTTAAAGCAAGTAACATGAATATAGATTTATAGAAACACTTAATAGACTATATGTTGCAGAGAGGGGGGGTTCCCGCTCAGGGCTAGTGGCAGTAAGACGTCCAGCAGTCGTACGGACGAAAGCTGGCAAAGGTTCAAAGATCTGCAACAAAAAAAGAGATGAGAAAGTCACAAAGGATTGAATGGACTATAAACTTGGGAGCATCATTTTTATAATAATAATAATAATGCATCGGTTTTATATAGCGCTTTTCTGGACACTCAAAGACGCTTTACATTGCACTACTCATTCACTCCATACCTGGTGGTGGTAAGATACTATTGTAGCCACACCTGCCCTGGGGCAGACTGATGGAACTGAGGCAACCAGTCTGCGCCATCGGCCCCTCCGACCACCACCAACCATTCACTCACTCACTACATTCGCCAGGCTTCCTGGGGTTCCCAAACCGTCTCCCATCCAAGTACCGACCAGGCCCTTCCCTGCTGAGCTTCCAAGATCTGACGGGATTGGGCAGAGCAAAGGCGCTATGGCCACATACATTTAGATTTGTGCCTTGATGTAATATGTTCTGTGGCATACTGTTCAAAGCAGGGGTATCCTACTACAATTCAGGGGGCCATTTATTAAGACAGAAGCTAAATAAATAGCGAGTGTAAGTGGGCATGTTCCACCAAATTTGCCATTTGAAATAGCATGTATTACAGTATTGGAGCCCTAAATTATTATGTAAATGAGAGAAAGCTGCGTAAAATAAAAATGTGCAAATGACTCTGCTGCTGATCCTCTTTAGCACGTGCTACTCGTTTTGCACATGAGCAAACGCTTGGTAAATGACCCGCTTACTGTGTCTGAAAACATTCAATCTAACAATATTGCCCTGAAAAATCAACAGAGCCAAACTATTTTAACCAAGAGGGGTTTTGATGGCTAGACAAACCTTGCAACAACAGTTTCCTAGGCTACTGCAGGTGACAGTTCTCGCAAAGCTAGAGTTCTGTTTGTAGAGGCATGTTATTTCCTTTTATTATAATACGGGAGATTTCCGGGATTATACAAATATGGTAGGACAGCGGGAAAGAGGGGTAAAATATGGTCATTTCCCGGCCAAAACTATGGATTTCCTGGATACGGAGGACCTCAGAAAGGGCTTTCTTTGGGCAGCTGTTGCAGCAGTGCCAAGAAAAACCACTGTAGAAGATTCAAAGATTACTCAAAGCTGAAAAAGTGGGTCGAAACACAGATACTGTATGTTTTTGAGAGAACAAAATTGTAACATGGTCATATATTTAGCATAACACCCTACTTAAATTCCAGAGGAAAGAAGTGATTAAGTCTGTTCTGAATGAGACACTATTACAGAATAATCTGCATTTGATAGTCGAGTTACAAAGTTGCATCTGTTATGCCTAATCATAGATCTGTTTGTACTTCGATCTTTCAACACTTGAAATTTATCGTATTCCTTTTTGGACCTTTTTTTTTTACTACCTCATTATGTTTTAGCCAATAGTAGTTCTGTATTGAGCATTACCATCTCCCTGCTTCTGCATCTGGGCCTGCATCTTGGTAATCATCTCCTGCATCCGTCTCAACTGTGGACAGAAGGAAATGTCAGTAGATAACACCAACACTTAACACATTTTATAATGCAAGTGGAGAGGCGCTGAATGGGTCGCTCTCACCTCAGCCTCCTTCTCCTGCAGAATTATGTCCTTGTCCATTTCCTCCGGCTCCGGGCCCTTCCTGCATCAACAATCACTTTTAATTACGAAGCAGATGACAGAAGCTGTGTGGAACTGAATCACTTCATATACAGCGAGGTCAGGAAGTATTCATATGATATTAAAGTCTGATACTGTAAAAGTTTAATTATTTTTTTTACTATTCTAAAAATCTAACGTTTAGATCCAGATGGCGACGAGTCAAGAGAGTGTGGCCTAGTCGAAGGAAGCTTGTTATGGGAATATATAATTTTTCACTCTTTTTAGACGTTTACTGCTTGACTAAAGGCATATTTAGCATGCACACATAAGGTCAATCCAGTGTTCTTGTACATGTTTTGTCTCATTCTTGCATCAGAAAATCCAGTAAAAAAGATAAACCGGCACTTGAAGCTATCCGTTAGCATTAAGCTAACGTAATTTTTTTTTTAGCATTCTCCGTAATTTATATGTTTATGGACTGTTGAAACACTTTTCTCCGTGTCTCTAAATCTTTATTTGGTAGAAAATAAATCCATAATTCAACATTTGTTAAAAGTAGTGGTATTTAAGTCTTTTAATTGGAGCTTGTACTTGCATCCCTTTCATACCTGAAGCATTTTCACATTTGTTCAAGATAATTTCCGGCAAAAACGTGCAGTTTTTACGTGTACAAGAAAGTATTTAAGTGTCGATGTATCCGAGTCTCCATCCACCCATTGGTCTATCCAGCAGGGTATCCATTTATTTATCGATAGAATAGGATCTGCATTTGTTGTACAGTATACGGTCTGAATAATACTTTCATTACTATGAATCTTTGGTTTTCCTTTGTCATATTTTTTTCAAATCCTAATTTACAAAACATGGAAGGATCTGAATGAAGGTTTGATGCCTTAAAGTACCTTTTTTTGTGGTAATCCTATTTGTTTTTTAATCAATGTTGCTACCTGTTGTCTTTGTTTAGCCTAGGTTATGTCAAAAGTTTATTTTTGTTCATTTGTCCTGAGTAATGGCCTGTGTGTTAGTCTTTATACATCTATAAAGTTACTTTATTTGTATCATGTCACTTCCCTGTGGAAATACTGTGCACGGAATGAGCAAACATGCAGCCAACTTCCAGTGTAACGACTGTTTCCTTTACTCGTTTTAATCCTGTGGAAACGTAGTCTTATTGAAATAAATATTCAAACAGTACGTGGCCTAAAACAAGCAGCTGTTGGATAATCACAACATATTCAAAACTTTACAAAAGGACGTAAATACTTCACCGAAGGAGATGCCGTGTATATCATTTATATAGCTTTATATTATACGTAGATTATTTACCCTTGAAGCTAAAGGCCAACGCTAATTTGACGCTAACAAATGTTAAACTAGCACCACCTTTTTAACTACTTGACGTTTGAGTTTTCTTCCGTTTTCTAATCCTATTTTATTTTTAATTTACGTTCAAACATGGACAGGAAGTAGTCTTTACTCTACTCTGGCCAACAGGAAGTTAGCCAAAAACCATGTGCACCGCGCCTATAGTGTGTGGCCCTGACAGTTTGCAGTGCCTACAGTTTCTAATTGAAACGGTTGCTTACTCAGTAACTGCCCAAACGGAATAATCCCCTATCGCTCAGTCTTTTTAGTACCATAGCACTATAACAATCAAGTTTTACCAAACTTGTTTTAATATATATCAAGACTGTCATAATACAGCAGAAATAAGAGGTCTGAAAACTTTCTGAACCCGCTGTAAACATTATAAAACCCTTTGTTAACAGTAAGTTTTGTGTTTATTCGTTCATGTTTTGAAGCCGAGCCAAAGCCACAGTGAGAAAGGTGAAAAGGGGTTTTGGTGAGTGCGTTAGTTCTAGGCAGCTAAAGTTAGGAACAAGTAGACTAATACCACAGAGATTCTAGAGAGACTAGGAAAGGTTTGATAGAGAGAAGCGGCGGAAGTCAGGGGAACAGCAGTACCTCCCCCTGGGTGGAGTGAATGGAGAAAAATTAAGGCAGTACCTCAGACTGGGCACAAACCGCTCCTGTGTCCTGGTTTGGCTTTGGAAGAGGTTTTTGAGACGTACATGGGGGTAAAATGGTAATTTGCTCAGACTAGGTTAATGAATACACAACGTCTACAACCGAAGCTACATGTTAAAGACGAGACCCGTTTCCACCGAGTGACACTTTATCATCGCATAACTGTTTTTAGGCCCTTCAGTCCTTTTTCCAACTATTAGAGCCCTTGGACGGACGGATGGGCGCGCGCACACACACACACACACACACACACACACACACACACACAGCCTACGTACTTCACTTAATCATGATTAAACTAAAAAGACTAGATATTTTTGTCGACTAATAAAAGCTAAAAATGAAAAGGGACCAAAAGCCTCACTGTTTCATTAAAGTGCCAAAGGAACAAGTCTCATGTCTTGTGCATTTGGGAGAAACTCTGAAGGAACTTGATTAAATATGTTTGAATGTAATAAGTGTAAATGTAAAGTAGACTAAAACATTCATTCTTCAGTTCGGCATTAATCAAAAAGCGTCATTGTTGCTATTCCTGCATGTTTTTGTCACTTTTTTGTTGCATTTTTATCCTCGTTTTTCTAGCTACTTATATGCTTTGTTTTCAAGCAGCTTTAAGGTTTTGGGTAAAGCCAAACTGGAGAGAATGAGCTCGGTTCAGGTGGCGGTTAAGAGGTTAAAAGCCAAAATCTTGACTAAAACTAAATTACATATGACATTTTAGACCAAGGCTAAATTAAATATAGATATGTTGTCAAAATGAACACAGCACACATTTCAACTGCGCTTCATAAGCTACAGTCATCATTATTTACCTAAAGAAGTAAAGCTGCTAATCCGCGGCATCAGCTCTCCGACTACCACCAATAAATGTTTTGTTTTATTATGGCAATGTTCATTTGTTTCTATCTCATTTTATTCACCTGTTGTAGCACTCTGAGCTTTTCTTGAAATGTAAAGTTCAATATAAATGTATAATTATTATGAGGAATCACTCAGACACACACTCCATTCACACAGGCAGAGCAGGTTAAGTGTATTGTCCAAGGGCACAATAACATTTCGATTTGACAACATTAAAAATAGAAATATAGATCCATAAAAAAGAAATCTCGGAAACCACTGAGCCACTGTCTGAGGTTATGGATTACCAACAGTGATGGGGTCAAACATCACTGGTCCTGCTCCTTTACATTTGTTAAATGGTGTTGTTGCATTTGCGCTATAAATGAATGAAATAAACAAAATGAATATGAAGAAAATCAAAATAAAATGTTGGATTCAATGTATTTGAACGTCTCATGTAAAAAAGTAAAGTAAATAAAAAATAAAACTTTAAATATATCATCGCGTTGTTTGTGCTTAGTTCAATATCTCACGATGTAAAGTTTCAGTCTAGTGAACTGGTGGAAACAAGGGGTTTAATCTATGAATGAAGTTAACATGCAAAGTGATGACTTTTGGACTTTTCACATCCCAAAGCGATTTATATCTTATAATAATGTGTTGACGTAAACGGTCCTGATAACCCGGTGTGTGTTGGGGGAGGTGCAGAGAGGCGTTAGCAGCAGACAGTACATACACAGGAGACAGAGGCAGAATGTAACCGTGCGATGACAACCTGCCCCCGCGCTTCAGCCGGTCCGAGCGGAAGTTCTCATAGTGCAGGTCCTGGGTCACCTCCTGCAGGTCCTGCATGTGAGTGCTGTGGGAGCGGCACAGGAAGTCAGTACTCGAGACACAAACTCAGATAGACAGAGGAGCTTCAAAAACATATGCACCATGTACCACTTTAAAAGATATTTAGCTTTTATTGAACCAGACTCATTCAGAACACTTATAAATTTACTCACAGTGGGAAGAGTAACTGTTGCTTCAAAAATAACATTACTCAAGTAGATGTAAAAAGTGCCGTGTGATACACAGTATCTACTCTAAGAATTACATTTACTTCAAAAAGTTTTGAGGGCACATACGGGTTATGTTTTTGCCCTGCCATTATTCAAAGCATCAAAAAGATACTTGTGGATCCCACAAGATGAATTCAAACACCTACATATATTCCTAATATTACTAAACATAATCCTGAGTTATGGGGGTAACATTTAAAGCAGTACTAAGTAACTCGTGCCCCTAGAGGCCATAACACCAATGCAGGTGTCGTAGCATGTTGCGTTTTTTTTCCGCTGACAGAAAAGAAAGTGAGAGAGGGATATTGTTCATCCAATTACACAATGGAGATCATTTATTTCACTCAAACTTGGCTGTAAATACTGTTTACGTGGCACTAGCCCGCAGCTGGCTTTGCGCGTTAGCTTCTTCTTCGTGATTCCATTGTGTATTGGTGCTCCGACCCGGTGGCAGCCAAGTTGCAATTGTGGTTTTCTAGCCAGACACACCAGTGGGAGATGAAAGACCCCACAATCATCCCATTAACACTTGTATTACCCCCAGAGGGACTACGGAAAGGATTTATTAAGGTAAACAAGTTACTTAGTACTGCTTTAAGAACAAGCTCGTGTATATGTATTCTTTTCCCCAAATGCACAAAAAGCTTCAGGTTTTATGGAGAGACATTTCTTTTTCATTTGTACTCACATGAGCATGGTCCTGAGTTTGAGGAAGTCGTTGTGCTCGGGGTTCTCCACCTCCACCACTCCCCAGGGGTACAGCCGGCCCCTCACCTTCTTCCCCTTGGCCTCGATCTGCTGGTTGGAGCCCACCACGGCGAACGGGATACTGGCCTACAAAAGCAGACGGCTATTTGAGTACTGGGCGATCTCTGAATATCTTACTTTCAATTCCTTCCTTCTCTTCTTCCAGCCACAATAAAACACTAGTGCAGTTTATCACGGCCCACCTTCAGGATGCGAGTCTGCTCCTTGAAATCCTCATCTTCGTCAGACTCCGCGTCCGGGAGGTGGTAGATCTTGATGCCATGTTCGTCGATCTCGTCCAAAATCTACGTGAACAGAACAAGACAATGGTTACGTGTTTAGGCACAGATTGTTTGACAGAAGCCGACGGTATTTCTCACCCTGCGCTTGAGCCTGTCCCTCTCCTTCAGAGTGAGCGTGTCTGCTTTGGCGATGACAGGGACGACGTTCACTTTGTTGTGGATGGCCTTCATGAACTGGACGTCCAGAGGTTTCAGCCTGTTAGGACAAAAAACAGATGAAGGATTACAATTTTGTCAACTCCAAAAAAAATAGACTTGATGACCATGTCAATCAAAATAAAGCAAAAAGGTCATTGAGATTTTGTTTCAGCTCCATATGACTTTTGCTAACTAACAAAGTGCTTGCCTGGCCTGCCAAACGACATGCCTTTTCATAGACATTTCAAAGACATAGTCTGGGAGAGACGAAACGTTCAAGACTTCAACTACTGAGTACAGAAGATGACTCAAGTACCTTCATTGAAGATGGACCACTCCTGTACAACTGAGAGCTTACACAGACATTGTAACATTTGGTTTTATCAAATTCTCCATGTCCCCTCCTGGAACCGCCACCTTAACATGGTGGAGGGGTTTGAGCGCCCGAATTGTCCTGGAGCTCTGTTGTCGGGGGCTTCGTGCCCCTGGTAGGGTCTCCCACGACTTATTCAGAGCGTCATCAGCTCATCAATATCAGGGCTCACATTACACTAATACAAATGTAAAGTGAAGCTTATTATTTGCATTTTCTCGATTTTAACATTAATGTTTAAGACACAGCGGGTGAACGGGACAATATTTGCCACTTCGCATCCCTGCACAACGCGCCACGCACAGAAACACACACGCGGGAGGGAAAGAGGGAGAGAAATAGACTAGCTCATCCTGAGACTTACAAGAGTTAAAGAGCGGCTCCAGATGAGAAGGATATTATTAGCCTTTAACTGGATTTGCATCGTGGTTTTCTTCCCCGTGTTGTTGTTGGGGCCCAGAAAGTTAGCTAGCTAGGCAGTGATACAAGTGAAACAGTGAAGCTGCTTTGAGAGAGAGAGAGCTCTGAAAAACAGCAGCGCTGCGTCTTCATTTCACGGTTTGATTTTCAATCCTTCAAAATGACGGACGGCCTTTGAAATTTTCCGTCAAAGCTTAAAATATTGCGTAAATGACGGAGAATTTTTGGTTAATGTAACCTCTGCAGTGAATTGTAAGTTTTATCGTCTTTTATACTTATAAATGTGTTTTTTACTTGCATTTCTTTATGTGCATTAGGTGTTAGCGCTTCACTCTGTAAGTCGTGGCTTTGTGATGCGCCGCATAACACAAACCATGCACTCGTGTCTGCTTCTGACATTCTTTAAATATTCCACTTTTTTGCGTCTCCTTTGCAGATGTTTGTGTGTTGTGAGGAGATGTTGTACTGTGGGGCTAGAAGTGTGGAGTTTGTTTGTTGCTGAATTAGCTGTAGTTTTCAGTTTGGCTGCAGCATCTATTTACTTGTTGGTCTAGGAAAGACCACATTTATGTTTTTTTTCCTTTAAAAACATTTTGTTTTAATAATAAATCAAATAAAAAAAATAAAAATCAATGGATCGATCGAAAATCGAGATCGATCAATATGGGGAAAATAATCATGATTTTTTTTTTTTCAAAAATCATCCAGCCCTAGCAGAGCACTTTGAGAGTTTGTGAACAAGCTCAAATAATCTCTCAAATGCCTATTTTTGTTCTTCATCAACTTTCATGCTATACTTGTATATCAAAATGTGTCTGACCCGTGTCCCAGTGGGGAGATGAAGTAGAAGCAGCAGTGAACTCTGTTGTCGACGATGTGTCTTCTATTCAGGCCGCTCTCATCGTGGAGGTAGCGCTCAAACTGGTCATCGATGTAACTGATGATGGTGCTGAAACTGGAATAGAAACACAAACTTTGAACGTTCCAATGTAGGGCTGTGACAATATATCAATTTTGTGATACATCGCGATCATTTTGCACAATACGATACTGATACTTTTTCATGAATATCATGCATATAAATTAGCGCAGTGATGCATATTAATGAGGCTGAAGAGCTTTCACAGTCAAAGGCCAATAGTGGTAAAGAAAAACACAGTCAGAACAGCAGGGGGGCAGCGCCACAATTGTAATCACTATTTCAACACTATAATTAAAAGCAAGATGAACTAGTGGTTAATTCAACCCGTTTGGAAACAAGTGGTTTGTTAAGTATTTAAATGTTTAATGCTGAATATTTTTTTTGTGCAAAACCTACCAGGATACCTAAAAAAAAAAACTTGATCCTGGAGCGTCATAGACACTGTGATGGAAAGTCAAGGCGCCACGTTAACCACTCATACAGCCGCTGGGTCATAATCCGGTCATATACAGTATATGCAAAAAGAACAGTTTTTTTTGGCACAAAAGGTTTAACCTCTTTACTACCACCACCTAAACCGAGCACATGTGACAAAAACGCAACAGAAACACAGCAACAACACAAGGAAAAGATAAGATTAGATCAATTTTGCAGCTTTAAAATGAGGCGTTACACTGGCCTATAGGCTGTGAGCTCTCCTCCAGGTGAGAATCTTTTAGACTTGGGTAAAGCCGAACAGGAGAAAACACCCTTGGTTAAGGTGGGGGTTAAGAGGCTAATTTAAATTAAGTCGTTTTAAGTCCAGTATCATCCATTTACTCGTTTAAGAAAAAGAACATTACACATGGAAACAAATGTAAATCAAGTGCATACGTTACTTTAAAATATATCATCAGTTATTAAGTGCATTATATTGATTATTGCAGTATCGGCACATTGTGAGGTTATTGTGAGCCGTTTATCAAACGCCTTCCGATCTCATACCAGTCTTGGCTGTTGATGGCGTCTCCGTATCCCGGCGTGTCGACCACGGTGAGCCGCAGCTTCACCCCTCGCTCCTCGATCTCCACTGTAGAGGCCTCGATCTGAACCGTCCTCTCGATCTTCTCTGTGTGAATACGCCACAAACACCGTCATTAAGAGAACTCCCTTCTCTAAAAAAAAAAGACTAAATAAGTGACAAGAAGTGTTACCAGCTGCTCCGGGGATGACTCTCTCGGGGTACAGGTCTGTCAGGAAAAGGCTGTTGATCAGAGTGGACTTCCCTAGGCCGGACTCACCTGGGAACAAAAGTGGGATTAGTGTACAAGTCAATGCATACAAACTTTTGTCTATTTTACTCTTTAGTTTAGAACGGACACAACAAATCTGATCAACCGCAGCTAATCATTGAAATAGTTGTCAACCAGTTCAGTTCAGTAAGCAAGTATTTGTTTTATACAAACTCCAAAACACAAATAAATGATTCTGCGCTGGGAGACGAGGTTTACCCCTTAACCAATGATCAACCTGTTCACTTGTGAGAGACTGACGACGATTTGGGTTGTGTTTTGGGTCGAGGGTCATTTTTTATGTTTTACAACTTTTGCCATTAACCCCCACCTGAACCGAGAATTTTTCTCCAGTTTGGCTTTACTCAAATCCAAAAGTATTGTGAAAAAAAGTGTCAAAAGAGAGACAAAAAAGTGGCAAAAATGTGGGACGAAAACTCAACAAAAAAGAGCAACAAAAACATGACAAAATGCAATGGGGGAAAAAAAAGTCAAAAAAAAGTAACAAAATCGCAAAAACAAGATATATTCAGATTAGATTTCTAGGTCTTAGTTTTCAAAGGAGGTATGTGTAAATTTCTACAAACCGTTACAAAAACAAATGCACACCGAGCGACCACAAGGGAACCTTTGTGTTCTCCTACGAATATTGATGAAACGCTATTGCTATAGTCTCAATTTATATAGCGCTTTTCCACCTACATTAGGGAATCAAAGCACTGTGTTGACAGCAATAAGCCAGTAAAATTGGGTGAAGTGTCTTGCCCAAGGACTAGGGCTGGGCCATATTGTATCGCATATTGTTATCGTGATATAATGTTTTGATATCGTTGTCATTTTTTATATCGTTGTGGACACAATATAATTTATGTTACGCTCAGCTCCATCAGAGCAGCATAAACGGTGACTGTAGAACACGGGGACACGTGCTGAAAAAGTAACATTAAATGAAGGATGTAAACTGCTTGAGTAGATCATATTTGGAAGACAATTATGCCGTAAAAAAAAAAAAAAACACTGAATGAATCTTCCCAATAGGCGTAAGGCTGGGATTTTGAAGTAATTCGTCCATTGTCAATTATATCGTCAAATATATCGTTATCGTGATATTTATTTTTTCATATCATGATATAGATTTTAGGCCATATCGCCCAGCCCTACCAAGGACACAACGGCATTCTTCATATAAGCTGTGTCGCGGATCCCTCTGGCACAAATGTGTTACAGAGCTGCTGGAGGGCAGATTAAAGTTGGTCGCCAATATAATAGATTCACTCTCGCCGCATTATTATGAATTTAACAATGATTACTATCTGACGGCATTTTCCCAAATCTGCAGAGCGAAAGCAAACTGGAAGGACACAAACTGAGAACAATATTCCTGATATAGACGGTTTATCTAGTTAAAAATATTCTAACACGGTTCTGGCGCTATAAATAGTACATGTAATAACCTTGAAACGATCACCAATTCATAGTTATAGTTCTTTTACTTTGATGTGAAAAGTTGCATGTATTCGCGATCTTGTCCTCTCGGTCATTACCCAGATCTCATGACCATAGGTGAGGGTGGGAACGTAGATCGATCGGTAAATCGAGAGCTTTGCCGCTTGGCTCAGCTCCCTCTTCACCACAACAGTCCGATACAGCGACCGCATCACTGCTGACGCCGCACCGATCCGTCTATCGATCTCACGCTCCATCCGTCCCTCACTCGTGAACATGACCCCGAGATACTTGAACTCCTCCACTTGAGGCAACGACTCCCCACCGACCTGAAGCGGGGAAACCACCTTTTCCGGTGGAGAACCATGGCCTCAGATTTGGAGATGCTGATTCTCATCCCGGCCGCAAACCGCCCCAGTGCGCGCTGGAGGTCCTGATTTGATGAAGCCAACAGAACAACATCGTCTGCAAACAGCAGAGATGATATTCTGAGGTTCCCAAACCGGACACCCTCCGGCCCCTGGCTGCGCCTAGAAATTTGGTCCATAACGGTAATGAACAGAACCGGTGATAAAGCGCAGCCCTGGCCGAGACCAACACGCACCGGGAACAGGTCTGATTTACTGCCGGCAATGCGAACCAAGCTCCTGCTACGGTCATACAGGGAACGGACAACACTTAGTAGAGGGCCCCGGACCCCATACTCCCGGACCACCCCCCACAGGGCACCACGAGGGACACGGTCGAACGCTTTCTCCAGATCTACAAAGCACATGTGGACTGGTTGGGCGAACTCCCACAAACCCTCGAGCACCCGATGAAGGGAATAGAGCTGGTCCAGTGTTCCACGACCGGGACGAAAACCGCATTGTTCCTCCTGTATCCGAGGTTCGACTATTGGCCGGATCCTCCTCTCCAGGGAGCCCATTATTTTAAATATCAACAAACACTGTGCTGTCTTTTTGCACATTTGAATAAATAGTTCAATAGTGTGGAATCTTTTCCATCGAAAGGAGTGACTATTATGTTTTGAATTCTTACTTCTGCAGACATGGTCCTCACTTGAGTTACTCTGAAATGCATCTCGAGTTTCCGTCACAATGTAATGTGACAAAAAATGCAAATTGCTCAAATAAACTGCTACTGCTGCTACTACTGGGTCGTGAGTCATATCGATCGAATCATGACAAAAGAACCCAAGCACAAGGACTGTACAAAACAATAACAAATTAATCGGTAAACTGTGTCTCTCACAGTAACAGAGACAACTTTGACACCGTTTCATAACCACAAGTTAGGAATTTTGCCATTTTAAAATCTTTAGCACTAAAATAGCACCGTCGTTAAGAAAACAGCCGGCCTACACTACAAGTAAAATTGCAGAACATGTGGAAACTTCATAAGTTTGTGGCTGAAACCAGAGAAACTAGAACAGGAAGCGCATGTTACAGCGCAGGCCAACAGTAGGTTAAATCAACAGCCTGTCCAGAAGGCCCCCAGCCCCACAGGCCGCATTCCTGGCCTTATTTTAGAGCCCAAAGATGAGCTCCCACCCCCTCAACCCCCCCCGCCTCCCCGCTCTTCACTGCAGCTGGATGTGAGGAGGCAGCAGCCATTTTCCACTCAGTCAGCACTCAGGGCCCTGTGGAGGGAGCACACCTGTAACGCCATGTCCACAGGCCAGTGTTGAGAGGTTGTGATGGGATTCGTGGGAGCTAAATATTTGGGATCTGGCCATTTTAGAGTACCGTTTAAGAATGCTCTTTTTTATACACATATTTTTTATTTAACTTTAACAATAGTGTGTAACTAAAACAAAAACTATGAACAGAAAAGAAAAACCATCCACATTCGATCCCCTTAGAAGACCAAATACCACAAGAAACCAAAATAAAATCATCTCAATGCCATTTATTTGTCGTCATATGCCATTTGCCAAAAAATGAAACAACGTATTTTCAGTTTGTGTATTTCTCATTCCTTCTGCTGCTCATAGTGGCCACTCTAGGTCACTTAATACGGTTCTGACTCAAACTGTCATCTCCTTACATATTATTTTAGGTTATAAAGCAAACCATCAATGTTGAGGCTCCAAAAATAATGTTTATAAACCACAATTATGAAAGTTAAGTCCACTCTAAGAACCGAATTACTGATCACAGCAATAATTTTAGCCAGAATTTGAATAAAAATGAATGAACATTTACAGAAAACTATAGTTAAACTTGTTGGGGACCGTATTTTTATTTTGCTGAAATGATCGAGGAGTAGGTCAAACAGTGGTGTAATGTAAAGTTAATGCCTGATAGAATAAAATGCATTTAAGTATTTACGGTCATTTATTTAATGACTTCAAATGGGTTTAAACCCGCAGTGAGGAGAAGGGCGGGAATACTCTCCGTCTCTGACTCTGTCTTGTCCCGTCAGTGAACAAGACGGCTCCAGACCAGAGTACACGGCACACTGTCACATGCGCTCACATCACTTTAGTCACGCTTCATGACAGAACGCCGACTACAAGGGCTGTGACATCACAAGACATGTGCAGAGGTAGTACAGCGGGATCAGAGGATTCTCAGGCAGATTTTATAAAAACAACTAAAACCATTACACATTTCAGTTCTATGAGGTAAATAACTGACATATCAATTTTCCATGTAAGCCTAAGATTAGATCTAAGTAATAACTAGGGCTGGGACGATCCACTTTTGTCACGATCCGATACATATCACAATAGATAAAATAGATACGAGATACTGACCATATTGACAGTATTTGCATGTGCAACTGTAGAAATTCAGAGCTGTGTTTTTGGCTCGATTGATTGGACTTTACAATACAAGTACGGGAGAACCCAAAGGACAACAACAACATATAATAATTATTTCCAAAGATATTTAGATGTTTAAAAAGTTGTTCAATCTGACTAAAAAGGCACTGGGCTTGATCTTGCTCTATGTTTAGTTTAATGTCTTAAGTTAACAGAGAAAGAGTTCCTTCGACTTAATTTCCTGTTCCAGAAATAATCCAACAGTCAGGAGAAAGTGTAACACTCACCAACCACCATCAAGGTGAACTCAAATCCTTTCTTCACTGACTTGCGGTGAACCTGATTCGGCAAATTGGCAAATCCCACGTACCCCGGGGTCTCAGGGTTCGTGAACTGTCCCTGCTGTGAACACAAAAGCGGGAGGAAGAGTTAGAACGTCAATTATTTAAATCGTTTTATAATCCATCAGTAACTCCACATATTTGTGATCCTCTTGCTAACACTCCATACAAATGCAGTGGAACAGGAAGTCATCAAGTATTTAGAGTAAATTGGAAGTACCTTTATTGCCTATTACCTTAAGTTAATCTTTAACTGATCCATTCTGTTTGAGTACAGAAGTAGCATGAAATATGTATTCGATCAAAAAAATTTGCTGTTTCGTCTATTTAACAAAAGTTCTCTGAGCTACAGTTATATAATTGATGTGGGCTTAAAGTGAAGACTCTCAGCTTTAATTTGAGGTCATTCCAAATCAGAGGAACAGTTGAGGGATTACAGCTCTGCACAACGAAACTGTCAAGGACTCAAAAGCAGACACTGAAACACGACAAGAAACCAAAATAGAATCCCCACAGAATGTCTATTTGTTTTAATCAAATTTCATTGCAGAGATTGCAGTCATTTTTCATAAAAAGGGAGAAAAATAAACAGCAGCTGAAAACTGGCTCTGAGATTTTTAATCAAAACAAGCAATTATCCAACATTTAAACATAACAATAACAAAGTAAAATTCTGTTAGTTTAAATGTTTTATAAATTTTGTAGATACCATATAATTGACAACCCAAGTCTGAAATTTGCCGTAACACAAGTAACATCAATAATATTTGGTCTTAAGTCCCTGACTTTGCCGATTTCAGCAACTAATCAGAATCCCCTGGCTGTCACTTTGACCAATGAGACGAGCTCTCCTGTAAACCAGGTCCAATCAGGAGAGAAGGGCGAGGGATCGTTTACTTTTGAAAGTTTGTTCTTGCTCTCCTCATTTTGCAAACTAGGAGTAGCTTTCTGGTCCAATCAGGAGGATTGGACCAGAAAGGGAGGAACTTGTTTACTTTAAAATTACACTCTCACTCTCTCATTTTCATTACACTCTCACTCTCTCATTTTGCAATCTTAAGAAACTATCACTTTAAATATCGAAAAGTCAGCCTGAAGTCTGGTACCACCAAGTGGTACCAGACTTCAGGAACCATTACTCTAATAGGTTTTCTCAAAGACTCAACATGCAAACCGTAAACTTTTCCCATCCTCATGAGCAAAGAACCATGTTTGAGCGGCCAACCAGTACATATCGAGCATCTCCACTCAAACAGAGACAAGTGCTTTACTATCGAGCCAGGACTTCAGCAAAGCACAAACTAAACATGCCTTTGTGGTGCGTTGTATTGTGCAGCGTTGCTAGAGGACAACTTGGGTTCAAACGCTGAAGAAAAATGGCTTCTTAAAAAGCTTGTCAAGTGCAGTCATAAAAAAGTCCCCTTGGCCAACAGTCTTGGAGCAAATAGCTGAGCACATGCTGACTGTGAGAGGTAATAACTGGCTGTCATGTCTTGGTTGTAATTACAGACCGCAATATGACACAATCTTAAAAAATTGAGACACGTGAAATACTGTAGCGCTAATGCAAGGTGTTGTCACGTTAGTCATGATTGTTCATTTTTCTGGCTAAACGGTTTCAGTTCAGCCCTATTAAAATAAACATTATGTTTTATTATACACTGGTGATTAGAATGCCCCAAAATAAAAAAAGATGTGTTTTGAAATTATTAAAATGATTTGTAAATTACTGAAATTATTGAAAGCATACATTAAAAGATGATGACATGCTACCAAAAACGACACAGAGTTGGTCTGGAAAATTTGAAAACAACAAATTTATATTTCCCAATTTTTGTGAAATGTTACAAATTGATCGTCACCGTATAAAGTGTATGGGGCGACAATGGCTCCGATTGTAGAGCTGGTCGAACAAAAACGGAGAAGTCCGAATCCCGGCTCCCGCTGGTAGAGATTCTCATTGAGTCGTTGGGCAAGACACTTCACCCACTGCCTTTGTGAATGTAGTGTGCGAGTGGTTGGTGGTGGTCGGAGGGGACGATGGCACAGATTGGCAGCCTCGCTTTTGTCCGACTAACCCAGGTCAGTTGCAGCTACAATAAAAGCTTTCCATCACTGAGTGTAGAGTTAAACAACTACAGTATCTAGAGCTTTTAGAAACTTGTAACATAAAAAGTCATTATTAGCCACAACTAAAACTAACTGACCATACTCGTAGACTAACATTGGCACAAACAAAAACAAATTAAGTCTGGAACAAATTTGTTAGCTATCGGGTCACTGCTATTAAATAAATGTAACACACCGTCGTGTCCATGTGAATCTAGAAATAAACTACCAGTAAAACACAACATTTTGTTTGTCAAAACATCGGTTTTGAGGAAAAGTTCAATTGTAGTAAAACATTCTCTATAGTACTCAAACACATAGATCTATATTTAGACATCTTTAAACTCCAAAGCATAATCAAAATATTGACTGCCACCAGTCAAGCAGAAAATCGTAATCTGGAACAACCGGCTAACCTTATCAACATGAAATGATTGCCTTGCTACTCACCTTCATCTTATCCCCCTGAGACATTTCTGTTCGAGTTCGATCTGGAAAAATAAAGCAGAGAAAACTGTCAAAGACCAACAAAACAAAGCAAAACTCCAGGGGTGTAAATGTTGTGACAAACTGTTAGTGAGAGCCTGCCAGACAGGAAGTCAACGACTGTGTGAAAAACCTCGCCACAAAAAACACAAATAAAAATGTTTCAGTATCATCAATTTGTTGAGACTTTTAAGCTTAGTTTTTTTGAAAGATTTCACATTCAGCTCTCTTCCAGTTAGAAAGAGCCTTATTAAAGTTTAATGGCGAGCTACAAGTGATTCGAAGTGAAGATTGTCGCTCGACTAGTAGGTTTGACACATTCTAAAACACAGGCAAACTAACCACTTTAGCACGATTATGGTTTTAGCAGTGAAAGTTTCAATGGATCTCCTCATATTAGGCATTTTATAACGGGATCAGCCTCAAATGGGTGTGGACTGATGCTGACATCTTTCCTTTCGGTTAATGTTTTTGGCCAAGTGGCTAACTACGGCGATTATAATACAACCTTATAATGTTTTATCACGCAATTAGAAAGGCTTAGCCACTCTCTGAACCGTGACAAGCGTTAGCATAGCGTTAACAAGGACGGGTGAACTTAACGAGCTAATGTTAGCCCAATGCGGCCGTTAGACAAAAGACGACCGCAACGACGAATGCGCGTGTAAAAAAGCGCTACGTGGATAAAACGCAGAGTTTGCTTTACCTTACAGTGATCTGGTGGAAAAGAACGGCGGTAGACACGATGCAGACGAGGCTGAGTTGGCGGTGAACACCTCGAAATTCTTCAGATTCCGCCGCAGCTTCCTTTGGCGTCGAGAGACTACAAGGACCAGAATGCAATGCGGACACGGGGAGGTCCTACACGTCGGGAAAACAGCCAAAACGTTTTTAGTGTAAAACAAATAAAATAAATTATAAAAAAATATATGAATAAAGTTCACATTACCAACAGTAAAGAGAAGCAGGGGGATTGAACATTTATCAAAACGTGGTACAAACTTAAATGCAGAACAATGAAAAGAATAAATATTAAATAAGTAAAATTCCTTCATCTAGATAGCCTTTTATGGCGCTCTACAGTCATTGGATTTGACAGCTTTTTTTTTATTTTTTAACAAGCTTCAGGATGCTGAAGTAAGTAAGTAAGTACTTTTATGTCACTGTACAAGCGTACAATGAAATAGTGTTCAGGTGTTAGTCCTGAGCTGCTGCGGCTGAGCCACGCTGCCACTGTGTCAACCTGATCCGCATGACCTTGGAGGAAGGGGAAACTGTAGCACTCGGAAGAAACCTGCCTGGCTGCCTCTGTCTCCTCTGATCCTCTAAAACGGTGCAGCGCTTCCTGGGTTTGTCCCCGTTTCAGAGCGTGGTGTCCTGCACTGGTCAGCTCCATCCTCGTTTTTCCCTTCCTGTAGATCCTTTTGTGACGCCTCCACTGTCCTCCACAAAAACTCGGCAAAGACGTACAAAAGTATCCAGAAAAACAATATGGAACACAGAAACCACAAATGCAGGTCGCAGAATAAGGTGAAAAATTTACCTGTACCAGGAGAGAGGGAGGTTTCTTCCTGTTGATATATATGTATGTTACAAAAGTGGCAAAGAGTTTCGACGGAACATGTACATTTGCGACTAAGGTGGAGTGATATTTCAACACAATTTAAATAATAAGTTGAGTGTAGTATTTTTTACTGTTAATTTACCTAAATGTTTGCGGTCTGTGTTCAATGTGTTCAGAACAGAAAGAAAACGTAGACCTAACTTGGGACTCATGAAGCAAATGTACTAGAAATGTGGAAAGCCTTGGGTGAGCTTGCTACATGGAAAGGTAGATCCCTGTGAGGTACGTTCTTTTTATCCTATATAGAATTTTGCATATATAGTGAATTTCTCCGTTGTGAGATCAATAAAAGGATTATCGTATTTTGTACATGCCTATATTCAACAATTTTGTGCCTTGTACAGCAATATATTCTTTGGAAAATTGTTGTATTACATGTGGCTCGTTGGTCTAGGGGTATGATTCTCGCTTTGGGTGCGAGAGGTCCCGGGTTCAAATCCCGGACGAGCCCACTCGTTTTTACCGAGCAGCTTCATGCATTTAAATATTTTCTTTACTTTCTATTGTATGCTGTTGAATAATTAATTTGGAAAAATACGCGTTTTAATAAAAAATCCCTGTATTTACCCATCAGAATACACAGTGTTTGCTGACATCCAGTGGTTCTTAGTGGTACTGCAATCTGTCTCAAAACGCACAAGCTCCAATATTATGACTATATTTGGAAGCTTAACCTCTTACCCCCCACCTGAACCAAGCACATGTTCTCCAGTTTGGCATTACCCAAATCTAGAATATTTTTGGAAAAAATAACTACGAAAACGAGCATGACAACGCAACAAAAAAGCGCCCAGAAGTGACAAAATAAAGCCACAGGGGAGCAACCCAAATATAGGGACAAACGACAAAAATTGACAATAAAGCGGTGAAAGTGCAGAAACAAAGTAACAAACAAAGAGTGGAGAAAATGTGTGTGTGGGTGTGTGTGTGTGGGGGGGGGGGGGACACACACACAAAAATTAGACAAAAAAAAAAGTGACAGCAACAACGCAAGGAAAAAGATCCGTTAACATCAGTTTTTCTAGGTCTTTGCTTTAAAATGAGGCTTATAGACTGTGAGCTCCAAGAAACCTTTAGATTTGGGTAAAGCCGAACTGGAATAAATGCACTTGTTAAATATATGGATGTTTCGGAGTTGTTTGGAATGATTACATCCAAAGATCTGCTCTTGAACACAGTAAATAGAAGATTTATATGCTCTTTTCACAGCCACCTTGTGTAGTTGTGTAAACAGTCAAATCCTTTATATATACTCACAGCAGGGGTTTGTCTCCTCTTGCATCTCTCTACCCCCCTCCCTGACTCTAAGCTCTAGCCTATATCACTGCCACAGGAGGACACCACCACACCCATTATTCTTATAATCTTCTTAGCTGCATCACTCTGTCATGGCTAATGTGGCTCTATAAGCCCATAAAGCGTGTTCAGTATCGGTTAGTAATTTGTACAGACTGATACTTAACTATTCACTATCCACGTTTTCCAGTCAACAATTTCCTCTCATTCATTCAGACACGCACAGCCACAGCCAACCGCCGCTCCCGGGGCAGAGGGCCCCCTCAGAGGAAACACTGGAGATTCTAAAAATGCAAAAATGCAATATGCAAATAATAACATTCAAATAAGATAAATAAAAACAAATATAAACTAATAACTAACTAAGAAACAATATAATAAGCACATTATAAACATAAATAATAATACAAATGACTGAATAAATAAGTAAATAGATATCAGCTAAAGGCTAAGCTATAAAGATGGGTCTTGAGCCTACTTTTAAAAACATGAACGTTCTCTGCGGACCTGAGTGCTCTCTAATAAAAGAATGGATTTGGATGAGAACCTAACCTGTTTAAATCTCAAATACTAATACATTCTACTGACTTTAGTCACATCTCCATGGAGACAAGCTGGAGACGTACCCACTCCCTGTAAAGTTTACAGTTATATTATAGGAGGGGTGAGCCACATAAATGTTTGATTGTACATTTATGAGGTATTTTTCAATGATGAAAATATCATAAAATAAATGCTTGTATTTTAATTGTATTTATTGGGTACAATTCTACACGGTGTGGCTTTAAGTATCTGTACTCTTACTTGAGTAAAAACAATGGTACGTTTTTCACTGTGAGTAAATATTTCAGCGGCAAATGCTTCATTTTGATCAATAAAACAGTTGTAGATCGTCTCGTGCACCTTGGTTTTTTTTTAGAATCATTTGGTTTTTCTGTATTTTCGTGTCATTTTCTTGAAATTTTTTTCTTGGAAATATCATGAATTCTACATGATTGTATGTTTTGTTTCACACCATTTACGGCGTCATTAAAAATGAATAAGACTTTTTCGCTCAGACAGCTATTCAGTACTCAGTAATTAAGATACATTCTCTCCAATTACTTTTTTTACTTTTAATAATAATTGGTTGGATCACTACTTTTTACTTGTACTTGAGTAAAATTATTTCACCGTAACGTTACTCTTACTCTTACATATTTTGGCTATTCTGCCCACCTCTGATTTTCACATGATGATTTATAAGGGGAGACTGGGGTTGGTTACAATTTTTTTCTATAGACTGAAAACTGAAATTTTATTGCATTAAATAGTTATGTATTAACCGTCAAACACAGGAGAATCGACTGTGACAGTGCGCCCCTTGTGCGGCGCATGTTGTCACAATGTGTGGAGTTGGTTGTCCCTATTGTTATTGATTGTGACTTTTTGGTGTGAACATGAATGTAGAAAAAAAAAAGAGCAACTTTTTTCTTTCTTTCTTCTGCCCCATTTCAAACCTTCCCTTCATCTCAAAACTTCTTGAAAAAACAGTTGCTGCCCAACTCCACACCCACCTCTCCTCCAATAACCTGAATGAACAATTTCAATCTGGCTTCCGTTCCCTCCATAGTACTGAAACTGCCCTCCTGAAAATCACCAATGACCTTCCCCTCTCTGCTGACTCCGGTTCACTCTCCATCCTCCTTCTGCTTGATCTCAGCGCAGCCTTTGACACCATCGCCCACTCCATCCTTCTGGACAGACTCTCCTCCATTGGCATCACAAACACTCCCCTCTCCTGGTTCCGCTCCTACCTTTCTGACCGCACCCAGTTCATCCAGCTCAAATCTGTTACTTCCCGTCCCTTCCCTGTCACTTCAGGGGTTCCCCAGGGTTCTGTCCTCGGCCCCTTACTGTTCCTAATCTACCTTCTCCCTCTTGGTTACATCTTCAGAAAACACCACATTCACTTTCACTGCTACGCGGAGGACACCCAGCTCTACATCTCCAGTAAACCAAATTCCACACTCCCACCGTCCTCTCTCACTAACTGCCTCCATGAAATAAAGTCCTGGTTCACTTCAAACTTTCTCAAACTCAACAGCAATAAAACTGAACTGTAAAGAGCCTGGGTGTCGTCCTCGATAGCACCCTCTCCTACACCGCACACATCAATAGCATCACCCGCATCGCCTACTTCCACCTCAGAAACCGCCGGCACCGCCCTTCACTCTCCCCTCACACCACGGCCATACTTGTACACAGCCTCGTCACCTTCCGTCTCGACTACTGTAATTCCCTGCTGTTTGGTCTCCCTCAAAAAACTCTCCATAAACTCCAACTGGTCCAAAACGCAGCCGCCCACATCATCACACACACCCCCTCCATAAACCACATCACTCCTGTCCTTCAACAGCTCCACTGGCTCCCCATCTCCCACCGCATCCAATACAAAATCATGCTTCTCACATTCAAAGCAATTCACAAGCTCGCCCCTCCATACCTGACTGACCTCCTCCATGTCTCCACACCTGCTCCTCCTCCTCTCTCCGGCTCACTGCCCGAGCTCCCGCCCATCGGGTCACCATGGGGAGTAGAGCCTTCAGTCGCTCTGCTCCTCAGCTCTGGAACACTCTCCCTCCTGACCTCCGTAACACCGACTCACTCCCACACTTCAAATCCATCCTCAAAACTCATCTGTTTAGACAAGTCTACTCACTGTGACCACAACTGCATCGTCCTTTTTTTTATTCATGCTGTTTTAACTTTGTATTTGAACTGTTTTTAACTGTTGATGTTATTTTACTTGTGGATGTGAGGCGACCTTGAGTGTCTTGAAAGGCGCCTAAGAAATAAAATGCATTAATATTATTATTAAAATGAATGATGTGTTCCTCTCATTAATTTGAACAAATTCTTAATTATTATTTTTTACTAAATACTCAAATAACTGATATGAATCCACCCCATGCCCCAAAAATACGCCTAACAAATAGCCTATATCATAAAAATATAGCGATAGCAATTATTGCCCCGTATTACAACCAACCCCTGACCACCTGACAAACCTTGATTTAGCTCTCAAACGACTTTAGTGTGAGAAGTCACCGACGGCTGCACGATCGCCGGAACTTACACAACTGTGCAGTGCCAATTCTTCATACTTATTGTCATCAATGTTTTTCATAAAAAAGATTTCATCATCCAAAATTAGACTTGCATCACTCTAATGCCGATGGGTATTGTATACAATTAAGCTTGTCCAGTAGAAATGTTTTATATTTTGTGGCCCCAGTGACGACCACATGTAGCTAGGCTAACTGTCAGCATGTTCGAATCTTTTCAAAACAGAACAACTTAAACTTACTGACTTAATTTATGATTATGCCTCTGATAACCGACTAGAGGCGAGTTGTGAATAAGAGATATTTTTTTTAAATTAGTACATTTATGCAGATAGTGCTGCCACCGCTAGTCATGAAGGCGTAAATCGTTAAGTTCAAAGCTTTCATTTATAGCGTTTTGCAATGTGTTACAAATGTGTGGGTTGTTATCTCCTCCTGGAACCGCCACCTTAACGTGGTGGAGGGGTTTGAGCACCCGAATGATCCTGGGGGCATGTTGTCAGGGGCTTCGTGCCCCTGTTAGGGTCTCCCATGGCAAACCGGTCCTAGGTGACGGGTCAGACAAAGAGCGGTTCAGAAGCCCCTTATGAGAGACCAACAGGCCCAGTTAGAACCATGAGGCCGTCCTTCTGTGGACCCACCACCTGCAGGAGAAGCCATAGGGGCTGGTGCAATGTGATTTGGGCAGCTCCAACAGCTGCCCCCACGACCCGGCAACGGACCAGTGGAAGAAGATGGATGGATGGCAATGTGTTACATTTTTCTAAAAACTCATAATTTTTTAGGCTTTTAGTACAAAAACATCAGACAATTTTGGACAAACCCCTAAAAACGACAAAACATCTTCTCATTTCAGTGTGTTATGAGATGTTTAATAACAATATCAAGTCACAGCCCCCTTATATTAATTGTGGTTATAAAAAGCCATGTGACAACCAGCCCGTGAGACAACCAGCCCCGTTCTCTCCTACATCGGGCAGTACACCCACACAACACCAATATACAGTTACACAAGTAACAGTTTCGCATTTTTTACAAACTGCACCCCCCATAACACCTCTTTAGCCACGTTTAAGTACAGTAAGTATCCGTCTGCTTCGCTGGCACCTTTCACTTTCTCCAGCAGCACTTTATTTTCCACAGACGACATGTTAAATCTTCTGCTGTGGTGGCTCTGACTAACGCCCCGGTGCAAATGTTAAACACGGCATGTCATTGGCTGCTGCTTGATAGGAGGGAACGCGGGGCCCCAAGTTTGTCCCCACGCGTCGGGCGATATCCGCCAAAGCATATTCTGCTATCAATGCGTCAGGCGGAAAGCTATTAAAACGGCTTTACTTTTGGCTAAGTATCACGAGAATAAGCACAAGCTTTAGTGAAATCCCCTTGCGGCACAGGGCATCTCAGGGATTTGGGCACCAAACTGTCGGCTGAAGGGCCACTGTGAAGTGTCAGGGAACTGGGGTTAGGCTGCGAAAAGTCTAATAGCACTTAGGATTGAAATGCGTTTAAACATAGCTGAAGGGACAAAAACTGGAGATAGGGAATACATTTTCCTTAACGTATAGGGTTGGCAGCAGCTAGTAAAAACATATTGGAGTCAAAATCACATAGCCAGTGTGCTTCCATGTATGCACACATGAATGAGGGTTATGTATTTTCGTAATTGAAAATGTATTGTTCCTTTAATTGGACTGATTTAGAATTTTTAGGAGATGTCCGTTGAATTTTTTAGACGACAACTGTATAGATGTTTACAATTGTGATGTATTCTACTAAGAATCTCCTCTTCAGGGACGTCCGTGACTCCATAGGGGAACCCCTATAGCAGCGGCGTCGGAAGCGTTTGGAAAGTGGGGGGGACACATTTCAAAAATGGAGGGGGTCGACTTCTTAACATTAAGAACTACAGTGGGACACGGTCAGGACACAGAGCAATGTTATTGCTTTAGCGGGACCACATCCAAATCGAGCGCTACTTCAAGAATACGTGAGAGACTCGATCGGCTCAGCAGCGCCTCCTCCTGGCAGCTGGGTGGACATATAGGGCGGATAAACAAACACCTGTGGAGCCGCTGTTCTCCTGTCCAGTCCTGGCTTCATGACGCTTTGTGAAAAAAACTCAGTGAATGAAACTCTTATGAGACGGCGCTCGTGTTTGCATCCACATTTAGCTTCAGCCACACCCGTTAACTCCCGCCATCGCAAAGAAACATCTCAACGCTTGTATCTTCACATTTCCCACAAACGCAGATAAAATTTAGTCAAGGGGTAAAGGAAGCAAACATTTATCCGTCAAATGAATAATTCAGATGTTATCTGGTTAAGTTAGAGTCCAGACAGCGAGGTTTAACGGCGTATTGACCGGTTGAACACTCGTGCTAGCCCGGTGCAGTTTCCCCAAACTCACGCTACATCAGTTTCATCACTCGCTTTACAAACACGTCCAAAACTGATGTTCCTCACCTTAAAGTTACTGGTCAGGCCCTTTGTACCGATGAAGACACGCTGTCCACCTGCCGAGGACGCGAAAAGCCCTGCTCCTCCATGTGAGAATCCGTAAAAAACTCCGGAAACACGATGCACGAGTGTCCTTGTGCTTCGGTTTGGTCAAATCTGTCCGTCCGTCCAACAATAATCCTCAGTATTCTCACTTTAGCCGTTTTTTCAGCGGTTTACAGAGACATGTTTACATTTCAGCCGCTCTGAGGTGAGGAGCCGCATGAACACAGCTACGCAAAGCGGAGCGTATGCGCCGCGGAGCGTATGCGCCGCGGAGCGACGCGACACCGGCGCGGATAATGGGATAATGCCAATACATATGTTTTTAAATGTATGGAAAATAAGGCGCGGGTCATATTTAATTGTTTGGCCTCGGGGAGCCTATTGAAAAGGTCCAGTCTAAACTAGTAAATGTAAAGTCAATGAAAATTCACGTTGTGAAAGTGGGGGGGACCAATCAACCACTTTTCAAAAGTGGGGGGGACACGTCCCCCTCACAATGAATGGTTCCGACGCCCATGCCCTATAGGCCCTGTATATGGAATGTTGCAGTGACATGCTGTCTTCACAGGGGTCATGAGCCGAAATTCAACTCCCACGGTGGGGTGTGGGCCACATATAGCATAAACAGGAAAAACACTATAGAGAAACCTTTTTTTCTCTTCAATATATTAATAATAATAATAATAATAATAATAAAGAGCTGTGATTTTGAAATGGTGTTGGTTTGGTCCAAAGCCCGACAGGACTGGAGCCTAATAAAAAATAATAATGGCTTACACTTGTCTTGTGCTTTGCAAGTTTCTCAAAGTGCTACAGTGTGGTCATTATTCATTCATTCCATACTTGGTGGTGGTAAACTCCTATATTGTAGCCACAGCCGCCCTGGTGCAGACTGACCATTTACCACGTGGCTAGAATGTGTCGATTATATCCTGATCTCTTATTACGTCAGTGCTCTCTGCTGGACACGTGTGGAATTCTTTCCTTTACAAAAAGAGAAAAAAAATAAGTTGCCCCCTAGTGGCTGGAATGAGCACTTTTCTTATATAAAATTGCCAGAGTCGTACTTTTTTTTGTACATACTCAAGTCAGGGGCCGGATTAAATCATCTCGCAGGCCGGATGTGGCCCACGGGCCTTCTGTTTGACACATGTGTCCTAGAGCAGTGGTTCTCAACCTGGGGGTCGGGACCCCTAAGGGGGTTGCCAGATCATAAAAAATCATATTTCAGTTCTAATTTGTAATCAAATATGGACAGGAAGTAGTCTTTACCCTATACTGGCCAACAGGAAGTTACTCAAAATAATTACGTACACAGCGCTTGTTTACGTTTTTAATGCTAAAAAGGAAAAGAACGTGGCACGTAGGCCTGGGGAGAACATGTTTTGTATACACAGAAGGCCTCCATTTACTTGGAAATTGAACCTGGAACTTCTTGCTTCCCAATACTGTCAACCCTGCAAGTCTTCTAAAATTATTTCAATGTTGTACACAGTATACTTGTACAAAAATGATCATACTGAAGCCATGCAGCTGGTTTAGCATTTATATCTTCTGCATTGGTTGACTTTTCACTCGAACGGCCCATGGACATTTTTCTTGTGGACGGTGGCACAGCCCTAAAGTTTCTTTTGTTACCTGTGTCTTGTGTTTGCAGTGTTTGCGCTAAACCACTCGAGTGCACAGATGACACTTTTGACATATAAGAAGAGATGGAGTCCTGAAGAGAGGCCTGTATCGGTGAGCCCGCAGATAACCGGATTACAGACGCCGCTTTACACTGCACTTCCTCCTCTTCTTTCTGTGAGTTCTGATGCTGCTCTGCCCTTTCACTGAAATACAATTGAGTCAATGCTTTGTGCAGAACGAGAGCGCACAAACAAAGAGTGTTTAGCAAACTACAGTTTGTAGATAAAACATTAAAGTAGATGTGGAGGACAGCATGTAGCTAACCTACTTTCCCGTATTCTGAGCAGTTACTTATTATTCAATAGGTCTGGATTTCTCAGTATAACTTCAACTGGAACTTAAACGATAACGGTTCATTATGGAATTTTTTATGCAAAAAAAAAGTGGACACACTTTTCATGTATTGGCTTGTCTTTATTTTCAACATTATTAACACACTACGATTCTCATTGAAGGCGTTAAACTATGAATGAACACATGGGATTATGAAGGAAACAAAAACAGGTGAAATAACTCCAAATATGTTTTATATTCTAAATTCTTCAAAATTGCCGCCCTTTATTCTTGGCATTTTCTCCATGAGCGTCATAAGGTCGTCTTTTGAAATAAGTTTTCAACATGTTTGAGAAGTCAAAACCATTTCTGGGACGACATCGTGAAGCTCACTGAGAAAATGTTTGCTTGAAACACAATTCCATTGTTCACTCATGAACAACTTGGGTGAGAATTTACCATGGAAACAGTTTTGAAATGAAAGGGAAAAAAAAAGTGTGTATTTTCGCCTGTACTGTATATACTGTATTAGTGAGTATTTTACCTTTTAGAGACCAAGAGGCTATATGAGTGGTCAGCAAGGGGCTTTTACTTTCCATCAATGTGACCTTCATGAGGCACCAGGAGCAGTATTAATTTAGAGTTTCTGGTAGTTTCACTGTGGACCCTCTCACAAGAAAACCTGCAAAACGATCCTGGAGCATTGTACAGGCCGCCGTGATCGTAAGTAAAGGCGTCATGCTGACAACTCACAGCTATTGGGTCACAGAAACGTTATGCATAGTTTTTTATTGCATTAAAAATGTCATAATGTACCTTTAACCTAAAAAAAAAAATGCATTGCTATTGAGAATGATAGCATAGAGGTTATGCGTGTGACGTCATAATATTGCAACAACATAGCAGTTAGCATTGCTTCACGGCAAAAGCAGCCATTGAATGGAAGTCCCCTGCCCGAGGGTCCTATTTCTGTTTACATTTAAAATGTGCATATACTAAGCACATAGTTGAATGCACTGTTGCACATATTGTCTTTTGATTGTTTTCAATAAAGAGAACTCTGAGTGGAAATCCTGCAATTTTGATGGTAGTTCATCATGATACCAATACATAAAAAGACTTCTTGCTTGGTAGTAATGACAATTTGAGTGCTGAAAGGATCTGAACAAGTTTTGGTCTCAATTAGAAAGCTGAAACGAAACTTCATGGATAAACAAACCAACAAACTACAAGCATATATAGAGTCCAAAAAATAAAACCAATAAGGAAAACACACAGTTTAGAAAGATCTTTAAGGTGGAAAGGGACAAATCCACCTTAAAGTCCCATAAAGGGATTTTTCTGATAGTTGCCGATATCAGCGCTGTGCCACAGAGGAGGGCTTTATTCCATTTACCTCCCACAATCCCACGCTCCACGGGCCTCCTCAAAGACAGGATCAGCGCGCACAAAAGATCCAGCGGCGCACGCCGAGATGATAAAGCCCGGGTTCAGAGCTGGCCTTAGGATCGAGGTGGTGGTCAGCGAGGCGGGGTCCCATGGGCGGCTGTTATCTGTCGAGCTCACACTGGACGCCCATACCTTCACACCGCGAGGATGATTAAACACTGGGCAGACAGAGCCAAGACAATAACAAGACAAAGATTAGATCTGGGGGGAAAAAGAGTGGCGGGGATTTTTAGGGCAGTTGTGTGTGTATAGCGTCATCATTATGGTCACTCTGTGCATGTGTTCATTCATTGAGTTAAAGAGTTACCTGTATGCCAGATGAAGCTTTTGTTTTTTGTTTGCACTCACAGTAGGCTAAAACCTCCAGAAGAATCCTGATCAAGATTTCGGGATGGGTTCCCGGTCGCCCTCTGCTCCTGACAGGTCGCTCTCAGGGCCGGCCCAGCCTGTACGCAGACCGTGCTGCTTCTTAGGGCCCCTGGAACTATGACAGGGCCCCTTATGTCTCCTCTTGATGACTGTCTTCTTTCTTTTGCAATCATAGTTAGGAATTTGACTGCTATGTCTCATTTTGTGGAAAATGTATCATCTAGCCTAAATTACACTGATGGCTCGGGCCAGAATTAATGTTATAAATATTTCTAATGCCCATACCAGTTGAAAATCGCTGTCTTAATAAGCCTAGACTTTATAGAATTGGTCTGCCAGAAGCGTAACGCTCTCCATACACGATGTCAGATGTTTGGAATTGAGTCTTAGAAAGTCTTTAAGTGACATTGAGGGGATTATTGTGTCACTCTCTTTGCCATTGGCTCTTCCTGCGTCACAGCTCCTTCCAAAAGGCTCCTCGCGCATTATGGCACCCATTCACGTGCGCCACCTTTGACCACTTTGCCTCTTTTGCTTATTGAACCTTGAACAAACGGAGAATCAACTCCGTTACGCGTAAAGTTCTTGGTGCGTAATTTGGCTTTTACGCACAAAGCGCCCATGGAGTTTTGACTGTATTGCGAGCGAAAGGGGGTGTGATTTACGCAATGGCCAAACCTCTGGACCACATCAAGAGACCCATGAACGCCTTCATGGTCTGGTCCCGAGGTCAAAGGAGGAAAATGGCCCAGGAGAACCCCAAGATGCACAACTCGGAAATCAGTAAGCGGCTGGGCGCGGAGTGGAAGCGTCTGTGCGACGCAGAGAAGCGGCCGTACATTGATGAAGCGAAGCGACTGCGCGCCCAGCACATGAGGGAACACCCGGACTACAAGTACAGACCGCGGCGCAAAGCCAAGAGTCTGCGGAGGGAGCGCTACCTGTTCCCCATCCCGGCGCTGCTCGAGGATGCGTCAGTGGAGTCGTATCTGGCAGCGGGAGAAAAAGCACGGGGTCTGCTGGGAGCGCGCCCTGCGTCTCTCTTTGAGCACAATGTGGGTAACAATGATACATTGACTAAACTATCCCTTATATGCACTGTTCAGTGAGTTAAAGTGGTAGATACCCTGGTTTTGAAATAGGTAAACAATGTTTTGTATCCATATAAAATCAGGATTATTACTTAATTGTTTTAGCAGTCTTAAATAACATGCACTTAATTTCTAATCTAAAATGTGTTCCAGGATTTATAACGGTTTAATCGTTTAAACTAAAATAAACTACTACAGATGCATTTCAATGTTCTGAAGCATATTGTGGCTATGTTGTTCAGTTCTTAAGGGGAAAAAATATATATATCTAAAATACATATTGATTAGCCAGATTAAACATGATCTTTTGTGTTCACAAAATCAAATGTGATCAAACACTGACTTTGATAATTGTATCATTGAATAGCCTATTCACTATTGCTTAAACATTTTACATGATGGTTCTCAAAACAATCATCCCGTGGCTAAAAGCAGCATTTATTCATTTATTTAAAAGGACAGTGTTATATCAATACAACAGCTCAACTGTATAATATTTCAGAGTTAGCCAAAAGGCTATAGTTTTCATCTGTGGTCCTAGCCAGATGTAAGCACCCTGGGAATAGGTGAAACAAGTTCATTATCACACGGCAAAATACAATAAACATTACAGTTGCTGCAGCAGCAGGAATAAGACACAAAAACCAACACGCAACAAAGAGTCCAAGTGGGAATGCAGCAGGAGGCAGCAGGACATAAAGCACAAGCAGCAGCTAATGAAACAACTAGAATCAGTATTAAAAGACACAGGTCAGGACATTAGTCAGTTATAATACAAGGCTTAAAAAAAGAGAGTAAACACTCAAATGCAGCAGTATCAAAATTAGATAAGAAGAACACGCAAGACGACACAAGAAAAAGGCAGCAGAAGTTTAGTGCTGGCATGTTTGATTGCTAAGGGGGCCGACGTTTTAACAATAAGCGGAATACATTATAACTATTGATTTCTCTGATTAGTGTTCTTTTGAAGCTTTAACAGAAAAGCCTGACAGACTAAACACAGTTTTCCTGAGTGGAATGACAGTCTCGTCTGGATGTGCCTGGGCGACTGGTGTTGGACCTTGCACTCAGACACTCACTGAGAGACATTCAGCAAGTTTCTCTCATGTCTAAATGTACAGTCCAAGCACCGGTCCTCAAGTCCCAACTAGTGCAGCCCTCAATTAGGAGCTCAGTGACTGAAATTCTGGAGGTTTTGAGCTTTCAGATCATGTATGGCATGTCCACTTACGGTTACAGGCAGCCCAGGCTGAGTTGTGCTAGTGCCTTTTGTAAACGAGTGTACTTTGTAAAACATTTTCAGTATGAGGACTTCAAACATTAAATAAAACAAAATAGTGGTATGAATACTCTTAACCATGTGATTAAACATGTCCCTGTTTCTCTCTCCACAGCTGTTGCAGGTGGGTCACTTCACCCCCAGCCCGCTCCCCTTCAGTGCGTTCGGACTCCACTCTCACACCCACCCCCCAGCACAGACCCACGGCAGCCCTCCGGCAGCCTGTCCCGGGGCCCACAGCGCGGGATACATGGTCCCCTGCGCCTGTGCTCCTCCCTGGGCCTCTCTGCAGCCTCAGGTGGCCTACATCCTTCTTCCAGGACCAGGAGGGGGCGCTAAAGGGATGGAGGGGTACGGAACAACCGCCAATGTGTGAGGAGGGGTGGCTGGAAACGCTGGAACAGACCAAATCTGAAAGGTGTGAAAAACATTTGGGACATAAAGACACTGGCAGGATTGTACCAAAGATGGACAATATATTTAACCTGTATTGTATAAAAGAAAGGAAAAGCAGTACAACGCCGCTTATCCAGGATTTTTTTTTTCCCACTTAAAAGTTAGGTTTAAAAGTATTTGGACAGTCCCCCCCCATTGGATTTCTTTCAGCTGTTATTAGAGCTGCAGTATAAATTGGAGAAAGTTTTCAGGAATGGACACAAACTGAACCACTACTTATTGTCCTCCCTTGTTTTAATGTAAACGTGCTAAAGAAGTATAGTTTGACTTGACCTGATCACAAAACTGCGGTTAAATCCTGGCACCGCTGAGGAGGAAACCCAGGCCTTGGTGATATTGATGGACACCAGACGTCAAGACAGTCACCGCCCACAAAATGAACAGATATATCCAGAACAAAACTATAAACGCAACATTGTTTGTTTTTGCTCACATTTTTCATGAGCTGAACTCTTCTGTTCTCTTTTGTCTATGAACACAACAGACCCATTTCTCTCAAATATTGTTCACACATCTGTCTAAATCAGTGTTAGTGAGCTCCTCCATCGCGCCTCACAGGTGTGCCTTAGGCTGTCTACAATAAAAGGACACTCTGAAGTTTTACGCACAGATGTTGCAGATTTTGAGGGAGCGTGCAATAGAGCTCAGGATGGAATTATTTAACCTCTTAACCCCCGCCTTAACCCAGTGCATTTTCTCCAATTCTGCCATACCCAAATCTAAAAGCTTACGGCCCATAAGCCAGTGTGACACCTCATTTGCAAATTGAAAACTCATCTTTTTGTCACTTTTCTGGTCACTTTTTCATTGAGCGAGCAAAAACAAAAGTATTGCGTTTATATTTTTGGTCAGAGTCAGAACCAAGATTTTTACTTACCACGGGTCTTTGTAAATGATGTATTATTTAACCATGATAACGTGTGTAAAATATAAACTATTGTCATTTCGTGTCCATAAATTAACCATGTTGTTTTGTTAAATAAACAAACGGATTTTCGAACGCCTCAAAAACGATGCTAGGGCAAAGTGGCAGAGAAACCCAATCAGCTAAAGTCAATTCCGCTTACTCATTTGAACATAAAAGAAATGTCTCTGATAAGAGCCGTATCGGACCCCTCCCGCTGCACTGTTTACCGAACGATAAGTCCAGTCATGAATCACAGACAGTCTACAAGGCCGGTTTGTTTCAGTTAGTCACAGCTGCACACTGAAACTGACCAGCCACCCCTCACTAGAATAGGATAATACTCACAATAGTTTGGGGTTCCTTATGATTGATCTGATTTACGTTTTAAAATGCTGTTTAAAAGGTGAATGACTTGGACAGTAAAATGTTTTATCTTGAATTTATTCCGTGCACAGAGCCTATGGATAAATTCTCCAGCAGCCTAAGTATTCAACTAATTGTTCACGACTTTCTAGAATGTCATGTCATAATCCATTGAATGACTAAACAGAAAATGCCCAAATGTTTTTTCTCACTATTATTGAGTGACTAAAGTGACTTTAAATGACCAACATCATGCACATCATTTTGAATATTGTCAACATCTTTAGACGCCTTTATGAGACATTAAAATTTGACTTTAGTTCAAATGTGCTGAGAGAGAAGACGCTGAACTTTGTGACAGTTTTTGTTTCATGTGGATAGGTCCAGCCGAGAGATTTTCACTATTTTGATTGTTACCGTAGAAATAAAAAGGAGAAGCGACGTTTGATAGTAACATATGCAGACAGTTAGCAAGTCAGCTAGTCCGGGAGACTTTTCAGAGTCTGTTAGCCTGCGTAATGTATTTTCCCTATAGCCGTTAGCAGTAGCCATCAATTATTGCAAATTATAAACCAGATGTTTTCAGCTGTTGTCATCCCATTGACCACATTTAGGTCAAAGCCTCGTAGTTAGAAATCATTAAGGAGATTTTACTTTAGATAGAAATTAGCATATAAAAGCAGCCTCGGAGCTAAATGCTAACTCGAATTAAGTTAAGTTGCTGCTTTTTTGTGTGGTCAGATACACATCAGATGGCCACTAATCTTAATCTTTTAATATGTTAATGATTAATAAACCACAGAAATGATATAAATGCCATGAAAAGGACAAAACATACCTCCCCATACGTTAGTATTGCGTCTATCTTCCCTATTTATTTGTATGGGGATAGAACGATTTAGATCCGGTCTGGGATTCGACGGCTAACAAAATGTGTATTTGTAGGAACAGGCTCAGATAGCTGAAGGCATTTCTGTGATTTTGATCTATGGCACCAACTCATGTGAACGCAACCTATAGGCTAATTCTCCTGCTACATAGGTACACCTGCCCAAACCTGGCTTCAGGTGGGTCGTTTACCGCTCCCGACAGGTTCAGTGAAACTTGCAACTTGTGTTAATTGACTTAGAAGTGTATTCAAGTAATGTAGGGGCGCAGTGAATATGCAGCTCATCGTACATTTGACACTAAACTAAAGAGTAATGTGACCAAACTGACAAAAAACTGCATGAAATTGTTATTTTCACTCATATGCTCTTAATAGATGTGAACCTGTTTTAAAGTCTTATCCCTTTCTGAAACACTGATTTTTTATTTTTTCAGTTTGCTTCGATTAGTCCGTATACACACAATAGTAAGTGGTTAATAAAAAGAATACAGTATAGATACTCTATAACTGCTTCCAAACATTTTTCCCCAAACCTGTCCTGTCCCTTTAAGCCAGAACCACTCTCCATTATCACCTTGTCCACACCTTTCTCTGAGTTCAACATGAGGCCACCACCCAAATCCAAACACATCGCTCCACAAACAACCCGGCACCGAAAGTCTCAACTGCGTAGAGACTACTCATCCCGACGCCATGGCCCCGACCACGCTGCAGAACGGGGGGTTCGTACTGGGTCTGCTGGGCTCCGCAGCTCTGATCGCGGCCACAGCCATGGGCCGGTGGAGCGTGAAGGACCGGAGGGGCGATCTGATCACCTCCATGTACACCTACAGGGGGCTGTGGCAGGACTGTGAGACCACGGCCGCAGGCATGACCGAGTGCAGGCCGCTCTACGGGATGCTGGGGTACACAGGTGAGCGGGGAGCAAATCAATTAATCTCCAGTTCAGCTTTACCCAAATCTAGAAACTTCTCAACTGGAGAGTTCACAGACTAACTATAGGCCAGTGTAACGCCTCATTTGAAAGCTGAGACTCACAAAACTAATCTAAGCTTCTTCCTTGTTATGATTGTCACGTTTTCTTCTTTTTTGGTTGTTTAGTGCTTTCATCATGTTTTTGTTGTTGTTTTTATTTATTTTTTACATAATTTGGTAACTTTTTTGTGGCTTGATCACAGTTACACAGAGAAAACTAAATGCGGCCAAAACGCCACAAAACAGCACTGAAAATGTGATAAAGACGTGACAAAAACTTGACAAAAATGTGATCAAAAATTTGACAAAAACATGGCATAAACATCATCAAAAAGTGACAAAAAATGTGACAAAAATGTGACAACAAAGACAAAGAAGAAGCTTAAATGAGTTTTGCAGGTCTTAGCTTTCAAAAAAGGCTTTACATTGGCCTATAGGCTGATTCACAAAATCTGCCACATTCATCTTATGGCTTAAAGTTATTTCCACTGACCAACAACACACAAATGTTTTGGAATATTGTCACCACTTTTGGACACCTTAATAAGAAAATTATTGGACCTTAGTTAATACGTGCTGACAGAGAAGACACTGAACTTTGTTACCGTTTTGGTTTCATGTGGACTGTGTTCCAGTAATGACAGAGATATCAGCCAAAAACCATACCACATTCCACATTAAAGCTACGTAAAGTCTTTTCAAAGAGACCCAAAATCTTGCCCATGCGGTGTAATGGTCCGCTGACTTCTGCCTGATTAGTTGTGTGTTGGCTGCTGCTATCAGTATTTACCTTATTACCCATAATGCATCGACTTATCACAAACGCAACAAACAGTGATCTCACTCTGCCACTGAATTATACTCTAATAATGAAGCAAAGGAACACTGCAAAGTATATTACAACACTCATTTGGATTAAGACTATTCATTTCTATACACTCAGGTACATTTGTTTGAAAAAACATTGTCCTTCGCAAGATTTACAGTAGTTTCCTTGTTTTTGCGACTATAGCAGTTTTTCTCCATTTCTAAGAAGGACACTTAGATCCATAAGTACATCAAGGACAAGGCTCCAACCAGTGGCGGACTGGCACCAAAAAGAGGCCCTGGCAATTTTAGCAGAGAGGCCACATTTGTCTTCTCAAGTCATCTGCGGGCGGCCAATCCGCCAAAAGGCGGCCCCATCTCCGCTTTATTTATTTATTTAGCCTTTTTGGCCCAATCTCAATTCTCTTTTCTACCCCTAGCCCTTGCCCTTTCCCTACACCCTGAAACCAAGGGCTAAGGGCGAGGGTTGAAAAGACCGCCCTAAGAAATGGGACAGCCCTCCATTTGACTGCATTTACTATTAACACAGATGAATCAGGTTATGTAAATAAAAAGCAAGCCTACTTGTCTCTATAGCATGTTTCTACTGAACCAGTTCATCACTTGATTGATGCTGTTTTTGTAACACCTAAACAACAGGACTCGTCTCAGCCCAAACCCTACAGATTGTCATCTATTCTGCTTCATTCGGCGCTACATTCTCCTTCCCCCTGTCCGTGTGTCGCTGTGGCTGCAGCCAGAGCTGCCAGAGATCAGCCGATCCGCTCGTCAATCTATCAAACTTCATTTATAAAGCGCTTTTCATACTGAAAGGTATCACAAAGTTCTTGTAGCCACTCAGCGGGGACGGGCAGAGGTTAGACCCGCTCGCAGTGCGCACAGGGCGCGGACAGGCACCCGCAGCCTCCGCTCTGAGCCCCGGGCCTGAGCGGAGGCTGCGCTCAGAACGGGGACAGTCAGCCTCGGACCCGGGCTCAGAGCACAGCGGCGCGGGGAGAGAGACGGCCTCGGACCCGGGCTCAGAGCACAGCGGGGATAGAGTCAGCCTCGGACCCGGGATCAGAGCACAGCGGCGCGGGGAGAGAGACGGCCTCGGACCCGGGCTCAGAGCATAGCGGCGCGGGGAGAGAGACGGCCTCGGACCCGGGCTCAGAGCATAGCGGCGCGGGGGGAGAGACAGCCTCGGACCCGGGCTCAGAGCATAGCGGCGCGGGGAGAGAGACAGCCTCGGACCCGGGCTCTGAGCACAGCGGGACGGGGAGACAGACCGCGGGTGCAGCAGCGATGAACCCCGTGTGTTACGACATTAGCGACGTATCGAAAGTTTGGAAAGAAATGCCAAAAGTCAGTCAATACAGCGCAAATACACGGAGCATTTGCAGCAGCAAAGCGAAAACGTAGAACTGACACGTATAAAGCAATGGACTGTTCTAAATGCGCCAATAAGCGGCCGCTTCCTCGCTTTATTTCGCCTATTTATTTGTTTGTGATGAGGCCACAACAAGTGATGAGACCAGGCGGCCGCAGTGGCATTTGCCCACATTGCCCAATGGCCAGTCCGTCACTGGCTCCAACAGATGACGTGCTCAGTGAATGTCTCGTACAATACTTCGGTAAAGTTAGAAAGATATTCACAGATTCGGCTTTTCCGGATCAATAACTCATCATCGCAACATTGCTTTCACAAAACCGACACTTCAATGCGATCAAGGCAAGGTGGACTACTACCTACAATCGTATTTTCCTCAAAACAAGCTGCCCTCCGTGCTGGGAGACGTGCATTGGCCTCTACGCAGAGCCTGCTGGTGCTCGAATGCGCAGGGACCGTCTACAAATGGCAACACCGAAAAAAATAAGATACAGAAATATTCAATAGCCTTGACCTAAGACATGTGTAGTGTCATTAAAATTGCGTGTATGTGTTTCTGATTGTGTGTGTGTGTGTGTGTGCGTGTGTGTGTGCATATATATATAATATATAAAAAAAAAAATTTTCTTGGATTGGAAAATTATTATGATTTTAAATATTGTTTAACATCCTTATAGGGCAATCTTTAGCAAAATCTCTTTGTAAAGGTGTATGGTAAAAAAAAAACATTAAAAGTCAACTTTATCAAATTTCTTTGGATAAAGGGTTTTTCTTTTTTCATTTTAATTATGTTTTATCATTATAATGAGTCAAAAGTATACCATTGCATGTTGTATTGCCACACATAACAAAGTAGATATAAACCATCTCACCTTAATCACATACTTTGAAAGAAGTTGTTTCAAATTAATTTAAATTTTTTTTTTATCACGTACAAACTACAAAAATGCGCAATAAGTACACTATTACATGATGTAGTGCCACCAAACTCACATCATATATTAATCATCTCCCCTTGATCACACTACAGCTCCCAGTTTGGTCAAATATAATGAAAATTAATTTTAAGGATTTTTTTATCAAGAAAAAAACGACTAAAATGCACAATAAGTACACTATTACATGGTGTAGTGCCACCAAACTCACATCATATATTAATCATCTCCCCTTGATCACACTACAGCTCCCAGTTTGGGAGCTGTAGTGACTTGGAAAAGAGGACTGGGTTAATATCATGTGGCAACCTGGCACAATAACCCACACTTTCCAGAAAGATGGCACCAGCTGTGGGATCTTTGTTATGCAGGTGATTATGCGCAACATTTTTTATATCGTTGACAAAAGAAAAAAAGATTGTATGTATTTTACTGTGTGGGATCAAACAAAATGTGTCCTCATTTGCCTTTCATATAGATGGCCAAGATGACAGTGATGAAATTTCCAAACATTCCAAAGAACTTCCACATTGAGTCATCAAAAAGATGTATTCAAAAACTCAGACGAGAAATGGCAGAAGAAATTCTCAAAGGATCCGGTAATAAAAGATTTGTTTTTGGAAACTTTCTGCAAATGAAAATTTTTTTCTTTTGTAATTGAGATTAGTCATAGGTTATTTGATTGATGCTCTTGTTTATTTCAAGATTCAAGGGATGACTTCTGCTCCTTCTGTGGAAATGGAGACCTGCGCCATTCTGCAGTTGCTGCCCTTTGGGTGAGACAAAAAGGTTTCATAGTTTTAACATAATCTATTATAAATTAATCTGAAGTTTAAAAAAATAATATTTTAACTGCCATGACAAACAATATTTTATTCTATATTGATTCTATATCTATATTCATAAGAAAAGTTTTACAATGTTATAGACATGTGTATATCCCCATGTTGTAGATACAGTGTGAAACCTGTGGACGATGGTTCCATACTGAATGCATTGAGATGACACCAGCACAGATTCCAAACAAAGACACCCCTTGGTACTGTGTGTTGTGCAACAACTAGAGAGTTTATAGGTATACATTTCACTTACTGTAACCAGATACTGCATTCTTTATGTTTGGGAGTGTGGGAAATAAAAGTTGTTAAAACTCAAAGACTTACATTATGAGAGTATGAGTGTTGTATGTTTTGGGGCTTGCTATATTGTATGGCCTTTATGTTTTTTTTTTACATGGAGCAGCTGACGAGGCACAGCAAAAGTAGAAAAGGGGGATAAAATGCAGCAAAGGATGGATTTGAGATTCATAACGATAGTCGCTGCTACTAAGCTTGTACCATCAGTGCATCATGCATGTGACACAACTACCAAGCTGCCTTGCACCCCCAGAAACTTCTCTTTTTTACCAGGCCAAATACTGTATACATCTTCAATTTGTACTAAGCTATATATATATATATACGCACAGATTTTGTTATTATGAAAACTCATATGATGTGAGTATATCATATATTTGACCAAACTGGGAGCTGTAGTGTGATCAAGGGGAGATGATTAATATATGATGTGAGTTTGGTGGCACTACACCATGTAATAGTGTACTTATTGTGCATTTTAGTCGTTTTTTCTTGATAAAAAATCCTTAAAATTAATTTTCATTATATTTGACCAAACTGGGAGCTGTAGTGTGATCAAGGGGAGATGATTAATATATGATGTGAGTTTGGTGGCACTACACCATGTAATAGTGTACTTATTGCGCATTTTTGGAGTTTGTACGTGATAAAAAAAAATTTAAATTAATTTGAAACAACTTCTTTCAAAGTATGTGATTAAGGTGAGATGGTTTATATCTACTTTGTTATGTGTGGCAATACAACATGCAATGGTATACTTTTGACTCATTATAATGATAAAACATAATTAAAATGAAAAAAGAAAAACCCTTTATCCAAAGAAATTTGATAAAGTTGACTTTTAATGTTTTTTTTTTACCATACACCTTTACAAAGAGATTTTGCTAAATATTGCCCTATAAGGATGTTAAACAATATTTAAAATCATAATAATTTTCCAATCCAAGAAAAAAATTTTTTTTATATATTATATATATATGCACACACACACGCACACACACACACACACACACAATCAGAAACACATACACGCAATTTTAATGACACTACACATGTCTTAGGTCAAGGCTATTGAATATTTCTGTATCTTATTTTTTTCGGTGTTGCCATTTGTAGACGGTCCCTGCGCATTCGAGCACCAGCAGGCTCTGCGTAGAGGCCAATGCACGTCTCCCAGCACGGAGGGCAGCTTGTTTTGAGGAAAATACGATTGTAGGTAGTAGTCCACCTTGCCTTGATCGCATTGAAGTGTCGGTTTTGTGAAAGCAATGTTGCGATGATGAGTTATTGATCCGGAAAAGCCGAATCTGTGAATATCTTTCTAACTTTACCGAAGTTCAGACAATGGGGAACAGAAGATGAGGCGCTGGAGGTCCCGTCATGGGAGGGACAAGCCCCTACACGGGATGTACCACCGAAACATAACGGAAGTGGCGGATATCAAGAAATCCTACCAATGGCTAGACAGAGCTGGCCTGAAGGACAGCGTAGAGGCACAGGAGCAGGCCTTGAGCACCAGAGCAATAGAGGCCCAGATCTATCACACCAGACAACACCCCGGGTGTAGACTGTGCAAAGAGGCCAATGAGGCAATCAGCACATAACTGAAGGGTGTAAGATGCTGCAGGGAAAGCTTACATGGAGCGCCACAACCAAGTGGCTGGCATAGTGTACAGGAACATCTGTGCAGAGTATGGGCTGGAAACCCCAAGGTCAAAGTGGGAAACACCTCCAAAGGTGGAGGCGGACAGATACAGACAGACAGAATGGTACTGTATATGGCAAAATAACCGGACATTGTGGTGGTGGACAAAGAGCAGAGGAAAGCCGTTGTGGTCGACATAACAATACCAAGCAACTTCAACATCAGGAAAAAGGAACACGAGAAACTAGAGAAATATCAGGGGCTCGGAGAAGAGCTAGAAAAGGTCTGGAGGGTGAAGGCATCAGTGGTGTCCGTGGTCGTTGGGGCACTCGGGGCAGGGACCCCCAAACTGGAGGAGTGGCTCCAGCAGATGCCAGGAAATACATCAGACATCTCGGTCCAAAAAGTGCAGTTCTAGGAACTGCAAAGATACTGCGCAGAACCCTCAAGCTCCCAGTCCTCTGGGAGCTTATATATATATATATATATATATATATATATATATATATATATATATATATATATATATATGTAATAACATGTCGCAGATAATCAGATAATCACTCAACATGTTTATAAGTGCAGGTGTTTTGGCCTCGAGGCTAAATGTATTTTGATGCTAATAACTGTTAAATGCTTAATAAACAAACAATGGACTTAACGGTTTTGTACTTTTCAAACATGGCTATTTAATTTCTTACTTAAAACAAACAGTTACGTGCACATAGGAAGTTGACTAAACATGTGCTAAACTTGTGTCCAATTTTGGCTACTCTTGCCACTTTAATATCCCTCTGATCCTGATACATTTGAACTGAAATACAGTCCAACACAGTGTGACTGACCTGCCTTATGCCTCCCTCAGGCACGTTCCAGGCGGTGCGGGCGCTGATGATCGTCGGGGTTGTACTGAGCGTGCTCGCCATGCTGCTGTCGCTCTTCTCTCTCCAGTGTCTGAGCATGAACAAAATGCAGGACAGCACCAAAGCAAAGATGAGCCTCACCGCCGGCATCATGTTCATCAGCGCCGGTAAAGAGCCGCTTTCTATCACACAAAACAACAACTGGCATGTGGTCCAATGTATTCTCCGTCAGCAAAATAATATCAAAATGTTTTCTTTTACTCTAGCATAACAAAGTGTGCCACAAATGAAATTAAATCCTTTTTGTTATGTTTTACAATGTGTTAGCTTGTAGTGCCTCAAGCTACAACTCAAGCAACTGTCTATTCTCTCAAAGAGCTACTGGCAGTATTCATGCTTATCGCTTTATGTGAATGAGGTGTAAAAAGTGGCACGTTTTATTTCTTTGATAGCAACCTTTAGTATGGTAATACATATTTTACTATAGGCTATTTTGGAGATAAAAAAAACCACACCAAATTAAATCACTAATGATATTGGCCTATATATTGGCCTTTCCAACCCCCTTCATATCGGTATCGGGCCCCAAGAATAAATATCCGTCCTCACATTGTTCTGAAAGTCGCATGAAGTTTTTTTGAGAAAAGAAATGCACAAATTATGTGGTTTTTTTCATGATAGGAATTTTGCTCACTAATTGTTTAATATCATACCTTTATATGTCTGTAATATATATAACACAAAGAATACATTGAACTTTATGCCATAATTAAAGATACAGTAACCTTTACCCTGGTTAAAACATGCGTTTTGACAGCTACAAAGCAAATTCTATCATACAATTCTTAGGTGTGTGTGGCATTGCCGGGGCATCTGTCTACGCGAACCAGATCGTGTCCAGCTTCCAGACGACTGCCAACAACAACTACAACAACAATAACTTCGGAGGCGGCGAATTTGGAGGCCAATATGGAGGAGGCGGCATGGGCGTAGGGATACCGACGTACGATATATGCAAAACATTTCAAATGCGTTTGTGAAATGCATGTTATTTTGCCTTTAAATGTTGTTGTACCTTTATCTGTTGCAGCTACACGTTTGGCCCCGCGCTCTTCGTGGCGTGGATCGGAGGGATAGTCCTGTTGGTTGGAGGAATCCTCAAGTCTGTGGCCTTTAGGGAAATGGTAAAGAATGACAAACCAAGGTGAGACTATAGTTTCATAAAGAATTACCACAAAAAAAATTATTAGATACCTTACAATGTACATAACTTTCAAATGGGTGAGCCACCTTTCCCCAACTTAAAGGAACAGGCCACAGTTTGATATATTCTTACCTGAGCTTAGACGAGTTGATACCTGTATGTTGTTTGTTTTCTCTTCTCCTCATATCTCCTATGTACTCGCTATTTGATTCTGAAGTTAAAGCTCTATATGAACGTATTTTGCTATAAGTACAAATGCAATTCGCTGTTAAAGCTACTTAGACCATTTACTATCACCATTACTTTTACGGAGGGCTATAACTAAAGTAACAGCAACAAGGTCAAAACTTAAAAACACCATCACTGCTCCTCAACTATACAAAGGATAATGGCAGGTGAGACATGGACTTGTGGAGAGAAGCCCCCCCCCCCCCCCCCGCCTCCTCCCAGTGGGTTCATGGATCTCGTCATGTGGCGCATTTTACAACACAGATTACCAACTTCACTGTAAAGTCAATTACTCAGGGCAGCAGGGTTGGGCTGGTTGATTGGGGGCCACTCCCCCCTCCCGGCTGGCCCTTACTCTGCTTTTTAATGCACCTCACAGAATAGGCCTCACACTATCATATAGTCCGCTGTAGATGGTGACAACGAAGTCAACGATTATTATTATTAAAATGGTATAAAGAAATAAATAAGGATAATATAATAGTTAAAAATCTGAATTAGACTTACATCATTAATAAATCATATAATTATGGTTGTTAATAACATAATCCAAAACTATTGTGACCATTAATAGCATTAAATCCAAATCAAGTAACAAATGATCAAATCAAAAGATTGGTGACTAGTTGTGTTGACAGTGATGGGTATTTGTAATTATTGAAGAAAAGGTTCGAGTTTTCTTTCCTTGCCTTGGAATTAGTAGATTATTGTGATGTTTATATTGCTGATTGTATAGTCACTGGAATAGGACAAAATAGCTGTCATATCTTTTTGATTATGCAGTAAATGAATGTATCAAATTCTTTAGTACACAAGGGGGTAGGTGCAAACAAGCTTAAGCTTCTGCCTACTCCTTTTGAGCATCATATCCACACTATTTATTTATTTAATTATTTACGTATTTACTTACGACTGTACCTATTTTTGACTTTGATTACTGTGCTGAACTTTGTATATGAGTAGAACTGTGTGGAACTCAGATGCTCAAATAAAAAAGATGAATTGAATTGAATTGATACGCAACTGTCTGGTCTTTGTGCGTGTGCTCAGTCACGCAGAAAGACCAAAGATGTTGTTAGCATTTGGCCTCTCCCAGGATTATCCTATAGCTCCAAACGGGGGTGAAGTTGGAAGCTACCATGCTCTTCCACGGGCATGTACAAAGACCAGACACGTACGTATCAACTTGTCTAAGCTCAGGTAAGAACATATCCCAGTATGGAAAAACGGTGGCCTGTTCCTTTAAGTGTTTTTTACACTGAGTCAAGCTCCACGTGAAATGTTGATGGTCGAATGCCTTCTGTCATAGGTATCCAGGAGTGGTCTACAAACCGCAGTCTCATGCTCACACAGATGACCACCATACTGACGATGGAAACAAATATGTGTAATGGTTTCACTGTTTCTGAAAATGTCTCTTTTCCTATGCAAAATTTTGTATTTGTAGAATTTTGTACTTAATGCCTTTCAAAATCAAGCAAAATGTTACAGTAAAGAAAACAATATCAATAACAAATGTCATTCATGAAGGTTAGTTTATATAAAGAATACCTTGTTTTTAACATGCTTCTCCTTGGATTTGTAGTCACTAATTTGATTACTTCAGACTTGATTTGATTAAATGGACTTGAACTTGTTGCCACCTTTTATAGTGTCTTGTGTAACATCCTGGGATAAAAAATAAAAAAAGCCTTCTAAAGATGGTTAAGCTTGTAATCGTTGAAATAAAATATATATTAAAAAAATTCTAATGTTTAAAGGAAATTAACAGAATAATTAGGCCCGAGCGGCCTGCCGTAGCAAGGGCCTATTGTAATCGCAACGCAGTGCGCGCAGCGCACTGAACCGAGGTGCGCGGAGCGCACGAAAACAGCGCGAAGCGCTGTCCCCATGTCAAACGTGAACTCACCGTGTAAAACAGTGACTGCCCACACGTCTGGTGTGGGCCCTTATACTTATAATTGCTGCAAAATGAATGGGGGTATATGGCCAACTGTCATACGGAGGTGGATGACGAGCGCGAAGCGCTCGTCATTCACCTCCGAGCCCCACGGGTGTGTGGGGGAAGTCGAAAGCTTTCCAAAAATGTATAATATGTTGTAGTCGCGAAAGCGACTATATTGTTTTTGCAGGAAATATTATTATTATTTTTTTTCTTCTTCTTCTGCTCTTTGAACAGGAATTTGACCCCCTGAACATAGTTGAAAACTCACCAAACTTTGCCCAAAATTCAGATCCGGCGAAAAATTAATTAAAATATGTGTTTCGTTTTGGGGAAATAAAAAATGGCGCGACAGCGCCACCTACAAAAGTGAAAATACATTGCGCCTATGGGGAGGGGGCCAACATAAACTTTGTCGTAGAGCGACGAGATTTGGTACAGACATTCGTCACGTGACGACAACCAAAAAACATTATTGTGGCCACGCCCCCTGACAAACCGGAAGTCCGCCATTTTGACAGGAAGTCCGGAAAATGCTGAGTCAGCGTTTTCGCTGACGTCGCATTTTAACGAACTCCTCCTAGAGCGTTTCACCAAATGAGCCCAAAATCGCTCCAGTTCATCTCAAGATGTGGGGCATCAAAAGTTATCCAAATTTTTTGGCTAAGTTTTACGGTTTGTGTGCGGCGAAGCCGCAATCTTTATGAAGAATTTTGCGACTTACCGAAAACAACAAAATGCTCCCATTCGCACAAACGAACTCCGATTAAAAATCGGAAATATACATTTTATTGATCGTTCGCCCCCGGACACAACCAATGTGAAAAAGTGAAATTTGGTGCGATAGCGCCCCCTCCAGGCTGAATAGAAAAAATGCATTATGGGAAAAAAATTAGTTTCTCGGAAATTGATCAAATTCGGCACAATAATAGCTGATGGCATCCCGGTCAAAAAAGCCAATGAGACCCATACCATATTTTCTACGGTGTTGCCATGGAGACGACCGAGGCTCGCCATGTTATTCCAATGGGACTGACACACATATCACACATTATACACTATTACAGAGTGTTAGCGCCCCCTGTAAGGAGCTTGTGGACAGTGGTAAATTGAAGTACGGCCCGTCAGGGCCGTCCGATGCTGCTTGTGAACTAAAAAAGATTTGGGGCGCGCTAGCGCCCTCTGCAGGTAGAAGCCATCATTCACATGGAGACGCGAAAAATCTCGTTTTGATGTTTACTCACAAAGATTAATGGCCCATCAGGGCAATAAAATGTAGTGTGGCCACGTTGGCGCCCTCGGTAGGGTTATGGCGCGGCAATGGAGGCACTAAGGGAGGCCTCCATTACATGGTTGCTAGGCGACCAACAGGTGGTCGGCCATTTTGGGAACAATCGAGTAATCGGCGCCGAAGGCGCCATTTCTCGCATTTGCTCTTTTATAATCTCGACCTAGGGTGGCAGCGACATTATAACCACGTAGGGCGCGGCAGCGCCTCCCGGTTATTGCGCCGGCGTGCGATAGCGTGCGGTAACCAGCCCACGAGACCCGCGAGGGCCTCTCGATGCCGCTTGCGGCTTTAATTAAGATTTGTTTTGGGGTGGTAAATATTTCAGAAACCAGTGTCCCCAGATATGAGGTAAACGTGTTCAAATCAAACACTTTTTTGGTTTTCAAATAGATTATCCAACCAGAATGCAGAAAACAGCCCTACACTTATGGAAGACTATTGGCACCTTAATTCAATTGTCTATTAATTTGTCAAATGGCTATGCATTATGTCATTTTAGTATTTATTTTGGAGTTATATTTGGCAAAGTGTAATGTTATATCCAATTTTGACATTTAATGTTCTATTCCAAAAGTTCTAATGGCAATTCAATATGTAAAGTGTCGATACAATGTCTTTATATATTTCAAATTACAAGATTTTGAAATGAATAGCATATTGACATGGAAATTTAGCCTCTTTATTCATTGTTCTATTCATTTTTAAAATGGCATTTATGCTGCGTTTACACATAAGCACGATGCGTTACGAATGCCACAAATCCACATTCGTGGCCAAGGATCACGAATGTGAGTGGAATTTGCTGATTCGGGGTAGAGGTTTCACGCGCCGCCACTAACTGTTGCGACCTGTTACTACGCGTTACGATGAATGGCACGAATTATTACGCACGGTCACAAATATGCGTCCCGCGCAGCTGCGTGGTGTTGAGCGCTGCTGCGTGGTGTTGCGCGGTGCCATGGGCTGTTACGGGTCACTAGGAATATTTGCATTCTGTCCGAAATCTGTCAAGAATTGGGCGAATGTGGAGTGATCTTCTGCCGCCGGGTTGGAGGCGGAGCAGAGGCCGTGCTCTCCCCTGAGTCATTGGGCTCGTCTGGCTCCAACTCCCGAACATCAGGTACGACCCAGGAGGAAGAAAGGTCGGAGGAACACTTTCAGCACCCCGCGGAGCGGCAGCGCCAGGTGCTGTCCGTGACTTGGAGCGCGGATTGGCCGACTTTGTTACACTTTTCCTTGGCATAGCTACTGCAGGTACGAACATTTACTTTGGGCGTAGCGTATGTTTCTGTCAATTTTGAGCGTGAAAACAGTGATTCTGCTCTACGAATGCTGTACGAATGCTCTCACGCTGAATTACGAAGCTCCACTACTCCTCACAAAAGGACACGCTCCGTTGCGAACTCCACGAACAGAGGGTGATTCGTGACATTCGTGGAAGATTTTTTGACAGACAAAAACTTTCTCCACGAACGTCACGAACACGAACTGATGCGTTCTGTTAAGAATCCCATTGAGATGCGTTAAGTCATATCACGAACGTCACGAATGACGGAAAAATGACATTCGTAACGCATCGTGCTTATGTGTAAACGCAGCATTAGTTTGGAGTTGTTTTTGGCAAAGTTGAATGTCATATCTTATTTTGACTTGTAATATTCTATTCCACATTTGAGTACAAGTTTCATTTAATGTGCTGTGAAACAGCACCTCCCTCTGGACTGTATTGCATATTGCAATACAATCCAGAGGGAATGCCATTTTAAAAATGAATAGAACAATGAATAAAGAGGCTAAATTTCCATGTCAATAGGCTATTCATTTCAAAATGAATGTATGTAATTTGAAATATATAAGAAATATATAAAGACATTGTATCGACACGTTACATATTGAATTGCCATTAGAACTTTTGGAATAGAACATTAAATGTCAAAATTGGATACAACATTACACTTTCCCAAAACAACTCCAAAATAAATACTAAAACAACATAATGCATAGCCATTTGACAAATGAATAGACAATTGAATTAAAGTGCCAATAGTCCTCCATATACACTAAGGGTTACCAGTTCCTATAACTAAACAAATTTCTAAAAAAATAACCAGAAAAAAAAATAAAAACAGAATGAACATAAGGGTATCTCTTCTACTAACCAAATCAAGTCCTAATCCCCTGCCAGGCATCCTTCACACAGTACCTTTACACTCCAGTTACATTGAATACTCTTTTGACACTGATAACTGCACTGTTGCTCCCTCTCCACTAGATGGCACTACAACCAGCAACAACGACGCTCCAAATCTTTTCTTCTTTGAGGTGACGCCTCAAATATATTTCTAATTTAAAAAGACAAAACATTGGCGACATTTTAATAGTTTTTTTTTATTTTTACTGTTGCATAATTTCATTCCTTCCCAAACCAAACTCATCACGTTCCTCTCCAAAAGCAGTTCCTATGGAAAAGCCTCCAACATCAGACGTCGCTTGCCAGAATACTGGTTTACTGCGACCTCTTCACTAAGGCAGGCCTCCACAGGATTGGTGTTTGCAGAGAAACCAGAGAGCAGTTCAGTCTGATTACAAATCCCACAATGCAATATAAAAAAATTATTACAAATAATATCGAGGAGTAAAGGACAAAGGGGAATGAAAAAGAGAAAAAGAAATTTGAGGTTTGTGAACATGATTCTTACAAAAACAAAGTCTTACAAGGCGTGGTAGAATTTGTTAAATCCTAAAACAGTCACGGATATAAGTGTCATTATCAAAATGTCCATCAAAAAGTCAATACGCTCTGTGCACGGTATGTTCTTGGCTAACTTCCTGTTGGCCAGTCTCGAGTAAATACTACTTCCTGTCCACATTTTAACATAAATTAATAAATTGAAAAAAGACTTAAAAAAAAGGAGGAGACTTAGATTAACGTCAATTCAAGTGTCACATAAAAAAAAAAAAAAAAAAAAAGTTCAGATGGCGGTGCCATTTTACAATTTGTTATCATCCAATTAGCATTAGCCTTTAAGGTTCACGGCTACAGCACTTGCAGTTATAAACACACAAGTCTCCGCCAGTGAAGTGTTTACATCCCGAGTAAAGTTTTAACAAGTTGCAAGAAATTATCCAAAGACCAACAATAATTTGACACCAATTATCGTAAAATCGCAGCACAATCTTTTTTTCATTTTTTCCCCCCATGAAACACGTTTATTTACATTTTCTTCTGTGCTTTAAATCTCATCTTATTTTTAATTGACATCAAGATGTGGACAGGAAGTAGTCTTTACCCTACACTGTCCAACAGGAAGTTAGCCAAAGACTTTTGTGCACAGAGCCCAAAAGTACAGGAGTAAAGTCGGATAGTCTTTGTTGTTTGCGTTAGGACTTCCGGCCCCGTTATTTTCCTGTTGAGGACTAGCTGCGAATCGCCCAAATGAATATATATTTTGAGACTACATGGTGGAAAGCAAATAACTTGAATTTCTGACAGCATGTTATAAAATGATACTACTGTAGGATGTAACAGAAGTCATCTTCTGTGGCGCTATGTTTTTTACTACGAACCAAATGAATGTTAGCGAATATTCCCCAGTAACTCCCAATCCATCACGATCCACTTGAAATATTTATTTGTGCAAGACTCCGCCAGGTCGCCATAAGGATAAAACAGGACAGGAAGTCAGGTTGCTAGCTTAAGAATGCTAGCGATTAGGTCGAAGTTAAGTCTAAGGTGTGATGGCTGCATCTATATCCGGTCTAGTTTCTCGCTGAGGAACTCCTCCACGCTGTCGGTGTTCCATTTGAGGATGCTGAGCTCTTCAGCTATGTTCCCGCTGTCGTCTAAAAGCTTGAGGATAGGATCGGCGCCACGGACGTACTGCAGGGGACAAAGGAGACAAGGAGGTTAGGATGCTCAAAGACAAGGTTTAATATGGTCTTACTGTGGAAAATACTCGCAACTTCATGTTTAGCGCACTGAAACTGGATTAAGGTTTTGTCATGACATTATTGGTCAATGCTTTGATGGACACAGAGAGATGTATATTCAAAGACAACAGTGGTCAGTCATGAACAAAAGGGAAGATTCTCCATGTTGAGAATTCTCAGTTCTGTTTTTAAGGCTTCAGGGAATCATGAACTATTTCCCATTTTGTTCGAATTCACTCTCAAGCTGCAGCATTGTGGCATGGAAAATACCGTTGCTATTTTTTTTTTAGGGTAGTCGGGCAAATGTACTTAGGACAATCTTAAGAATGTATGGCTTAAACATGGTTTTATGAATAATTTACTAAAAAGCATCAACTGATTATGAGAGATAACACTACAAGGGTGACCTCAGTTTCAAAATGAATGTGCATTTACAGTATGTTGTAATTTATAACTAGTTAATACATGTCAGCTGAATTTGTAATGTGTACTTCTCGACACAGGCATGAGTTCAAGGTCTTTCTAAATGAAATTTTTAAGTGCATATTTTAGCTCTATTTCACCAAAACATAGTTAAAGCTGCACTAAGCTATGTCTTTTTGAATACACAAGTTGACAGCCAAAAAATGGTCAGGGGTTTCTCAACTGATTTTGGCGTTCTGAGTCCGAATATCACATGCATTTTGCTCCATCAGGTCAACTTTTTGAGATACAGCCATAGTGTTACGGATTACGTACGACTACGTTATTATGAATTCTGCTTATCAAATTTGATGGAGTAAATAAAAACTGAATGACTTTGGATACGTTGACTTTTATTTCTTGAGGAAAACGGAAAAAACGTCAAGGGTTTCTCAGCTGATGATCCGCAGAAATTTGTTTTTGACGCAAAATCGATTTTTAAAGCATTTCTGTAGCAAAAAATCCTGACCTGATTGAGCAAAACCAAGGTCATTTTCGGACTCAGAGCATCAAAATTAGTCTAATTCAGCTGGAAAACCCTGGACTATTTTCAAAAAATATTTTTTTGTTACCCAGTGATATTTTTGTTAGGTGTCAGTAGTTAACCCTGCTCTGCTCCACGCCCCACCCCATCACCTCGCTTGGCAGGTGAGGCGTGTGCTGCGAAGTGATGGAGGTGCGGCGCCGGTCCTTTATGTTAATTCTTTGATGCCTTCTTGTTGTCTTTTGTCTATTATGCATCATTTGCTTTGCATCTTCAGACTTGCGTCTTTTTACAGATTGGTACTCAGTATTGGCAGCTTTCGCCCAGGTATCCGTACAACATCGGATAAAAATGTTATGTTATTGGAACCACCCCATAAAAATGTTACTAGATTTGTCACTTCACTGGCGTCACGGTAGGTATGACTCCATCGGACTGAATGATGACTAGAAAAACATGAAAACCCATATGCAGTACACATTGTGAATATTACGCATCCAATTCCATGTCATTCTCACCTTGATCTGAAGACCTTTGAACATCTTAGGCTTGTCGCTCCTCACAAAAGCTGCAGGAACACAAAGCAGCAGTTAAAACACATGTTTTTTAATGACCTTGCAATGCTATTTTAGTCCGGAGTCAGCCCATAGTGACAACTGCACAGCCTCCTGAGAACATAAGAGCGGGAGGAGAGGTCACAGCTGAAGACACACGGCCGAATGGCAGAGTCGTAAACCTGAAGTATCCGTCTCCGTTACAGAAACATGACTTGAATGCTAACTGAGTGCTGGACAGAGAGCGCAAGTCCACATCTTAACACTGGGAGACACTGACACAGTTTTGTCCAGTTTTCAAACCATTATAGAAGACGGGAGTTTTCAACTAATTTCTACAAAAACATAAATGCAACACTTTTATTTTTGCTCTCATTTTCATGCGCTGAACTCAAAGACATAAAACAATTTCTATAAAACACAAGAGATCCATTTCTCCAAAATGTTCACAAATCTGTCTAAATCTGTGTTAGTGAGCACTTCTCTTTGCCGAGATAATCCATCCTATCACGCTTGTGAGATGGGATGGATTACTGCTGTATTAAAAGTGTTGGAAACTACGTTCAGAGGCAGGAGTCCCTAAAACCTCATGTCTTATTTCGCTGAGAAAATTTGCTCTTTGGGGCTGAAATGTCACTACAGTAAATGGCTGCTAGTCAAAGTAAAACGTGTCTGCGTTTGGCAACTCATGTCGCATGCTCCTTGTAAATTCACTTTTAGAAAAGTCCAGTATTTTCACAGTTAAATTATGAGTCATAATAATCAATTAAAACCACGTGATCGGTAGGGATGGGTACCGAACCTCGGTATCATAACGGCCCCGGGGCCCACGTGTGCAGGTCCACGGATAAGCTCCAGCCTTAACGGTCTTAACAGGGCCGCTGTGGCTGATCACGCGCGCTCAAATAATCAAAAATAATAATAAATAAATAAAAGTCTCTCTCCGCTCTCATGGAGGCGTTTGCTGCATCGGATCTGTTAATGTTAATGTTAATATTATATATATATATATATATATATATATATATATATATATATATATATATATATATATGCGCCAAGGATTAATGACTATACAATAGCCTCTATCTAACTTCCCCCCCCCCCTTTAAAGTACCAATAAGAGTACCGGATCAATAAGGAGTATCGATAAGACTAGTAGTATTGATAAATCCTTAACGATACCCATCCCAAGTGATCGGTATTTGTCATAATCAGTATTGGCCGATGAAAACTTTAGTGAGACCCCTGGCTGAAAGACTAACCTACTGCTGGGTTTAAGGCGACATCACAGCATTCTAAAGGCCTATAACAATCAATGCGGTGGGGGCAGGTAAAATTATTTTGTTTTTGGAAGAGTTTTTTGGTCTTGTACAGAGAGATCATGGACCCAGTCAATGATATTAATGATCATTTTTGTAATTCATAAATTTTATTTTTAGGTACGAAGTGTAATGCAGTTAATAGGAAAACCTGGCTCCTGCCCCCCACTGGGTCCTGTGACATCATCACATTCTAGAACCTGAAAACAACCAATGAATGAAGTTTTTATTTGTACATGTTTCTAGTGGTAGGTTGAAAACCGGAGTACCTGGAGGAAACCTACGCAGTCACGGGGAGAACATGCAAACTCCTCACAGACCACGTCCAGGTGGGAATCGAACCCGGGACCTTCTAGCTGTGAGGCATGAGCGCTAACTGCTGCGCCACCGTCCTGCCCACAGACTCGCGTGACTATAGACAATAAGCACTTACTACGCAAGTAAACTAAGTACTTTTCTGTAGTTGACTGAGGTCCCAGCTGGGATTTGAACAAAGAACGGAGTCGCAGCCACATAATTAAAAACATACATAAATCAGCCTCACCTTGGACTTGCGGGAACCTCCCCAATTTTCATCCACAGACTTCGAGGATGGCTCCCGGATAGAGCTGCGGGAAACAACACAACAGTCTGAATATTTAAGACGGCGGCAAATTTATAATGCCAGCAAACGTGAGTCGAAGTTGATGAATAGCCTGCGTTGCCATGGCGCGCTCATAATAAAACCTCGAGCACCAGAGTACATTAAGTTAGAGGGAATTGAAGTCACAGCAGTAATGGCTTTCTTGGCTGCTTCATATTAACTGACGTATACAAAACCACGAGGCTGCCCGCCGTGTCGCGGTAAACAATTGAGCTCCTGAGGCGTTTTATTTGAATGACATTTGAATAACTGTGGGACACATCTTAAACGTATCACTGCCTCAAAGCAGTTGTAAAGTGAAGCGGGATGGACTGTAAACTATAGGGCCTGGCTAAAAAAGGAATTTTGGAGTCCGTTACAAAACAAATATGAAGGGGGTTGGAAAGGCTGATATAATTAGTGATTTAAATTATTAAATTTTTTTGTTTACCTCCCAAATAGCCTATAGTTAAAAATAGAGTCAAAGTCAAACCATATTTCATCTCTATCAAATGTGCACAATGAACTGAATGTGATATGGAGAACAACAAAACAAATATTACAGATCTAATTGCAATACTAGCCAGAAAAACTCTTTTGAAAAAGGTCAACAGCACCAGCCGAAAGCTTCCCTAATTTTAGACACATTCAATAAAAATGTATAAGGTTGAAAGTCCATGAATCATGTCTGACAGTTGGACAAACAATGGAATATCTATTGTTTTGGAGTTCTATCCTGTCAGCAGATTTCTTCAGATACGGTGCTCAGGTGGGTAGAGATTTTACACAGTAAGCTAAAACCATCCTGATACAATTTAGAGAAGAGCTTTTGTATTGCTTGCTGTTCAGTATCTATAGTTATTGTGTTAATGGCACTATGTAGTCAAAACTGCCGGCTTAGATCGCATCGCTATAATAGAATGTCGTCCGTTCTGTGAAGACAACTTAATTTGATCTTTGTCATGGGGTGAGCAAAACATTAAAGGTGGCTCCTTTCTTAGAAATGTTCTTTCTCAGGGCGAGGATGCCTGGCCTCTGGACACTGTGCCTCTGTAGGAGGAGCACAGGAACATAAACAGCCCTGTTGATTACCATTATTTAAGCTAATTTTGATATTTACAAAACAATGACATGGACAAACCAAATGTTTTAAGTGTATAATACCTTTGCATTATTTATGATTATTTATGCTATGTAGGACTAAATAGTTTATTATTAGGTCCACATCATGAACATTGTATTGTGCAGTGCATTTTATATTAAGTTATAGGAAAATGGCTGAGCACCTGCTCCTCAAAATGTCCATGCATGTCACTGCAACTTTAGTCAGCAAAAAATGTACTTTGACTAAAATTATGACAAAATGTTTTAGTCGGCGAAATGAACCCTGCCTAGCACTTCCATTATGAGCTTACTTAAAGGTAATAGTTTCTATCCGAGGCAGCGCCCTGACACTGACTGAACACTTACAGCGCTGCCACTTTGTCATGGCCTGCCTTTCTGACATTTTACCTGGAAAACAGCTTTCTTCTCCCCCCGGAGCCTCTCCCCAGAGCTTCTCCTCGTCTAGAATTACCATCACTGTCTGTAATGAGGCGCGACCGTACTACGCTGTGGCCGAGGCACTGTTGCTAAGATACCGAAACGCGCCCCGGGGCTCAACAAAAGATAAATTGCATTGTTTTTTTTTTCCTTTCTTTCATGAGTCATGTTAATCTTCCAAAAGCGCAGTGGGTGTTTTCAAAGCGCTGTAATCACCTGCGTGTAATAATGGGAGTAGTCTGGAGGTTTTACATGACAATTGCCAGGATCGGGTCGTGGGTGGCAGGTTGGACAGATAATAATGGATGAACACAAGAATGGTGTAAAAGGATTGAAAAAAAGAAGAAAGCTTACAGCAATTAGCAAGTTTTGTGGTTTCATTATCAATTTGTATTCTAAAGTAGACATTTCATGCATAACTAAGGCACAAAGTTATTCACGTTTCAGAACAAGTTTGTGCAATCCTTTAAAGTCATTATGCTCAAATATCAGAATATGCAAAAAGCAGTGGAAACAAAAGCTGGTGTAGGCTGTAATTGCTTGCACTTCAAGTTATTTTCCCTCGTCTCTGAAAATCCATCCATCCATTTTCTTCCACTTTTCCGTTGCCGGGTCGTAATCACATTGCACCAGCCCCCTATCTCGGCCCCAGTCTCTGAAAATCACTTTGAATTATTATTTGTAAGAATTGTGCTTTCTCTCTTGCATGTCTTGTAGGGCTGCAACTAACGATTATTTTGTCAAATCTATTAATCCGTCGATTATTTTTACGATTAATCGATTAACTGCTTGGCTATACGGTTTTTCATATCACATAAAGCTAAAGTGGCACCGCTTGAGGACGTGTTGATGGAGTTAGGGCTGGGCGATATGACAATATTAGACTGTCTTACGATCTCCAGAGCTGACATTTTTGGGGGATCGTTTTATCATGGTTTTATTCAGCACAGTTGACTCTTTTCACCATCAGTGAAGCAAACCCAAGCCGCGCACTTACTGCTACGCAATGTCAGACGCTAATGCGAGCGTTTGGCAGCGAGCCGCTCCTCTACAGTCGCATTCACAACCAGGCTCCTCAATCTGGAGCTTTTAAACCCAGAGTCTCTATTTCAGCCGTATTTATGGCCGTGTCTTTCCTCCGCAACGCCACTGCTCTACATGGATCGCAGCGTGTGTTTATTTATTTACCTGGCGACACATGTGCGAAGAAGCGAGTGTGTCCTTCGTCCTTACAGTTCTGCAGGCGCCGCATCTTCTCATTTGTTTAATTTTAATCCTGGACCGTGCTCACAAATGCGCTGTTTACCCATGTCTTTGAAAATATAAAAGTTTCCCAAAAACACCGGCAGTCTGAGTTAATTATTGTAAATTCGCCTAACAGTGACAAACTTTTTCCTGTTTGAGTTTAACACAATAAAAGTCACTGCATGTTATCGCTTTAGCAAGACTCTTATTGTGAAAGGGTCGACAGCGACAGAGCGTTACAACAAGCATTTGCCAAACTTACTTCTACTTAATTTTATTATCTGGAGTTTTATTGTGTTTTTCATTTATAAAAATTGTGATATTCTATTTTTGCTATATCGCCCACCCCTAGAGTGAACCAGAAAACGATTAATAGATAACTAAAATAGTTGTCGACTATTTCAATAATCGATTAGTCGTCAATTAATCGATTCGTTTTTTCAGCCCTAATGTCTTGCAAACAATGTTAAAACAAAACAAAGCTAAAAACGATATAGAACATAGAAAAAAGCACATTTAAACAACTGTTGGCTGCCAGGTCACTACTGTCCTGTATTGAACACACTGAACGATAACTCCAGTACTTTACATATTAAAATCTCCATTGGTTTATTATTATTATTATAGAATGCACCAGGAGTCCCAGAAATGTTAGCGGTTTTGACGACACAATAAGTGCATTACATAAATGATCCTGGTGCCCTCATGTGTCCAGCCCCAGTGCACCCCGATCACTCACCTTGCGTCCCTCCAGCTGGGCCTCCTGTTGGCAGCATGTCCGACAGTCGGGCATCAGAGCATCCAGACTGAACTCCCCCAGCAACTCACAGCCGCTACACAGCAGGTTACTGGAGAAACCAATCTCCCGGCAGGCTTCAGAAGATAGCTCGGCCCCATAGGCCGACAGCTGAGTGGGCACACAGACAGGACAGAGGTCAGTGAAGGTTAATAGGATAAGAAAAACTTTATTTGTTACTCAGTGGGGAAATTGCATTGTTGCAAAAGCAATGTGTCAAAGCATTTCAATAGGGGAGCAACAAGAATTCCCAAATAAAATAAGGAGCTGAAAGAATCTAAACTATTTAAAGATCACAACGCTTAACCTAGTACTTCAATATACAAGGTGAAAATGAGCAGTAACAGAAATATCTATTAATAATAATTAGAAGTGCTCAACCGTTTTGGGGTTGTGGACTACTAGAAATGAATACAATAGCAAATCTACAAATAATTTGATGACGGTTGTTTTATGTGATTGTCAGTGATAGCCTAATTGCTAAATGTGACCCGATTTGGGTGGCAGAGTAGTACTAGAAGTTTATTCGGTCATTACATTGTTTTAAACAAAACATTTCCACAGTATCGACCAGCATATCACGATCCACCGGTTGAAAACGCCTGATCATACATAGCTAACACAGAATAAAACAATAGCCAATAATAACATTATTACATTTGCAATCTAAAAGCTGCCAACTATGGTTAAATGTTATATATTGTTAAATGTATCATGTTAGCGTGCAATTCTACGTAAGTTGTAGTCTGTTGTCAGATATACTCAGATATTGTCTGTCCAAAGTGAGACACTGAAGTGTAATTTATGTAAATTCTGATTGCTTCATTGCCTTAAATAAGAGGGTCCGTGTACACGTTTAATAAATGTTATAGGGATGATTAGCATGAATGCGAAAAAACTACTTATGTCGACTGGCAACTATAACATAGACCAAGTATGTAATAATAATGATCCATTAACATGAATAACAAGGGAACATAACATTTGGAAACCAAAAACGACTAACAGTTCCTATAAAAACATTTAAAGATCACAAATCCCAGGTTTCGTTTTAGACCTTTTCACACAGTCAGTGCTACAGGATGAGGATGAACCACGTCAGTGCTGTGTACAGATACGGATGTGTCTGTGACAGAGCGCGGCTCACAACTAATGCTTTATTTACACTATCTAAGCTTAAATCTGGATGTCCGCTAACAAATGTGCATACACATCTGGCTAACAAAACTCACCGTTTGTAAAAGGGACAATAGCCACAGGAGATAAACCTCCCCCGACATTTTGAAATCGGCTGCAGCTAGCTCCAAGTGTTGTGAGGACCCCTTATAGGAGCAAGGGCTGCCCAAAGCAACTGCCTGAACTAAAATAGCTTCATTTTGGAAGCGTTGGTTTATTGCAGTGGCAAAATCACCCTACTCACAACTGACTTCAGTTTCTATGATAATGAGTAGAAGAAGAACATAAGCATAAGTTTAAGGAAAACTACGTGAATCCCGAGGCCAACCGGCATGATGTCAAACTCGTAAAGAAATGTAATACACAGCTGAAAGCTTCAAACGTCGTAACTTTCTTATGGGGTGACTTAAAACGTGCACATGGCGATTTTATAAATTATTATTCCTAAAATGCTAGACGAGGGATCAGCACCTGTAAATAGCACAATAAAACGCAGTGCTTAACTATATAATAATGTACTTTGCGCACTTGCGTAAATGTGACACAAATGCGATTTTGAGGAATTGATATAATGAAGAAAAAAGAAGAACCTCGATTCTTTTTTAACACACATCATTAAGATTAATCTTGTTATCATGAGCATCAATCAGTCTATTAATACTATACTTTTCATGAATACATGTGGATTATGTTATGTATCATTCAAGCACTTTGATACAAAGTAATGCTATGTGTTGTGATGATGAAGATTAATAACAGTAACACTAACATAGTAATAAATAAGGTATAAGAAACAAAAATTATACACTTATAAAGTGTAACATACTGTGAATGTTGACTTAATGTAATGCATTGTTGCATTTGTTGTAAATATGTAACCAACTTAATTGTTTAGTAAGACCATAAGGACTAAACATTGTTATTGTTGCAACCACATTATTATTTAAGTATATGAATAGGGCGTGGGAGTCAATAAGCCTGTCTTCTTTCTACTCCTTTTCGAGCTAGAATGTTATTTTGTATTTATTTTTCGCTTTTGTGCCGGTGTTATAATAATAAAATATTAAAATCAAATCAAAAAATATATCGTGCGTGGGTGTTATGCAAATTGATATAAACCTATTTTCTATTTCTGGGCTTTGTCATATCTGAAAATGAGGATTTGTTGCACCAGTTGGAAATCTGGTTGTAAGGTGCGTTTGCTCGTTCGCTCCCACTGTTAGGAACCAGCGCGCCCCCTTTCGGCCAAGTTCAGGTCTGCCTCGTTTAAGAACCGTCCAATCCCGTCCGCGGAGGCTGTGATCGGAGGCGAATGGCTGGGCTTTGCGCTATGGCGAACCGCCGCTACATCCAATGATATGAGCGCTTGTATTTAGACGGCAGGAGTCAGTGCGTACTAGTGCGCTAGCGAGAGCACACACTGAATGGGACTGGGACAGGACCATTGCTGGTGCTGTGCGTGGAAAATACGGACGAATACCGCCACGAGACACCGGGCCAACCAACGCGCTCGCTTCAGCGGGAATTAACGGAATAAATCAGTATGAGAGAGGGAATTTTAAGGTAGCGAGCGGGTTTTACGCACAACCAGGAGGAAAAACCCCGAACGGTTTGTGGGATCGTGCGGGCCATGCACTGACACTCTTTTGTAAGCAGCGTCGTGTGTTTCTTTTGAGCAGCATGGAGTGACCAGCCCCTTTTCTCGTGCCACGGATGATTTGATGGGGTTGCTCCGAGTCATGATGCCGCCGAAGTTGCAGCTGCTGGCGCTACTGGCGTTCGCAGTGGCCATGTTCTTCTTGGAGAACCAGATCCAAAAGCTGGAGGAGTCCCGGGGAAAGCTAGGTAAGTTCCCCCCGCAGCGTTGTAGTAGCTCCATCCACGGGCTGCAGCGTCAGACAGCATGGGGGGGTTCTTCTTCTCTTGATCAGTGCATCACCGAGATGCATGGCGGTCAATATGTGTTCTCAATCTAAACCGTTCCCATTTGGTTCAGTGATTGTGTTTTGAAGTCTATTACAACTTGCAATGAAGTGTGGTTATGACAAGTTTATGATGTCAACATAAGGTTTGGTTATAGTTGCCCCCAAATATGCAGGTGTAATATGCAACGGATAGTGACCACAGCACAGTGGAATCACCCTGAGCTATTTGAAGGAGTGATATCAGCATGCAGCTTGTTAGCCTACTCTACAGGAGCTGGAAGTATTCATTGCTTTCTGGAATTCGCAGTAGCTTATTTATAGATTGAACACTAATCATTTTAAAATCCTTAACTATCAGCACTGGATACTGCCACAATATAGACATAGATACGGTGCTGTATATAGCACGGGTTCCCAAACATTTCAGGCATACTGTTTCTGTAATAGAAAGTTATTACGTCTTTTATTGTTTGTGGATGTTGTGCGATAATAATAATTTGGAGGTATATTCTGCTAATGTGTACAAGAATATCAGAAAAAGTGAGCGTGGTGACTCTTGGTCCCAGTGGGAAGTCCTCTCTGCTTCAGTTATCCCAGAAACCTCCCAGTTAATCCCAGGAGGTCCCGGATCTTGAGCCCTGCTGGACGTGTGCACTGGCTTTTAAAAATCTTAAACTTGTGGACAATCCAAAAGTTGGAGGTGTTCATGTTTGAAAAATGAACACGTCCCACAAGTGTGATAATCAATATGGTCGAAATGTTGATATCAACTTGATACTATTTTGGGAATGTATGTATTCAGTTACAAATTTTGAGTTTTTTGACATATTTTTTTGTCTCTGTATTTTACCTGTTAATGCATCAGACTCAGAACAAAGTATTAGGCTATGGCAATGTACATGATTACATTTCCTGAAAGATGACACAAATATACTGAAAAGGTTTTGAGACATCCTATGATTACGCACGGCGCGCTTTGGTTTTCCCCAGGCGTATTCATTCACAAATATAGACATGTTTGGTATCCACGTGTAGCACGAAAGGCGACCGAGATGACGCTGTATTCCAAATACGGTAATTTCCTTTCTGGGAGACAGCAGCGACCATAGACGGGAGAAATGTACACACGCATGCATGACCGTTACAAAACTTTGGGCCCGTTTTCACAAAATTAGGTTTTCTTTACACTCTTGCAACATCATCTCTATCTTAAACTGGCAATACATTTTGACTCATAGTTATGCCAGTAATCTACAGCAAAAGTCCTTTGGGGAACCACTGCTCCGACTTTGTTCCAATCATGTGACCCTGTACACCTGCCACCAACCTCAACATGTATGTCTCTATAGTACAATGTAAAACAGAACCCATATAAGCTCCTGTGTGAATCCCATAAGCAGGTGTTAAGTTCACTGACAGCTATTGTTAATGTGAACCGGGGGCTCGGAGGGACATTCCCAAGCATGCTGTAACCCAAGTGCCCTGAAAGCGCCTTAATAGGTGGCGTTCACGTGACATCACAACATTCTAAAGAGCCTATAGTTTAACATTGAGGTGGAGGGCAACTGAAAATTCCACGGCCGTAACCATAGTAACGCTCAAAATGCAGATTTATAGTCTTAAATCATTGCCAATTTCTCTTTAATTCCTGGGCCAATTCACATGAAACAAAAACTGACACAAAGTTCAAAGTCATATCTTTCAGCACATATGAACTTATGTCTAATTATTTCTTCACAAAGGCGTCCAAAAGTGGAGACATTATTCAAAAACATGTGCTTGATGTTGGCCAGTAGAAAGGACTTTCAGCCATAAAATTCACATGTCAGGTTTGTGAATCCAATCACTGTCACATGATGATCAGAGAAAACATTTGGACATTTTCCTTTTGGAAATTTCTTTCAAAAACTGTTTCTCTCCTATAGACTTGTATTGACACCTGCCCTCCAACTGAAATGGAATTCTAAATCGTGAACGCTACCTATTGAAAGCTTACCCCGGTCGCGCTCCGACACACTGCAACAGTCACGACTTCTGTGGGGGGGGGCCCCTCAGATGGCTATATTGGCACCTCCTGACATGCTTTAATGCAGCGGGAAAAAGCAGCGCGTAAAACTGAAATATACACCACCACCACCGCCACGAGAGGAGCGGTCTTTTCCCCCCAATGTACACGCCGGGCGGCTTTGTCCACTTGGCAACTCGCGGCCCGTGATGGATGAGCGGCTGGGCCCACTTCAGAGGAGGGAAGAATCATGGGAATTATGTGCTGCGTGGTCAGAACGCTGTAACCCGGAGCAGTGCTGACAGACCACCAAGAATAGATATAGATGGAGGTTTTTCAGTCCGTGGATATAGGGCTGAGGTATTTAACAAGTATGCAGCTGTAAAGGCACGATATGTTTTTACTAGGAGTGAAATTAAATAATTTTTGAGTATTTTGGATATGCAGTGGTTTGTCAAAGTAGGCTGTCATCTAAGTACATAAGGAAAAAGATGCAATATTTAATATATGTCTTGAATATTGCCAATCCATTTCAACGTGGTATGTTCTATTCATTTTTCAGCAAATTGTGTCCAAGCGAGACTCAAAATCAGGACCAAAACAAGCCAAAAATGAAAAAAAAATTAGGAAAAAAAAAATCAGGACCAGTGATTCTCAACTGGTGGGTCGGGACCCAAAAGTGGGTCGTGGAACCATTCTCAGTGGGTTGTGAGCCAATTCCTGGGAAAAAAATTTTTTCAATCAAGATCTCCCATCTGAAACTGGATGGAAACATTACCGGTGTTTGTTAAAATGAGTGTTTTGATCATGATTTCAGTCTTAAAGGCATATCTGCTGCTTGTTCAATAGAAACCTGTGTGAAATACAATATTTTATCCGATACTTGACAAATTACATTCTTCTTTGGGTTGCAGCTTATCACTGGGTAATGGTAGGTCCCGAAGTCCTACCACTCGAACCACTTCTCGAGACGAAATCGCCACAGAATCTCTCCGCGTGAGCATTGACGAGGCTCGCTTAAATTCGCTCCCTGTTTAGCAGATGGGACCTGGCCGGTGTAGACATACTGCATGCTGAGGTGGCGCACATACCAGCGGCTTGAGGCGCAGCCGCTTCTGCTTCCAAACACAGAAATTTAACTCAAGCTCATTTTTCTCACCTGCCGCTCGCGGAGTGAAGCGGATTTCAGAATTTAATTTAGAAATTAATCACTTATTGATGCTTTTGGAGCGGTAGATCACCACTATATTCCTCTCATGGATTTTATTTTTTTTTATATTAGAAGGAACACTGCTCGTTTTGAAGAGGATTTGAAGCTTTCATTTTTACTTTTGTAGAAGGATTGCATTTGAACACATCTCAACACAGAGGGTGAAGACAAACCTGCTCAACTTTTGTCTCTGTAGATCACTTCTGTGGGCTCCAACCACATCATAGAGCAGGGGTGGGCATACTAAGGCCCGGGGGCCAAATGTGGCACGCCTAGCCCTTGAATCTGGCCTTCAAAAGATGATAAAGCACAAAATGCATTGCCTAAAACGGGGGACTTGTGTTTTCATTAACATGAAAAAAGGTAACGCATAACTGCATTTTGTTGCTTTTTACAATCCAATTCTAGCCCTAGTCTGGCTTTTTGGCTAGATTTACTTTCGTGATTTTGCGATATATTGTAGCTTCTTGCGATATGGATGTTTTATCATATCAATATTATATTATCTTTTTATGATAATTTTTCAGCCCTACTGAAAGGGGACCCTGAAAGTGGTGAAACTTGCTTATAAACTCATCCCTGTGAAGAATTAGGATGTTAAAAAAAAGTTTAAGAATTAAGAATGAGATGAGTTTAAACGTTTGCTGCCACTTTCATAGGTGTGAACAAACTACCCAAAAAAATAATAATAAAAAAATTCAGGTATAGGGCCTTTAACAATCATTATTTAAAGCTTACATAATGTTCATAAATTGCAAACGGCTATAACCAGTTGCCATTTCTTCATGCATTTGAGATGAGACTGCAATTTTTGTTTTTTCTATAACTTTCGTTGTACCTACAGTTGCCATTTTTGTTCTCGCTCCCATGTTCTGTATATAGGCACCTTTTAATGATACCAAGCTCTGATCACATAATGGTGACTATTTTAGATCAGTAATGTGCCAAGAAAGAAGACACTCATTTAAGTTTCGCTGTGCATTTGGATTGGCGCAAATTTTCTACGTAGCCACGGCTGCCATGGGACAAAACAATGTAAGAGTGGCTGCCCTGTCGTCTGACTGTTAACAGAACTATGGCTTAAGTAAACATTCTTGATGCATTGTATGATACATTTGGTTTAAGCAGTTTGTAATGCGTTGTGTTGAAATGCGTGATGTTATTACAAAATGTGTCTCCACAAACCTGACGTACAATACTATTTTACCTTCTAGACTGAATTCAATAAAACATTTACTCTTCTTTTTTCCTTACCTTTGACTAAAATGAAGGGGAAAAAAGTACGACGGAATGACACGGGGCTGTTTGGTTCCAAGACTTGAGAAGCGGCCGCGGCAACGTTTTGGTTGCGAGGCAGCCCACAGCTTGTCTACCCTGCGGTAAACAGGAGAAGGCTTGTGCAGTTCTCCCACGCTCACGCTGCCTGGAGCTAACATGTGAAAAAGACACTCGGGCCAACCAGTGGGGAAAATAACAGGAGTCAGCCACGTGTCAATCAAAACGACAACTGCTGCCGCTACAGGGATCATATGCACCACTGCGGCATGCTGTGGAAACACCAGTACATGTGTGATGTCAGTGAGCAGGTATAAGGAACGTTATAAGTGCCTCGACAAAGCTATTCTAAAGTTTTTGCTCATTGTTACTCACTGTACTAGCCACAGTCGGCTTATTAAAAGTGAGGTATCACAGCTGATTTCCATGGCAACACAGGACAGTCTGCGCCATATTTTTGGATAACAGCTTTCCATAAACTTGAAGTGGGCAGAAAGAAACTATCAAAACTATATCTAAAAGTTTGAAATTGCATAATTAACCTCCAAACCTGTACCTGAACCAAGCTTTTTTTTCAGTTCGGCTTTACCCAAATCTCAAGTCAAACTAGAGACAAAACGAGGATGAAAAAGCAACGTGGCAAAAAAGCTGCAAAAGAGCGACAAAAAATGCTATGAAAAATGATTTAAAAAACACTACAAAGAAATGTAAAAAAAAAGTGATTAAAAAGCAAGAAAAACACGACCAAAAAACGACGACAACACAACAACAAAAAAGCAAGAAAAAGGAGACGAAAACATGACAAAAACGGTTAAAAAATATGATGCGTCAAAAAAGTTACGATCAGTTACGCAGGTCTTAGCTTTCAAATGAAAGCATTACACTGGCCTAGCCTGGCCGTAGCCATCCGTAAACTCCGGTCAATTATAATTTCCCTACATGTACGTCTGGCTGGTTGTAGTTCGGCAATGGCGGCGGATACGAAAGTAATCAGTTCTGGCTCGGTGAGAGGTTAAAGGAAAGGATGGCGCCTTTCACAGACATGGTCACAAAGCGCTTTATATGGGACAATTTGCTCCATACTCTTGGGTGGTAAACTATCTCATTAGCCACAGCTGCTCTGGGGTAGACTGACGGAAGCGAGGCTGCCTATCGGCGCCACTCCGACCACCATCAACCACTCTCGCATGCACACACACCCTAATGTACATGTTTTTAGTGGTAGGGGAATCCAGAGTATCCAGAGCATTGCTCGTTAGCCTGTTAGCTTCTTCGTGATTCCGTTAGTGTGTATTGGTGCTCCGACCCAGAGGCAGGAAAGTTGCAATTGTGTTTTTTCTGGCCAGAGACACCAGGGTGAGATGAAAGACTCTTTTTTTTTTTCTTACTTTAGACTTCCAGAAACAAATTAACAACCCAACTTAAGTGACAAAGTGGCTGAGTTACAAGCCGAACATAAATACCAGTGTTGGCTATTGCTAATGTCAAGCTCTAGCCTAGCTTAGCCTTAGTAGTACTTCGGCTAGTAGCATCAAATGTTTTACATTACATTTGGAAAAACACAGTATCTGACGGTTTTTACTTTAGGCTTTTGACATTTGCTCTTAACTGGATTTTTAGGTCGTTTCATTCATTTCATGCTTGCCAATGTAATTTTTTTTTTTTTTACTTTGATCCTCTGTATGACAAAAGTGACTCCAAGCATTTGACAAGAAATCATTTTTCAAGCTGCCACAATCAATTCCTGCCATGGCCACTTCTTGTTCTTCTCTAACTTTGCCTCGGATGAAACTATTCGGCCTTGTGTGTTGATGGATTCGTCAGAGCTGTCTGGGTGGCTGGCCGACCGTGGTGCATTGTGGGAAATATGATTGGGTAGTTTTTTTTTTGTTTTTTTTTTGTGGGCAGAAGGAGCCCCTGTGGCCACACTAGAGGCACTTCATTACACGGACCACTGCTCTCTTCTGCGTGGAACATCTGTGCGCTACCTGCTGCTACTGTCCCCTCACTTCATCTCCCCAGGGACAACAAACTCTATTCTGCCTCCTCCGTCGCTCCGGCTGTAGTTTTGAGCTGCCATTAAAGAATCACCGGCTATTTTTGCTCTGGCTCTTGAAAATGTGTAAAATGTATGCACAAAACTGAGAGGAAGGGAAAAGTTTATGGAAGCGCACTTTATTCTCAATAGTTGTAACATTTATGTGAGATTTCCCAGTGTTGCATGCCTCCTCACACGCATTTCTAACCTGTGTAAATCAGATTGATATTGCAGTACAAATAAAATTAGCAATTGTGTTTTGTAAATGTAGCAGACTTTGTGTTTTGTTAGCATCGCCTCATTGTTGACAAGTATTGATGATAAAAGTCCTTGTTTTTGTCGGCAAATGTAAATTCCACCCACCGGCCAAGAATACAGCTTTACTTTTGCAAAGTAACCAAAACCCCCAAAATTCCCACAATTAATATTTTTTGTGACGTGTAGTTATAACTAAGATTGAATGTGAGTCATGGAGGAAAGAGTTACAAATCCAGGCTCTTACTACTGAAACGATATTTTTTTCAGCCATAGAAGCTGTTGAGTGATGTCAGTTTCTTCAGTAACTAACGAAGGACTGCTCTGTGCATGTTTACATCGATTCACATAACAACTCACAGCTGATTTACATAAATCCATATGTTCGGTTAACACAAGTACGTATCGGATTCTAGACTCGGGCTCAGCCATTTCAAAGCTCACAAGGCTGACCAGCCGAGATCTAATCTATAGATGGGAGCAACATCCGGGAACTTTTGCTGAGCTACACCTCCCTGTGGGTGAAACAAGAGTTAAAAATGACATTAGTGTGTATGTGGGAATAGGGATCATTTCTAGTTCTGAGGATGAAATATATTCCGAGCCAGTGTCAGAACCACAGGAAAATGGCCTTTCCTTATTACGGGCACATCAACTCACTGTCGGAAGACAACTGGATGATTTTTTTTTTTGGGGGGGGGGGGAATTAAATGCGCAAGTTTATTGCCACTGTCTGTCAGGGCTCATTATTGGGGCTATAGCTCCATATTGTGGCTGTGTATTATGCACTTTGTGGCATCTATAATCGGTAAATACTCAAACTTATTCAACGTAATCAGTGTTTGGCCTAATTCATGATTCTCTGGATCTTAAACGCACATTAACGTTAGCAATAGTAGGTTAGCTGCTAAATGAACCATGTACCATATCACATTAGTTTGTATTTTTGTCATAGACAAAGAAGAACAAGGAAAAAGAATGAATAAAAAAATCACATTGCGATGAGGAACCACACTGACTTTTGGCATGAAGCTGCTTTGAACAGTACAGGGATATTTGAGCGGAGGGATCTTCAGCAGTTGATTAGTTCCTTAAACCCGAGCGATGACTGATTTGCTGTGAGGTAGGTCATGAATAGTCATTTTAACATCCAGGCTATATCGCTAGTTTTCTGTAGAGTAAAGCTAGATTTCTTGGGTCATCATATTTGGACACGGGCACTGTTTATACGTACTTAGGCTATGTGTTTTTAAACCAAGCCAGCTTTAAATTTACATCGTCGTTCTTCCCGTCAGAAACTCATTTGAAAGTATTGTGCAAAATTCCGAAATAGGCGATCTGCTGACCTCTGACTCTGTGTGGCTGTGGTCCGGGCAGCTCCCTCTTCTCATTCTTGGGCAATAAAAGAATTGGATTAGCATGTGTTTGCGCGCACACTGCCCTCTCTGTGAAGGGAATGCCGGTTTGGACCTTAAGGATGGATGCTCTCATTGTCCCAGTGTTTGACAAGCTGACGCAACACCCCGGGCATTCGAGCGAACAAGCTGCAGACGGACTTTCATATCACGCCAAATGCCGTCTCATCGTTTCTCAAAGAGATAAACACTTATTCATCAAGGCTTTTATTGTTCAAATATGTGACGGGGAGCGTGAGCTAATCGACTTAATTCTGTGGATGTTTGGCCCTGAACTGGATGCTAAATCTGTATTCTATTGTTACTGTTTTTGATAATACGTTGGACAGTTCATAACCATGATACCAGTGATTTGATCCTTCACAGACAGACATATCTTTTCTACAAAAGCGGGATGTGTCATGGGATTAAACAACTTGCCAATTTAGGATAATGGTCAAAGTAGTAATCATCCAATCAAAGACTCTTACCCATTTTCTTATTTAAACCAGATGATTACTGTTTTTTATTTTTATTGAGCAAGCATTTGACATACGTACTTATATTTGTACATTTTTTTTTTTTATGTTTGGAAAAGGGCAGTTTTATAACTATTTTAACTATTTATCTCTCAACCAGTGTACTGGATCAAAAAAACAGTACAGTGAAAAAATGATGTCATCTAGTCATAGTCATAGTCATAGTCTGGTGAAGGGCCCGAAACGTCACTGCTGCTGGTGAGAGCAATGAAAAATTTGTGAGCATAACAGTCATTTTTTCACTATTTATAACTATTGCCTGTTTGTCAGGGCTGCCAAGTTTTGACCAAACATTGTTGTGAGATTTTGTCTGTGTCCAAACGCTGTTCTCTTGACTTGGTCCCTCTCTTAAAGGTGCACTATGCAACTTTTTACGTAAAACAAAAAGTTGATATTAGTGTGTATTTGACCTGTCAGTGCTGAATGGGTGGTTAGCTTAGCGCTTTTACTTTCTATCCCGGTGGCTCCTATGATGCTTTAGGATCAATTCTGTTTACGTTTTTTTAGGATTTCTGGTGGGTTTTCGGAATGTAATGTATACGTAACCATGGATACAGTTCAATCAGCAGTGAAAACCTAAAAAACTATTGATCCTGGGGCGTCCTACACTTAGACTTAATAAATAGTAGACTCCTTCTGCTCACTCCTCCCCGTTTACGTTAATGACCATGTTCGAGGGGGAGTCCATGCTGGATTGACAGACTCAGCTCCCATCAAGCATGTTCCTAAAACGCGCAAAAGGGCGGGATCTTCACTGTAGACTCAGCTCTCACGGGGTGTGTAGTTCCGTCGTAACTGCGCCTTTAGCTCTGATGCTAATGACCTGTCAATCAAAGTCAGGCCCACATTAATATACAAGAATTCTAAAATGTTCCTTACGAGAACCTGCCTGGTTTCTTTAACTGTACCTAACCCAGCGTTATCACAGGAGGAATATCTAGGTGTAGAAAGTTTAACATGATTGGAAACCAGGCTTTACAGTTGTTTAAAACGTGTGTAAAGAGCAATGCTTTCTAGTGCAAAACTAGCTTTTTCTGCCGCCACTAGATGGATGTACTGCAGCAATGGCATTGGCAGCCTCTTTCATAGTGGTCACAAAATGGTGCTATCCGTGGCCATTGGTCCTACAGGCCATCGGGATGGTAAGTAAAGGCGCTATGCTAACGACCCAAGCATCCACTGGGTTACTGAAAGGTCAACTACACATTAATATCAACTTTTTTTTTTTTACATAAAAAGTTGTGGAGTTCCCCTTTTAAAGGGACTATAAAGAGTTAATAGTTTTTATTTATTTATGTATTTTCCTCCCCCACATGTTCCAGTAATGTCCTAATGTGTAGAATTAGCCCAGACCTATTCACCACGACTTCCTCTAAAATCCTGCAGTCACTCAAAAAGTTGTTAATTCGGATCCGAAGTGCCATCATGCACAAGCTTAATATAGAGACTGCAGTTATGCGTAAGACCTGAGGTGGCAGTAGTGAGTATGAAAATGACCAACTTGCATCTAGTCCCTTTAAAGAGCTGAAGGGCAAGTTGATGTAGCCTGGTGAGACCAGAATGATTCCCCTCTGTATTTTTTTATTCATCGAGGAATCAGTCTGGACTGACTGCAATCTGCAATCAGATTAGTTTATTTGCGTCACGTGTTGTTCACGAGCAGCGTCACTCACGGGATGCGGAAGTCCCTCAATAACAAGCGGCGAGCAGACTCACTCGCTGGTACAGTGGTGAGTCTGGATTTTTCCAGGCTAAAGTTGATGAGCCCTTCAGTAACCGAAAAGACCCCAAGTAGCATCCCTTAAAATATTGCATTGTCCAAACGCCTTATCATGAAATAATATTTTTTATTTTCGATTTATATCTAGATCGAGGTCAAATCAGGACTATCCTTAGTCTGAAAAGGCTTAAAACAGACCCAAACTACAATGTCTAAACCAGAAGAAAAAAAACACTTAACCGTGATATAATCCCCTTTCTGTCATCCATAGCAGAAGTACCTGAGCTCCTCTCTGCAGCGGGACGAGGATGCCTTTAAAAGGACTGTGGTCAGGCTTGTCTCAGACTGATCTGGATCTCTCCCTGCGCTCTCATCACTCACTCCGATGCGCGCCGGGTTTATTCTTACTGCAACCGCTTGAGCTTTCAGGAGACTACCTCACACATTTTGTTTAAAACAGCAGCTTTCGTTCGGGCATTTGACTGTGGAGGCCTAACATAGACATTTTTTACACACACCTCAAATACATCTTTGTTGTTTCTTTAAAATCACAATGCGGAACCATCCAGGTTACATGTTGCTGCTTCAGTCAGACCCCAACAATGGTATTTTTTGCAATGGGTTAAAAAATAGTAAGGCAAATTAAGTGTTAACATAAAAAAAAAAAATAATAATAATAATCCTTGTATTTTGCATTATTTACCAGCTGAAATGTTTTCTAGCACAGCTTTAAAGAGTCAGAAAGCTTTTATTTTGTTTGGTTTCCAGTGCAAGTGGCTTTTTGTTAACTCAACTGATAAAAATGCTAATGACCTCGGTCCAGCAGGACGAAAATGTTTGCGTTCAATCCTCGTTGTGCACATCTTATCTGTTTATGGGGCAGGCTGTGGAATGAAACTGAGCCTATTGCAATTCCAGCTGCTTATAGGATGTGAGGGCAACGCCGCAATACTAAGTGCTGTGTGAATCTTCAAGGGGACTTATCATGCCAAATTGACTTTTTTTTCCCGCTTTTCATTGAAGCAGCCTTAAAGCCACACTGCGGAACATTGAAAGTTTATATGACGCTATACCCGCGACTAATCCGATAAATAAATATCTCTTTAGGCTCAAGAGTGATTGCCCTAAGACAAAACACACAATGCCACTTTTTTGCATTGGATTATCTAAATAAACCATTTTGGAGGCAGGCCCAGCGTATCCATGGTGATGAGCTGGTGACGTCCTGCTCTCAGTGAAGTTACGAGCCAGGTCTGAAGAGATACAAACCCAGTAAACAGTAAAATTAGATCCTTAAGTAATCCAGTTTAATTTGGCTGTTGTTTCTTTCTTGACATGGTTGCGACATCTATGGAACACAAAACTTAAAGGACAGTGTATAGCATGTGCTCTTACTCATCAAAATCATAGAGTTGCCTTTAGCTATCGGAGCCTGTTCTGACAAATGCACACTTTTGTTAGCCCATGCAAATGAATGTTGAAGCCAAGCTCTACGTGGTGTGACATGCCTGTTTCATTCATATAATTTCTGTGGTTTCTCCATCATTAACATATTACTGTGCAAGATGATGTGTAGTGAACATTGGATGTGCATCCGACCCACAAAAAGAAGAAATGAATATGCTTTAGCATTTAGCTCAGAGGACACTTGTACTATGATTCTTATGTAAAGTAAGAATCATAGTTAGAAATCATCCATTAGTGATTTCTAACTAAGCTTTGATACCATCTACATATGGTCAATGGGTTTACAGCAACTGAAAACATCTGGATATTTCATAACTTGCTATGTTCGATGGCTAAACAGATTAAACAGACTAGCCAGCTTGCCAACTGTCTGCATTACATTGGTTTTGACATGTTCAACGCCACTGTAAACAAATTCAAATGCTTTTATTTAGACTTAATGTATCTACATAAAGATAAGAAACTCTAATTGAAAGCGGTAAATATTTAATGCACTGACATCATTCCAAGTGTAATTATTACTAGGCTCTTTCACAATCTCTAACACTTTCACAATGTCGCTTTCTAAACACCCCACATTGATTTTCCAAAGCGCTCCCCAGACGATCTTCTCGTCTCTCTGCTCAGATTGCCCTGACCTCCACCCGACTGCTCCCTCACGGACCTGTTTTTAGCCTGTGGTATAATGGGCACGTGAGTCACTTGCTGCTGGTGGGCTAGTGTTTCTCTCCGCGACGATCGCTTATAGGTGGAAGTTGTAAGTTAGTACAAGTAACAGCTAACACTGGGGGAACTCTTTGCCTGAACTGAACAGAGTTGCCAGGAAAATGACAAGCTATTTAGTGCGGATTGACACTGTTAACAGCCTGCTATCACGTTACGACTATAAATCAAGCTGACACGGTTTGGAGAGACAGTTGGTAAAGATTGTCACTGCCTTAATGACGTTTTGGTAGCACTGAAGTCTGAAGTCAATGTTTCTGCTTAATCAAGTTTAAAATTCTTGCACAAAAGAATAATGCCGGACCAACCCGACCATTATTACATCCTTCCGCTTTAGTATATTCCCGTCAATGGCATAAATGACCTTAATTAAGAATAGGGTCACTTTAAATGTAGGGCTGAACGATAAATCGCAGGCTGCGTACTTTTGTTTACTTCTCAGTTTAGTTAAGGTGCGCGGTAGATCGTGGATGTACAGTGAAAATATGAGCGTTTATAATGCAGCCACCACGAAGGACTATTGCTTTCTTCTACGGTAGCATTGCGTTAGCCGGCGCCCTAATCACTCCATTCCCTCGCTATTACACACTCTAATGCACTGATCACAGAAACTCCCATGTGGACTATTTTGAATTATATTTCATATGATTATAAAGTAACTAATACTTGAATAAGTCAGTTGTAGATATTTTATTTTTAGTTGTTTCAGTGTAGGCTAAACTTTTGTTATATGCAACAAAGAGCTATTAACGGAAAATGGGGAAAAAATCAAAATAAAATTGAAATCGCAATATTGATTTACAAAAAAAAAATAAAGTCAACTTTAGGTACATTGTTGTCCCCTAAATAATACAAAACAATGTCAACTTTACTTCTTTATAATGACCATAATTATCATAATTATTTTACTATATATTATTAGGCCACAAGCTATTCTAGGTTTTATGTTCTCAAAAGTTATGCTGCTGCTTAATTATTTGTCAGATGTTTTGATGAACAGAGAATAAAACAAAATGACTAAGGAGACTCTTTTGAACCGCTCATTTCCGCATGTGCACGGTTTCACTTTCCTTTCTGTTACGCTGAAGCAGAGTGGAGCGCTTTAGCTTTTTGTTTACATCCTGTCGTGGAATTTCTTACCACAATAAAGGAAAAAGGCTGGAAAGATATTTGTCTTATCAAAAGATGTAAGTTTATTTTACACACGTGCGGAGAGTCGACACACAGAAATCCATGGTGAGCTCTGCCAGGGGCAGCTATGTCACTTTATAGACAACACATGAAAGCATGGGGATGGGGGTGGTACTGCTCAGATGTAAATCCAGGCGCCCAGTTGGTACCTCGGATGATCATGCAAACATCACCTTTTGTGATGTTTAGAGGCCAGGCCATTTAGAGCAAGACACAGGAAGGCCTTTGCTTAAGTGTGAAAGGAGCAACCCGCAGAGGCCTTTGTGGCCATTGTGATGTCTTTAGGTGTGATGCAGAAAGCCGGCACTTCAGTAGAAACTCAGCATGGCGTCAGACGGTCTTCTGGGCATTGATTAAATGCCCAGCCGTCCACCAGATACTAGGTTAGTTTGTGTATTTGCTGTGACTGGTTTTAGTTTAATTAACTCTAAAAACTGCCATTACAATCCTGAGCCAGTTGTGGCGGCTATTTCCTAACATTTGGACAACTTGCGTGAAAGATTTAAACCGTGGCTTCTGATATTCTTACGGATATATAATCGTGGTAATCGTAAAACCGGTTCATCTTGACATCCCTAGTCATACGTCATCCGATACGATGATACGATTGGCTATGGCTACGTGCAGACGCATATGATAGACATTTGTAGCACCCAATGAACGGCTATGGACAATCGTAAACCACATGTCTCCTACGAGAAAATGAATTGGTGGTCCCCAGACTAAATATCACTTGTGATAAAAAAAAAAAAAAAGTGGGTAAATTAATATGTTTGTTGTGGTCCAAACGTACTCTCAACTGTCTTACCACAGTTCTTACGTCCCACCTCTATTGCAGGGATGAGTTTATAAGCACGCTTCACAACATTCAGGGTCTCTCTTACAGAAATGCTAACAAAAACTACCCTGCAAGTTCCCACAATTGATGTGCTTTATAATTAGATGCACAGTATTTTTTTTCCACGTATGTCCGAATTTACAATGCACTGAAGGAGGACAAAGAAAAAGTGTTCAGTTTTCTGACAAAAATTCAGATAACTGCATTAAAATATCAGGAACAATGATCCCCTCACTAAAAGTAACATAAAACCATTTCAAGATGTTTATATTAATAAATATTTTATATGTAAAAGCTTTGAAAAGTCGATTTTGCCCCCTTTTACAATGACATGCTTTCAAAACAGCCCAAAGAATCTGCCCCAGTCCGTCTTCCCCCACCCGACGCTGAAATAGAGACCTATGGTAGTACTTATAACATTAAAGAACATTTGATAGACTTCATGGAGACGCTTTCATTTGCTCATGACATCCCATTTCTCCTCAGACAGTATCGCGTATCCCCAGGCCAAACTAATGCACAGAGATCAGGTTCCACCCCAAACCCCTCGGAACCTGCCTGTAATGGAATCAGATGGGGCACAGAGGCCGGAGCAGATCCCACCATCATCACAGTGATAAATGTTGGCCAACTAACAGCACTGTCTGAGGAGGCTGCGGCTAATAAGACCAGCTCTAACGCTACACCGCGGGGAATAGACCCAATGACTGTAGGCCGTGTCCAGTTACAGGGGATAGGGGTCTCTCAAGTGTCCAGAGCATTGTATTATTGAAGCTATCGTCTGTGTCGTTGGATTCTTTTTATTTATTTATTTTTATGTTAAATTAAACTTTAATTTAACATAAAAATAAATAAATAAAAATAATCTGATCCCCTACTTTATTTTTAGGGTAAATGTTAAATGTGAGCTATCTTTGTCCCCCGATATGAAGTGATAAGGGCATAAGGGCGGGATCTTCACTGTCGACTCGGCCCTCGCGTGACGTGTAGCTTGTGCAGCTCCAATGCTAACAGTCCGACCCTGATTAGTACGAGATTTAAAAAAAAATTATCTCGAAAACCAGCCTGGTTTCTTCTTCTTGTGACTTACCCAGCGTTATCTCAGGAGGAATATGTAGCCGTAGAAAGTGTTTAAAAAATAGAAACCAGACGTTAAAATTGTTTTTAACGTGTCTAAAGTCCAATGCTTTTCAATGGGAGACTAGCGGCTATATGGAGGTACTACAGCAATGTGTTGCGGTCGCAAAGCAGAGCAGCCAGCGGCCATTGATTACAACGTGCTGACGTATTGGAGAGGGCAGAGGCATCGTGAGATCATGTCTAGGTAATTCTTTGTCAGCCGCCTTCCAGGAAGCTTGTGACTAACCTGAGTTTAGCGCTAATGGCTGTTCGAATCCCCTGCGCCAAGCTAACCTTTTGAGGCTGGGACCGTTTGCCGCTGGCTCTGGAAGTGAGAGTCTTCAAAGAGATGATTTAATTGTCTGTGCGGCGTAAGAACATTCAACGTAGGGACTCGAGGAAATCCTGGCTCCTCCATTATGAAAGACAAAAAAAAGACCTGGAGCTAGTTTTTAAGTTTTATTAGAGAAAAGCAGACATGAGAAACGACCATATCCTTCGCCACAGGTTCACTATGGCCAACTTTATTTCTATTTTATCCGCTCACTTTCCCGCTTGTGACTGTCATAGCAAACGAGTCTCAGTTATTTGGCAGGTTTTAAAGCCAGAGGCCCTTCTTGACCCAAAACCAGTGACACAACCAATAGTCTATTCCTTAGAACTGGTCAGGAAACAGAATATGCCATTACATAAGACGCTGTACATCATATTGCGCTCATTGTTCCTATACCTACATATCTTTACTTCTTTTTATCTATTTATAGCATTTAACCACGTGCCTGATGCTTTGATGCAAACGCTTTGACGGTTAACATGTGCATAAACGTCTTTGTATAGGTCTGTTTGGCTCAAACGAGAATTGACATTAAAAACAAAAGAAGTTCAGTACTATCACCCTCTATACTTAAAGGATTACACTGCAGATCTCCCATGGGGGGAGACCTTGAGACCCCCCCTTTGTAAGTCTATATTATGGATGAAACAAGGAATAGTAAAAGACGAGTAGTCCTTCAGTTTTGACGCATTGTGGGTCCACCTCCATGCAAACTAACCCTTGCATACCATTTTGATTCTGAGCAATTCCAATGCTATCTAGGTTAGAAAAAGGAGTAATCATGGACTCAGACCTGAACTTAAACAGCCACATCAAAGCAATAACATCATCAGCGTTTTACCATCTGAAAAACATTAAGATCAGAGGAATAGTGTCAAAACCAGACTTAGAGAGACTCATCCATGCAGGTTAGACTACTGTAACGGCCTGCTCACTGTTAGACAGCTGCAGTACATCCAGAACGCTGCTGCTCGAGTCCTGACAAGACCCAGCAAATATGACCATATTAGTCCAGTGCTCCGGTCTCTGCACTGGCTTCCTGTCACTCAGAGAAGCTCTGCTTGTGTACAAGTCTTTTCATGGTTTAGCACCAAAGTACATCTCTGACATGTTAGAGCTGTATGAACCATCTCGAGGGGTCTCCTGGTGGTTCCCAGAGTCAGGACTAAACACGGTGAGGCTAAAGCTAAAATCTGGAACAGTCTTCATATTTACTTCAATGGAAACAGGCCTCAACTCTGACAATGTTCAAATCCAGGTTAAAAAACAGTTGCATATGACACTGAAACTATTTTATCTGCACTCTTTACTTTTTACTGTAATTAATTATTTTTTATGTCAATGTTTTATTGATTTAATCTGCCTTCTAGTAATTGTATGTAACGGTGAAGCACTTTGAATTGCCTTGTGTATAAATTGTGCTCTACAAATAAACTTGCCTTGCGTTTAGCAGGGAGTTTCAATCAGTCACTCTATAGCTACCAGTATCCAGCCCTTCCCCAAGTAGCTCGCCTTAGGCCTTCTACATTACTACACTAATGTTAATCAGAGGTGGGAAAGGTTGAATCATTTGATGTGAATAACCCATACTGTCATCCCATATAGGTTCCATTCGTTTGATGTAACAGAGAAGACCCCAATCCGTCAGCGCTCTTCAGACCAGTCAGAATAAAACCCATCTGACTTTCTTTGGCGCTTCATCCACTCTTTAAGATAAGGAGATGAAAGACTCTCAGATACGGGCAGATAGTGAGGCGCGGAGCTGGTTAAACACGGTTAGTTCCACCTATCCCCCGCTCATCAGCAATATCGCTGGGTAAAGGGCGGATGTCTATGTGTCTAATAGACCGTGGAGTTTTCCCTCGACTCCTATGTCTGCATTATTAATGAGAGGCTGATGGCCAGGAGCAGATAATGCAGCCGAGGTGGAGGGTAGATTTCACTGGGCTGTAAAAACGCAAATGAACTGGAAGTGCTTTTTAAGTGTACATGGTTATGTGCGTTCATTTTTATGTACGGTACTAGACACATTCTATGAGTTGTGTGATTTTTAGGCATTTGTCCATAGTATTGTTCTTGCATATCTCCCTATTGTTATCCATGACGGCTTGGTCTGTTCATTGGAGTCTTCCTGAAGATTTTGGGAGGGCTCCATACCGTTAAACCAGGGGTGGGCAATTATTTTTTTTGCAGAGCCACATGAGTAACCTGAATTGAGTCAGAGGGCCGTACCCATGATAACGTGAATGGACTTGAATATGACCTACAGTGAGTCTATGAAAAGCAACATGAACGTGAGCAGATAATTAATCGATTCCGCGCAAACGGAGGCAATTTTCTTAAAGCAAAGCAAGGCTATAACTTATTAAAACTTTTGTAATTAGAGATGGCAGGACTAAACCAGGACTTGGACTAAACCGGTTATAAACCTGGACTAAACCAGGAATTAATAAGAAACTAGAGTTCTTATTTTTTGGTTGATGATTAGTGAGAGAGTGAGCGCTCCCTGCAGCTCAGGAGGTAATAATCCTTTCTCTCTTTTTATCCAAATTTTCAGTTGCCTACTTTATCCAGCAACAGTGTTTATTATCCTCTGTCCTGATGATTTTAGCTCATCCTTGCCATTTTTTTTCTCGCATTCTGTTTTATGTTCCTGGAAGCCCTCCCCGTTTCCCTGATATATGTTTTGTAGCAAACCCTAAATGGAATTTCACATGTGGCCTTGCGTAAATTTGTCTTTGGGGGCAGATTAGTGTTTGCCTTGCAGCAAAACAGGCACACAAAAAAGTGATGAAGAAGCAACCAAAAAGCAACAAATACGCCGCAAAACAGGCGACTAAAAAGTGATGAAGAAGTGGCGACAACGCAAGGAAAAGTCTTTGATCAGTTTTGTAGGTCTTAGCTTTCAAATGATTTGGGTAAAGCTGAACTGGAGAAAATGTACTTGGCTAAGGCGGGGGTTTAGAGGTTAACTGCCGTGTTGAAAGTTGCGTTTTGCCAAATCAGCTGTGAGGACACGTCACAGCAAAATCCCGCGACTTGTTGTGCATGTTTTAGGTTGATGGGGGTAACCTGAGCAGAGCGGAGTTGAGGAATGGTCTGCAAATTCAACAGCTTACATGTTCTGTGTAAAAAAAATAAAATAAAATAAATAAAGTGTCCCTGGAACGATCCTGATCCTCACGCCTTCCCCAGTCCTAACTTGTTTACCTTCCGAGGCACAAATGACTGTGTTGTCCGCCTGGGTGCTTTGTCATGGCCACTCTGTGCCAAAGGGCTGTCGCTCCTCCTGCTTCCAGACCAGCCGCGCGCTCAACCAGACGCCGAACCATCCCCGCCATCTGTGCGAAATGCCTCCATAATCTCCATGATAATGCGCGTTTGCTCACCTGTCCAGTCCGGTGATCGAAGAGTGGCAGTTTAAACCGAGATGATTGCCTCCGTCTGCTGCGCGCTGAGGCTTGTGGCGAAAATTGATCAAGACGGTGTGGAAAATATTGATTTTGTTTCAAAGTTGTTCGGCTCGCAGCGCAACTTTCTGGCCAAGGCTTGTGTATGAAAGGGATTTGTTTTGTTGGCGAGGCAGGCGAGCTTTTCAGTGTGAGTAATTGCAAGTCCGACGATGAATACTGACGGGCTCAAATGGCTTGTTTTGGAAGATTGTTGTTTATGTAAGATGTGATATGAGGTTGGGAATTGAGATTCTGATAAATATGCGTTTCGCAGTGCTGCAAATATAAGAAGAGTGAGTGGAGTTTTTCATTGCAGGCACTTTTCTTGTTGAGTGTGTACAGTACACCGAGGACAAGTTGACTCTAAAACCACAGCTTTTTTTCTCTCTACAAAGATGGCCTGTTTCACGCCTCTCTCAAATAATCCTTTCTCCATAGCCAAACATTCTGATCTCACTCATTGGTAGCATAAAGATGGGGATATACTGCTGACCGAGGGCCAATAGTGCTCTCTCTAAGCTGTTGGTGTAACCTCTTGTGCAGTGGCTGCTTAGTTTCACCAATATGTTGCAGTTTGCACTCTTCTTCTTTGAGTACTATGAACCAATTTTCTTGGAGCCAATCTGTCACAATTTGGATTTTTATCACAATGTATGCACACGTAATAGCTTGATATTGCCTTTAAGAGAAAGGTCACACTTCACTGCGAGTGGTTAAATCCCACTCGCAGTTGTGAAAGTGTTAGAAATGTCAGAAATTAACTGTTCGAATTTATGCTCTCACTCTTTCATTGTTTGTAGGCAGAAAGAAAATCAGGTACAACGCCTTAAATCGCTATGATTAATAAGACATTTGTTATGATTGTTCAAGAAAGTGATGATTACCTGGCAACTTTGACACCGTAAATCTTCTACTCCCCTGAAGTCATTGTAGCCAGAGGTGTTACTCCTCTTTGACAAATGTTTAATGAAAAGTTTATCTGCGAAGCAGCGTGGATTTCCGGCTGAAACGCCACGGGCAAACCACTCTGCTGCCCCATGCCCCCAAACCGATCCGCAGACAGAAAAGGTCAAGTGTCCGCGGTGAGAGACAGACAGGTGGAGTGACAAAGGCCGACAAGTTCCCGGAGACGTGGACATATACGGACAGGGCTGCTGTGTGGATGTGACAGCTTCAGTTTGGGTCTCTCCATCCGGACTGGTATTAGTGTCACTGACTGAGGAGAGCTGGGAGGAGATGAGTTAGACAGGAAGGAGGAGCTGAGAGACAACGTGTGAGACCAGACCTTTATCACTATCTTACACTTTGTTGGTTAGAAAATGCAATATTGATCCAAAACAGTGAGAACAAAGTAGTTTCACTTCCTGACTTTCAAACAGTCTCCTCGTAAACTCCTCACACGTCTTCCTTTTACTCCCCGTAGCTGCATAGCTGTTTCAATAAAGAAAAAAGAAAAAGACTAAGCCCACGTGGCTGTGGTACAGCTATGTTCTGTTTTTTTTACTTTGCGGTGAAAGGATTAAGCTTGGCAAGAGAATGAAGAAATCGAGAGGTAGGGCTGGGTTACTTTAACGATACTTGATTTTCGATACCGATACCCAATACCTATACGAAAATAATTGTAATCCTTAACCAGAAAACTGAACAATGCTGTGTGGAAGATCTGCCAATTTACAATATCTGATTAATTGCCAATGTCAAGGGAAAAAAGGGAAAACTAGAAAAGAATATGGCAAAAATAAGAAAAAAATTAAGTGTAAAAAAAAGTATTAATTGGTATTAAATTGAGGAAAAAAATTAAAAGAAATTGAAAAATGAAGTTTACAATAAGGAAAAAAGGGGAAAACCTTTTTTTTTATTTGAGCTGAAACAACCAAGTCACTTCCTTTTAATGCTGTCCCTGGACCAACAGCATAAAAACTTGGATCTAAAGAGAGAAGTGGCTTTTTTTTTAGTTTCTTCTGTCAATACTTTGATACCAGTAGAACCTAAACTTTTTTCCGATACCAGCCCTATCGAGAGGTGAGGACAGCTTTTAAAAGATACGCAGGACCTTTTTGGGAGCTGTTGCCCTAAAACACAGACTCAAAGATTAATCAAAGATGCTCGAGTGGCTCCAAACACAGCTCCAGGTCTGTTTTTGACAACATTGTAACGCGGTAAAACATGTAAATTGATGTGTAAATTTACACATGATAAGTGTTAAGTATTAATTGTGGTGCACATTTCTAACGTCCCAATTCTTCACAGAGAGGAGTTTATAATGACTTTCCTGCCATAAGCCTTCATAAGTATCTTTACACAATGTTATTTGTAACACACTGTAACTGGCGTAGGTTTTGTTTGTTTGCTTTTAGCCTATAAGCTCCCGCGGAATTGTAAAAAGGGCTGTTTCTGTCTTATCTCCAGCTGTAGATGTAATACATGTTCCCACAGACTGATTGGATTTCTCCAGCCACTCCTGCAGCTTATCACTCAACATGCTGTACATTTCTGCTTCCTGTCACACTCTCCCCGCCCGGGGCATACTCATACCACGCTCATGTAGTTCAGAACATTCAATATTGGATCCGTGTCTCTGCCAGTGTCTACACGGTAATGTCTTCCGGGCATGTTACAGGAAATGCTGCCGAGTAAAAGCAGTGGCCTCCAGAGTAAGAAAGTCTTTCATTCAAAAGTATTTAGATTGCAGTAGTCTTACTGCTCAAGCTTTTTAGGATCGATAATCTTTTTCTTCTCCCAAAACACAAATACAGATTTAAAACTCCTTGCATGCAAAAAAAAGTGTATAGTGCTTTTTTGCGTTCCTTAAAGGTAAATAGGATCATAACAACGAATGTACCCAGCATGTTTTAAAATAGACACTGCATTTATGCATACATACAATGCACATCAGTTGTTTATGAGACATGTAACGTTACGGTTACAGTTGGGTTTAGTGTCATCATATTTTGAGAAGTAGTTACTGGAGCTTCTAGCCTCTCAATACACATTATCTTACCAAAAGGGAACCATTTTGCTGTAGTTATTCACTGCTGCTGGCTGTGGAGGAGCAGCAGCACCTATCGTGGGCAGGGCTGGAGTGGCAAAAAAAATGGGTCCGGGACTTCTGGGTCAAGACCGGCCCTCTAAAAAATCTGTCATATTCAATGCAATAGTCAAAGCCATTAGCAATATAATAAGCCCTTGAACTAAAACAGTACTGTATAAGCTACAAAACAGAGGACAATAGCTACATGTTGTTTCTGCCGAATTCAAGCTAACGCCGCATAGCACGGCTATGGCTGGAACATTTGTAAAATTACAAAACAATCTTAAAATGCGAGTTCCGTTAAGGAGGTTTGGGAAAACTCCCGGTGCTCCCGATGGCCAGTCCAGCCCTGATCTTGGGACAGCGCCAGGTTTGACACAAACTGCGTAAAATGCTGAGCACAAATAAGAGCATTTTGGTCGAAAGGATGGTCACCATCAGATAAACTCCGTCTTATCTCGTCTTGTGCCATTGCTTGGAATCTTGATAATGAGGCTTCTGCTTGACATCTAAAACATTTTCATCATGAAGACATTTTACTAATCCAGAAATGTAAATTAGCTGGTAAACCTTAACACAACTGCAGCAAAAAAAGTTTATTTTCTGAGTGAGTACCGTGAGCATCCTCTTCCTGGGCACCCAGGGTGGGATAAGGACGTAGAATAGGTGCAAATTAAAATTTCCAGAGCATCGTATGTATCCTAACTAACTATACAGGGAAACAGCCATTAGCTTAAAAGTCCACAAAGGTCAATTTTGCCCAATATGTCGCCTAAATGTTATATCCAAGATGGATAGTCGGACTTTATAGGTGAAAAGTCGTTGAAATAAGAGTTGCTAACAGGAAACCAATGTATTTGCACATTTATTTATGCTTCTGTAAATGTATTGGTCACGGTCATCAGGTCTTTCCATTCGTCCGTGGAGGAGAGGGAAAGAGAAGTCAAGGTCTCGGGCCGGATTTCACCGTAACCAATCGGCCAGAACAAATACGGAGGAGGGATTTCAGCAGCGCTCCAGCCGGGAACCTGTAGTAAATACTTGGCTGGTCGTTCTCTCCGGGGGATAAAAGGTGTGCAACACAAGCCAGTGCGCCAAAGGTAAATTTAGTCCCAGGACGCTACCTCAACTCCTGCGCCATTTTTACCTGGCCATTTGTTCAAACCGGGTTTATTTTCAGACGGTGACCGGCTGCTTTGTCACACTGACCTACGAGTTTGGATCAAGGTCAGATTCTATCATTTGAAAATCACAAGTACCTACAAAAAAGTCCTCTTGTATCTTGTACTATATCTATCTAGCGAAATCTGAATTATGGATAAAGAGTGATGTTTGTCTCCCCTTAAACATAGAAACTAAAGATAAAGGTGTCACTCTTGTACTTTTAATTAGTCCTCTTGTGAGTGTAAAACTTGGCATTAGCAGATGATGTTGGCTTCAGAATGCTGGACAAAGATGCTGCTGAAATTTTCGAATGCTCCCCACAGTGTGATAAGCGTCCGGACCTGCCCCATTTGTGGATAGAGGAATGTCAATGTGTAACAGACCGGTGTGAATTTTTGCATGTCTTTTGTCAACATTGCAATATGGATTTGTCACGCTAAAAATCACAAAACAAGTAACCTGCCGCAGTGGTTCTCTGGTGTAGCTACGTTGGGCTGCTTTAGTATTTGTAATATCATGGTATTTACTCAGGTATTGTTTGATTCAACTATCAAAAACTATCAAAAACCATCAAACAATTCATCAGCAGTAATTTTAGGCGATAAAGTCTAAAGCCACACAAAATAATCTTAACATTTAGCCATTTTAGTGTAGCCATCAGTTGCTATGCAAACTATAGCAGCAACAATTTTAGTCATTTGTTCCCCTCGCACTCACCGACCGCACACAGAGATTGTCAGAGATGTTCAGTACATTTACTAATGTTATTTTAATGAAAACGTATTACTTTTATTCCACAACATTTAAAAGACAAATATAATTCTTTCTATTCCACTATATTTCTAAAAAGGTCCCACAGTAATGCCGTGTTCATGTTGGAAAATGCACATGAACTCTCACTCAACTGGGGAAAACAACTGGGAAAGTCGTCTCGGGTCAAAACGAGCTTCCCGACTACTGCACCCGACTGTGGAAATCAGCCAATTTGTTCAGTTTAATGTGAGCGTCTTAGTTAAACGCTGTAACGTTCTTGAGTTCAGTGTGAGCCGTCATCCTTGGAGTAACATATTTGCGAGAGAAATGCCCGACATCAATGCTTGCAAAACGAAAATATGAGTGATATTTTATAAAATTAACAAACCAAAGTTTAGCTTTTCAGATGCTAATGAAAAAATCAAATGGTTAGTTCAGCTAAATGCTAATCCGTGATAAGAGACTGTTTTTATTTGATGACACCAAAAAATATGCACTCCAGAACAGTAGGTGGCACTGTAGATGTGCTGTCAATATCACTGACTCGTGACAAGGAAGAAAGTTTGTTCCCGTTGCATTGCAGTGCAGGGGGTGAGCGTTTGTTTTTGAAAAGTTATTATTCGCAACACTTCAATCCAAACTGATTAGTACTTTCTACTTTTATTATTACATACATACATAATATTTGATCAGTAATATCTGAACTTCTACTGACCACCACTGCATACTGTGCTATACACTTAGTTGAATTACCTTTGGTAAGTAGGTTATTGATTAACACGTGGTTTTTCATCTTTAAGTGTAAAGTGATTGTGCAAGACAAAGCGTAGCCTAAAATAAAATCATATCTATTGTGGATGAAATGTTAAAGGAATCTATCTCGGTGTTTGTTGAAAAAAAAGTCCCCTTCTAAGTGCTTTTGTCCATTCGTCTTGTCTGGAGTGTCTTTGGCTCGGCGCGGTGTCCTCTCTCTATGTTATTACTTCAGTAAAAGTTATGGTCCTTTCCCCCGTCCCCTCTTTGTCCAAGCAGAGTATTAGCCTGATTGGAAGCTCTGCCCTGAACGGTTTGCCCTCAGTGATGGAGAGAGGACTGCAGAGTCCATATAATACCTCCAATGAGGATTCTGTGTAGAGATGTGAACGCCAGCCTTGAGAGATGGTAGACGAAGATCCTCATGGCAAAGTACTTTATTTTTACTTTTATTTGAGTCATTATTTGGGTCATAACTTTTTACTACTGCGTTAGTAAATTAATTGGCAGAGACATGTGGCTCATTTGCATGGCCTTGTGTCCTTCAGTCCTAAATGCCCAAAGTTGCCTTGCATCCAAATTTCAATCATCTGGTACCTTCCTCTTTGGGGATGGGTTGGTGCTCAAGTACAAGTACAGATCCTCAAAAACTCTACTCAAGAACAGACAGTACTGAACTAAATTGACTGACCACCTCAAATCAGAATGAATGCACAGACTTGATTAGGGCTGCAAGTAACAATTATTTTGGTAATCGATTAATCTATCGATTATTTTTACGATTAATCATTTAACTATGAATGATGTATGGAAATTGTAACTTAAAAAAAAGGGGCACTGCTTGAGGACATGTTGATGGAGGAAACTTAAAGTGAATGTTTGCTGGAGGCTCTTGGTGCTAGTTCTACTTTCTGATTGGATAAGACACGGACAGATATTTATGAAATTTACAATGTATAAAACAAACTACAGTCCCTAAATTTAAAAAGTAGTTTTTTATCAAAAATACAAAATGTTCATGTCATTTTTGCTCGATTTGAGTGTGCCCAGGGCTGTCCTACAAGGAGGCGCCAGGAAACGCTTAATCGATTACTAAAATAGTTAAAGTAGTCAACTATTTCTATAATCGATTAGTTGTCGATTAATTGATTAGTTGTTTCAGCCCTAGACTTGATTAGAGTTTTTAAATATATACTATGTAGCAATGCTATTTCCTACATGGGTGTCCATGAAGTTATGTTTAAAGTGATAGTCTGTAAGTGTGCAAAGTGAGGAGAGATAGGTAAACAAACGAGGAGGTACCCGGGCAAGACTTGCAGTTAAGCCTCACAAGCTTCTATCCTACTATTGTTCTGGCTAAAGTTCGTTCACTGGAGAATAAGCCGGATTATATTGGACTGCTACGCTCCCACAATATGGTGAAAGACTGTTGTGGAGGGAAGGGAGCTGTGCAGGAGGAATGGGCTGACCAGTGCAGGACACCACGCTTTGAAACCGGGACAAACCAAGGAGGCGGTGCACCGTTTCAGAGGAGCACTCAAGGCAGCACTCCGGTTTCCCCATCCTCCAAAAACATGCTGCTCAGATTGGTCCACAATGGCGGCGCGGCACGTCGCCTGAATGCAAATACTTAGAGTGAAATTTTAAGTAAACAATCAAATTCCTCCCCTCTTCTTTATCCAGAAAGCCCTTCTTAGTTTGTAAAATAAGGAGAGCAGGATGAGACTTTTCAATAGTGAACGATCAAGCTACTCCCCCCACCCTCCCCTGATTGGACCTGACAAGCTGGTTCACAGGAAAAGCTCATCTCATTGGTCGACACGGGAGGATACTACTCTGATCAGTTGCTGAGATCCGATCAAATTGCAAGACCCGGTGGTCGATTTTCACATATAACATTTGTAAAACATTTAGATTTCCAGACTATCACTGTAAACACATTGACCAAGAACAATTGTAATACATATTGAATCGCTTTTACAAAAACATGATAAAAGTTGTCCCTGTTAATAATCCAATGCGAAAATTCCCCAAACTTCTTCAAACCTAGACTTTTCTTGTGCCATTGTACTTTAAGTTCTACATAAAGCACATTTAAAAGTAGAAAATATTAGTCTGAAAACTGTCTCCCTCTCGGACGGCCTGCGCTCTGTTTTTGTCCCGTTTCTGAAAGCAGCGCGCAGTAATAGGCTTGCGCTCGCAACAGTGTCTAAGGCCCATGTCGGCTTCACGCCCCGTAATGAGCTTTCTCCCCGCTCACTCGGAGAAGGGCTGGAGGCCTTTACAGAAGCCGGCTGTGTGGCCAGAGTAGTCCGGACCCTTTTGTTCCCAGAATTAGGCGAAGAGAGAAGGGGAGCGCGAACCCGTGCCAAGTTCGAAATGAATGGGGCGGACGCTACAGAGAGCCACGCTGTGTCTCTAACAAGTAGTTTTCCCGACACAGTGGAACCCGGGACTTTTCAGAGCTTTGTTTGGGCTTAACGGGGAAAGTAGCTATGTATGCATGAAGCTGTTTGAATATGGAAATGTGCCGGTAAGAGGAGCGGGAGTTTAGCGTTTGCAGTCACGGCCCGGTGCATTTCTGCCAGGGGTTTTCAGTTTTTTCTTTCTTTTCTCATTCAGAGGAAGAATAAGAGTCCGTCGTCCCCTTACCCTCGCCATCTGTGTCAAAACTACTAAAAAGAAAAACTCCAACTCTTTCTTGGTATTGGCCGGTCATCTGATCACCTGCTTCCTTTCACAGAATTCATGTTTACTGCTGGGGTGAGCTTGCAGACTTTTAAAAAATGCTTCTGGTTTAGTCCTTTAATCCTCGCCCTTTTCTATTTGTGGGCACATCATTTAGCTAGGAATACGCGAGGTGTGAGCCGGGAAAAAGGTTGAACAGCAACTCTGTAGAGATTGGAATGGCGGCTGTTAAGATTTCTTGTATTTTTGCTACAATTTGGCCAGGCAAAACCCAACCATATTACAGCGCAAATATCATTAGCACAGTGACATCGATCTGGAAAGGCTTCGGTTTAAATCGTTTGCAAAGAGGACAATACTGCAATACTGCCATGTGATTGCTCCAGTGGATTTGGGCCCAAAAGAAACAGCTTTAGCCTTTCAAGATGGATTTACTGATTGAAAATTCAGTTCTCGTGACAATACAGACATACAGATTGATCCACTGCTTATTTCTGACTGTTAAATGTTTGCTATAGTTCCCCCTAAAATGGCGGACTTCTACGGAAACATTCAATTTATAACATTTATCCCGAACTCTCTTTCAAATCTCCAATGATCCGGCATTGTTCTCTGAGTTGTAACAGTGAAGATGTCCCCACGCACCTGTCCCCTCCGCTCACTCCGCTGACCCCGCTGGCACTTCGCATTTACGACTATTGTCACGCCGCTCGTCCCTCTCCAAATGTCACGCCTGTAGCTGTGGACTCCATAAAAATACTCAGGAGGACAGCTGTTGGGCCGGTGCCGCTGTTGTCCCGGCACATGGCTGACCTGGAGGTGAGAATGCCGTCTCTGTTGACAGGAGAGCAAGTCAGGCTACAGCGCAGAGAGCGGGGACAGGGCTCATTGTTTCAATTTTTCTTACATCAAAATGGTTAAAGAGCTGGTATTGTGCTTTCTGCAGGTACTTGCTAGTAATGTCAAACACATCTTTATCACTGTCATACACTTTGTTGATGAGAAAAGGAAATTGACCTTGCCACTTGTTTAATGTGCCTCTAAAGTAACAAACGAAAGATTCTCAACTTTTTCTAATACATTTTGAACATCGCAGTTCTTAACAAACAAAAATCAGGTAGGGCCTATATCTTGGCCTCAGGGTAGGGCTGAACGACAAAATTGAATATCTCGATATACATGCCAGATATCTCGATATCGATACGATACGATATAACTATGGGTTAGGTGAAAACTAAAAATTAAAAATCATAATACAAAAAAATTCTATGTCATTTTTATGGACTTTGACAAATAGAAATATTTTTTTAAATTCTACTTTATCTAAAAAAAAATAAAGGTTAATTCTGATTTCATGTCAGAGAGTGAGAAAAATATGCAAATGTTTCTTTTTATGAAGTTTATGTAAACATAAATGTGTGTAAATGTGTGTACGCATAGTCTGGGCACCTCGGCCTCTGCGACTCGAGGAGTGGCAATTTTCCTACCATCTACAAAATAAAGCAATAGGCTAGTTCGAGATGCGGTTGCGGCTCGCCTGGATGATCGGTGAGAGTAACAAAAAAAGTCTGAAGTCCATCCGACCGCTCCACATCCAGAAAACAACGAGAGCGCCCTTAGATCACGCAGCGTCTCGTGCAAATATCACGTTCATTTCAAGTTTATCCTAAATAAAAGTCATTTACCTCCTGCTCGGTTTCCTTTACTCTAGTGACCTCATTCTTCATCAGAGAAAACTTTCCCATTTGTTTGTTTGTTCGAGTTTGTGAGATAAAATATGTCCTTTTAAATCATAAGTTTGTTCTGAAAAGCATCAAACATGAGGTCTATTTTAGGGGGCGATACATAACTTTAATAGTTTCAGTCATAGTTTAAAGGGTCAGAGCACGTTTCTGATCACAGCAAACTTGTATCCAATCACCTGAACAGGTGGGCGTTTTCCCATCATGCACGGGGCCATGGAGCCGCTGCAGTAGCCTTTGGACAGATGCAACGGCTGACCAAGTCGGCTGGTCTTGTTGGGGTCTCGCGGTCTTTCCGTCCCCCACGTGCCCGTGACATCAGAGCCTGTCTGGAGCAATCGGACAGAAATCTAACCAGCATGCACCGTGCGTCTCCAGTCAGCTGTCAAAACGGTGTCCGTCTGGCTCATCTCGAACGAGCTTAATTTCTGCTCGGCGACCCAGGCAGCATCTGCTGGAGGGGATGCCGAATTGCGCTTTAATTTTTTAACCCCATGAGGTCCATGGGGCTACAACATAGCAGATTTTTATAACTTTTGAACAGAAAGCGATAGAGACTTGCGGTCCTTTGTGAAAAAACTAGACATTTCAAGCCTCCTTCTACACCTCCGGAGAGCTGCCTAACATTGCGGTGAAAATTCATAAATTGACTTCACAAGTAGAGGTTCCTCCTCCAATATAACTGTTGTGTGCACGTTTCGTGATAACACATGTCTTGCCTAGGGCGCCAGATTGGCTAAATGAAGCTGTCGTTGGTTTATATCAGCAAGCTGAAAAGACACTTAATTTGTTTTTTATATAGACAGTCAAAAGAGCATAACCGAGCGTTTACATTCAGAATTTGGCTCTTAGACATTTTATTTTATTGGATTTGTCTCTCAGAGCAGCGGGAGTGCGTCTGTGTTGGCAGCAGCTGCAGTCACAGAGGAGGCAGCTCGGAGGGAAACTAGAGTATTTCAGCAGGAAGTACTGACAGCTGCTCTCTCCACAGTCCCCCAGAACAGAGAGACATGTCCGCAGAGCAGAGCCGGGGGTACGCATGACATCAGCTGTTCTCCACACACATAAACTTAAGACAGTTTCACACTTTTCTGCAAGAAATGGTAAGCTTTGTTGGTTCATCAATTGTTTAACCTTTGTATGGTAACTCAAGTCAGTTTTTTTCATCTTAAAAATGTATGAAATTCTATCTCCGTATCCTTACTTTACTTTTGCTAACTTATACATTATCACATGTTTGCAATCCTAGCTAACGTCTTTATTTTAAATGTGTGTGTAGGGGCTCCCACGGGTATTAGGTGCTGTAAGGGGGCCTGGGATGGACAAAAGGCCGGTGCTCTTTTGTGCTGCTCTTATTCACCACGGGGCCCAACGCTGGCTTCGTGCTGCGCTCAGACTGACGTACGCCGACCTCCCCGTGCCTTTTTTAATCAAGTGCATATAGATCACATGTAAACGTGGGGCAGACACAGAAAAGGACGACCCAAGTGTCAGTCATTGGGGTTTGGAAGATGTTTTCATTTTTATTTCATTTTATTTTCCACAAAAATATCTGTAGTTTTTAGTCATATTTTCGTCTCATGAACTACTTTTAATTCCTTATTAGTCTAAATAGTCAGCAAAAATATGACTTTGACTAAAATTACGAGTTGTGGTCCCCAAAATCAACACTGGTCCCAGGGGTACCATACTTAATTTGATAATATTCTTCTTTGGCCAAGGGTGTCCAAGTGTTATATAGGTTCTGTGCGCGAAATGTTGATTAGCAACATGACGCTAACTTCCTCAGGTACTAGTTTAGTTTTCTTCCTATGGAGAGTTAGCCGTTGCTAACATACATTTAAACAGTCCGTAGCAGGATGTTATACACTTAAACAACATATTTAAAACTACTGAATAACTAGTAAAAATTGCTAAACATACTAAACATGTTAGTATGTTTATGTTTCTGCCATAAAGCTAAAGGCTAACCATAATTTGACCCTAACAAATTGTAAAATAGCGCCTCCATGTTAACAATTGTTTATGACTTAACATTTGGATAGACACTTTCTTCTGTTTTTTTAAATCTTTTTTTTATTTATTTTTATTTACTTTAAAATGTGGACAGGAAAACTATAGTTTAGTTTAGTTAGTGCTGTCTGTCATTTTATAAATTTGTTCCTTGATCAAGTGCTGTGGAGTTGTTTTGTTTCAGTAACTGCGTCCTGTTTGCTGCGGTCAGTTATTGTATTAGTTGTGGATTGCTGCCATATTATTCCTTTTTCTTTTTTCTTATCTATTCGCTCTATTACCACTTACTGGTCTCTTTGAGAATAATGCCTTCCTTCCTCATTAGCTTCATTTGCCCCTTAAATTCTTTCTTTGTTAGTTTTAGATTAGCATTTAGCAAATGACCAAGGCTGCAATAACTCAAACTGTGCTAACGTGCGCCTCTGGTGGTACTTGGACTTCAGGTGATATTCAATGTTATCTTCATTCATTTTAATAAGACCATCTCATTTATGTTTTAGTAATGCAGGTAATTTAGATGTTGTTGTTTTTTTCTGGTGACGTCGTGGTTTACATCCTGTTTAGATTTAATTTAGCATTTAAATCTATTTTGAACCTGATATTTGGAAGGTCAAATATTTTATTGTGTGAAACTTGATTTCAAAGGTTTGTGAACAACTGATTTAGGTCATTTAAAACATTGTGTAGAAATGTAGTTAAGACCTCTACAAGCAAGTTTTAAATTGCACTTGTATTACAGTTTTTCTCAATCACTTTAACACATGTTTTGAAACTTGGTCCTAGTTTCTTATTTGATTCAAACATTCATCTCAATGTTTCACCTAATTATCAAATTATTTAACACACTTTTCCTTCTTTCACATGTCACACAGCTCTCGCACAGACCTGCACTTTCAGGGTTTTCACAGTATTTGGTCGATACTTCTGGACCTGTTCACACATGCAAACATACTTTGGCCATTACTTTGTCACTTTGCAAAACTCTAAAGTCTGTGAGCTCAGCAATCTTGTTTTATAGTTTTCACACATGATTCAAAAGTTGGAATACATGTTAAGAGACCATCTTCAATGCAAACATGCATGTGTGTGTATACAGGATTATACTGTACTTTTCTCCTGTAAAAGGTGATGCAATGTACGGTTGTTCTGTTTTTTGTTGTTGTTGTTTCCTGTAACGTGGTAGCACTTTGTCTTGCACTGAGGGCCTTAATCTGCCACTGAAGGAGACACAGTAAAGACAATTGAGACAAGTTTGTTACTATTATCTTTTCACATGGCTTGTTTTTAGTTATGATAAGCAAGAAATCATGTCTTCTTTTCCATACATACTGCAGTAGCACTGTAGGTACTGCAATCTACGCATCACTATAAGTAAAAATAGAGGAAGGTATACGTTTTAGGAGGTTGAAATCCTTCACATGTGTAAAGCGTGAAACCAAATGCTCACTGACCTAAACCATAAACCCGTGTTTGCTGCAGACACTGAGAGCTGACCATGAGGTTTTACTTGGTGTGTCGAATGAATGAATGAGTTTGAATGATTTTTTGGATGTAAAACATAATTTTGCTGAGATCATACCTGGTTTTGAGAAGATAAAACCTAGTTCAGGAGTTTGTGTGAGCTTTTATTTATTTTTTTAAATGTTGTTTTGGTTTTGAGAAATTAGTCAAAGCACTAGAGAAAAACTGTAATGCCCCAACTCGGTGCATTGTGTTTTGTCCAGAGCGAGCCATGGCCAGACACGAGGTGCGCGAGCTGGAGCAGCGGCAGAGCCAGGACTGGGGGCCGAGGGCGGAGCAGAGCTGGACCGCGGCAGACTCTGACGAAGACCTGGTGGTCATCTACAACAGGGTCCCTAAGACGGCCAGCACCTCCTTCACCAACATCGCCTACGACCTGTGTGGGAAGAACCACTACCATGTCCTGCACATCAACACGTCCAAGAACAACCCGGTCATGTCCATGCAGGACCAGGTAAAGACAGGACCGTGCCCAGTTTTTCATTATAACTGTCATTGAACTAGTGCCAAAATGAAGGCCTTGAATCTCATTATAAAACATTCAGTTTGATTCTAACTGGCATTAAATATAAATGTCTTCGCTTCATATAAGTTTTATGAAAATGCAAAAACGACTTAGATAGAATAAATCAACACAAAAACAGAGTGTTTAAAGCCATGCTGTGTGTGTTTCAGACGCGGTTTGTGAGGAACGTGACTGAGTGGAGGGAGATGAAACCGGCCTTGTACCACGGACATGTGTCCTACATCGACTTCACCAAGTAATCACACTTCAGACTTTAGACGCACAGGCTTTAGATCCTTACGCATGCTGTACATTACACAGATATGAGTCCTAGCTTCTCCCGCTGACCTTTCTGTTCTCCTTAGCTCACTTTGATTTATTTCCTGACTTCTGAGTTCCTTTGTTCATTAGCTCCTCACTATCCCCCCACCTTTCTTTGTCTGCTCCTTTCCATCGTGTCTTCTTCTCCTCCACTTCCCAAGGCTACTTATGTACTGATGAAAATCACTGTTACAAATCTGAAAAAATAATCATTATTACTCTGTACAACACTACCATCATAAAGGGTTATTAAATGGTCATTAGTACTGCTTTGTTTTTTAATTGAAGATGTTTTCTTCAATTTAGTTGACTTGGACCCACAGGAACAAAGCTTGTGTCTGTTCAGCTGTTCTTCTGTTACAAAAAGGCTTTTCTGTGAACAGATTTTAGGGTAAACAGGGTGGTCTAACTCCTCCGTACAGGAGGGGTATAAGGCAGAACAGTTGACCTCAGGAAGCCAGTACGGACAAAGGCTTTTTCCATGTACGTCTAAGTGAGGGATGATAACAATGCCACTTGTGAGCCACATCTGGTTCCTGGAAGTTTTAATCCAGCCTTGAGGCAGTTTTCAATTATAATTTTTCCACTTTATTATTATGATATTAAAATCCCATTCTGCAGCACGAGTGCAATGAACTCTGCTGCATTACACAGACTATTGAATTTGGATTAGTTTTACTGGACATTTATGTCTGCTCTGGCAAATAAATAATTGAAATACAAAGACATCTCTTTGTACTGAATTTTAATCAAATCAATACGAAACTAATTTTGTTTTTGCAAAACTGCACAACACAGAGTGCTGTAAGTCTTATACATGGGAAATGTTTTTGCATTCATATTTTGATGTTTATGATTTTGTTCATGATATTAGGCCTATGGGCACACTCCTAATATCAGCCCACGAACCAAAATGAGTTATGGAAACAGCATATTTGGATTAATTTTGTCATTTACATTCTATTGTAAAGATCAAATAACTTCAGTCTTTGTGATTTTCTAATTATATCCACACCATTTTTGATTACTCTTCTACTGTCAGTAATTGCGGGTTTAGCAGTAATCAGGTTTAGCTTCTAACAAAACATCTTGTAAAGATGCTAACACCCTGCATGTTCTTATCAGGTTTGGGGTCAAGAGAAAACCCATTTACATCAACGTGATCCGTGACCCCATCGAACGCCTTGTGTCCTATTACTACTTCCTACGCTTCGGAGACGACTACAGGCCCGGGCTGCGGCGACGGAAGCAAGGGGACAAGAAGGTGACGATATCTCCTTCTCGGATAAACATCTCAAACTGTTACGTGTGATTGAGAAAATTCACTCTTTTATTACAGACCTTCGACGAGTGCGTATCGGCCGGCGGGTCGGATTGCGCTCCAGAGAAACTGTGGCTGCAGATCCCGTTCTTCTGTGGACATTATTCTGAATGCTGGTCAGTGTCTCACTCACTTTACGGCTTTCAGATTGCAGAATGTTATAGATAAAGGTAAGAAGAAGACAGTATTGGCTTCAAAGCAGAGCAGAAGAGGTCGGGTTTTTTTTTGTGCTTTGCTGTGGCGTCATTTTAGGCCCCAGTGCATTTCCATCTCCTCTTATCTGTCCGTCTCAGTAACAAGCTTCATCCTTCAGTCTCCTGTGGGTCACAACGAGATGAGTCTCTGAAACATTTGATTACGAACGGAGGAGGAACAATCATCACAACTCTAAATCTGCAAATGCAACTGGATCCTCTGAATTCAAACTAAGCAGACGTCTCAAATTGCGGCTTCAAGGGCTGTGTTTGCGACTGATGCTTCGTGAGATGTTTCAGTGGACATGAGAGTGCACAGGTGTTCAAAATGACTCCGAAGTCACATTCTGTTTGAAGAAACATCAGCTTTGTTGAGTTGTGAAGATCCAGGTAGATCAGTAGAGGCTATATTTTGAAATAATTTAACACGATGTGCTCTAAAATTGGGTCTTCTTCATTCATGATTCCTTTTAAAGGAATAGGCCACCGTTTTTACATACTGAGATATGTTCTTACCTGAGTTTAGAGGAGTTGATACGTACCTGTCCTGTTTTTTGTCCGTGCGCTCAGTCACGCAAACGTTGTCAGCATTTAGCCTCTCCCAGCATAGATATCGATCCAAACTGGGGTGAAGTTAGAAGCTACCAAGCTGTTCCACGTTTTCCCCTATTTAAATACAGTTACGTGAGCCTTTACACGATCCAAGTCTAGTTACACAAAATTAAACAGCTTGGTAGCTTCTAACTTCACCCCAGTTTGGAGTTATACCTTTGCTAGGAGAGGCTAAATGCTAACAACACTGAGGGCACACACAAAGACCAGACAGGTAAGCATCAACTCGTCTAAGCTAAGGTAAGAACATTATCTCAGAATGCAAAAACGGTGGCCCGTTCCTTTAATTGCGAGCGGGTGGCACTCAAGCTAAAAAGTTGCCTAAAATGTATTGGTGTTTGCAATGGTTGTTGATATTTAGTTGAGGCAACTATTCAAAAGATGGAACATTTTGGAAGAACTAAGACTAACTAACGTTATAAACTGAAAAGTTATATCATTTCGCCGTATTTTCAAGTATTGAGTGTTTTTTTTTTCTTGTAAAATATCCGCACAATAGTCGGTAGTTAGAACATAGTAGCTGAGTATCCGGAATCGTGCTTTTAAACTTTGAAATCAATGGGATATTTTACGTCCAAACCAAGACACTAGCTGTGTTTCATCAAGAATCAAGATTTCAAACGTTTTCCATTCAAATTATTTGTTTTAATTAACACGTAATGATTATTATATTATTATATACGGGGGAAATGAATGAGAACTTTTTTTCCGGAACCAGAAGCTGGCTCGAAGGGCTCCTAATGGAATTTTTCCAGTTAAAAATGTGAAATATATACATTTTACTTTTGCTGTCTGTCATTGCAAATGTAAGCATCTGAAGTAGTGCTAAACAAACTTATTGTACTACGGTCTATAAAGGACCACTGTTGACATATTTCTCTGAGCGCTCGGTTTCTCCTTGTCCTCTTTTGAACTACTCAATGACACCACAGTTTACTTGCACTCAGACTGTTATAATGTCTGTCTGTTTCGTCTTGTCTTGACCGCTCTATCTGCGCGCTGTGTCCAGGAACGTGGGCAGTCAGTGGGCCTTGGAGCAGGCTAAGGCCACCCTGGTGAATGAGTACCTGCTGGTGGGAGTGACCGAGGAGCTGGAGGACTTCGTCATGATGCTGGAAGCTGCTCTGCCACGATTCTTCAGAGGAGCCACGGACCTTTACAGAACAGGTGATAGGACTTTGCGTCTGCGGACTGGGTTTTTGTTGTGTCCTTGGGCAAGACACTTCACCCAAGGCCTATGTGTGAGTGGTTGGTGGTGGTCGGAGGAACCGAAAATTTCCTGCAAATTATTTAATACCTATTGCTCAGTCAGACGTGTTACGAAATAACACTAAACATTATGGGACGGTGACATTTTTGTTTTAACTTTTCACAGATCTAAAAGAGCAGGATGTTTTAAGAGCTGTTTGTATATTATTTGTGAAGTAGGGGCGTCATAGACTTCTTGGTACCAGCTCTGGTCAGTGCTGTCCTTGTTCGCTCAGTAAGTTTAGGAGGACGGCCGGGTCTTGGTAGGTTTGCAGTGATGCCATACTCTTTCCATTGCTAGATGGTGTATTTAACTGTACACTGAGAGATGTTCAAAGGTTTGGAAATCTTTTCATAGCCTAACCCAACTTTATACTTCTCAATAACTTCACCCCGGACCTGTCTGGTGTGTTTTTGGACTTCATGACGCTGTCTGCTCCCCAATAGTCTCTTAACAGACCTCTGAGACCATCACAGAGCAGCTGTATTTGAACTGACATTAGATTACACACAGGTAGACTCTATTTAGTCAGTAGATCAACATGTGATCCTTCCGAAATCTTCCTGAAAGCAATTGGTTGCACTAAAAGGAAAGGGGGGGCAGTACTTATGCACATCCCACTTTTTAGTTTTTTATTTATTAAAAAAATATATATATATCATGTATACATTTCATTTCACATCACAATTGTGTGTCACTTAGTGTGTGTCTTTCACATACAATTTCAATTAAAATGTTATGTGAAAGTATGCGGTGGGTTGCATAAGTATGCAACCCACTGCATACTTTCACATAACACTTTATAGCCTTTTTTTTCCGCTTTATAATGTTTTCTTATGCCAAGAGTCCATTTCACAAGCCGAGCAGCTAAACTGTGCAAACAACAGCTTGATATCAGCAAATGCATAAAAAATTGCGCGATAAATCAGCTTCTCTGCGCTTTATTTCTGTTTTTAAACTGATAAACAACAGCAACCGTCCGATCGTTTGCTAATGTTGAACATGCAAGTTTAGACCGTGTGGATGAGCCGCTTGTTTATCTTAGAATATAACAAATATAACATACTTTTTTTTTTTATTGTGTTCTATTCTCATTCTCACGAGACATATTTAATGATTGTTTTGGAGCCGGGTCCTCAGAGAAAAGCGTGCCGACTGTCTGCTGATAAGTGTCCAGCTCCTCTCAGACGCGGCGCTCGGATGAATAATATGCCCAGACAGATTGAGCGTGACAGGTTTAAATCTCAGAGACTCGCCGCTCATAAACTCCCACCTCAAATGAAATCAGCGCGCAGCATTTAGGGGAATGAGCTTGGGGACCGCGTTATCAGCCGTCCTTCAGACGACGCACGCTTTATGTAGATTAGAGAGAGACACACGAAAACGCGGGCAGAATTATGATAAGTTATGGAAATGATCGGCTGAAAGGGGTTTGTGATGTCTGGATGAACTCATTTTCTATTGTTTTTCAATCAGCATTAAAATTCAGACTAACCTGTCCCAGGTGAGGTTATTAATTCTGGGGTGAACCAATCACAAATCTCTCTCTGACTAATTCTTTGTACTGACCCCTTGTGGTGGAGGTTATTGTAGATTTACCCAAAAGAAAAGACACAAAGAATCAGTATCCACAATGGCCAAAACACAAGGTGCATCACATTTTTCTATTTATCCTTTATACAAAAAATATACTACTGCCCAACTACGAGCAGATTATACTGATTTATGTTTATTATCACACAAAATAAACGGTTCCTAAAGATGAAACTGTAATTCAGAAACATTTTGAGGATGGACTAAGGAATTAATCCTTAGGAAAAGCTACATATTTAAAGGAGCACTACAAGAGATAGACTGATGTTCTTTTTTTAAAGGTAAATTATGCAACTTTATATAGGAAAAAAAAGCTAATATTAATACTTATTTGACCTTTCAGCAAACCTGCAGGTTTTTTTTAGGGTTTCTGGTAGGTTTTCACTGCTGATTGATCTGTCTTCATGGTTACGTATACAGTCCATCTGACCTACCAGAAATTCCCCCCAAAAAATCCTGGAGCTCCGTAGAGGTCATCGAGATTGTAATTAAAGGTATAGACAATAGCTGGTAATAGAGTAATACAGACAGTAACACGTCATACTAGCGAGCATTGCCTATCCCAGGGGTAAGGTAGCTTGATAAGGGAATCACACATTTTCACCCTTTTTAGACATTGTCTAGTGGACTGTAAGCATATTAAGCACACACACATAAAGTTGAATTAAAATCAAGTCCATATGAAAATTAAGCAGATTGTTCAGAAGAAGTGAAAACCAGCACTTGAAGCCAGCCGTTAGCATGAAGATAGTTAGCTTGCTTCATTAATTCTGTATTTATGGGTATCATTGCTCCTCTAAGTATCTCTATCTTTAATTGGTAGAATTTCCATCTATATTTCAGCAATTGTTATAGTGATGTCATAGGCGGTGACAGAGTAGTCCTTTTCCCATCTTTGTTTGCCAGTTTCCATCTTTGTTTCCCACTCTGACACCTCCAATTGTGAATATTTCTGGGCGTTTTGATTTGTGGGGTAAAATATACATTATCCAATGATTATTTGCACCAACAAGTCAACAATGCATTGTTTATCTGCGTGGCCTATAAACGGCTTTGTGTCCGTGTAGAACTGATTTTCTCATGACTTCTCCAGTCCTATGTAAACTAATATGAGTGAAGGGGCAGGCACAATTCATGGCGGGGCACAATTCAATGGTGGGGCACAATTCATGGCGGAGCCCACACGAACTTCCGGAATAAGATGAATAAGAGAAAATAATATTGTTTCCAAGGTATCCGATATATCAGCCTATCTTTGTGGTCCATTGGTTCTTTGCATGTTTTATCAATATTCCGTTAACCTAACATTATTTGCTTTTTGCTTGCCCAGGTAAAAAGTCCCACCTGAGGAAGACCACAGAGAAGAAGCCTCCCACTAAGGAATCCATCGCCAAACTGCAGCAGTCGTCCATCTGGAAAATGGAGAACGACTTTTACGAATTTGCCCTGGAGCAGTTCCAGTTTGTTCGGACCCACGCCGTCCGAGAGAAGGACGGGGAACTTTACCTGCTTGCGCAGAACTTCTTCTACGAGAAGATCTACCCCAAGAACAGAGACCAAAAATGAACCCACATGTAATTTCGAAGTGAAAGTTTGTACAATTTTACACCCGATACCACAAGGAACCGCTTTTGACCAGACAAGTGCTGGATATTTCTTACCAAACCTTGTGTGTTTTGGATGTTCTGGAAAAGGAACTTACAAACTGAAATGGGCTAAAGTTTCCATGATCCTTCACTTCAATTGGAGACGTCTCGTGCCATGTGACATTGCTGCAGAATAGTGAAGATGTTCCCATCGGCTCTGTACTGTTTGAATTTAGTTTTACTTATTTTAAAATGTAAAATAACATGCCTCAGTCATGAGTCAAAGTGGCAGCTGTAGAGGTTTGCTGGAATAGGACATGGGACATTTGCAGATGGCACTTTGGTGACATCTAGTGGCAAAGGTGGATAGTGCAAATCCCTACCCAGTACCCACTGATGCATTCTTTTATGACGCTAAAAATTGGTCAGACCGTAAACAATTTGATGCAATTGGCCGAATGCTGATTGGACAATATACTGTCTAAACGTATGCGCTATTTTAATATGATTTTCAAGATTTTAGATCAGACCATTTGAGATCAGGCCACCTGTTGAGTTATATTGTCCCTAGCCTGTCCCTGTACGGAAGAGTGCAATTCTGACTACTGCAGCGACTTGAATGATCTTTTTATAAAAAATAAAAAAAAAACACGAATGCTATGATACAGACATGTAAATTTTTTACTGAAGTGGACATCCATAAACCTTGTATATGTGTCTATGCTGCTGCTGTAAATACTGAACTAGGTTTCCAATTGATTTCTGATTGTGTAAAGCTAATTAACCTATTTATACTGTTGATTATTATGTTTATGGGTTAGGTCACCTACTGCCACCTTATAGTAGATTTTTGCACTTCTTTCTGGTTTCTGGTTTGTTTAAAAATTACGCAGTTGGATTTTGTAACCTCCACCTAAGATAATGCATGCTTTGCTGCAAAACAGAAGTCAAAAGTGTTGCACAAGGAAAGCCCTCTGGTGTTACAAAGCCAAAAAATTACCTAGCATATTGAAGAGGCTGGTTTGGAACTGGACCATTATCAAATCAATCTGCTACAACTAAATGACATTTTTTTAATGTAATTTAGTGTGAAGGCTAATAACAGCTGTTTATTTACAGTGTTGCACTGTATTTGAGGCCCCTTGGCTTGATTCAATCTTAAAATTTGTCTTAAGACGAAAAACGTCATCATTAGTTGTACATCAGTTGTTTACCATTAGATATGTGGGCTGTGTAGAGATTCTTCCTATATCATAATTTTTACAACGCTTAAAAGTATGTGTGCTACAGTTCATATGCAGGACAGCAATCCCCACTTTCTGTCAGTGACACGTAGATCTAAGTGTCTGCATATTTGTGGAAGGACACATATTTGCTGCATACTAGCTGATCCAATGGGAGCATGTATAGATGGAACAAGAGGGGTCTCAAGATTGACCCCTGGGGAACCCCACAAGTCATGGCCATTTTGTCTGAGAAATAGTCACCAGTTTGCTGTTCGCCTCTCTGTTCTCTCTTATCATTACTAAAGTCCTAATTGCATAATCCTATATAGTACATTTGTCTACCACTCACAGTGCACTTGTACAGTCATTTGCTTAAGCCATCGTGTTCATTGACTATTTACCTTTGGAATATAATAATGTTTTGACCATTCAAGATTACCTGTAATGACCTTCCTTCATATGTTGTTTTGTATATCTCAGTAAAAAGTAATAGGTGACCTTTGACCCACTGAAGTAATTTTCTGGGCTTTTGTTGTTCATTTGCACCTGTACAAAAGCGTATTATTGTAACACGTACGTTAGGTCTAGGTTTTGACAGTTATTTAATTACTTTATCACACCAAGCCTAAAAGTGAGATCCCATTTTCAAAGATGGTTGTGCATTGAAGAAGTAAACTCCAGTACAGTCCTGTATTGTCATATCGGAGCGGAAGCTTAGAATGGAAAGGGTTTCCTGCTCATTGTGCCTTTACGACCTGATGTCCTTGTGTTGCAGACTGTGTTCATCTTCTGATTGCCAAAAATACGTAATAAAAATATATAAAAATTATTTGTGTGTGGCCTTCCTCTATGAATTAATATTGCTTATATTAATAGCCTAACAATGCACTACTTAGTTACAAAAAAAGGTAAAGTCGGGACCTGTTTAGTTGTCCTAGCCTGATAAACCACACCCACTTCTTTTCTGCGCGAAAGAAGGTGGGTCTGGACATACACGGTAAACAAGTTGCTGATTGGCGGCTAAGGCCTAGCCGAACCAATCACGACACCGTCACAGAGAATTGACAAGGTTACGTCACTCGCTGCACACCATGTTGTTAGTTCAATTAACATTAACATTAGCCAAAGCTGTGATCTATTTGAGGTTGTGCCCCCAGGCACCTGTACTAATGTTCATACGCATGTGCATTACATGAGCGGGAGTTGCTCGGTGTACACTGTAACTATATGGCGTAGCATGATGGCTCTTCAGTTCTTCTTCAGTAGCATGATGGCTCTTCATCTGTTGTACTGCCTCCTAAATGTTACATGGTGTCAGAAGTTAAAGCGGACAAGAATGGCACAGTTTCAACCATCACATAACCTGAGTTTGCACAGCAACCTAGCGGAAAATTGGAGAAACTGGCTGAAGCGCTTCGAACTCTTCTGTACTGCTAGCGGCGTCGCCAAGAAATCCGAGAAGGTACAATGCTTGACATTTCTTCACGTCGCCGGAGAAGAGGCAATAAAAGTATGCAACACTTTTCATTTTGCCGAGGACAAACAAGACAAAATAGCCGTTTCAAGATTATTGTGAACCTAGAAAAAACGTACCGTATATACAGCACATGTTTTTCACGAGAGCCCAGAAACAAGCTGAGAGCATCAGTATGTCACGGATTTGAAAAATAAAGCCAAAGACTGTGAGTGGGGAAATCTGCACGATTCCATTTCATATGTTGCTTCAGCCCTTTAGGCTTTTGCTGATGCATAATCTCTCGGAAGCTCCGCTTCCCGCCTGAGAAGATCAAACGATCTAACCACTCCAATCACCCTATAAGCCTGGCACACCCCAGGTCCTATAAAAGTAAACCTCAGCCCAACACTCTGCTCCTTTTTCTCTCAGCTCGCCTTTGAGAAATCTATGCGAAGATGTCTACAAGCAAGCATTCTAAGGATAATGGAAGTCTTGCACCTGCGATGGCTTCACCCTCCGGTGTTGAGGTGCGGGTCTGCGACTCCTGTCCGGGTTGTGCATGACACAAGTGGCCAGTCGTCATCTGTGGCTTGGTCTGTCCTCACTCAAGGATACAGACAAGCGGCGCCTCCTGGACCTGCCGCTGTCTACTACGTCCTTGTTTGGCCCAGACATCGAGGCGCTGGTGGAGTGTATGGAGGCTGCTTCGAAGACGTTGGCTCAGCTGGCTCCACATCTCCGTCCGCAGCAGCAGGGACCCCGGGAATCTGCATCTCGGTGGCTGCTATACAAGCAGAGAGGCAGGTCTTCCCCGCGCCACTCCTCTGCGTCTCTAGCGCGTCCGGGCCCCTGTAGGCCTCCTGGACCGGGATTAGACCAGCAGCGGAGAGAGGAACCTAGACGAGACCGCCGTCCTGGGGAAAGGGGGGGAAAGGGGGCCGTCAGGCCCGTTACATCACTAAAGAGCACGCTTCTGTCTCTATCTCTGATAACAGCGTGAAGAGACCACTTGTTTTCAGTGCCTCGACAGCAGTTGACAGCGGGGCTCGGATGGCCTCACTTGTCGAAAAAGCTCGTCCCTCTGCTCGTATGGTGACAACAGGCGTGCACGTGGGGCCTTCTGCGACCCACATCGCTTTGCACTCGGCCAGAGACGCGTCCAGCTCGTGTCTGGGTCTCAAGCTCGGCTCTGGTTCTCGGTTTACCACACACGCTGTGCCAATTCTGAGCGGTGATTAGCCCAGTGTCACAGCACCCTCCACGGTTCCGCTCTCCACTGTGCCAGTCCTCAGCAATGATTGGCCGACTGTTGGTGCAGCGCCTTCCATGGCTTCCACAGTTCTATCGGGTTTGGAAGGGTGCAGGGCTCCTGTCGGTGCCGTGGTTGGACAGGACGCTACGGAGGGGCTGCGAGGCCTGGACGACACAGCGGCTCTCCAAGGAGAGGTGAGATCCATGCTTCAGCGCGGAGCTATAGTGGCTGGGGCTGGGGAAGATCGTCTCGGACACTCGGACTACAAACACTGGAACTCCTCAGGGCTGTGTACTTTCCCCCTGGCTCTTCTCCCTGTACACAAACTGCTGCACCTCCAGTCACCAGTCCGTTAAACTAGGGCTGGGCGATATGGCCTAAAATCTATATCATGATATGAAAAAATAAATATCACGATAACGATATATTTGACGATATAATTGACAATGGACGAATTACTTCAAAATCCCAGCCTTACGCCTATTGGGAAGATTCATTCAGTGTTTTTTTTTTTTTTTACGGCATAATTGTCTTCCAAATATGATCTACTCAAGCAGTTTACATCCTTCATTTAATTTTACTTTTTCAGCACGTGTCCCCGTGTTCTACAGTCACCGTTTATGCTGCTCTGATGGAGCGGAGTGTAACATAAATTATATTGTGTCCACAACGATATAAAAAATGACAACGATATCAAAACATTATATCACGATAACGATATGCGATACAATATGGCCCAGCCCTACGTTAAACTGATCAAGTTTGGGGACGACACCACCCTCATCGGGCTCATCTCGGACGGTGATGAGTCCGCCTACAGGAGAGAGGTGGACCGGCTGGCGTCCTGGTGCAGCCACAACAACCTGGAGCTGAACGCCCAGAAGACAGTGGAGATGATAGTGGACTTTAGGAAAGACACAGCCCCACCGTCCCCCCTCGCCCTGACAGACTCTCCCACCCCCATTTCCATCATGGACTCCTTCCGTTTCCTGGGCACCACCATCACCCAGGACCTCAAATGGGAGCCGACCATCTGCTCCCTCATCAAGAAGGCCCAGCAGAGGATGTTCTTCCTGCGGCAGCTGAGGAAACTTAAGCTGCCAACCAGGATGCTGGTGCAGTTCTACACGGCCATCATCGAGTCCATCCTCACCTCGTCCATCACCGTGTGGTTCCCCGGTGCTACAGAACGGGACAAGCACCGGCTGCAGCGCATTGTACGTGCTGCAGAGAAGGTGATTGGCTGTGAGCTCCCATCTCTCCAGGACCTGTTCACCTCCAGGACCCGGAGGCGTGTGGGTCGGATCACAGCTGACCCTTCTCACCCTGGACACAGACTATTCACCCCTCTCCCCTCAGGCAGGAGGGCTATGGTCTATCCAGACCCATACCTCCCGCCACTTGAACAGTTTTTTCCCATCCGCCATCAGACTAATGAACAAGTCTCTGTAGCTTAGTTACAGACTCATGGATGTATCTGCACTTGCACTGTGCGGTGTGTCCACACTTAGACCCGCTGCTATCACTTTATAACACTTAATATCACTATCACTATACGCCTATCTGGTGGTATTTACAGTGGTATCTGGTGGTATTTTTCTGGTACCACCAGATACCACTCTAAATACCACAAGATAACCACCAGATACCACTCTAAATACTACCAGATGCAGAGACAGGACAGATCCACATCATGACACGGTTTCTTTCGGTTAAACTTTTCTAAACACACTACACTTTGACGAAGTGAAAGCACTTCCCCGTCAAAGATCTTTACATAGTGTGAGCGCTCACTCTGCCACTAATAATCTACAAAAACTGTACCAAAAATGTCTAATACAGAGTGAGCGCTTATTTTTCCACAAACAATCTTTGATATTCCCCTCAAACTGCAGCTGCTTGTAAAGTCGTAAACAACAGCGCGTAAACTCAGCCTCCGGGTCTGTCCCTAAAGGTAAACACGTCTTTCTTGTTTCTTGTCACTGCTCTGTTTTGTTTTTCAATTTGCCTAAAAACTCAAGTTTCTTATTCAGTCCTGGTTTAGTCCTGGTTCATAATAACTGGTTTAGTTTGGCTCTGGGTTTTACAACCTGGTTTAGTCCTGGCTCAGTCCTGCTGCAGACCGCGGCTGGGCCATCAAACCACAAAGGTTTAGTGCGTTACAGCTATAACTTAAAGCGAAGCAAAGCCATAAGTTATAGTTTTGCTTTGCTCCATTTGCGCTGAAGCAGCTCATTATCTGCGCACATGTTCATGTTGCTTTTTTTAGACTCGCTAAAAAGAACCGAAAGTTGGCACCGAAAGAATTTTAGTTTTTCGATACCACCCCCGACCGGAGCTTTTCGGTCGGTACCAACGGTGCCCCTCCCTAGCAATGAGCACAGAAACAGCAATCCCAGAGAGCCAGTACTTTCCCATCCAATACCAAACAGACCGTGGGATAAAGTAGGGACCGATCTCTTTCACTACAACGGATCTGAGTTTTTACTGTGTGTGGACTACTTTTCGAAGTATCCCAAACTCATGAAACTGAAAGTCGCAGTGTCCTGGTGGCTTTGAAATCAATGTTCGCCAGACATGGCTGATGAAGGGCTAGACCCGAAACGTCAACCACCACCTTCGGTGAACAATAAATCGGTGAGCGAACCTCAGTTGTGCGGATCTTTTCCTTTTCTTGCCAGACATGGCATACCTACCTGATGTGGTTATATCTGATAATGGACCTCAGTATGCCACTGCAGAATTCCGAGAGTTCGCGGAAAGCTGGGAATTCAAACATGTGAAGTCCAGCCCCACACATGCTCAGTCAAAAGGACAGGCTGAAAGGACAGTACAGACTGTTAAAAATATCCTGAAGAAATCAGAATGCAGCAAAGGTGACCCCTATATTTCACTTTTGGAGTACTGAACTACACCTCTGGAAAATGTAGGACTTTCACCAGCACGCTTGCTCATGCTCAACAAAACTAAACAAAACTTCCAACGTCCATGTCGCTACTCACCCCATAGGCGCCGATCCCGTGGGTGCTGCGGGGCTGAAGCACCCACTCAAATCTTTGGGCACCCAGGCGAATTTTCCCTGATTACAAAATGATTCAATAAATAACGCCTAACCTGTTTCCTCCAAATACACAAACCCGGGTTGATTCATAACATTTATATACCCGCTCGTGTAGCTCCATAGGTGCAGCGCATGGCTCATATGGCCGGGGTCCCAACCACGAAAGTGCTGGTTCGATCTTGCCTTTTTTTTTGACTGGGCACCCACTGGGAAGAACATAAATCGGCGCCTATGACTCACCCCACCTGGTTCGGACAAGATTAATCAGCAACTACAACGAAAGCAGGAGAAACAGAAACTGTACTTCGACAGACAAACATGGACATTGCCAGATTTGCAGGAAGGAGAAAATGTCAGGATGCAAAGAGGAGGCACATGGCAGTCGGCAGTGGTCCTGCACAAACACCAGCAGCCACGTTCATTTGTGATTCGCACACTGTTTTTGAGTGGTAGGGGAAACCGGAGTACCCGAAAGGAAACCTACGCAGACACGGGAAGAACATGCAAATTCCACACAAAAAGGCCCCGGCCTGGTGGGAATCGAACCTGCTACCTTCATGTAGCTCTGCCCCTTTCCGGTTGAGTCTGATTGACGGATGTCAATCACAGCCATAGACTGTATAAAGAACAGCAGAGCTTCATGGATCTATTATAATAATCATCTTATGAGGAAGTTTTACCTTTGAGAGCAGACAAGGATTATTTAAAGCAGAACTAAGAATTTTTAATGGGCCAAATTGTGGGCTATATTTTAATTCCAAATATTAATGTGGAGGACTCTGGGCAGTTTCTTTTTCTTATGAAAAATCCGGAGATCTTTTTAAGTTTATTTCCAATTTGCCTGATGAAGGTCTCAGGACCGAAACATTGACCTAATCCTAGTAAACTATTTTTGCAAGGTTGGCAGTGTGCGGGAAGTATTTATTTATATATATATATTTTTGCAATAGCTGTCCTACCTTTCATGTCCTGCAGAGGGAGCCGTTTGCTCTGCACGTTCGGAGAAGAAGCAGTGCCTTGTTAGATTCCAGAATGTTGGGCTGCATGGCTGCGGTGTTCTGTTTGTGCATTCTAATTAACTAAAATAGAAAATAGGCATCCTCAGAACGTCTTTCGACAGTCAGTTTAAAAATAATAACGGAGCAGCCCGACCTATTTGTATTGCCCATTTATGCTACATTGCTACGATAGGCTATATGCGCGACTCGCACACACAGACAGCATCAACGACGCTGTGAAATTGCAGCTGGCCAAAAAATTGACGTAATCTTTCACAAACAATTTTATACGTGCTTTGTTGCTGTGTTGATAGAAAAACAGCCTTGACGCTGTATGGATGACTCCACAGATGAACATGCTAAATATGCTCATAAGTGTACGGTCATATCTTTGGCGACACGTGTATTTACCTATATTAAATTTAACAAAATTCAAATAAGAAAAAAGGCTTCGTCCCTGGGTGGGCTCGAACCACCAACCTTTCGGTTAACAGCCGAACGCGCTAACCGATTGCGCCACAGAGACTTGTGAATACCTTCATGTGCAAGTTTACCTTTTGTAGGTTTCCATGGTAGTGATTTAGAGTTCATCAAAATTTGATAAGGCGTACTTGACAGTGGAAACTGATGATTTCACGTATAAAGTTGAAACCTTACTCCAGACTTTTACACAAAATAGCGAATACACGTTGTTGTAGTTTTAGATTAGGTTATGAGTGTGTGTATTGCATTGTTTGTATAATGTCAGTTATCTTAAAAGAAACAAATGATTGAGGAGGAAAACATACAGGAACGGTGAGCAATAGCATAAATCAACCAGTATAGGTAACAATGATTTTTGAATCATAAATAAACATTTTGCCAGCAGATGGCACTATAGGACCGACGCAATACATAGCTTTGATTTACTTTCCAGCTGATTCCCATTTGTCAGAGATAAAACATTGACCTATTTTCAAATAACCAAGGCAAATGTTTCTTTGAAGAGTTGTGTTTTGAGAGGTTGTGTATCAAGAGGTAAATCTTAATACCCTTGTTTATTATTTGAGATGTGTCTTGAGTGTGAGGCGCAGAGCTGAAGGGGGGGACTAGGGGGTGCTCCGAAAGATTTTAGCCTCTAAATCAAAGGAGCACTAGTTATCTCTAGAAACATTCCTCGGACGTTTAACGTGAAAAGGAGTGAGTAGGACTTTCTAACTAAAGTACAGGGCAATGTCTGAGGCCCAGTGTGACGTTAATGCGGCCGTGCGTCAGTGCGCACACTCGGCGACGGCAAGAGTCGGGGTGAGCCTGACTCCACGGTCATTATTACAGTCATTCACTAAATTTGATCAATGAGGTGAAGTGAGACTGATAAAGTCAGGCAGTGCTCCTCTGGCTCTGAACACAAATCAGAGGTTATTATTGTGCACTTTTGATACAGCGACGTGAGCGCGGCTGAACCTAAAGCACAATAACAGACCGAGTCCTCCAGCAACGAGACAAAGTCTGGACGAGGAAATTACGCACAACAGCGGAAAAAAGTTGCCTTAAGTCATGAGCGCGTTGCTCTTCTCTCACGTCGTGAGCATCCGCCTGATAATCAACTCAACTTTAACATTAACTGTGTTCGAGATAGAAGCGGCTCTGGGATGCAGAGCGTGAGGGGAGCGTGATGGGAGATTAGGACGTAAAAAGCAGAGCCACACATTCACGAGCAACTGCTCTTCTGGCCACCCGCCCTCCCGGGGTTGACGTAAAACCGTCTCACGGAGGCTCCTCGGTGCCGCTGGAGTTAAAGGCAGGCCCAGAGCATCCTCCTTCTCCATACAGCACTTTTACCGCTCAAGACGCCTTTGCAACCCAAACACTGCTGTTCAGTTCGCTCGGACGCCGAAAATTACGCATTTGCGGTTGCACGCGCGTTTATTATGTATGTTATGTTGTCTAATCCCCCCAAAAATGTAATTTTTTGTGAGCACCCCCAAGAAAGCCCTCAGCACCCCCTAAGCACCCCCTGGGACAAATGTCTGGCGCCGCCGCTGGGTAAACAGTGGACAGTGGAGTCAACTCTGGTTTCTGTTTCAGTGGGCTAGCAGCGTTGTGTTGAATCCAGTCTGTAAACACTTGTCAAGGATTTTACGGTAAATGGGTGGCATGACTACAGCTGCATAATTACATAGGCATAGGCTATATTAATGATAATAGGCTCACATCACTGTCTTATTAGTTCCAACAGGTAACAATCAGAGATGCTATGCCTTTGAGATCAAATTGATCACCCATATTGAGTCTAAAAGGGATTATTAACTAGTTTCCTTAAGCGCACACTTTGGATGATGGTGAACTATGTTTCTCTTAGTGCAAAGGCCCGAAACAAGGTAGATATTGCATCAAAACGCAGTAGTTGAGCATAATAGACTATAGTATAAGTAACCTACAGACTCTATCAGCAGTCCAGGATAAAACAGAATATGTCACTGTTTATTGTATTATTTGTCCTACTTGGCTATATCTTTTTGTTTACAAACAATAACAAACTCCTTCCTAACTTAAAGTGATAGTCTGTGAGATTGAAAAAAAGAAAGAGGGAGAGAGAGTGAATGAAATTTGAAAGTAGACAGTTGAGCTCCCCACCTGATTGGACCCGAAAGCAAAATGTGGAGAGTGTAAACAAAATTTCAAAGGTGACCAATCAAGCTCCCTCCCCCTTTCCCACTGGAAATCTCGTCTCATTGGTCAAAGTGATGGCACCGGGGATTCTGATATGTGTCTGAGATCAGCAACGGGAGAGACTAAAGGGAGGGGAAAATATACACATTTAATATTACTTACATTACGTTATATTGGTGGGTTGCAGGTTCTAAAATGTGATGATGTCACAGGACCCAGTGGGGGCAGGAGCCAGTTTTTCCTATTAACTGCATTACACTTTCACAAGTCGTATCTAAAAAGAAAATGTATGAATTACAAAAGTGATCATTAATATCAGTCGCTGGGTCCATGATCTCTCTGTACAAGACCGAAAATGTCCTCAAAAACAAAATAATTTTACCTCTATATCAGAATCAGAATCAGAATAGGTTTTATTGCCATTGTTTCAGAACAGGGTTCACAAACTAGAATTTTTTCTCGGTGCAAACGTGCGACATAAAACATATAACAAAGAATTAAGATCAAAAATAAGCTAAAGAACTTTAAACGATAAGGCTATAGGGGCATGCATACAAATATTTAATAAATAAGATAAGACAACAACAATTTGACATTGAACAACAGCGGGATTGTATTTACAGATGTATAGGCATATAAAGTGATATTAAGTGTTATAAAGTGATAAGTGACAGCAGCGGTGTGGACACACCACACAGTGCAACAGTGCAGATACATCCATGAGTCTGTGACTGAGCTACAGAGACTTGTTATTGTTCATGAGTCTGATGGCGGAGGGGAAAAAACTGTTCAAGAGGCGGGAGGTATGGGTCTGGATAGACCGTAGCCTCCTGCCTGAGGGGAGAGGGGTGAATAGTCCGTGTCCAGGGTGAGAAGGGTCAGCTGTGATCCGACCCACACGCCTCCGGGTCCTGGAGGTGAACAGGTCCTGGGGGGATGGGAGCTCACAGCCAATCACCTTCTCTGCAGCACGCACAATGCGCTGCAGTCGGTGCTTGTCCCGTTCTGTAGCACCGGGGAACCACACGGTGATGGAGGAGGTGAGGATGGACTCGATGATGGCCGTGTAGAACTGCACCAGCATCCTGGTTGGCAGCTTGAGTTTCCTCAGCTGCCGCAGGAAGAACATCCTCTGCTGAGCCTTCTTGATGAGGGAGCTGATGGTCGGACCCCATTTGAGGTCCTGGGTGATGGTGGTGCCCAGGAAACGAAAGGAGTCCACAATGGAAATGGGGGTGGGAGAGTCTGTCAGGGCGAGGGGGGACGGTGGGGCTGTGTCTTTCCTAAAGTCCACGATCATCTCCACTGTCTTCTGGGCGTTCAGCTCCAGGTTGTTGTGGCTGCACCAGGACGCCAGCCGGTCCACCTCTTTCCCGTAGGCGGACTCATCACCGTCCGAGATTAGCCAATGAGGGTGGTGTCGTCCGGCAAACTTGATCAGTTTAACGGACTGGTGACTGGAGGTGCAGCAGTTTGTGTACAGGGAGAAGAGCCAGGGGGAAAGTACACAGCCCTGAGGAGTACCAGTGTTTGTAGTCTGAGTGTCCGAGACGATCTTCACCAGCCGCACGTGCTGTCTCCGGTCGTATAATATATAATATTATAGGTCTTTAGAACCCTGTGATGTCACCTGCAACCCAACAATTGCAGACCCAGACGCTTACATTAACGCTGTCTTTTAAATTTAATTTTTTTTCTAAACTTACGCACTATCACTTTTTCTAACATCCCAATTATTCACAGGGATGAGTTCATAAGCACATGTAACTTTAATTTAGCATGCTTATTCAAAATGATCTTCTTGATAAAAGGTAAAGATGGATGTGCAAAAACGGCCTGTGAGAGGGCTATTTACATAGGCTAAATGGGGCCCCTACAAATTGATTCTTTAAGTTTTACAGGGTCCCAACAAATGAATGTATCTCATCAATTTAGCTCATCTTGTCACAATCATATTTCTCCCATACTCTCTGTTTTTAATCAAACTCTTGGATGACTGAAAGCGTAGATGAGGTAAGTGAAGTTTGTGGGTCACATGTGCTGTGTGTGTGTCCGGGGCAGAGCGGCTCTGGGGCGGGCGTCTCCACTTTTAACCACCGCCTCTTTTCTCCTGCTGCACTGGGACAACCTTTTTTTTTTTTTAATCTGAGCTCCAGTTCACCCTCCTCTGGCCCCAGACCACTGCGGGACAGCGACCAACAAGTGTCAGACACGGCATGGGAAGCCTTTCGTGCCCGAGATGAGCGGCTATCCGCGGAGATCACAAGCGTGTTTTTGTCGAAAGCGAGGGAAAACTAAAGCGAGGCTTGTTTTTGGACTTCCAGGCTGCTCCCCGTAGGATTTGATTCAAAGGCGAAAACCAAGATGGCCGCCGATTCCGTGCAGGTAGGAAAAAGTTGACAACTGTTGCGAAAAGTGTGCAAAGTTGCTTCAAAAGTGCTATTAAACCCGACGAACACATTAAACTAATAAAAGACGAGATGGGAGGCACGGTCGGGGTTGTATTTTAGCGGCACGCCATGTTTTGGACCCCCGTAATGTTCTTGGGAAGTATCCAGGGATTGAGGCCCGGGAAACACATTTCCAAAACAAATTTTAACGTGTTTTATTTGTTGCTTATAATTGTCAGTTTTCTTTCCATTCGTTCGTACGCTTACTTTGAAATCCCATCTTAAACGGTGATGGTGACACCCCATGGCACCGCTCCCCCATGATGTTGCCTATGTGTTTATTTTTCCCATAATGAGATCTAGTAACTTACTTTATGACAGAGGGGGTAGAGATTCTAATGCAATGCCATTGCATTCACATATATTAGACAGGGCATTGACATCGTTTTAGTTTTACAGTCGGCTAAAAGAACCTGTAAAACAAAACACAGTGGCAACTTTTAGACATTGTTTTCTACGTTCAAAGTGCATGCATTATGGTTTAATTCACATGACTGACTGACTGTGTTCCTTGTCTGACATACAACTCTGCACTTTTCAATTAGAGCAGAGAATACAACAGAGCGGTGTGGTTTCTGACAAAAGTGTTAGCCAAATGTCTTATTTATCGACCACACGGTATAGTCCTTTATCTTAACCTTCTTGCTACTTGACATTGTCTATCTGTTATCGCTAGCTTCGAACAGTAAACAATTCAAGGGCCATTTTACACGTGCGCTAAGATAACATTTCGTGCGTAATGAAAGGGCTCAGTCCCACGTTCACTGCTGCTGTGTGAAGCTATTTATATAGAGGTGAACTAATGGATGTTTTCCATTACTTGTAGCTAGTTGTTCTGCGGTATGGTGGAGATAATGATACAACAATAGCTCACACACAGCCAAGAAGCACAAGCCAGTATTCTGGCTAAATGCTAATTGTGCAAAATGCAGTCTCCACATTTGTTAAGCAATGTTACCTCCAATAACAGAGTGGGAAGATATTGGCAAAGCGTACTATCATTTACGTTTATTTAATTTAGTCCATTGCTAATATACTGTTTATGGTTAGATCCCAAATTAGACCTGGGGGTACTTGCTTGTGAGGTCTCATATTTTACGAGGTAGTACTTGGTGTGAAAATGTTTGAGAATCATCACTGCCCCTACCACTTAGCCTATAGGTGGCTAAGTTAACTTTGTTGAAGAAAATGTGGATTCTTGTTTGAAAAAAAAAAAAATAGATTAAGTGCGGTTTTACTTCCAGAAGCACAAAGAAGAATAGGATGAAGTAGGATAAAGTGATCTCAGCCAATATTAGTTGGTAAACATTATGACATCTACACAAAGAACTGCTGTTATGGGGCAATTGTACTCCCGACTCTATAAAATCTCCATCAAACGTGTTTTTAATTAAAGCCATGAGTAATACCGTCAGTGTAAACCATCCCGTGTCTATGAGTAACCATGACTCAGCAAGTCTTCTTGAAGGAGTTTCACTACAATGACCTCACACTAAAAATAAATCATCCTGACAGAAAAACGGAGAGTCTAGCGATGGGACGCCCACAGACTCCTGAGAAGCTGCTCCATGTTGCTGGCCGAAAGTTCCATGTTTTTGCTGCTAGCTTGAGTATTTGTTCGGTGACGTATCAGGCAAAGTGTGTTTTATCTTGTGTGTGTGGAAACAGGTGGCACCATTGTTATGTCACTGAGGATCTGCAGTCAGACATAATCGATGACTCTTGCGCAATGTCTAATGTCGGGGTGATGTCACACCAAAACATGTGGATTTCTTTCATTTTGATTACAGCTGAATAATATGAGGAACCATTTTTATTAACCAATAACTGTCTTGAATATTGCCATAACAATATTGTAGTGAGATTTTGATCAATCATTTCATAAGTACGTTCCAATAGTTTTAAAAATAAATCGTAAGCAGTTTGTTTTCCATCAAATTGCGTCAAAACAAGACTTAAAGTCATTTAAACTAGGGCTGAACGATTAATTGCATTTGCAATTTTATCGCGATATTACACAACGCGATTTCGTAATCGCAGGGCACGCGATTTGGGAAGTAAATGGAGCAACGAGATATGGCAGCAAAGTCCGCTCCGTCGCGTGCTTTTGTTTACGTCTCAGTCTAGTTAAGGTGCGCGGTAGATTGTGGATGTACAGTGAAAATATCAGCGTTTATCATGCAGCCACCGCGAAGGAATATTGCTTTTCTCCGTTAGCATTGCGTTAGCCACAGCGCTAATCACGCCATTCCGTCGCCGCTACTACACGCTCTGATGATCACAGAAACTCCCTCACCTCCGGATTCTACGCCTCTGCCTCCACAGACATATATAGGTGAGTCTGTGCTGATTGTAAAAAGTAAAGAGTCGTTTGTGGCTCAGTTTAGGGGGCTTATGTTTGGGAATGTTGTGGATAAAGAACTTATCTCAAAAGCATAATGACGTTTCATGACCATTAAGTATCCGCGGAGGCGATGTGCCATGTCTGTTACGTTTTTGGTGCATAGCTTCAAATCCACAGTTCTCATGCAGCCAAACTTGTGGCAGGACCAGCTCATTGTTCGGTGTGTGGAGTTTGGAGGAATGAAATGGAAACCTTTTGGGTGCTAAATGGCACTGGACTGGAGTGGAAAGCATTCAGTTTTTTGTATGAACTGTGTTTTATTTAACAGGTCCATCTCCTTTTTGTTCTTGTACCATATTAGCAAATCTATATCGAAATAATGTAAAGCTGAATTCTAAAGTGGACATATGCCTAAAGTGGCTTATAGTTGGTACCACCATCGTTTTAGTAAAAGCTTTGTTCCCTCTGCCCTTTCCTTGATGAACAAGTAGGGATCTAATCGCCCCTGACACGGCTTCTTATCTCTGTTACTGTCCAGTGGCTTAAATTTCTGTTGTATCTTTAGGCACATCCTGTTAGTATCTGGAGCACTTACAAGTTTTATATTTAGACATGTATGTGGTGTTTTATCTTTGTATAATGTGTTTTTAATGTTGACTAGTTCTCAGAATTGCAAGACAAATTTACCTATGGGTATAAATAAAGTAACCTAACCCACCTTTGCTATGCCCAGTCAGACCTTGGAAGCTAAGCTGGGAAGGGCCAGGTTGGTACTTGGGTGGGAGACCGTTTAGTAACACCAGGAAGGAGTGAGTGAGTGGTTGGTGGTGGTCGGAGGGGCCGATGGCGCAGATTGGCAGCCTCGCTTCCGTCAATCTACCCCAGGGCAGCTGTGGCTACAATAGTAGCTGACCACCACCGAGTATAGAGTGAATGAATAGTGCAATGTAAAGCGTCTTTGAGTGTCCAGAAAAGCGCTATATAAGACTAATTTATTATTAGTTATAAACCTAGTTTTGGGTACCTCAGAATGTGTATATATATTTTGTACCCTTTTTAAATATTTTTTTTCTGTACTATCAACAAAGGACTGTGTTGGTTTGCATCTTGTTTTATTTTTAGCAAAGCTTTTATTTTTAGCTAATGGCATGCTAACGAGTTGATGAGCTGTGAAAAAAACACACATAATAGCTAAAAAGGGTCCGGTGGTTTAAGCAACAAAATGCTTAAAATGTTCTGTAGTGCTTAACAGTAGAAGAAGAAACGTTTGTTCAGTGTTTGAGTATAGGACTTTCTGATTTCTTTGGTGTGGGGGTCAACACATCAATAGCAAACACTTGGTTGGAGTAACTCTTTATAGACCTGTGCCTTAGCCATAACATGCTGTGTTACTGTGTACGTTTGTGGAGTGGAGCTGCTAATCTTCAGTCAGACAGGTGCTCTGGATCTACTGTACGCTTGTGTCATGTATGTTGTGTTGGGATCTGTGTTTATTGGCCTGTGCTTCTATTCTTGGCCTGTCCGGGCTGCTGCGGGTGTCAGGTTGAAGTCACTTAGGCTTTTCGACTCAAATGGTTCTGTCTTCCACAGAGGCCTCAACTTTTCCATTATTTTGTCCTGTTTGTTGGATATATATATTATATTAGCATAGAGGCTATGTTTGATACAATATCATATTTCTTTGTTGGTGCTCAAGTGCTATTAGTTGTTACTTTGTTATGCCAGAATGCTTTCACTCGCAGCGGCTGGCAAAGGGTTCGCAACTTCGCACGCATCACTGTGGCAGAGAGGCTTTGTTCCCTGGGATTACAAGAATGTATATTTCTCAGTCATCCAGTTGGTTAATTGGATTTAGTAAAAACAAAACAACTGAACTTTGCACATAAACAAGTCGGGTCACTGTTTTGAGGACAAGGACAGGTTCCTGTTGGGGACGTAGTTTGAGAGAAGGGCGATAAAGGCCACATAAATCTATACGCATGGCCCTCAATAGGCATGGAGGACCGCGCTTCCAGTTACTGCGCACCTGGTTTGGCATTTCATTTAAGTTCAGTTGGTGTTCCCTTGGATTGGCCAGTAGACTTGTGTATGTACATTTGAGCTGCAGGATTTTTGGAAATGTATAAGGGGCGACGGTGGCACAGATGGTAGAGTGGGTCGTCTCATGATTGGAAGGTCGGGGGTTCGAATCCCACCTCCTGAAGGTGCACGCTGTCGTTGTGTCCTTGGGCAAGACACTTCACCCACCTTGCCTCCAGTGTCTGCGTACACTGGTGTATGAATGGGTGAGAGGTTCCTTGCTGTAAAGCGCTTTGAGTGCCTAATGTAGGTGGAAAAGCGCTATATAAGTTGAGACCATTTACCATTTACCATAAAAAAAAATGTAAACAAAATTGAATTAATTGTAAATATAACACAAAACAATCCAGTACAGGATCATCATCCAAACCCTTCCCAGACCCCTACACGCGGGCCTGCCAAGTCTTGATGTAGGTCGGCAAGTATGGGTTTCCTTGTTTTTGTAATTTAACATTTTGTTACAATATTGCCTGTGTGATTAGATTTGCGTTTGATGTTTTAAAACCAAGACGCACAGTGCACATTTGAAATTCATCCAGGAGCAGGAATATTTGAGGGGAACATTGAAGTATAAACTGCTGAACTATAATTGTTAGTCAGTGGGGTTAAATTCTGCATCTGCCACCAGAGGGGACGGTGGTTAAATGGGCCTCAGAACTTTCTTTCTGGTGAAGGCTTTTGACCATTGTGCATTTTTAACATTTCATACATTCATTCATGGATTTTATAGATGGAATTTGTTGTCCACCAATAAAGCTGCAAGTATTTTCTCACTCTGATTGATGGCTGGAACCACTTAATTTTATAGTATTGCCTACAAACAATAAGTCAGAGAAGTCTTCTGGTAGCAAGTAGTGCCCACGTTAAAGCTTAAGAACATGACGCCATGTTCTTAAGCTGACTAAGGTCTTTTTGATTGTGAATAATTGTGCATCACGACCTTGCGTGAATCCATTTTTCCTCTGCATTTGCCTTATTGTCTGCCAGGAACCGTGAGCGACCACAGAGCAGTTCCTGGGGTAATGTCTACAGATCTCGGGTCATTGAGAGAAGGTCCTTTTATTGGGCATAGGTGACGGTGGAATTCAAGGCATCAAGGAAAACATCCAAACTCTGCATGGTTCAGGACCCAAATCTGGGACCCTTTAACCATAAGATAAGGGTACTGTACCCCATCACTCAATAAGTCTCTCATTGACCTTATATATTTGTATGGAAACTCCTGGCTGCCAGAGCGGTTTGTTGTAGCACACTGCTGCATATTGGTTACGAACAAGGCTTTATCTTATAGGACAGAATCCTGTTCTGCTGGAAATGTTACGTTGGTATTAGCCATCTTTCTCCTTATAGGTTTTGAAACGCTCCTTAAGCCGTAAAGTTGACTCCCCATTGTTTGACTTTGTACAGTATAGCCTTAGTATCAAAGATGGCGCCTGTCTGTAGTGATTTGTGGCCGTCCATTAAAACGGCCTGTAGCTAACGCAGCCTTTTCATTTACACACCACTCCTACATTCAGCAGAGCAGGCCTCGCCGACATGAACAAGCTCCCTCCATCCATCATAAAGAGTTTGCATTGTGCTTTGAGTGGAAACACTTGCTTACAATTCCTCCCTGTCTTCTGTTGGAAACTAATAGGTCTTAAGTTCCTGACCTGACTTCATTTCCGTGAAGTGCCTTCACCCAGACAAGCATGTAAAAGAGGGAAATCATACAGGCAGGTAAAGGTTTTTTAAACAACTTTGGACACGTGCCTTGTGTGAGGCCAGTTAGGAGTGGAAGTAAAATCCTAAGAACTAGGGCTGCGCACTTCATCGTAATAAAATCAAAATTACAAACACTGCAATTATTTAGGGAGCCTAATATCCTTAAGCAACAAACTATTTTATGATTGTTGTGTAAGTTTAGCAGTTTGTATTTCTGTCTTTTCTCAAATGTTAATGCTTCTGGACATGTTTGAAATCCCTGGGCTACTTTAAACCCGTCTCATCTTTTAAGATTTTCGCGAGTTGTATTTAGCGCTGGGCCACCTTATCTGATTGGCCTTTTGGGAGTTTCCTTGCATTGTTTGCCTGTTAAATAGGCCCACTGTCTGTCGTAGCAGCGCTGTCCTGGCGCTTTACAAACAGCCTACATGAGACGCGTTTGTTGTTTCCTCTGAGCTGAAGAAGTCCAATGTCTTTCTCCCTCGTACCTTTTTTTTTTCTCTTCCAGAGGCTCTGACCTCGCCATTACCTGTGACTCATGCGGCCGGCCTCCTATAGCCGCAGAGAAGAGTATCGCGAGCACGGTTTACCCCTTGAAGGAGCGCCGTATAGGCCCGAGGAATGGGGCGTGAACGTTGGCCCAGTGAGGAGGGGTGTGTGCGGAGCAGGGAAATCCCTCATCAGGCTCCTGCTGACCTCACAGAAGGTTGCAGTCGAAGCATAAGGGGGTTTCTGACCCATTTATATATTCATACAGTCGTGCAAAAGTGCAACGCTTGCAGTAGTGTCCTCGGCCTCATTGTCTGGAAGTGAAATGTTTCAAGTTTATGATTTCACACCATAATCTTGCCTGGAGGGACGTCGTCAGTAGAATTGACATGATGGATTCATGTCTTTAGGTTTACTGTAGCTATTTACTTAATAGTTTTACTTTTTCTCATTCATCTGGTAAAAGTGTGAAAGAGTGGTGTCGTACAAGTATTTGCCCTTGTTTACAAAAATATGTTAGTACGATGCACGTTTAGGCGCAGGTCTTAGGTCATCTGCAAACTTTTCATTTGCTTGCGTTACATGAGCTGAAACTAAGAATTTTAAATGACTGCATACCTTAAAAACAAAACGTCCTTCCTTTTAGCTTTTATTTTACATATTTTTATTTTCAAGAGGAATAGCTCCTTGAGATGAATAATCTCGTTTTCGAGGGGGTCCTCTAATTATTTGACATTGGTACAGAGCGGGCCATATAGAAATGTTACTGGTGCATTAAGATTCTCTCAATAAAAGCTTAATCGAAAATTTCCTACTGATGCCATTATGAAAACTAAATGCTTATCGAAATAGAGATTTCTTAAATAAAGTAAAATGTTTGGAAAATGTATTAAACAAAAACAAGCATGGAGACCCTAAATAAGCAGCAAATATTTTATTGCAGTCACAGAATGAAAACACTGGAAATATTTCAGCTTTTTTGGCACCGCTTTCACTAGAACCTCACTGGTATACTTCATATACTCCTGGTTCCATTGGCCTCTGTCCTCAGTGGGTGCCCATGTGTTTTGAGACTACACTGGTGAGCAAAGGTTTTCCTCCAGACTGTACAGCTGTAAGGTCTCTCTCCTGTGTGTCCTTATGATATAAACAACTGAATGTTTTTTAACTGTGCTCTCATCTAGATTATCTCGTGGTACAGAGTGTAATCAGCTGTAAGGTTTGTCTCCTGTGTGTGTGTTTGATTATGAACATCTAATTACTTATAGTTGCAAATAGGGATGTCAAGATGAATCAGCTTTACGATTACCACGGTGCTCACGTGATAATCAGCTGTTCAAGCGAGTCCCGTTGCTGAACCTTAGTCTGTTTATCAAAGCAGCATAACTTTGCTAACATAAAACTACCTAGACTAGATAATAATCATTATAATTATAACTTAATATTATAACAATTATAATGAAGTGTTACAGTTTACTATAGTTTTATTGTTTTGTATTTTTCCAAGTCGTTTTTTCCTTTTTTTCAAATTTTATTTTTTACTAGCCCTGAATGTTTTATCCATCCATCCATCCATTTTCTTCCGCTTTATCCGGGGCCGGGTCGCGGGGGCAGCAGTCTCAGCAGAGATGCCCAGACTTCCCGATCCACGCACACCTCCTCCAGCTGTTCTGGGGGGACCCCGAGGCGACACCAGGCCAGCTCGGAGACATAGTCCCACCAGCGTGTCCTGGGCCTTCCACGAGGCCTCCTCCCAATAGGACATGCCTGGAACACCTCACGAGGGAGGCGACCAGGAGGCATCCGGAACAGATGCCCTAGCCACCTCAGCTGGCTCCTTTCGACGTGGAGGAGCAGCGACTCGAGTCCGAGCTCCTCCCGGGTAACTGAGCTCCTCACCCGATCTCGGAGGGTGCGCCCAGCCACCCTGCGAAGGAAACTCATTTCGGCCGCTTGTATTCGCGATCTTGTCCTTTCGGTCATTACCCAGATCTCATGACCATAGGTGAGGGTGGGAACGTAGATCGATCGGTAAATCGAGAGCCTGAATGTTTTAAATAAATAAAATATCTCAGTTTCCCGTCATTAGGCCGAGAATCGTAAAATCTTTGTGACGTCCCTCGTTGCAACCCCGACGATTATAAAGTCCATGGGTGTCATTTATCACGGCAGGTGCTAAATAGCGGGTGCAAGCTGAAAAATAAAATATACTATTGTGTTGGCATTTTGCACTTAATTTACCATTTGATGTTGCCCATATATTAGAGCCCAAATGTAAACGAGACAATGATGTGTGAGTAAAACAATTCATAAATGACTCCGCTGCTGATCCACTTTTGCACATGAGCAAACGCTTGGTTAATGACCATCATGGAGATTGCTATTTCGATGAAAAATTGGATGAATTGCCCAGTGCTAGTTTCTGAACTTCTAATGTGTCCTGAAACGTGAATCTCTTGATACAAACTGAGCGCTGGTGCGTCTTCCTCTAAGCTCCGTCAGGTCCTGTCTTCTCCTCATTGTGGACAGTGGTCTCTGATGCAGATTAGTTTCGGTTGGACAGTTTGGGGCTCCTGTCTCTGGCCTGGCTTATAGTTGCTTTAATTTTGTTGGAATTAAAAATGAAAATTGCTTTCTACATTACCAAGTGCCTTTAAATATTGTTAAAAGTACATTGTGCAACTAAAAGTGAAGGTTGTCCCTTCACTTTTAGTTGCATTACAACATTTACCTGGGCCTACGTGAAAGCCTCTCATAAACACAACAGAGCTGATAAAAATGCTTTGGCACCACAACATCATAATTATCTCCGTGTCAATTTTAAAGTCGCTGCTCTGTATTATTTTTAGCAGCCCAGCATTTCCTCAGAGAGGAACCGTCTCCTCCTCCCTGCGCTGTCCTGGCCGGTTCAAAGCCGCAGCCCCACTTATCATGTTTTTTGGCTCCCTGCACTGCCCGTTACGTCGTCATCCAGTCTCCTCCACAATGGGCAGCTAGCACTTTGTTTTTAGCCCGCGGTTAATTTTAGCGCCGTCAGATTATGTCCCGTCCTGAGCGGGGCCTGACCTCACAGCGGCACTGCCTAAGCGGGGATTTGACTGGCGCTGTTCAGACCATTTATCTTCCCCCTCCGCGCTGATGTGGATGGGCTGAGGGAGAGCAGCCCTGGACCTGGAAAGTCCGTCTCTGGGAGCACGTTCTGGGTGAAGTTCGGAGGAAGTTTGCATGGAGAAGAAGAGTTGAAGAAGTAGCTGGGAGTGCAGAGTATGCGAAGTCTGGACTGCTCAAGCGACATGGAGATGGAAGAAGTTGAAGAGGTTATGGTAAGATTAGCTAAAGTTGGAACTATTAAGACGCATGAACAGGCTTCCCAACTTTCTCAGCAGCAAATGCAGGTGAAATTGTAAAGCTGCTCCATTTTGTAATGAAAAATAGTTCTGATTCTGATGATATTTGCATCTGTTTGAGGGAGTGTGTGTGTGTGTTTGTGTGTGTGAGAGAGATTGGAATGCATACATTTTTGTTGAGGTTTATACGTTTATACTGTCAATGTGCATGAATCATAATAGTAAATTTTTAATAAAAAATATTAATTGAAAACCAAGATCCCCAGCTAGGCATAGTCACAATAACACAACATTCTCATTGACCACTGCAATAAAAGGCTTAAATTGTACACTGGGCTTATTTACGATAATACAAACCTACAGTTTGTGCCTCTATAAGATATTTTTTCTTAAAATTGGAAATATTTCTTGTTTTCTGGACGCTCTAACAAATATACATATCGTATTGTGAACTCTGTATCGGGATACATTTTGTATCGTGAAGTTGCTGGCAATACCCAACCCTAGTAGATATTGTGATAACCTCTGTCTAGGAAAAATGCCTTGGAACCCCGCTCCGGTAATTACAACTTGTAGATGATGAAGATGAGTGGTGCAACTTAGTGACTTCAGATGAGAGATGATTGCAACCATGGCAGCGCCCACAAGGATATGTACAACATTCTATATAACTTTATTTAGAATTATGTATGGTGTGAAGAAGTTATATATAATGTTGGCATCTTATTAGTCCTCTGTTACAGTGTTAGCCATGTTATTAACATACCCCGCCCTAATACTCTGTGGTCGGCCGTGGTCATTTTCAGGTGGGGGAAAAAGCCTAGTCGCCCGAAAGGCGGCATATTGCCTGTATTTCTGGAAATTGTTCCTGAATATCATTTCCATAACGTAAGCTGATATGTCATCAACACCTAGCCTGTTGATGACATATCAGCCGTCTTGATCATTACAAATCAAGACTCGTAATGATTCACAAAGTCTTTATGTAAATAGCTCTGTGCTAAATTTCTATTTGTTTAACAGCAGCGGGTGGAGCTGCTGCTACTACTATGAAGCCAGTAATGTGTTGCAATGCTGTGGCAATTGGTATTAGGCAAAAGCGTCTTAACCTGGGTGCTTTGAATTTAGTGGTGGGACCGTGAGACAACAATTAAGTTGGCTTTATTGTTCATTCTACTTCAATGTGTTGAATATTTTCTCATCCTTTTGTGTTGCTCATTTAAACATTCAGACAAAACCATGTAACATTTTCAGGAACCAACCGCTTCCTGTTAATGATTTGCCTAAATCAAATCCAGCTCAGCAGGTTCTTGTGTAGGTCAATGGTGTAACAGTATAGACGACTAGAGTTTCAGAGGAGTTTTCATCAAGAAAAAATTATGCAAATGTATCATTATTTTTGTGTATAGACGAACACTATTTTCTGTATTTCCTACCAAGGAAAATCAAAGTGTAAGTACAGTAACGCGTGTTAATGGAATAACCAAGTGACTGTTCAGATTCACTGGTAGTTTCTTCGTCTCAGTGTTCATTCATTACGCTGTAAGGTCACATGTCCAAACACTAGCTGCATAGTGGGCCTGCGCCATATGGGAAAGAAATGGAGATTTTCAATAAGTGTATGAGTATTGAGAGAGCTTTTCGACCCATTCATGCAACTTTGAGTCATCTTTGAATTTTCCTTCGTGGCTGTTTCTTGGCAGCTCCTGAGGTCCTACGTATCAAGGAAATACTTTCCTAACCTCCATCGCTTGTTAAGCTTAATCTTGCCATCACGGAATAAAAACATTTGCCATGGCTTCACTACAGCCACATGGGTTCCACGGTCTAGCTTTTTTTTTTTTTTCTGGTTTCCCCCTCTTTCTTTCTTGAAGTAGCTTTGATGCAAATGAAAAAACAAGAGGAGCTGGAGGAGGGGCGTATGGCGAGAACGCTTGAATATCAGGAAGTGAAATGACTGAATATTTTGTTTCAACTGTCTTGGATCAATATCACATTTTCTCAGCAAAAAAAGGGTAAAATAGTGATTAAGATGTGTTTTGAGATTACAACGGCTAAAATAAGGAAGTAGATTGGGAAAATCATGACTAAAATGAACTTTTTCACATTGTGTTTTATTTTAGGCTGTGTTGGCAAAAAATAAAAAAAGTAAATCTCAGTCATTGATTTTGTGACATGCAAGGTCTTCCTGTAATGTTGCGACTACAACACAAGTTGACAGCCAAAAAATGGTCAGGGGTTTCTCAACTGATTTAGACTAATTTTGGTGTTCTGAGTCCGAATATCCCATGCATTTTGCTCCATCAGGTCAACTTTTTGAGATACAGCCATAGTGTTACGGATTACGTACGACTACGTTATTATGAATTCTGCTTATCAAATTTGATGGAGTAAATAATAACTGAATGACTTTGGATACGTTGACTTTTATTTCTTGAGGAAAACGGAAAAAACGTCAAGGGTTTCTCAGCAGATGATCCGCAAAAATTTGTTTTTGACGCAAAATCGATTTTTAAAGCATTTCTGTAGCAAGAAATCCTGACCTGATTGAGCAAAACCAAGGTAATTTTCGGACTCAGAGCATCAAAATTAGTCTAATTCAGCTGGAAAACCCTGGACTATTTTCAAAAAATATTTTTTTGCTACCCAGTGCAATCATTTGTTAATATCTTGAAGCAAAACCCCAATATTTGATCTCATGCAGCTGTTATTATTAAGTTATTATCAAGTATATGAACGGGGGTGGGAGTCAATAAGCCTGTCTTCTTCCCACTCCTTTTCGAGCTAGAATGTTATTTTTTTTTTTATTACATTTTTTTATTCTCTTTAATTTTTTTCTGGCTTTTGTGCCTGTTGTGTAGCTTGAAATAAAAAAAATCAATCAATTATCCACTCTTTGATGGTGTTTATGACTAGCCCGGCTACACACCCGGCTAAGTAAAAAAAAAAGCTGTGTCTTATGGGGTCCTGACTTGGACTTGCTTGAAAGGAACGCACACTGGCAGCCCGTTTTAAACCCTACCGTGTGTACGATTGGCCGAGCTTTAAATCCATTCAGGAAGTGTCAGCTAATCCCTGTTTAGTAAAAGTGACGTCTCAAAGGAGGTCAGCGGTGACTAAGAGCTGGGGTTTGACTTTGCCTTTTTGGGGAAGGTTTCATTTCAGTTCACAAATGTACATTTTAACTATAATATTTGAAAGGACCGAGGGCATCGTATTACCTGTGATGGGTCTCTCAGACTGTCGGACAAAGATGTAGACAAAACATGATGACAACATAAAGACGGGATTACCTTTGAGCCGCACACTAACTGTTGCCCGGTGTTGCCTGCAGGGGGACTCCCGGGGGCAGCTGGTGGCAGAGCGTCTTGGTTTGGGCCACAACCTGGACCTGTCCGACACCATGGTCCAACAGAAGCTGGACGAGATCAAAGATCAGATCCGCCGCGAGATCCGGAAAGAGCTCAAGATCAAGGAGGGAGCGGAGAACCTACGAAAGGTAACCCACTCAGGTTAAGCGGTTGAACTGTAGATGTTTTTGCCTCCCCCAGTGCTTCATAGTTTGTCTCATTTTCGTCAGGTGACAACAGACAAGAAGAGCTTGGCGTACGTGGACAACATGCTGAAGAAGTCCAATAAAAAGGTGGAGGAGCTGCACCAGGAGCTGCAGGAGCTGGACGCGCACATCGTGGTGAAAGACCCGGACGAGCTGCTCGGTAACTACAGCCCGGAGACTCATTCTGACAAACGTTAAACACTGCTTTCAATCCGGGGGAAACTAAACTGGTTTAGTTTTATGTGCTTGTGTGTAAATGCAGTTGTCAAGTAGCTTCTCAAAAGCCGACGGCACTTGAAAACTGTTTGACCCTGGATATCCTTTTTGAATTATCAGACGGAGAATTTCTGATTGCATTCATTAACTAGTTCAGGCTGAATTTCATTAATGGCAATTGATCTAGACCAAGTGAATTGGTGGCTTTTCATAATTAGCGGTTGTTGAAACGCGTGTCGTGCAGGTGATGATTTATAAAGTGTATATTTAGAGCGGGCCTGGCAGCGACAGCCCTCGCGACGGTGTGGTGCGAGATGGGCACCTACAGTCAGTCCGCACGGGCCGAAACAGAGCGCGCTCAGTGTTCGGAGGTGACTCATCCCAGAGGCGAACGTTGTTGCATTCCTACAACACTACAACCGCCGGATGATTGTCCGCAAACTGTTGAAAGATCACCCCTGTCCAACAATGGGAAAGTGGAACCAAAACAGCATTTTCCAGACTGCTGTTGACTTTGTCTGTTAAAAAGGGAGGAGGTATTTCTCAAGCTTTTGGGAGTTTACTATTAGCCGAAAGAGTAAGGGCTATTGTGTACAACTTTGGTGGTTGTTCTCTGGCTCCTAGTTGCAGTTATTTTTATTTATTTTTTGTATAGAATATTGAATTTGTTCATTTGCAAAAGCAGATATTTCACATTTGAATACATCCCAATATCTTTTGGGATTTTTATTACTACACTCTACTGATCAGTGTTTTGACACTGAAACAGATCTGGTAATGAAAAACATTGCAATATAATGAAATTTACAAGCATAAATGTAACCAGAGCAATAGAGGCCCAGATCTATCACACCAGACAACACCCCGGGTGAAGACTGTGCAAAGAGGCCAATGAGACAATCCAGCACATAACTGCAGGGTGTAAGATGCTGCAGGGAAAGCTTACATGGAGCAGCATAACCAAGTGGCTGGCATAGTGTACAGGAACATCTGTGCAGAGTATGGGCTGGAAACCCCAAGGTCAAAGTGGGAAACACCTCCAAAGGTGGTAGAGAATGACTGAGCAAGATCCTGTGGGACTTCCAGATACAAACGGACAGAATGGTGTATATGGCAAATTAACCGGACATTGTGGTGGTGGACAAAGAGCAGAGGAAAGCCGTTGTGGTCGACATAACAATACCAAGCAACTTTAACATTAGGAAAAAGGAACACGAGAAACTAGAGAAATATCAGGGGCTCGGAGAAGAGCTGGAAAAGGTCTGGAGGGTGAAGGCATCAGTGGTGCCCGTGGTCGTTGGGGCACTCGGGGCAGGGACCCCCAAACTGGAGGAGTGGCTCCAGCAGATGCCAGGAAATAAATCGGACATCTCGGTTACTGCGCAAAACCCTCAAGCTCCCAGGCCTCTGGTAGAGGACCCGAAATGAGAATGGATCCAACATGACAGAAGCAGATGCGACGCCATCTTTCGATCAAGCTTTAGACCGTGTTCTAAATAGTTTAGCTTTGAAAGTTTACAGCGGATGCGTCATCAGATACGATGATACGATTGGCTATGGCTGCGTGCAGACGCATATCATAGATATTCGTAATGCCCATTAAACGGCTATGGACAATCGTAAACCACACCTCTTCTACGAGGAAATGAATTGGTGGTCCCCAGACTAGTGATATTTAGTCTGGAGATAGCCAGGCTACCAGAAAATGGCTAAGAATGTAATAAATAAAAAAATAAAAAAAGGGATTCCCATAAGACGTTTCTCTTGTATGATGCGTTGCCCTCTGTATCTACATCAAATGGAGAAAAGGGTTACACAGAAATGAACCAGAATGAATTGAGTACAAAATAAGACAAATCAAGCCCTAAAATGTATATCTTTTGCACAACCAGAAAATTCTCTCATACTGAAACCAGAGATTAGTGGTAATCCCTTTCTGCTTCATACATTATTCATAACTTTGTATGAGTGAGAAGTACGCGCTGAACTACGTTTTAAGCAACATTTGGACCCTGACTACCCCCTTATTTAGCCCGTTATAAATCAGAAAGTGCGACATGCTAATTGCTAGCTTGTCCCTCTGTTGAGTTGCCATTAGGAAGCCATGACAAGGGGAGGGTTTTCAGGGGGGGAGGGAAGGCAGTTTGTCTCGTAAATTATTATCGTAAGTGGGAACAAATTTAGCTGAACTTGTCGACCCCGTGGCTGATAAACAAGGCTTTTTACGTTGACGCAAGGCTACAGGAATGTGGCACGGTGATGAAGACAGAGGAATGAAGGCAGTCAGCTCGCGGCTCCACGGTGAGACAAATCCTCAGACCCTCAGGTGAACGCATTGTTTCCCGAATTAGTTGGAAGAAGTCACTCTAAACTATGAACCGCCAGTGTTTTTGGTTCCAGGACCGAATCTGAGGGGCCTCTGGTTTGTGTTCAGCGCTCGGCTGAGGCCAGGAAAGAGTTGAAATGTTCTGTCAGCGCTGTTTGGAAGTTTATTTAAACAAAGACCAGCCTGAGGAAAAGTTTTGGAGTAACGTAAAGCTAAAGGTTGGCTGCAAGCTGCAACAGTGCCATCCAGCTAGTTCTTACTGTTGTGTACTTCCCGGCTGCAGCTATTACTTTGATTAGTTATGACAAGTTGACAGTTAAAATAATCAACAACTATCCATCCATCCATCCATCCATTTTCTCCCACTTGTCCGTTGCCGGGTCGTGGGGGCAGCTGTTGGAGCTGCCCAAGTCACATAGCACCATGCCCCTATGGCTCCTCCTGCAGGTGGTGGGTCCACGGGAGGACGGCCTCATGGTTCCAAACGGTTCCAAACGGGCCTGTTGGTCTCTCATAGGGGGCCCATTCACACTCTCATTCATACACCAGTGTACGCAGACACTGGAGGCAAGGAGGGTGAAGTGTCTTGCCCAAGGACACAACGACAATGTGCACCTTCAGGAGGCGGGATTCGAACCCCCGACCTTCCGATCATGAGCCGACCCGCTCTACCATCTGCGCCACCGTCGCCCCCTAATCAACAACTAGATTTCATAATCAACAATTGCCTTAAAAAAAAATACCTTTGTGAGTCTGTGTATGGACCAGCCTACAAAGACTGCACAAAAAACAATATTGGAAATAATTATGTGAATTTGTGAAAAATAGGGTTGCAAAGGCAAGATTTTGATAAAATTCTTGATAAATGTCCAGAGCTTTTTCATTCTAGGGAAATTTCACAAATTAAAAACTCTTAAAAACTGAACCATAAAACAAGTATTTCGAGCAATTCACCCCGACCCATACAAGACGTAAAATGAATCCCCCCCCCATGTACATTTGAACATCCTTGGCTACAATTGTCACTGTAATAATCATTATACAAATCAAATGCCAAATATGCTACATTTGGAAATAGGGTTGTCATGGTAAACGGTGTAGCGGTAAACCCCGGTAAAAATTTTGACGGTAAAAATTACGTCTTGTTTTTGAAAAACTATATTATCTCGGTGGATTACCGCGCCTGCGGTGTCGGCACGGTGAGCCTCACCAGCCACCGTCTCATCTGCTGAAGTTGCCGCGCAGGCGCACTGTGTTGTTCGCAACGAGAACAAAACTTTCTCGAAGCTGAAATCATGGCCGAAAGAGGACACGGCAGCGCTCGGGACGTCTATCAGCCTTCAAAGAGGACCAAGTCTGAAGTCTGGGCATATTTTGGGTATTTGAAGAATGCCGAGGGACAGCTGATGGAAATCAGTTGTCGTGTTTGCAGGACGTGCAGGAAAAAAGTTTCTGCGAAAGGCAGCAACACTTCGAACCTCATGACTCACCTGCGTGACCGTCACCACAACTCCATAGCCAAGTAAATAAGTTAACGTTAGCGTTTTAGCTGAAATACTGATGTGGGGACTTTGGGTTGAGGGAGAAGGTAACGAGTCGCCCCATAGTGCAGCCGCAGCGCCACCGCCAGCATATAAGCCGTGTTGCGGATCCCTCTGGCACAAATGCGTTACCGGGCTGCTGGAGGGCAGATTAAAGTTGGTCGCCAATATAATAGATTCACTCTCGCCGCATTATTATGAATTTAACAATGATTACTGTCTGACGGCATTTTCTCAAATCTGCAGAGCGAAAGCAAACTGGAAGGACACAAACTGAGAATGATATTCCTGATATAGAGGGTTTATCTAGTTACAAATATTCTAACACGGTTCTGGCGCTATAAATAGTACATGTAATACCCTCCAAACGATCACCAAGTCATAGTTATAGTTCCTTTACTTTGATGTGAAAAGTTGCACTTTTGATATGGCTTTGTCTGTATTTTTTTTAAATATAACAAACACTGTTACACTTTTGTTTTTTAACTATTTCAGTTTGTGTAGGACTATCAATGCTTTCTGAACTTATTAACACACATAAAAAAAATACCACGATAATACCGAAAACCGTGATAATTTTGGTCACAATAACCGTGAGGTAAAATGTTCATACCGTGACCTATTTGGAAAAGGAATATAATAATCTCTTTTGAGGTGACACATAACTCCCAGTGGGTCCTTATTAGATCCACCACACGTGTAATTTATATCAAATTTTAATGTGTACATCTTGGGAAAATTGTAGTAACTGTATAGGTAATAGGGCTTTAACAGACTAGTTGAATAGTCGACCACTGCGGCACCGAAGCTTGTGTAGTTGTTTGTGTAATGTAATGTAATGACACTCTTTACAGGTAGTTGAATAATGCTTTAGTGCATTTCTAATTATAAGGGCTAAATTATTCTCAAGGTTAAAGGAGCTATACCTGAAATGTTTTTCTCTTTGTAGGGCAAAATTATTTTTGCTTCATAAACGTGTGTTTTAAAAGTAGTCATTTGTGGGAAAACATCAGCCTGATGCGTGAAGTTTGCACCGTATTATGATTGTTGTTGTTTTTGTATGATCAACCCAAATAGTCAATATGTGATAATAAATGTGTTTACCCATGATGTTAAAAATACCCATATCGTCACATATTGACTAGAAAGGTTAAAAATTAGGTATAGTCCCCTTTAAGCTGACTTCCCACCAACAGAGTTAAAAGTCAAAGTCTTGAGAAAATGGACTGACTCATGAAGCCTACCAGTTTTAGAAAACATCTCAAAGAAATCCTACCAGTGCATGTTTTTGGTTATTATCTCTTGTGTGCTTTCGGCCTGACGAGAGAGTGACTCAGGGTTACTGCGAGGGCGGGTTCCCCTTGTCTCCGCTCCAGCTCTGAGCTCAGTCTGAAGATATTCAGTAGCTGTATCTTGTCGTTGGACACGGCGTGGGCAGGGCCGGGGCAGAGGGTCTGTGAATTCTTGGCACTAAAGATGGTCCCACCTCCCACACAGAGGAAAACCCGTATCAACACACAAACAACGCGTTATACAGAGACTGTAGAGAGGGGACAGAAGCCATGTCTCTGCTGGTTCATAGGGTCAGGTCAGCTCAGGCTGGTTTGTTACAGTTTAGTCTCTTTAGAGGAGTTTGTTTCCAGTAGTTCACACCCAAAATACAGGAAAAGGCACCCTTCACATTGACAGCTATGACCTCACACAAGCGTAGCAACACTTTTGTTATTGAATTAAATATAAGTGAAGGACTGATGCCACTTTTTCGCAAACTGATACGAGTATGAGCACTTTTATTTCTGTATTCACTGATACAGAATACCAATACAAGTGCATGATCTTTAAACATACTTTAAACATCTCAGGGACATTTTTTCACAATTTTACTTGAAAACACAGGAGGCGCTGGACCGTTTCAGAGGAGCACTGAAGGCAGCCAGCCTACCTCCAAAACCATGCTGGTCAGGTTGGCCCACAGGACCAACACCTGAAGACAATTTCATTGTACGGTACAATGACAAATAAAGCACTTACTTACTTGCTTAAAATAATCACTATAGTGATGTTCGTTATTGACCCTGTACTGTAACAGTTTGAAATGACAAACTAGCATAATGGCTGTAGTCACAACATTCTAAGAAATGTTGTGTTGTAGTGAAGGCAAGCTCTAAAATGTTCATAATAAATCTGGTGCATGTGTATGGACTGTAAACGCACACAAGACCTTCCCAGTTACCAAAAGCGTGAGACTCAAGGTGACTGACAACACTTTCTTTTCACAATGATTTGAGTTCTGTCTGAGTTTAGCTGGAGAATGCTTTTTGCATCAACACACTGGTCTGTTTGTTGCAGTGGAAGTGAATCTACAGGCTCATGTTTACCAGCTGCAAGTGACACGCAGATCTCAATGTCATCTGCATAGTTGTGGTAGGACACATTATTGCTGTGTATTAGCTAACCCAATGGGAGCGTGTATAGATCGAATAAGAGGGGTCTCAGGATTGACCCCTGGGGAACCCCACAGTTCACGGCAATTTTGTCTCTGAAACAGTTACCTGTTTCAACAAAGTACATCCTGTTCTCAAGATGGGACTAGTGATGAGTACTAGTAGCATCAACAAAGTCTCTAAATAGTTGGCACAAACTGTAAATAAACGTTTTAAGTTTTATCCATCCATCCATCCATTTTCTTCCGCTCTATCCGGGGCCGGGTCGCGGTGGCAAAGAGACGCCCTAGCCACCTCAGCTGGCTTCTTTTGACGTGAAGGAGTAGCGACTCTCTTCCGAGCTCCTCCCGGGTAACTGAGCTCCTCACCCGACCTCGGAGGGTTTCGCCCAGCCACCCTGCGAAGGAAACTCATTTCGGCCGCTTGTATCCGTGATCTTGTCCTTTCGGTCATTACCCAAATCTCATGACCATAGGTGAGGGTGGGAACGTAGATCGATCGGTAAATCGAGAGCTTTGTTGTAAGTTTAATTCATTTAAATAACAGCAAAGTCATAGTTACGCACAGGTTACTGGCTGCTCCATGGACCTGTCTGACTTCTCATTCTCTGCCCTGGGGAAACTCTTCCACTTACGCAATCACAAGTTTCACTTGCTAAGATATTGTTGAGGAAAAAAAGCTGAGAGAAGGAGAGCGTCCGACCGAAAGCTGTTGCCGGTGATTTAAGAGTCATGTGCTTCCTTTCTGTTTATGTCCGCAGGTGTGCAAATCATCCCCTGGACTGATGATGTTTATTCACCATGAATCATACTCCGGCTGTTGGGTTTAGTTGCATGTTTGTCAAAGGCTGAGAATATAACACAAAGAATTCACTAAAGTTGGAGTAAATGGAGCTCAACAGTCCCGCCCCCAGAGGGTTCAGCAAGTAAAAATCCCATTCAAAATTCCCAGAGACGTTTTCAATGAAACAAAAATGTATATTAATGGTAAACAGGGTTTCCAACTTTTTTTCATCCAGGGCTGCATATTGACATGTATACAACTTGGAAGGCTACAGATGGGTGGTCAATGCCGTCCAGCTCCAACCGTTGACCACATCTTTATTTAGGCTTGGATCCTAGAATGATTTAACTTGATGTAAAAAGTACAATCTCTGGCGATGTGTCAATTCAACAAGACGCCCGAGAGCCACAAAACATTGATCTGAGGGCCGTATCTAGCTCCCGGGCCGTTCTTTGGGAGCCCCTGGTTAAAAGAATTGATTGATGATTGAAGATTTTGAGGCTTTTTTCCAAGTATTTGGTATTTCTTTGTTAAAGTGCGGTCATACAGTCATAGCTAATTTGTCTCCGTCGTACCTAAACTCTTAAGAGTCTTGCCAGTAGACTGTCACCTTTTTCAAAATGCCCGAGTTTGCAGCCCAGCCAGGAGGTGCCCGAGTCGTGGTCTCATTACTCATTGGTCTTTCTCTAGTATTCTGGTCTCGACTACAGTAGGCCTGTACTACTGTACTAAATCCCAAACTGAAAATGTAGTGCTGATAAATACATACGCCGAATAATAAATGTGGCTAATAAAATGATGACATTGGGGTCCTGGAAATGTTGTTAAGGGTCATGGAAAACCTCAAGAGAAAATCTGTACAAACCCTGACTCTTGATACTTTGAATATTTCAAATAGTCTATGAAATTTTGGAATTGGACTTTGACTTCCTGACTTAAGCAGGGATGGAGATGGGCAGGACTGTTGAACTTCATTATCTTATTGTGTAACGTAAAAATTAATATGCGATATTGCCTAAAAGCGTCGCTAATCAAATCAAAATAGCATTTTTATAGTTTGCGAGCACCAATTCAGAATGTGTGAACAAACACTTGGCTAAATTTAAATGGTGACTTTTTGGGGGGCAGATAAGACCAAGAGACAAACCATCTGGAAGCAGCCCAAAAAGATTAATATTTAAATTTCAATTGAAAGTGAATAAAGTCATAGCAGGTTGACACAGATTTGGCAGCGCTTGGTTTCTCGTACGTTTGTGAAGTTCCCCAGAGCAGCAGAGTGAAGTGGCGCGTCCAGTCGGGAGAGGTCGGACAGGTTTATGAGCTTGCGTTGGCGTATGAGCGTAAAGAGGGCTTTCTCCATCCACACATGCACAGGCCCAGACAAGAAGGCAACACAAGTGAGCTCATCCCACAAGACTCTGCGCAAACCCGAGTTTTCATGTTCTGTGGATCCGTTTTGTTTATGGAAGATATAAGTGGAATAGATTGGCGTTAATGTCTCTCTCCAAAAAAAAGAACCTACCCCCCCAGTTCACAAGGTGGTAGCGCCTACAAATTTGCATCTGATGAACTTGTGTAAACACGGACACGTGCCTTTCAGTTACTTGAAATCTGCATGTATACATTGGACAAATAAACTCTGCTCAGGTAAGCAGAAACTGATCAACATGTATCTCCAAAAGTTAGAGATTACCTGATTATTAATGGCACCAAATTACCTTTTTTGACCAATAGCACTTCAATACACACACACACAATTTCAAACATTACATTTTCTGGGGTTGTAGTAATTCCTGTTAAAAAAAGTAAAAGGGTGAGAGTAATTCGCGTCTTTCTTTTTTCAATTCAGGATCAGTTTGAATCGTTATTTGCGTTTAAAACTTCATTCAATATGGCGATGGGTGGCATTTTTGCTGCATGACTCACAAAAAAACGATGAATTACTTTCCCAAACACATATCATTGTGTGACTCCTTGGTGTTTTGGCATTGAGTAAAATGTCCTGTAGGGTAGAATGTATGTATGGTTTGGTACCTGTCTGCGTCATAATAAAAAAACGAAGTCTGAAAATCTGAAAACTTTATAAATCCACTTGCTAAAAGCTAACATAACGGAACTCTTCGAAAGCACAGGCCCCTCTAGGCTTTACTCGAACTCCTATAGTTCAAAATTGTCCCCATTAAACGAGATTAAATTATGGAAAGTACCATCAGGTTTCATTTAGCTGGTTAAGAACATCACTGTATCCTGTAACCTTGTCGGGCACTCGTAGGGATGCGTCTCCAGTCAGTGTGGGCAGCGTGTTCACACTTGCTGCATGTCAGTTCCTTTGCTGAGAATAGGTCCCGCCGCAGGGTTTCCCTCTACTGTTACTGTTCGAACTGACTGTGGCCGAGAACAAAAGAGTTGACTTAAGTTGTGTTAGTCATCAGTGAATCAGTGTGTTTTTTTTATGCAGTGATTCTGTTGAGTGGCAGTTTTCACGTCTGATAGAAAGGGGGTTATGTTTCAAAGAGCAGGTCGTCTTTCTACTTTTCTTATTGCTGTGTTTTTCTTTCTTTTGTTTTTCACACGGAAGTTTAGTCGCTGTTTTTTACAAATGTGAACCCAACCTTTTGGGAAATACAGTGCTTTGCGAAAGTATTCGGCCCCCTTGAACTTTTCGACCTTTTGCCACATTTCAGGCTTCAAACATAAAAATATAAAACTGTAATTTTTTGTGAAGAACCAACAACAAGTGGGACACAAACGAAATTTATTAGATATTTCAAACATTTTTAACAAATAAACAACTGAAAAATGGGGCGTGCAAAATTATTCAGCTCCCTTAAGCTAATACTTTGTAGCGCCACCTTTTGCTGCGATTACTGCTGTAAGTCGCTTGGGGTTTGTCTCTATCAGTTTTGCACATTGAGAGACTGAAATATTTGCCCATTCCTCCTTGCAAAACAGCTCGAGCTCAGTGAAGTTGGATGGACAGCGTTTGTGAACAGCAGTTTTCAGTTCTTTCCACAGATTCTCGATTGGATTCAGGTCTGGACTTTGACTTGGCCATTCTAACACCTGGATATGTTTATTTGTGAACCACTCTATTGTAGATTTTGGTTTATGTTTTGGATCATTGTCTTGTTGGAAGACAAATCTCCGTCCCAGTCTCAGGTCTTTTGCAGACTCCATCAGGTTTTCTTCCAGAATGGTCCTGTATTTGGCTCCATCCATCTTCCCATCAATTTGAACCATCTTCCCTGTCCCTGCTGAAGAAAAGCAGGCCCAAACCATGATGCTGCCACCACCATGTTTGACAGTGGGGATGGTGTGTTCAGGGTGATGAGCTGTGTTGCTTTTACGCCAAACATAACGTTTTGCATTGTTGCCAAAAAGTTCGATTTTGGTTTCATCTGACCAGAGCATCTTCTTCCACATGTTTGGTGTGTCTCCCAGGTGGCTTGTGGAAAACTTTAAACAACACTTTTTATGGATATCTTTAAGAAATGGCTTTCTTCTTGCCACTCTTCCATAAAGGCCAGAGTTGTGCAGTATACGACTGATTGTTGTCCTATGGACAGAGTCTCCCACCTCAGCTGTACATTTCTGCAGTTCATCCAGAGTGATCATGGGCCTCTTGGCAGCATCTCTGATCAGTTTTCTCCTTGTATGAGCTGAAAGTTTAGAGGGACGGACGGGTCTTTGTAGATTTGCAGTGGTCTGATACTCCTTCCATTTCAATATTATCACTTGCACAGTGCTCCTTGGGATGTTTAAAGCTTGGGAAATCTTTTTGTATCCAAATCTGGCTTTAAACGTCTCCACAACAGTATCTCGGACCTGCCTGGTGTGTTCCTTGTTCTTCATGATGCTCTCTGTGCTTGAAACTGACCTCTGAGACTATCACAGAGCAGGTGCATTTATATGGAGACTTGTTTACACACAGGTGGATTCTATTTATCATCATTCGTCATTTAGGTCAACATTGGATCATTCAGAGATCCTCACTGAACTTCTGGAGAGAGTTTGCTGCACTGAAAGTAAAGGGGCTGAATAATTTTGCACGCCCAATTTTTCAGTTTATTTGTAAAAAATGTTTGAAATATCCTATAAATTTCGTTTCACTTCATGATTGTGTCCCACTTGTTGGTTCTTCACAAAAAAATACAGTTTTATATCTTTATGATTGAAGCCTGAAATGTGGCAAAAGTTCAAGGGGGCCGAATACTTTCGCAAGGCACTGTATATTCAAATTCCACTAATGTGATGTGTTAAATCTAGCTCTGTAAGGAACCGTTTTAGAAATGAGTGAGGTCATAACTAAGTGTTCCATTCAGAGATTTGACACATTTTTTAGGGTGACCATTTGTCTGCTCAGATTTTTCTCTTGTCTTCCCCCGTTTCACCTGCTAAGAGCAACGTATACACTGAAGCGACCCAACCCCCAGACCAAGGCTGTCCGCCACACAGTGCGCATGATGTTATGGCTCCCTGTGAGTTGTTTATAATGGGCATTTAGCTTTCACTTTTTTCAACAAAAGGCCTCCGTCCCCGTTCAAACAGCGTGTGGTGGCAGTCTCTGGGAGTGTATGGATTGAGTTGCATCGCCTTTTTATTTATTTTTCTGTCACAAAGATGTTGATACACTTATTAGGCTTCTTGATGGAATGGTATGCATCAAACCTGACACCTATTCGCTGGCCAGCCGGTAGCGCTTGAGCGAGTCTGGTGACTGGCATCAACTACATTACCAGAGCAGAACAGGATTATAAATCGCACAACTCGCCTACTGTCGATGCTTTTTTGGTAATTTACCGCAGCTTAGAAAAATACTCTCTCTGTCCTGTGTGCCCTCCGTAGATTGTTATCGAGGGGACTTCCGCGTCCCAACACGTGACCGCAAATAAACTAATCTGATTGCACGGTCTCGTTTTGAGTTTTCTGCATCCGTGGGTCTCAGACTGATATCCCTCTGTGGTGCAAAGATCTGATGATATGCATCATACTAAAGTGACTGTGCAAGTTTTAGTCTATATTTCTCAATATTTAAGCTCTGTGGCGCGTGCCATACATGTGTGTGCGCATCCAAATGGAGCGCACGTGTGGCATCATCCCTTACCGCTAAACTGAAGGCTGTAGACAAGTTGCATGCTCCAAGAACATATGAAATCTGCGTAGCTTTGTAAAGGGTCCCTGAAGGAGTCCATGAACCTCAATTATTATAAAGCAGGTTTTACAAATTATAAAGCATTGAATTCTCATAGAATTCAATGCTTTAAATACTGTCTAATGATGAACATTTAGGCTATTTTATTTCAAAACCAACTCATTTCTTTTTATATTGTACTTGCACCGTGATGCACCAACCCGTGGGTCCTGCACCGTGAACCGATTAGCTGAACCGTTACACCTGTACTACGGCAACTTGAGAAACGACATCGTCCAAAACTAGCTTCTCCGATGACGAACAATAAAAGAGGAAGCCACTTAATGGAAATGTGGTCCAATCACAATCACAGTTCTAACTTTTCGAACTGTAATATCCCGATTCTTCAAGGCAACTTTAGGATCACTTTTCAGGGTCACTTTCACAGAAATGCTTGAAAACCCTGAAGAGTTCATGAAATCTGTACAAATGCTTGGGAATTAGGTGGACAGTGTTTTCCCCACATATTTCTGAGTTTACAATACACTAAAGGAGGATACAACTAAATGTGTCCCTCTACTAGGAAAAAAAAAATCAGGTGTAGTGCCTTAATGTAGGACCCTTTACATTTTTACAACAAGTGCAATAGTATTTAGATGATTTCAGCCTAAAGCAACATGCTGCCACTCATCCTACTCTTCTAAAATGACCCTTTTAAGAAACAGTCCGGTTTTACGCAAACACTGTCCCACATTTTGACACTGATTGACTGCTCAAAGTCAAAATCCACTCCATTTAAAAGGAGGAGTGTGAGTAAAACGGGCTTATATCAACAAACCTGCTCCGACCTAGACAGTGGATGTGTTTGGATGGAACCTGACTCCTGAAGTGTGCTGTTACTAGCAGCGAATGGTCAAAATGCTGAGCAGCACAATTGTTTATCTGGCTTTAAAAAAATGGTTTCTGGCCAAATGTAGCACATGCGGCCCGGCCCGTCTGTTTCCTAAACCCACTCGGTAAGAAATAGCAAGGCAAGGCAAGTTTATTTGTAGAGCACAATTCATACACAAGGCAATTCAAAGTGCTTCACAGTTGCATAAAAATACAAGAAAACCGATTAAATCAATCGATAAAACATCAACATAAAATTGATCAATTACAGTAAAAGGCAAGAGTGCAGATAAAATACTTTCAGTTTTCATATGCTCGGGTAAAAAGAGCTGTTTCAGCCTGGATTTGAACATTGTCGGAGTTGAGGCCTGTCTCACATCCTCATGAAGACTGTTCCAGATTTTAGCTGCATGAAACTGAAACGCAGCCTCACCGTGTTTATTATTGACTCTGGGAACCACCAGGAGACCCCTCCCTGAAGTTCTCAGGGCCCGAGATGGTTCATACGGCTCTAACATGTCAGAGATGTACTTTGGTGCTAAACCATGAAAAGACTTGTACACAAGCAGAGCTGTTTTAAATTCTATTCTCTGAGTGACAGGAAGCCAGTGCAGAGACCGGAGCATTGGACTAATATGGTCGTATTACCTCGTTCTTGTCAGGACTCGAGCAGCAGCGTTCTGGATGTTCTGCAGCTCTAACAGCTCGTTTAGAAAGGCCAGTGAGCAGCCGTTACAGTAGTCTAACCTGCTGGAGACAAATGCATGGATGAGTCTGACAAGTGGTCAATTTATTTACCTCAGCGTGCCAGGGTCATAAACGGACTCCAGCATTTGTCACTCCTCACCGCGACTAGTCTTTTAAATAATGGAATCGAATCTATCAACTTTTATGATTGCAGTTAGAGATAATCCCATAGTTTAGAGCTTTACTTGCTTGTTCCGAAATGATTTATTCTTACAGTATTAGTTTAGCCGTTTGTAGTTCAGGCTTTTCTTATATTTACTGTTCTTGGACATGTTTTAACGAAACCAAAAAAACACTGTGACCTGATTCTTTATTCTAAAATGTAGATCCCAAGTACAATTGCGAAATGTGTCCAAAAAGTGTATAGTTGTATTTAAAAATGTTGCAATGTAGAGCTCTCCATCAATAACAATTTCTTCATAGTCTGAACAGACATGACGTAAACCACGGACGCGCCGTCTTGATTGATGTGAATAAAGGTCCTCGGCCAAAGAACTCGAGCATCATTTATCTCATTCAACCAAGCGCTGACCTGTCCTGGCCATCAGTGTTGTGCTCTGTGAGAATGGCAACTAACTTTTGAGCTACTTTGGTTGGCAAAACAAGGCTTGGTTAGCAAAACAAGGTTAGCTTAGCAACAACTGTTTCCTGTTTTGCCACTCCTTTCAAGAAAAAAAAAATACAATGCATCTGTCGTTTGGAAACATTTACAAAGCACCTGACATTAGTTCAATATCCATTGCACTGCATGATCTTGTTAAAATTAAGTATTCATATTCAGGTGACGAACATTAAATGAGAATAAATGGAAAATTTGTGAAAAGGCTTCAGGCTTTTAACCTCCTTAAGAATTAATGAAGAAGTTATAACACAGCTCAGCTCTGCATTAAAGTGATAGTCTGTAAGAATGCAAAGTGAGGAGAGAGAGAGAGAGGGAAATTTGAAAGGTTTAAGCTCCTCCCCCTTCTCTCCTGATTGGACCTGACAGGCCGGATCACAGGAAAGCTTGTCTCATTGGTCAAAGTGACAGCCCGGGGATAAGCAAACGTCGGGACTATAGAATAAATATTATTATTTATTACTTGTGTTAAGTGAAATTGCAATGTTATTACAATCTTTTTAAACATTTAGCAGAATATCACAACGGGCATGAAGATGTCTATGGAGGATTGAAAGTGCCACAATTAAATAAATAAATACACCATTAAATAATTAAATAAATGTGTCATTAATTAATTAAATGTGTCATTAATTAATTAAATTACCAATGATTCTGTGTAAAAAAATATATATAATTATTTATCTATTTAATTAATTATTTCATGGTCCTGTGTTGCAGTGTTTCATGAATTAATTTTATCTGTCAAACTCGCCCATCAAAGTTTGAGGGGTGGGTCCTAACACCTGATTGGTCATCCTGCTCATCGAGTCAAGGCAAATCAATTCCAGAATAATGGATTTACGCAGACTAGTGAACATACTCCGATACGCTGGGTGGCGCTATTCTCCCTTACGTATGTTTGAATACTCAAGCAAAAACAACTAAACACAAGCCTCGATCACTCTATCAAGGGATGTCAAGAAATAACTTTTTTTAAATTAATATCTGCTGTTTCTCAATAATCGTAAAGAGCACTCATCCGCCCGGTAGGTGGCGGTAAAACCAATGGATGCGGTACATTGCGACCGGGGCATTGAGGCAACGGCACATTCCAACTAGCACCCCTGTAGAGTACTTCTTCTAAAATTTCGGTCACTCTACAGTCAATGCCTTGGTCAGAAAGTGTGGAAATAACTCCAAGAACTTCAATAAATTCCTCCGCTTTATTCTGTATGCTCGGGGTCTGCAGGTCCTGCTTCCACATACTCAGCAAGGTCGAAAATATCTCGCACCAACTCCCTTGAAACCTCATGAAGGTCCTGCATCAGCGTAGCCGCCATGTTTCCAAAAAACACTTCAGGCCAAAGCAATGGATTAGACTAGATTTGAGTTAACCAGGCTTTAGCCCGCCCACAACTTTTGATGGGCGAGTTTGACAGATAAAATTAATTCATGAAACACTGCAACACAGGACCATGAAATAATTAATTAAATAGATAAATAATTATATATATTTTTTTACACAGAATCATTGGTAATTTAATTAATTAATGACACATTTATTTAATTAATGACACATTTATTTAATTAATGACACATTTATTTAATTAATGACACATTTATTTAATTATTTAATGGTGCATTTATTTATTTAATTGTGGCACTTTCAATCCTCCATAGATGTCCCCACAGCGCATCCTGTCGGTTAGTTGCATAGCAATGTAAAGCTGCAAAATGCAAGCTTGTGCGGGCCGCCCCTAGCCTGGTTAACGCCAGACTGCTGTGTGCGCTCGAATCCTTTCGAACTACACAGCAGTCTGGGGACCATGGCCGAAATCTTCGCATGGATTTGGGGACCATCTAAAGAACGAGGTGGGACGGTAAGACGATGACGCGCTATTAGACATACGGAAGCTTGTAGTTTGTTTATGGATTCAACATGACAGCAGCAGACGCGACGCCATCTTTCGATCAAGCTTTAGTCCGTGCTAAATAGTTTAGCTCGAAAGTTTACAGCGGGTGCGTCATACATCATCTGATACGATGATACGATTGGCTATGGCCACGTGCAGACGCATGACAGACATTCGTAGCGCCCAATAAACGGCTCTGGACAATCGTAAACCACACCTCCCCTACGAGAAAATGAATATCACTGGTGATTTTAGTCTGGCGTTAGCCAGGCTAGGCCGCCCCAGTCTAAACAGATTGGTCTCAAGTGTCAAAATCCGGCTGCAGTACCTTTTAAAGTGGTGATGCTGCTTTTACTCAACTCTCTGAACTATGCCATAATGGGGTGTCAGCTGTGAGGCGTTTTGCAAAGAAAATGAGATAATTATTCATAGCATTTGGCTCAATGTCATGCTCTCATGTTATTTTTTCTCTTCACAGACTGCCCCCTGACCCCAGACACACCGAACAGTGAGGCGCGGACGTACACGACTAACAGCCGCCTCACTGCGCTCAAGAAACAGATCGACATCGAGCTCAAAGTCAAGCAGGGCGCGGAGAACATGATCCACATGTACTCCAACGGTTCCTCCAAGGTCAGCAGCACACTGCTTTACACTGTCAACACTTCAGAAACACAAGGGGAACATGTGGGCCGATTCGGGGGACAGCACTTAAGTTCAAATGCATTCACTGTTGACTTTCTTGGAGGGCGAACTTGTCCATTATTTTAATGACTAAAACTAAACTTGGGTCATCTTATCATTTAGCTCACTGTTGGTCTGTAACATGCTGATACAGACTGATTCAAAGTTCATGTCTCTATACGTTTACCTGTTTATTTGCCACGTGATAGGTCACAATCACATTCAGTCACCAATTTGATCCCAGACAAGGAATTATAATTATTAGCATGTGATGTGTGATATTTATTCCACGCTGTTGTGAATGTCTTAGGACTTTATGCAAGATATCTTGAAAATTAATTGAATTAATTTTTGATAGCACGTTGTCCAGGCCCTGAGGCAATAAAACAGCCCCACACCATGATTCTTCTTGCACCATACTTCAAAGTGTAGGATTCATCGTAACTGTAAAATATCAGTATTGAACAGCGACTGCAGGGGGCACTTTATTAGAGGCATAGGGCTGATTTATTCAGGACATTCATGTCTAGTAGGTACTTCAGAGGGAACTCATTGTAAAAAAAACAGGACGTTTCTATCACCTTCGGTTCCGGAGATATCGGTCTTATATCGGCATGATATTAACAGATATCCGATATTGTAGAATACCCAAATATCGGCCCAACATATCGGTCGACCTCTAATTTGTAAGAATCAACAATACATCATCAAATCAAACCATACATTTAAACCTTATTTAGATTTTGTGATGAAAATATAGACCATTTCGTGCATTTTCTGCAAACATTTCTTGATTTTAATATGAAAACATAAAATGACAGTAAACGTGCAATCATCTCCCACTCCGTACAAGTTTTAAATTGATATCTCTAAACTTTTCCCCCTATTCTCTTGCAGTGTCTCACCTTAGTCCGGATCTTCCTAAATAATATTTTTTAATCTTGTTTTGACAAGATTATTAAACCATATTCATTATACCATATTCAAGTCCATTATCTCTTATTGCCCCAATCACAAACCTGTGGTTTTTCACCCGCCCACTGACCGCTGAAGTTTGTGGTCTGTTTCATGGTGCGCTCTTAGGACCCGCTCCTTCTAATTGTACGGAGCTTTCCCAGGCTGTAGGGAGGTCTTTTAAAAGCCTCTCTGTTGCAGTTGACCGAGTGTTACATGGCTCTTATCAGCGCACTGCGGGAGGAGAAACCCGAGAGGAGGCTGACGCGCTCATAACCTCGCTCACTTTGTTTCACTAAAGCCCTCGCAGCGCCGTGGCTCTCCCAGCCCCAAACAACTGTAATTTCACTAAAGTCGCAGCGCGGTAATAACAGCTCCCTTCAGCTGGGATCACTCGGCCGCTGTAGTAGTAGATGCTTTAATGGTGGGGTCTTGCATCCGCCGTGATGTAATTCTCGTTACATTGTTTAAAACAGTGGTTGACAGTCCTGCCTCACAGGTTCCTGGACCAGTTGGGGATTTTCTGCTTGGAGTTATTGTGTGATTGAGTCAAAAGACATCCACTCCCTTCTGCGGGCAGCAGCGAGGTATGCAAGTATGAACTAAGAACAGATACACTTGCCCGGCCAAAGGAATTAAGTGAAAGACTATTAATATTTTTAACTATCAGATCTTGGTGTTCCCAGATGGAACTCATCATTTCCAGTCCATTGGCCACTTGAACACAAATCTTTGCCCATTCCGGTCAAACTGTTCTATTTTAGTCTGTTTTTTTTTTGTCTCTAAAATGGATGAGAATTGTCTGAATGTCATGCCCAAACGTTTGCATCCCAGCGTAGAACCTTTTGGTAGCACAGAGCAAAAGAAGTCTGTTTGGAGAAGAAGGGGCACAGAATCTGTCCAAACGTTCAGCCCGGGGGTGGATCCATCATCTTTTGGTGTTGTATGGCAGCCAGTGGTGCACGGAACACTTTATGGGTGGAACGACCAATTGGTTCAATTAATTTCCAACAAATTCTGTTATCTGCCATCTTGGGGCTAGGGTTAGGTTTAGAGTTAGTTATTTTATCCAATGATGCATTTCCAGATCTCAAAGCGTGTTGGCATATAGGCCATAAACTCTGAGCTTATGGCCTATATGCCAGTGTGATACCTCATTTGAAAACCAAGACCGTCTAGTTTCTAAAAATTATGTGTAAGATCAGTGTGAGGGAAACAACTTGCATGACATTTGCCGTTCCTAAACCTTACCCTAACCCTTGCCCCCTGATCAGGGTGGACGACAAGTAACAACAGGTTACAAAGCAAATGGCTTCTACAAATGGCTTTAGATCATAAACACAGCTCAAAACACACGATGGATGACCTCAAGAGCTGCAGTCTGAAGGTTTGCCATAGCAGTTGTGTGCAAGATGGTCCCCGAAACTAGACTGAAAGACTAGAAAAGCCTGATAGCTGCCATATTGTGGCAAGGTCATGACTCTGATGTAAAAGACGAACTGATCTTTTCTTACTGTTATGGGAATGTCTCATCTGTAACTTCCTTTTCCAGATCATTGCATCTTCTCCTTGCTTTATTGTCCACATTAATAGAAATGTAGATCTATTGTTTATTTGTTTATTCATTTAGATCCCCATTATTCTCCAGATGGACAGCTACTCTTCCTGGGGTCTGGTTAAAGCAATTACTATATTCACAACAATTGAATAAAAAAAAATATATACTAAAAACACTTTACATATGCGTGCGTGTGTGTGTGTGTGTGACTGACTTAGGCCTCCATCGGTAATGTGTTTTCAATAGTCTTTTAAAAGAAAACTTTGTTTCAGCCAGTTTAACAGCTGGTGGCTGTTTTGTTCCATAAAGTAATCTAGGGAGCCTTAACTTTCGCAGTTAAGGCTGTAGATTAGCCATGTGCTCTGGGGTTGTTTACAGGCCTTGCTGCTGTTTTCATTCATGCTGCGTGTTATTGAGCTGGTACTTGGTATCGGTGACTACTATGGGCCAAAGTGTTGATATTGGAACAAACTTGGGAGGAAAGAGTTATACGAGTAGCCCTATTAAAAACATGTACCACAGGGTCCCCTCTGTGGCTGCACTTTTCCGGAAAATAATTGCTCTTTCTGATTAATTCTTTTGGATAAGGACATGGATGTTTCAACTCGTCTCAAAGAAAACCTTAACATTTGGGTGAAATTCTGATCCTTTTCTGCAAATGTCTAATTCTACATCAATTCCTGGGATTCTGTACGACTAACAACTGCAAAGTGTTTGAGACTCACGTTGAGCTCATTTCCCTCCTGGGCTTTTATTAAACACGGCGTACTTTTCCTAATGCAATAAAGTTTGAAATCAAAGGCAGAGCTGTTGTTTTGCAAAGTGCTTTTGGCCACGTTTCCCCGCGCCGCCACATGACTCCGAGCGGAGGTCAAAGTGGTCGGTAAACTCCAGACAGCGGCGCGGGGAAGGCTACGTCAGGAGGAAATGGCGGCGCATGCACACGCGGGCTTCCGAACTTCACAGGAATGAGCTGATGTGGTTTAAAGGGCTCGGCCTGAAAAACACAATGGGATTCCTCCGCGTTCTATGAATGCGCGTTTCCATGTGCTCACTTGTGCTCTGCTTCCAAATAAGGAAGGTTTAAGAGCTGTTTACGTGATGATCGTGAGAGGATTTTGAGTTTGATATGTACAATGTTACAATCTGCAGGTTGAACACACCCAAGAGCATGAAGAGCGAAGACTTACATGAATGACTAAAATGACACAAGATACACATGCATTTCAGAATATGCTTTTAGTTGTCTAAAAAAAAAAGAGGAAATTGTACACAAATTGATATTATACTGAGGATGGTAATGACAAGTAGCAAGATCACGAAGTACAATATATCCTGCTGCATAGTAACGTGCTTTTATAACATTAAAATAGTGACTTCCCGTAATTTTACACTAGTGATTTTAGTAATGCTGTTACTTCTAGGAACTAGAAGTAACAGTTTAATAATTTTACAATAGCCTTTTAAATAATAATGTGGCGTTTTGTTAAATGGTAAAACTACCAGCAGGCACTGTGTTTGTTCTGATATTGTGAACATTTTGAATTGATAACCAAATCTTATTTTTTCACATTCATTTCATTTTAAAGTTGTTTTTTCAATTTAGTCATAAACTGCTCATTACAAAGGAAATATATGAGCCAAATATGTATGTATTTAATTTTGTGTCTCGGCTAACCCATAATGAGAGGGAATCTTTTTTTTGTCATTGTCATTTTTTCTTTTTTTTCCTTGTTTTTGTAGAGTGAAACATGAAACGACTTCTAGCCCTCCCTCCTCTCGTTGTTGCCACATTCACAACCACAGTCATCCACACACTCATAGTATTGTGGTGGGAAAGAGGAAATACAGATCAAAACAAACCAATAAAACATGAAATAACTACAGCTTTTGTGATTTGTTAATTGTGGTAATTCAAATAAAATTTTCAGTTTAACTGTGGCTGACCCAAAGTCACAATCCCATATGAGCGGCCACCATGGCGTCAGGTTCAGGGCTTTGACCGGCAACGTGAATGTATTGGATAAATAATAATAGTTCCATGATAAAAAAAAATAAAACGGCGCTATACTTCTCCTGCGCTGCAACAGAAACAAACAGCGCCACACGTCTAAATGCATCAGCTGTTGGCCGAACATTTACTAAAATATCTGGTGAAAATTGCGGAAGAAAACGACAACCGCAAATGCTGGTATTCAAAATCCAATCCATATTTTGTGGGGAGAAAAAAATCATATGATGTTATATGTTACTTTCAGTGACTGAAAACACATAGAGGGTCATTTATCAAGACGGGTGCTAAATATCGAATGCAAACCGGAAAATGGCATATCAATACATGCGGCCCCAATTCTGAGGGAATGCTGTGTGAGTACAAAATAGTTAACTGAGCCACATTTGCACACGCTACTTGTTTTTCTAGTAATTACTTTCTTGTAAAAAAAAAAATCTGCACGTCGGTAATATTACTTCCTTGAACCAGGGCTAGGTGTGTATCATGTATGATTAACAATGAAAGTAGTTCAGGCCTACTTTTTGAGCACAGAGGAAAGTGTTTCAGTTCACACACGCGGTCGGGCAAACAAAACAAAAAGTAGACATTTTGCAGAGTTCCCCGTTGTGTCAAATTTCCTGCTAAATATCCTAATTTTCCATAATTCTTTTGTTTACTGGCAGAATCATCTTTCCAAATTATAACTGCATCGTTTTTTTTGTGTGTGTGTTGTGACATTACAAATACTCATGAACAGTTCAATCAGAAAGAGAATGAGTTGAACCCGCACCTCTCTTTCTCGTGCGTGTGTTCAGGACCGTAAGCTGCTGGCGACGGCGCAGCAGATGCTCCAGGACAGCAAGATGAAGATCGAGTTCATCCGAATGCAGATCCTCAAAGCCTCTCAGACCAACGAGCTGAGCTTCGAGAACAACGACGTCATGGGTGAGAGGCCGTAGCTTTCGCAACGTTCACAAAGTTCAGTCCATGTTAAAGATGAACTCTTTGAAGAGCTCAGCTGACCAGTTTGTGTCCGCAGATAAACCCTTCATCAGCCCGTTGGACCTGCGCGTGGAGGAGCTGTGTCACCACGCCAGGATCGAGTCCGCCGTGGCCGAAGGAGCCAAGAACGTCATGAAGCTGCTGGGAACGGGGAAGGTGACCGAGAAGAGGGCGCATTCCGAGGTACTGCCAGATTACTTCTTCCTTCAGCGGTTCTCCTTTTAACCCTGCTTTGTTGCTGCTTCAGTTGTCACTGTTTTAGCACTGATCAAGAAGTGATATAGATTTAGCCCGTTTTTCTTTTTGTCATTTGACAGGTTTAGCCCTAATTTGGTCTTTGATTAGATTTGGCTTGTGCCATTTTCTTACAGGTTTATACGTTTTTTGCTCTGGATTATTTTTGACCATTATATGCCCGAGCACTTCTATCAGATCGTTCCTTGTTGCTCGATCCGTGGCTCTCAACCTTATTTGTCACGCATTCCCCTTGGACGTTTCTTTTTATTCTTCAAGAAGCCCGTATGTTGCAACTTCCTTTAAAACCTGAAATAATTACAAGTGCCCCCTGCTAAGTGCTTGTGTACACTCGGGGGTCGCCGTGCCCCTGTTTGGGAAACACTGGTCTGCATCAGGGGCAGAGTTAATTTTGTCGACTAAAATATTTCGACATAATTTTAGTCAAAGTAATTTGTTTGACTAAAATGGGACTAAAACTAGATTAAAAGTTGTTGTGACTAAAATATTATTGTTGGATAAACTGACTAAATAAAAATGAAAAGAAGAGACTAAAATCATCTAAACTTCCGCTGACACTTTTTTGTCACATGTCTATCTTGTTGCATTTTTGTGGCTTTTTCAATTTTTTTCCCGCCATTTTGACACTTTTTTTCAAGCCGCTTTGGTTAAACACTGAGACAAAATATCTGCTGAAATAATAGTTTGTGTGATCGTTTCGGGAATGCTCTTACATATTCACCGCAAACTCACCTGAGGGTCTTGTCGTCCCCCCAGGCCCAGGCGCGTTTCAATGAGTCCAGTCAGAAGCTGGACCTCCTTCGTTACTCCCTGGAGCAGCGCCTGAACGAGCTACCCAAGAACCACCCGAGCAGCGCCGTCATCATGGAGGAGCTGTCCCTGCTCTCTTCCCCCGCCCTGAGCCCCCGCTCCAGCCTCATCTCCGCACAGAACCAGTACAGCACGGTCACCAAGCCCGCCGCGCTCACAGGTATTGCACATCATCCAAATCGTCTATACCATATTTTCCGGACTACAAGTCGCTCCGGAGCACCAGCCACAAAATGCATAGCCATGGGCCTTTACGGTGATGGATGTATTAAAGAAAAACCTTCCAGAACAACCAAGCCGATAAATGAGTGTTTGTCTCCCCAGGCACGCTAGACGTTCGGCTGATGGGCTGTCAGGACCTGCTGGAGAACGTCCCGGGCCGGTCCAAAGCCGCCTCGGTGCCGCTGCCCGGCTGGAGCCCCAGCGAGACCCGCTCCTCCTTCATCAGCCGCACCAACAGGAACCGCAGTGTCAGCTCCCGCAACCTCAACAAGAGCGACGAGCTGTCCAGTGAGTCTGCGCACAAACCACACAGGCCAAAGCTCAAGTGCTTGTGAATCAGAGAAATGTATCCCAATGCATGATCTGCCCACTTTCACTAACTACATAACTAAATATTTAGTCCAGTCTCATTCCTAACTTTCCTAATGCGTTTCTAACATGCACGTTTCCCTACGTTCAGGTGGCTACTTAAATAGATATACAGGTGGTCGTCATATAATTAGAATATCATGAAAAAGTTCATTTATTTCTGTAATTCAACTTAAAATGTTAAACTAAAATATGATCTAGACTCATTACATGCACGGTGACTTATGTCAAGCTTTTATTTGTTATAATTTTGATGATTATGGCTCATCAAAATTATAACAAATAAAGGCTATACATATCTCACTTTTCATGTAATGAGTCTATCATAGTTTCACAGTTTAAGTTGAATAACAGAAGTGAATGCACTTTTTCATGATATTCTAATTATATGACGAGCACCCGTATGGTACTTTTTAGTTAGTAGAAAGGGCTGAGGAGGGACTCCATCTTTAAAGCTTTACAGCTTTACATGCTGTTAAATAAACTCCAGTTGCTAGTAGGGATGTCACGGTATGAAAATTTTACCTCACGGTTATTGTGACCAAATTTATCACGGTTTTCGGTATTATCACGGTAGTTTTTTTTTTTTATGTGTGTTAATAAGTTCAGAAAGCATTGATAGTCCTACACAAACTGAAATAGTTTTAAAAAAGTGCAACAGTGTTTGTTATATTTAAAAAATACAGACAAAGCCACATCAACTGTTCACATCAAAGTAAAGGAACTATAACTATAACCTCTATATCAGGAATATTGTTCCCAGTTTGTGTCCTTCCAGTTTGCTTTCGCTCTGCAGATTTGGGAAAATGCCATCAGACAGTAATCATTGTTAAATTCATAATAATGCGGTGAGAGTTGATCTATTATATTGGCGACCAAGTTTAATCTGCCCTCCAGCAGCCCTGTACCTCATTTGTGCCAGAGGTATCCGGACACGGCGGTAATCCACCGAGATAATATAGTTTTTCAAAAACAAGACGGTAATTATTACCGTCAACATTTTTACCGGGGTTTACCGCTACGCCGGTAACCGTGACATCCCTAGTTGTTAGTCATGGAAAAAATGCTAAGCTTACTGTGTCTGTGTAAGTTCTCAGTCGTACAGGAGTTGTCCATCTTCAATGAAGGTACTTGATTCAAGTAAGCTTACTGTATTGTTTCTAAAATAGGGGGGCTGTATGCGAGCTGGAGTTCTGTTTACTGTGTGGAGGCTAAATGTTTAGCATTGTAGCAGCTACCACTAACACAGCACTGCAGACAGTACAAAACTCATACCAGTCACAGAGAACGTTTTTGTATTACCTTACTGAGGCCATCATTAAGTTTAGAGTAAAAGCAAAACTTTGGCAGAGTCATGGGGTCACAGCTGGACTGATGTTGCAGCGGATGCTAACTTTGTTTACATAGCCATGTACCCCAGCCATTATCTTGGATGATCCAATCGATTAATCGTGGCTTCTTTTCCTCACAATTAATAAGATTGTTTATCATCCCACTCATACAAAAAATATGGTACAAGGCTTCTAACTTATCCATATGACTTGAATTAGTGCGTGTAATTAAGATACAATTATTATATCATAAACAAGGTTTAATAACAAGGGTGATATTGATCCTATTTTCGCTTCCACACTGTGTGTTCCAGATGAGATCAGCGCGGTGCTGAAGCTGGACAACACGGTGGTGGAGCAGACGAGCTGGAGGCCCGTCAGTAACCAGGCCTGGGACCAGAAGTTCACCCTGGAGCTGGATCGGGTAAAGCTCCCACACACACACGGGAGTAGTTTATTACCCCTTTCATACTGCACTTTTCTCAATATTCCAAAGTAGGGCTGAACGATTAATTGCATTTGCAATTTTATCGCGATATTACACAACGCGATTTCGTAATCGCAGGGCACGCGATTTGGGAAGTAAATGGAGCAACGAGATATGGCAGCAAAGTCCGCTCCGTCGCGTGCTTTTGTTTACGTCTCAGTCTAGTTAAGGTGCGCGGTAGATTGTGGATGTACAGTGAAAATATCAGCGTTTATCATGCAGCCACCGCGAAGGAATATTGCTTTTGTCCGTTAGCATTGCGTTAGCCACAGCGCTAATCACGCCATTCCGTCGCCGCTACTACACGCTCTGATGATCACAGAAACTCCCTCACCTCCGGATTCTACACCTCTGCCTCCACAGACATATATAGGTAAGTCTGTGCTGATTGTAAAAAGTAAAGAGTCGTTTGTGGCTCAGTTTAGGGGGCTTATGTTTGGGAATGTTGTGGATAAAGAACTTATCTCAAAAGCATAATGACGTTTCATGACCATTAAGTATCCGCGGAGGCGATGTGCCTTTATTTACCTTTGCGTCTACCGCATATCCGCTCCGTAGGTCGTACAGACGCAAGATATAAACACTAAACTGCAGTATGAAAAGGGCTGGTAACTAGGATCCGAGGCAGGAGTCCGTGTCATGTCTTATTTTGCTGAGGAAATGTGCTGTTTAAGCTGAAATGTCACTAAATGGCTGCGAGTCAAAGATACGTGTCTGTGTCTGGCACCTCATGTCCCGTCTCCTTGTGTGAGTGTTCTTTTCTTTCTTCATATTGTCCAAAGTTACATCCCAAAACCAAAATGCTGCTCTTAATTCCACTGTGTTTTGGCGTGTGCTCCATCTGCCCTCTCAGTGTCCATCAATAACGCGCATCTGAAGCAACTAAGTACCATTTAATAAATTAAATAGCTTATTTTGTATTAATTGGGAGTTTGATTTCCTAAAACCTTTCCAACTAGTTAAAGCAGACGTTTGTTCTTACTTTCCTGCACTTTAGTATGGGTGATGTTACTGACTGGATCAGTGAGTTATTTTTTTTTTATATCTATATAATTTAGCATTTATTTATAGACTGTACTGTTAAGTTCAGACAGTTTAAGAAGTGCAGTCCACACAAATTTTGAATAGGTCAAGCAACAATTTTGTTGCAATTTTCACTTCAAATATTGTTTATTATGAAACAGGCTGATTTATTGCTTGTGTTGGGTGAAAAATACATGAGAAGAGGACCTTGCAACAATAATCGCATATTTAATCGCAATATTGAAGAAAAAAAATCGCAATTAGATTATTTCTCAAAATCGTTCATCCCTATTCCAAAGCACATTTAGGATTGAAAGCAATGGAACTGATCTGTAGTTGTGGGGACTGAACCTGAGCTGCAGAATATGAGAAACAAAATGAAATATTTGATAACGGTCTTTAAAAAACTAATGTAAGCCATTCTTTTTGTCTTCAAACCGTGTCAAAATAAGTTAAGAACTTGCAAATTATGACTATTATTATTTTTTTCAGAATTGATTTTGGGAAATTTTGTTGCTTCTTGCTATATGAACATTGTCCAACTGTTTATTCCGATGACAATATTTGGGAGATACACAGCGACGGCTGGTATCAATGGGCTAGGTGGGCTAAGCCTCTCCTGTAATTTATTTGACGATAGAAAGAAGAAAGAATAAATTGTATTTGTCATTTATTAAAGTTAATTTGATATCCTAACTAATCCCCTAATGTCATTACTCTGTATGCTCATTGTAGTTTTATACATCTGATCACGATTTTTTACCACAAGAACAAAAAAAAGGGCTAGTTCTGATTAGTCCCGAGAACGCACATGAATATGACAGTGATCGACAGATGGCAGTGCCGCAGGTCCCGCCTCCAGCGCATACACACACATACACCGAACATAACCCCGGACCCAATCACAGAGCACGCACACCCCGCTGAAGACTCCTCACTGGTTACTTTCACTCGCATGGCGCACGCAGTCTCTGTAAACACTACGGAGAACTAGCTCATACCGGTGGATTACTCGGATGTTTTGGAGCTGTTTGACTGCCGTCTATAGTAAACTTTTGCCTTAGTGTTGGTCTGATGCTCTGGGAATAAGCGTTGTTTGTAATGCGTGTTCCGTGGGTATTTGCTGATATGTGGTTACATGCTTCTTTTTAGTCTGACAAGTGGTGATAAATGCATTTAGACCTGATAGTAAAAATAAAAAAGCACGAACACCATGTGCAACAGCCCCACCTAGAGTTTACATCACCAGCCGCCACTGGAGATACACGATTCTGAAGTCTGAATACTCATTTCTGTTTTTCATTTTTGTATAAATATATTATTTCAAACCTTTTCATAATTCTATTTTAATGTGTTATTGTTGGGGATTTGGGTCGTCATTTTATCAATACAAAAGTAACATAATATGACTCTAATATGACTGCTGCGTCATAAAAGACTTTAATGGATGTGTGTGTGTGTGTGTGTGTAGTCGCGTGAGCTGGAGATCTCGGTGTACTGGAAGGACTGGCGGTCGCTCTGTGCGCTCAAGTTCTTGCGCCTGGAGGACTTTTTGGACAATCAGCGTCACGGGATGTGCCTTTACCTGGAGCCGCAGGGCATGCTCTTTGCAGAGGTACAGCACCGAGTCCTTTCAAGCATTTTATTGAAACTCACTGATTGGAAACGTTACTAAGGGCAGAAAATGCCCCCTGGGTTTGACGTTGCTTACCCTTGTCCTAGGTAGATGGTGGGTCCCTTAGGCCTGTCACGATAACAAAGTTGAAGTCCGATATATTGAGGCAGGAAAGTATCGCGATAAACGATATTATTGACTCTAACGATACTAGATACTGTCAACTCTCAGGCGTAATAATGACAGTAAATCTTAGTTCTAAAAGTGCATCATCATAAATATAATAAATATACAGACGAGATATATATGAATGACAACATAACTATATATATATAGATAGAGCCCAAAAATATATAGTTTATCTGTTCTTTAGTGAACGATAAGTCGATATAGTGATTATTGTAAGACCCCTAGGGTTCCTATGCTGTGCCAGTTGAGAAGCACCAATTTATTTTTGAAGTCATAGAAATAACAGAAAAATAAACCATAAGAAAACTATACATGGGAGATTCAATGTGTGAGTGCGTACCCTTTTATATTAGCCCTAAATCATTATCACTAGCCACTTGGAGTTCTGTACAACCCAAGAGGTCTATTTATATTTGAAAATGTTAAAGTAAGCACCAATGTGTTTCAGTTGAGGGTGTTAAAGGAACAGGCCACCGTTTTTGCATACTGAGATGTTCTTACCTGAGCTTAGACGAGTTGATACGCACCTGTCTGGTCTTTGTGCCCATAGAAGAGCTTGGTCGCTTCTAACTTCACCCCCGTTTGGAGCTATAGGAATACATTGGGTGAGGCCAAATGCTAACAACATCTTTGGTCTTTTTGCGTGACTGAGGGCACGCACAAAGACCAGACAGGTGCACATCAACTCGTCTAAGCTCAGGTAAGAACATACCTCAGTATGGAAAAACTGTGGCCTGTTCCTTTTAAGCTATGGGATGGACTTGAAGATGAATTCAAACGGTGAACTTCTTTAACCGGATTTAGAAAAATGATTAAGCAGAAGAATGAGTGATTACCTCAAGCATGTATAAAATTGGACAAAATACTATTATTTTGTCTGTAAGTCACCATATAGTTGATTATTATTTCTATTTGATAATGTATATTATTAATGTGATAAGCTGATTCAGTATCAGTTATATGGTTTGAACAAGGATAGGCATAAATTAGCTTTGCTTCAGCCTATTCCTTTTTTTGGCTGAATATTTTGTTGTTGTTTACTGTTTGGAAATTGTATCGATTTTAAGTGCATCAGTCAAACAAAACAAACCATTCATTCATTCTCTACATTCCACCTGTCTCATTCGATGGCCTGTGTTTAGGTGACATTCTTCAATCCCGTCATCGAGAGGCGGACGAAGCTACAGCGACAAAAGAAGATTTTCTCCAAGCAGCAAGGTCGGTCACCGCTGTCCCACACCTCATTTTGTCCTCTTCCCAGGCAGCAGTAACAAAAACCGCTTTGTCTTCCGCTCCAGGTAAGACGTTCCTGCGGGCCCCTCAGATGAACATCAACATCGCGACGTGGGGCCGTTTGGTGAGGAGGGCCATCCCCACGGTCAGCACCAACTCCTTCAGCCCTCAGGCGGCGGAGAGTGGCCACAGCAGCCTGCCTGGATCGCCCACTCCCTGCAGGTACTCTCCACAAGAAGCGCAATAGCCGAATTTCTGTGATATTAGAAGTGATTTAATTTGCATTATTTTAATCTATAAATACTGCGTTTGCTTATGAACTTATCCGCCACTCATCAGGAATGCAAAAAAGCACTTTGGGAACGCTGCAGATGCCTAAACTTTTCCCTGGTCATTTGCATCTTTTCTCTCTCTCTCGATATCATACTACAGTTGTGGTCAAAATAATAGCAGTTTGTTTAAAAACGTTAGTTAAGCACAAAATCTTCATAATAGATTTATTTTGATGGATTGGAAGCATTGCCCATGGTTTTCTAAATCAAAACATGAAGAGAAATGTATACTTTCTTCAAGTACTTTGCTATTTTTTTTAACAGTCCGATGTTAATTTTTATAAATGTTCTACAGTGTCTGCATTTGTCTTTACAAGCGCTATGTACTACATAAAAAATAAATTCCCCGTAGGATTTAGCTTCCTGTGAATCAATAAACTAATATTTAGTTGTATGACCACAGTTTATTAGAACTGCTTCACATCCGTGTTGCATAGAGTCAACCAACGTATGGCACCTGTCGACAGGTATTCCAGCCCAAGATGCTTTGACAACATTCCACAATTCCTTGGTTTTGTATCAGAAACTGCATTTTTGATGTCACCCCACAAGTTTTCTATGGGATTAAGGTCCGGGGATTGGGCAGGCCACTCTATAAAATTAATTTTCTTGGTCTGGAACCAAGATTTAGCTTACTAGAGACAATTACCCCAAACACGGGGTAATTGTCTTGTTGAAACACCCATTTCAAGGGCATTTCCTCTTCAGCATATGGCAGCACGACCTCTTCAAGTATTTTGATATATCCAAACTAACCCATGATCCCTGGTATTCGATAAATAGGCCCCACACCAGTTAGAGAAACGTGCCCATATCATGATGCTTGCCCCACTACTTTTAGTCCTTAATAATCATGAAATATAATAAATAAATAGCCCAAATAATTTCTTGATATTTGCTCTTGATTTAACTTTTAGTCAGTGGTTTTGAGATAAGTTCTTATCTTTATCCAAAGCATTCCCAAACATAAGCTCCTAAACTGAGCCACAAACGACTCTTTACTCTTTACAAGCAGCACAGGCTCACCATCTCTGCTCATCATCAGAGCTCAGCGAGGGAATGGAGTGATTAGCGTTGCGGCTAACGCAATGCTAACGGGGAAAAAGGAATAGTCCTTCGCGGTGGCAGTATTACAAACGCTGATATTTTCACAGTACAGCCACGATCGACCGCAAACCTTAATTAGACTGAGAAGTAAACAAAAGCACATGGCGCAGCGCACGTCGCCACCATATCTCGCCGCTGCATTCACTTCTGTCCAAACCATCTCCAAATGATTGAGCCACTGGTTTTTGTTTTACCAACCAATGGGCTCTCCTCCGCACGCTTCACAGACATTGTTGCTTTCTTCATGTTTGTTGAAGAGTGCCGGCTGCCTACGAATCGTAGTCTTCCATTTTTCTTCTGCGTCTGTGTTTTTGCTTTCCATTTAAACGCGGTGGAGATAATTTTAGCAGTTTTAACCCCTCCAATCAACCTCTTGACAAAAGAACACAGTACTTCTGAACAATGTCTTAAACGACTCATTTTTCTTCAGGATTTCAAAGTGAAATGCATGTATAACATGTGCTGACTTCCTAAAATAAAGGCCACCTGATTCAAACCTGTTTTTCCACAGAATGATTGACCTCACCAATTCAACTCCCCACTGCTATTATTTTGAACACACCCCTTTCAATTTAATATTCAACTACACAGACGTAAGAGCATGCCATGAATGCTGGGTCTGTCTGTGTCTCTAAGAATCTACTGCACCTACTGGTAAATTGTTGTCCATGTAGTTCTATGATTTATACCAAAAACTGTGAATAATCTGGTTAGTCATGTTGGACTGCTATTATTTTGAACACTACTGTATATGAAGCTTTCGATACCTGTACTTTAACAATACTTGGTTTTCGATACTGATACCTGAACGATACTTTTTCCAATACCTATACTAAAAATAGTTGTCGTCTAGAACCAGAAAACAGAACAATAATGTGAGGAACATCTGCACATTTACAATATTGGGTTAATATTTAATGTCTTAAAAAGTGTGGAAAATGGGGAATCTTTTAGAGAAAAAAATGGGGGGAAATTGAGAGAAATTGTGTAAAAATGGGGGGAAAATGTATTTTAAACAAAACACCAAATTTGCGGGAAATTCACCTTCAGAACAACAGCTATGTGGATCCAGAACAAGATGATCAAATAGAATAAACGTTGCCACTCTTGTTTGTGTAATGATCTTTGTCCCCCACAGTGACCCCCTGGTGACCAAACTGGACTTTGACAAAGAGCCCAGCCCGGGGCCCCAGCACTACTTGGCCCCTGAGGACGGGGACAGCACGGAGCCGCTGCAGAACCTGGTGCCGACCAAAGCGCTCGACAAAGAGGAGGTGCAGGTACAGACTGTTTACACCGACGTGTGAGTTAGTGTAAGCACTGTGCGGCGCAGTCTAAATCCAGACGAGTTCCCGTAAAGACTGAGGCCTCTACAAACCGCACTCTCACAGCAGAGTCACGGCTCCCACAGGAGATCTGTCAAAATGGATTTCTCTCTTGACAATAATAGAAAAAGAAAAGGGAGCCTCGGACAGAGTGGAGTATCTGTTTTGGGACTCAATTTGAGTTTTCAAATTAATTAAACTCACATGAAGTTTTTTGAACAAAGTGATTCAAGCTACTGCACATTTGAGAGGAAAATGCACACTTTAAACTATAACTAAACACATGGGATTATAGGAAACAAAAAAGGGTGAAACTCCAAATATTTTATATTTTAAATTCTTCAAAATTGACACCCTTTATTCTTTGGATTTTCTCAATGAGCATCATATAATAAGGTCGTGGTGACGACATTGTGAAGCTCATTGAGAAAAAGTAAAAAATGCTAAGCAAAAATCAAAGCATTTTGAAGAATTTCCAATTTTTTTTGTTTAAAACATAATTCCATATGTGTCCATTCATAAATGAATGTAAATGGTCTTGAAATAAAAGAAAAAAACACGTCTCCAAACTTTTGACCGGTAGTGTACTATTTGACTTTCCTAATATGTACGGTTTTGTTTAAATTTTTTAACATAATGACCGTAACTAAAACGTCCCAGAAGATGAAGTTCTTTTATTTAAAAACCTGCTAAATGTTCTAAAAATGATTGAAGTAGCCAATCAAAGTTAACATGATGATGATGATCTGGGAATATTGTTGTCATTTTAAAGCCCGACTTTTCCTTCTACTAAAAGTTATAGCCTAAATCGGCACTATTTATTTTGTGTGAAGGTGTGCCCTGCTTCACTTCACCATTTGCCTATGTTGTGCACATGCTTAACAAACTCATGTGCAGGAGAGATTGTGACGGCTAAACTGTGTAATCCCTTTTGAAAACCTGCTTTAATGTGGTTTATTTAATGTGGTTTATAAAGCAATATCATCATCAGCTTTTTACCATCTGAAAAACATTGCTAAGATCAGAGGAATAGTGTCAAAACCAGACTTGGAGACACTCATCCATGCATTTGTCTCCAGCAGGTTAGACTACTGTAACGGCTGCTCACTGGCCTTTCTAAACGAGCTGTTAGAGCTGCAGAACATCCAGAACGCTGCTGCTCGAGTCCTGACAAGAACCAGGAAATACGACCATATTAGTCCAGTGCTCCGGTCCCTGCACTGGCTTCCTGTCACTCAGAGAATAGAATTTAAAACAGCTCTGCTTGTGTACAAGTCTTTTCATGGTTTAGCACCAAAGTCCATCTCTGACATGTTAGAGCCGTATGAACCATCTCGGGCCCTGAGAACTTCAGGGAGGGGTCTCCTGGTGGTTCCCAGAGTCAATAATAAACACGGTGAGGCTGCGTTTCAGTTTCATGCAGCTAAAATCTGGAAAAGTCTTCATGAGGATGTGAGACAGGCCTCAACTCTGACAATGTTCAAATCTAGGCTGAAAACAGCTCTTTTTACCCGAGCATATGAAAACTGAAAGTATTTTATGCAACTGTAAAGCACTTTGAATTGCCTTGTGTATGAATTGTGCCCTACAAATAAACTTGCCTTATTCTGCACAGGATGCCCTGGCCTCGTTTGACTTCCTGAACAAGAGGAACAGCATCGCAGTGAAGCCCGACCTGGACCTGAGCACCGGGCAGGACGACCCGCATCAAGACTTGGAGCTCACCGCCATCCCGAAAGACCAGCAGATCAGGTACAGCCTCGAGGGTGTAGATTCTGCTCAGTCCACCTTGAAATGTTTGACCTCAACATGAAAAGATATTGTCAAATCCTCTCCACTCTTGCTGCCGTCTTGAGGTGGTGCTGCTCTGTGTTTCTTAAGTATAAGCAGCTTCAAGGGAGTCGTTCGGACCATTTCATCATGTAAATTGCTTGTACAATAAATTTTACTTTTACTTTCAGTTTTTTTAGGCAAGACACAGCAGATGAAAACAATGAATTTTCCCGCAAGGTCAATGTTGAGATTTTTGTCTAGTTTGCTCCCTTAACATCTTAGTTTTAAAGTCAAAGTAAACTAAGATGTCCGGCGTGTCCTTGGTTTCAACTGATAATTTGCACTGTAGATTTGATAAAACATTTTCTGACGCCAACCGTTTTCTGTTGTCGCTGTCTCAAGGTCCAATATGCAGGGGGTAGGCACGCTTGCACGGTCGCAGGGCACACTTGTGTTCTCGTCAAAAGATGGGATTGCGTGGCTCCCAAGGTGGCCCAAACGCAAGCTTTGTTACGCAACAATAGTAAGGGCTCTGGGCTCAATTTGGACTTAAGTCCAGGTCATAGTCAAAGTCCATGGGATCTTGACTTATTTAGCTCTCAAGTCATCGGCACTACTGACTTCTGGATATAGGCTTTTATAAAAATTAAAAAAAGTTTAAATAATGTAACATAAATTTTTCAGAGCTTTTTATCATGTTACAATGTTCTTTCATCAAAAATAATGCAAAAATTCCAATTGTGGTTTTCTGGCCAGAGACACCAGGGGGAAATGGAAGACCCCCCCCAATCATCCCATCAACACTTGTTTACCTTAATAAATACTTTTTGTAGTCCCTCTGGGGGTAATACAAGTTACTTAGTACCGCTGCGGAGAGGAGCAAGAGGAGGACGGGTGGGAGGGGTTTATTGGGAGATTGCCTGAAAATCAGAAACTGAACCTACTGGATGTTTTTGTTTCAGCTGTTTGACAAACATTGCATGTTTTAACCATCAAAGATGGTGATAAAGAACATCTTCCTAAGGGGCCTGACTTGTGACTTTCTTGGCCTCGGTTTAGGTTATCAACAGTGACTCGGATTTGGCAAATTGAAGACTTGGACTCAGACTCATCTCAAACAATGAGGACTTTAAACAATCTCAAAACCCACTCTAAAGACTCAAAACAATCATGACAATTCATTCAGCTCAACTCTTCCATCTCGCACCCCTTCCCCGTCACTTCAGGTGTGCCTCAGGGCTCAGTCCTATCTCCTGTGCTTTTCATGATCTACCTTTTCCCCCCGGTCAGATATTCAGATGACGTTACGTTCACTTCCACAGACTGCCTCCATGATAGAAATCCTAGTTCTGTTTTTAACTTTGTATTTATGTGTTCAGTACTTTTACTTTTCACAGCTGTAGGATGACCTTGAGTGTATAGAAAGTCGCCTAACAAATAAAATGTATTGATATTATAAAAAAAAGGGAGTATTTGTAAGGACAGGTTAAAATGAATTGATCATTGAGATCAATAAAGGTTATATTATCTTATGTTTTCAGTATTTTGTCATGGGCTTATTTCGATAGGGGTTAAGATCTCTGTTTTGTGAAAAGATATGTCTCAAAATCGTCTGGTGAAGCAGGTCTGACATTACCTACTCTGGTCTTTTTTGGGAAACTAAAGCGTGTGACTGGATAAAAAAGGAAATGCTGCCATCTAACTGCAGGGTCCAGAATAACATGGAATCTTGTTGTGTTCTGTAGGGAAGAAGAGCAGTTCCGCTTCAGCCTACAGGACTTCAAGTGTGTGGCAGTGCTCGGACGGGGACACTTTGGAAAGGTATGTGTCCACACATCAGTCTGAAAACATGCGGCATCAAAATCCAAATGTACAGTATGCGAGTAATTACATTTAAAACTTAATTTGAATCCTCTGTACGTACCTGACTTTTAAATTGTCCTGCTATAGGTCTTGTTGTCAGAGTACAAAGCCACGGGGGAGATGTTTGCCATCAAAGCTCTGAAGAAAGGGGACATCGTGGCACGAGATGAAGTTGACAGGCAAGTTCTTCAGAAAGCTATTGACACTACACTGAAAACCGTTACATGTGCTACAGTGTCCTCGTGGGTTTCAAAATAAAAATTGTGGACAATCTGTACTTTACTTTAGTAGCATTTTTGTCAAGGACTTGCAACATTTACTCTACATCTGCTACATTTACTGGATAGATATAGTATTTTCTACCCAACTACATTTCTATAAAGGCTCCAAAGTAAAAAGTATAAATTGGCTGCATATTTTTTCTCATTTTTAAAGGCAAGGCAAGTTTATTTGTAGAGCACAATTCATACAAGGCAATTCAAAGTGCTTTCACAGTTGCATAAAATTACAAGAAAACAGATTAAATCAATAAAACATCAACATAAAAATTAATCAATTACAGTAAAAGGCAAGAGTGCAGATAAAATACTTTCAGTTTACATATGCTCGGGTAAAAAGAGCTGTTTTCAGCCTGGATTTGAACATTGTCAGAGTTGAGGCCTGTCTCACATCCTCATGAAGACTGTTCTAGATTATAGCTGCATGAAACTGAAACGCAGCCTCACCGTGTTTATTATTGACTCTGGGAACCACCAGGAGACCCCTCCCTGAAGTTCTCAGGGAGTTTTTTATAATTTGTATTTTATAATACATAATACAGTAATACAAACATGACCATAAGCATCTTGCTTTTACTTAAAGAGCAACTAAACACCTAATCAACTTTTTTTTGCTGATAAACTATCTATATGGGTCACTAACACAGTTATCTACATGTCCTTATCATTATTTTGACATTTTAGTGCAAACTTGTTCAAAATCCAATTTTTGTGTACAAAACCGTCTGTTCAGCGCCCCTGACGTTTGAACAGCACTTACTACATTTGAATTTAGGGGTTGGCTGATGACGTACCATCATACGTCTCAGAGCCATCATACGTCACCAAGTCCGCCGCTGTGGTATAAAAGCTGACCCCTCCCCTTTTGTGACGTGTGCGCAACATGCCGGTCACAGTGCGGCCAGGGAGCAGGAGGATGAGGAGAGAAGACCCGAGACGGGATTTGACCTACAGGCTCCGCTCCGCTCTGTGAACCACAGCACTCACATCCCCGACCTCTCCTACTAAATAAAGACAAATGTTTCCCCAAAATCCCAGATTCACTTATTTAGTGACATGGCTGGATGTTTTCACGTTGAAACTACAGACACGATAACGCTGTATCGGGCAGACAGAGCTCATCAGGGCTGTCAGTGTTTATGAGACGGGGCTGAGGGCTTTTTACTGTAATCTCCCCCAGGGAGAGCTCACAGACATCGGGGGCAGCGGTTAGCCATCCCCTGCCTTCGAGGCTCAGAGCGGGGCAGTGTGTGACTGAGTGTCCGCTAAAGCCAGGAGGGGGAACAGGGAGATACGAGCGCCAAATGTCCGCCGCGTGTGCTCGGCCTGTAGCCGGTACGACGGGCTCGAGAGTCCGGGAAAGTGGCGCCACATGTCCGGAGAAGCTAGCCGGTACGACGGGCTCGAGAGTCCGGGACAGTGGCGCCACATGTCCGGAGAAGCTAGCCGGTGCGAGAGGCTGAAGTGTCCGGGTGGCTGCAGTGGCGCAAACATTGTCTAAATGCGGCATAACGGGAGTCAGTCAGTCCCGGTCACACATGGTCTGAGACTGTCAACAGAGCAGAGACCGCCCACACACTCCCCCTCCCCGCGTCCCCCCAAAGCCTCCCGCCACGCCTCTTTCGCTGAGTTTTTTGAATTTTGGGAGTGGGTGGAGTAAACTCTGGAAGGGGTGTTTAGTAGCTCTTTAATGAAAACAACACTGTAAACAACACCACGCTCTGAAACGGGGACAAACCCAGAAATAGGGGTGTGACAATATATCGATTTCGCAATATTTTGCGGGACGATATGATATCAATACTTTTTTTATTCCAATATAAAAGCACGGGCTCCAGCGACTGCTGTAGTTTCTAAAATACGAAATATTGGGGATAGTAACCAAACAAAAGTGTGATAGAATATAAAATAAAGACATAACTACCCCATGTGAAGTTATACTTTTGACAAACATCTGTGACAAAACTTCAACATCATTCTGACCGTGAGATTTTGACCAATGCTCCTCTGTCTAACCTGCTCTGCCCTCTCCTCTCCCTCCAGCCTGATGTGTGAGAAGCGGATCTTTGAGACGGTGAACAGCGTGCGCCACCCATTCCTGGTCAACCTGTTCGCCTGCTTCCAGACGGCGGAGCACGTGTGTTTCGTCATGGAGTACGCGGCGGGAGGCGACCTCATGATGCACATCCACGCAGACGTTTTCGCCGAACCGCGCGCTGTGTGAGTGGAGAAGAGGCTTGAGCTTTGGTTCACTTATTTCAATACGCACGTTAAATGAAGTTGTTTTCTCTTGCAGTTTTTACGCAGCCTGTGTGGTGTTGGGACTTCAGTTTTTACATGACCACAAGATTGTCTACAGGTAAAATATACAAAGCTACAAGAATATTTACTAGTAGTTTTTAGTTTTTTAGGATTTTGCCGTCACTTACCTGGTACATTGAATGTGCCTTGAGCTTTGTGCTTTCTTGTGTTCAGAGACCTGAAGCTGGATAACCTGCTGCTGGACACAGAGGGATACGTGAAGATCGCCGACTTTGGCCTTTGTAAAGAAGGTAATGGCACAGTAACATTGATTCGATCTTTGGAGGAAGGCTCCAGTGACCTACAAGTCTCCGCAATTTAGTGGTTGGGAGTTGGTTCTCAGTAAATTATTTCTCCCACAAATTTAGTGGAGCCAATCACAGATGTTTTTTGTAGAACTTATACAGCAGCGAGCCAAACTATCGTAACTTTACATGCCTGACCAAACAGTGGTTATTATCAAAGCAAACTTGTATGCCCTGTGATATGAACGGTGTAAACAGTGAGTGAGTGAAGTGGAAAGTGTTTTTATGATGTGAGTGAAGTAAGGCTTCTATGTATTATTATTATTATTATCTGTAAGTATAACATCAACCTGTCCAGGGACTGCGGGTGGAAATTAGCATCTTTGCTATAACCTGGCACATGACATCTCTTCTTTTATAGACTAATGTGTTTTGTGCATTGTCCATGCTAAAATAAAAGGGAAAAAAAAGAATCTTCGCGTAAGATATTTCCTCTCAGATATTCCTGTATCATTCAGAGCTATCTTTATAACTTTTTTCACTTCTGATTAACCGTGTTCTAGTGCTTTGCCGGTTTATTCTGCAAGTCCAGGCTGTTTCTCAATGCTTTGTGTGTTTCAGGCTTGGTTTGCCTTCTAAATCATACTAGAAAAATACTCAGCAGCCATTTTGTTCTTTGTTTACATAGAGCTTAGTGGACAAATGTATGTGTGAGTGCCATTAGTTTAAAAAAATGTAGCATATGTACAGAGTTGTATTAATGTCAAAAGTTTTGCCTAATAGTGGACAAATGCAGGTGACACATAGGTCAGATTTAAAACGATTATGTTTGTAGAAACGTATACTAGTGGTCATTTTTATGTCATTTTATGATTGTTTGCTTGTAGCTCCTCAAGCTACATGTAAACAACTTGTCTATACTTTCAAAGAGCTACTGGCAGTATTCATATTTACTGACCCCACTTTATGTGATGGAGGTGTGAAAACGTGGCATGATTAGATTAGTATTTTTTGCTCATTTAATTCTGCTTTTAAGAGGACAACTCCCAAATGACCAGAGTTTGCTTTAAGTTTTAAAACAGTGACAAGTGATAATTTTTTTTTATACCAAATTCTCTCAGATATTGTTAGTCCTTCAGACCTGAGAAGTATTGGCACTACTAATTCTATAAGTGGTAAGCCAGACATGCTGCTTATCGACCTGATGTCCTTTGTCGTTGTCAGGAATGGGCTTCAGGGACCGCACCAGCACATTCTGCGGGACGCCGGAGTTTTTGGCCCCTGAGGTCCTGACAGAGACGTCCTATACTCGGGCGGTGGACTGGTGGGGGCTGGGGGTGCTCATATTCGAGATGCTGGTGGGAGAGGTGCGTCATCTGCACTCCCTAAACCGTAGCTTTGTTTTTCTTAAACATGGGGACTTAAATGACTGTTTGTTGTCCAGTCTCCGTTTCCCGGCGACGACGAGGAGGAGGTGTTCGACAGTATAGTGAACGATGAAGTGCGGTATCCTCGCTTCCTGTCCACAGAGGCCATCTCCATCATGAGGAGGGTAAGGCCACACTAGAGGAGATGTTAATGCTTCCATGCTGGTTAATAGGACACAATTCAAACGTTGCGTAACCATGTGTGTTCCTGTAGCTGTTGAGGAGGAGTCCGGAGAGGCGTCTGGGAGCTGGAGAGAGGGACGCGGAGGAGGTCAAGAAGCATCTGTTCTTCAGGGTGAGCGAGCCACTGTGTTTTACTCGTCTAATTGAAGATCAGGAATGGACATCAAACACCAGTATTGGTTTTACATAGAAGAGAAAAATGCCTGTGAGACGCCATATGTAAAAATTCAAAGCATTGCCTCTCATTGCCGGGCTAGTTATGACTTTTTTTATGACGTATTGACTTTTTACAGCTTTTTGCCATGTTACAATATTGCTCTCTCATCTAAAGCCTATCTGAAGTTGATTTTCCAGCCACTCGCCCCTCTTTGAGTAATCTTTAAATCTTTACTATTCTTGGCACCGCCACGGTAGCTCCCAAAAAGCTTCTCCTGAGGTCCTACACATCCAGGAAATGCTTTCCCCTCCTCATGGTCTCTTGCGTAATCCTTTCATAGCAGAGTGAAAACTAGCTTAACTATAACCCGAGACGTGGGAGGAGCTTGACTAGAGATTGCTTGAGTAATCAGGAAGTGAAACTACTGGAGCTACTGTTTTGGATCAATCTAGCTTTTTCTTATCAATAAAATGTAAGGTTGTGATAGAGGTGTGTTTTGTACCACCAGCAACACCTGCAAAAAACATAATACCCATAATAATAAGACCATTATTTTCGGAGACATGCCGCCATCATGGATTGAAACCTCTGCTGTCTTTGCAGAACATGGACTGGAACGGCCTCCTGGCTAAGAAAGTCAAACCGCCGTTCGTCCCGACCATCCAGGGGGCCAGCGACGTCAGCAACTTCGACGACGAGTTCACGTCGGAGGCGCCCATTCTGACCCCCCCTCGAGAACCCCGTCCCCTGTCCAGCACGGAGCAGGACATGTTCAACGACTTTGACTACATCGCGGACTGGTGTTAGCAAAACGATCGCACTGTGAACGCCATTATTTTTTTTATAAACCCCGGGACTCTATACGGGCTTCAGCGAAAACTGTGTGCCATTTGAAGCCTACGAGAGCAACCCCCCGCCCCCTGTTTTTTTTTTTTTTTTTTTTTACCACAATGAAGAACATTTTTAAAGTGTCTGACCACTGCGAATGTTTCAGATGAACTCACGGCAACGCTACAATCATGTACTTCGCTGTACAAAGCATATTTACGTCTTTTATATAATTTTGTGCCCCATGAAAAAACGTATACGGAGCCAAAAAAAGAAAAAGAAAATGTGCACGGGGTGATGTTTGTGCTGCAGCCAAGTCAGACTATAGCGACTCAATGAGCCCAGTATCTTCAAGGAAACAGGTTTTTATCAATCGGAGAAGTTATGAAATACAATCTTTTCTACTTATGGCCTGAAAAACCTAGCAGTGTTACAAGGATTAACTTTTAAAAAAAAGATGGGGAAAACCGCACTGCCTTCAAGCAAAGAAAAAAAATAAATGAATAACTTAATAATATTATGTCTTATGCAACGATGAGCTACAATGAATTGCAAGCGCTGCCCAATCAAATTATACTGAAAATGATAGACTTTCTTTTTTATTATTATAAATTGATAATTCTCTTTCAATGGACCACTGGATCGCAAGCTGCATTTTGTGTTATTGTGATTATTTATATTGCCAACAAACAACAACTTGAACTGCTAAACCCGAGTAAAGCTAACAAACTACACACTGTTATTTTGTCCTCCGATTTGATGCATCCTAAAAGTGCCAAAGTGAAGTTACTAATTAAGACTAAACCATTAATTATAACATTTCTGCCCACCGTCAAAGCAATGTGTGTGTCTGCTAGCGTTATTTGCAAAGATATACAATAGTCGGCGTCTGTCAAAAAGTGCCACCAAATGTACACGCATACAAATATAACATAAAAGATCGATTCAGCCGAAAGACCTATAGTTCCACAAGTAAAAATCCCATTCAGTTTTTCCATAGACTTTTTGAAAATGTCAGATAGTAACAGTTTAAAAGCGAGATGGAGTCTCAAATCCGCCGCGCGATAACTTGAGCGTTTATTTTAAAGATGCATTATGGACCTTTTTATATGCAAAAAAAAAAGTTGACATTAATGTGTATTTGATCTTTCAGTGACCCAGAGGCTGTCTGAGTGGTCCGCATGGCACCTTTACTTTCTATCCCAGTGGCCTCTACCCTTTCTGATAGGATATCACTGCTGAGGGAACTGTCTCCAGAAGCCCTACCAAATCTGAAATAAAATCGATCCTGGGGGCATCCACCGGGATGGAAAGTAAAAGCGCTGAGATAATCACCCATTCAGCTTTTTTTTTCTGCATAAGAAGTTGCATACTGCACCTTTTAAGTGAAAAACTATGCAAAATACAGCGATTTACTTTTTGATTTATAAAGTTTCAGATGCATATTCAAATTACAAGTGTGCGTTTTGTGCGTAGACTCTAGAATAGCGATGGACTAAATTAGGGTGGTTTTCGGAGCCAGCTCTTATGTTTATGGTGCGTTCTAGGCAACTAGTAAATTTCCCACCTACTAATCGAAGTGGTAATTACAACTTGTAAACTCGGAGGCCTCAAGACTGCTACGAGTTCGGATACGAGATGAAGACAGTAATGGCAGCCCCCAGTGGAGGCGCGCAGCTAATGATAAAACTGCATCAGTGACGTGAACGTTACTTTTGGTCACAGCTTTCAACATAACGTTATGTCGCATGTATTTAATTATCTGGTTTGGAGAAACATTCATATAGCGTTGGCATCGTATGAGCTAACTGTTGTAGCATTAACTGCAATTTTCAAGTGGGAGAGATACCAGTTGCCTGGAACGATCCATTTGACTAGGGGGAAAATCAAAATTACAAAATGCAACCATACAACAATGTAGCATCTGTTAAGACAAATTAGTGGAGGCCATTTCATGATATAGGCTTCAGCAGCTAATAGTGGTGCTACATCCGTGTTATTCCACAAGCTAACGTTTTGTCTTCATAAGTTACCGTCGTAGCCAAGTAGCCTCTATCGTCCTTTTAAAGTCTCAACATTTTTGGGAAAAATCTATGGGAAAATGAACGATTTGAAGAGAGTAGAAAAACCTTTGCCAACAAAAATGATCCTTCCAATAAAGTTGGCTATCCTTAAAGCCACACTGCGGAACATTCTATCCGGTAATGTCCCGCTCCCAGCAAGGTGTCGAGTCAGATCTGAGGAGATTTCTGGATTGTATATTTTTTTTTACATATTTTTGAGGTAGTTTTCATGAATAAAACCGCCCACAATGAAGTGAATGCATGTACTTGATTCTGTTGACCTGGTGAAACGTCAACGCAGTATGGCTTTAATATCGGTTGCCATGGCAATTCTATCAAAAGTATCTCAAAATGCAATCTTCCGAAACCCAAGGGTAGATCCCATTTTTACAAAACACTGGTCTCTGCCGGAGTAGTTGGTCATGTGATGTTTTTTTCTGTCTTGCTCAGTGACTCGTCGCGTGATATCCGTGTCTGTCTGTCGTCACTTTCAAACTGTCTCGCTTTGGACAATCTTTCAATACCTCAAACCTTAAGAACTACAGCAGCACAACCAAATCCGCAAGTCTTCCAGAAGCCTCCACGGGATGAGAATGAAATTGACTGAGGACATTTCCCGCCCTTCATCCTGATTGGTGGCTTGATTTGCATGTTGACAAACGGCGGGAGCGCCTATATAAAGACTGTATGTACACACTTAAGCTGAAAGCACTAATTTTATCCCTAGTTTTGAAATATCTACGTTTTCTAATGATGAACATAGATTGTACAAAGTTTTTTTTATTATTATTTGCTTGTTTGTGCGTGTTGTCGGGACAGAACATGGATGGTACACCAATGTTGTCACTGAACTGTTCACACCGGTGTAAAAAGTCAAAGCAGTGTTGTCAATTGTTGCCGATCAAGAGCGCAATTAAACGTTTGTAATAGTGATGTGGCCTTGAGTTTGGTTATGAGACACCTAGTGGTGAAAATGGGAATTGCATCTTACCTAAAGTTCAATGAACGAAATTTAAACGCAACACTTTTTGTGCTCAAAGATGTGAAACATTTTCTACATATACTAGACCATATTCTCGCTCATTGTTCACAAATCTGTCTAAGCCTGTGTTGGTGAGCACTACTCCTTTTCCGACATATCTATCCCACCAGCATGAATATGACATGTGTAATGTAAGAGAAAGACTGTAAGGCCCAAGTCTAACCATAACCCTAAGGGTCTTACGTCTGATTACATTATGTTCCTCAAAAGCAGGGGTGTCCAAATTGCAGCTCGGGGGCCAAATGTGGCCCTCTGACCAATTTTTAGTGGCCCATGACCTTCTTGCTGAATTGGAACACACCAGAGATGGTCCTTATTTCGAGTGTAATATTTTTTCTACACAACTCTAACCTAACAACTAACATTTTATTGTGAGACAGAGCTGGCATCAAGATTTTAACTATAAATAAAGGTGTGGGGCACAATTTAAACCCCTTCTCATTACACCTAGTTGAACATTTTTGTTCGGTACAATATATCAAGGTAGTGTAAAATAAAGTGTGAGCCCTGAGGAGATGCGTTCAAGGCCGTGGGAACCTATGGTGCTGAGGGTGCTGCTGCAGTTTGGACTTGTGATGTTTGTGCTGCAGCCAAGTCAGAGACTATAGCGACTTCAAGAAAATCTGAGAAGTTATGAAATACAGACAATCATTTCTACTTATGGCCTGAAAAACCTAGCAGTGTTACAAGGATTAACTTTCAAAAAAAAGATGGGGAAAACCGCACTGCCAATTTCAATTAATAGGAAATAAGCACAGAAAATACATTTTAGTGTCCCTTAGCGGCTCCTAACCAAAATATCTTCCCACGGCTCTGGATGTGTTGCATTGTGTGAGGCAAATGGTGGTCACACCCAGTGTTAATTTTGACATATTTTAATTTAGTTAGTCTTTTGACAAGATTTTCATTTAATTTGAGTTAAGATTTAGTCAAATAATTTTCTTCAGTTTTAGTCGACTTAAATTGCATGTAAATTTAGTCAACTAAATTCAAAGCAAATTTAGGTCTCTGCTTCATGGAGCTTCACCCACATGAACAAAGGTCAGAGCTGCTCTTTCGGCAGTGAATTGAAATGATCTGAAGCTCTTTCAAGTTTGGATGATTTTATTCTCTTCATTTAATTTGTATTTTAGTCGACGAAAATATCTGGACATTTTAGTCTCATAAAAAAACGTATAATTTAGTTTTAGTCGGTAAAATTATTACTTTGACTAAAATCATGACTAAATATTTTAGTCGAGGAAATATAATTGTATGGGGCAAAAATAGTTACCCTACAAAAAGAAATAAGCTTCTTTAAGGCCCTGCAGGCGAGTAGGGAAAAATTACATTAAGGGATTATTTTGAAAGTTCCTGCCTGAAGACTCTCTCCTTAAGGTGCATATGAGGACACAAGCAGTTTTTACTCAATGTGAACACAACTATTCCTTAATTGAAAGTGAAGAACCCCTAGAATCAAGTTACTGAGCTGTAACTGCAGGAGGCTGCAAGAATGGGGCTCATTCTGCTTTTTGAGAACCAATACAAAAACACTTAAACGGACTAGATGCAAAATGGTCAGGTCTTAAGTGTAACTGCAATCTCTATTAAAAGAAAAGGCCACGGGTTTTCTAGCCTGATGAGACCAGAATGATTACCCTCTGTATTTTTTTTTATACATCTGGGAATCAGTCGGGACCATAGGTCTGGACTCCCCGCCCCAGATGGCGGTGTCGCAAAATCAAATAGTTCCCGTGCAATCAGCTTTGTTTATTTGCGACACGTGTTGTTCACGAGCCGCATCACACCCGGGACGCGGAAGTCCCCTCAATAACAATCTACGAACTCCGCACGAGACAGAAAGAGCGTGTCTCCAATTGACAGTAAATGACCAAAAACACATCGACAGTAGGCGAGTTTCGTGATTCATAATCCTGCCGAATATTAGCGCAAAACTGCTAATAATACCGCATTAACTGATTGGTTTACTCCACTTCCTGTTTGCGTGTGTATCTACCGCTGTGGGAAATGGAATCACTCACCCGCTGGTGGTGAGTCTGGATTTTTCCGGGCTACCGTTTTTCGATATTGAGATAAGTTGAGCTTAGACGAGTTAATACGTACCTGTCTGGTCTTTGTGCCTGTCGAAGAGCGTGGCTTCCAACTTCACCCCCGTTTGGAGCTATAGGAATATGCTGGGAGAGGCCAAATGCTAACATCTTTGGTCGTTCGGCTTGACTGAGGGCACGCACAAAGACCAGACAGGTACTACCAACTCGTCGCTCGTGCATGACTCGGACCCAAATTAACCCCTTTTTGAGTTACAGTGCAGGATTTTAAAAGCAGTTGTGAGTAGGTCTGGGCTCATTCTACACATTAGGACATTGCTGGAACATGTAGAGGGAGGAAAATACATAGTTTTAACATTTTTAAACTCCGTATAGTCCCTTTAAGTATCATGTTAACTAGGTCATGTTTATCAAACATTAACAGAAAGCTCTTACCCTACCTTATAGCGACATGTCGGAAAAATCTACATCTGCTTTGGCATCAGTAATACCCAGTACTTTCCCGGAAATAATGTAACCTATATTATTGGCAAAATAAAGGGGGAAAATGTAAGATATGCCATTTATGTCCTAGCCATTTAAAGGTCAACTTGTTTGTCCCATATGGAATTGTGTCTGCATTTGATACCTCTTCCATAGCACTAGGCTGTCGAGAGAAACCGATGACCCCAGTGCAGCTCCCAGGTGCCCATTTTAGACCGCGATAGGTTTGGTTAAGAGGAAACTGAAGGATTACCCTCTAGTGTTGATGATGGAGATGGAAATGCCCACATATTTGGGTACAGGGTCAAGCCAAGCAGACTACGCGTCTTCAGCACCCAAAAATATTATTCACCCGACCATACTGTATTAATCACATGGAAATGACGCTTGTATGCCAACTAAAACACGGTTGAAGGACTTTACGGAAAATCTTTTTATTATTTTTTTAAATAACTTGAAGAGTTCAAACAAAATAGAAGCTGGTCATTTCCTACAAAATAAAAGTCTGTTTACAGTAAGAAAACAGCCTAAAATTGAGTGGCGTCCGCTGAGTCGTCCACGGGACATATGTACACAACAGTCTGTGGCTGAAAGGAATGTGTCCGCCTTCCATGGAGCATCCACAAAGGCCAGTGCTGCAGGTGTATAGGCTTCTGACAGCAGTGATCACAGCTGAGGCAGCTTCTCCACCGGAGTGTCGAACTTAAAGTCGGGAGGAAACAGCTCCGCGGCCCGGGGATAGATCAGCCGGTAGGACTGTCTGATCGTCACGTCCGCCACTCCAGCAATGTCTCCAATCTCTGTCAGAACAAGAGCCATCAGAGCACTTTTAAACACACCTTTTGTACTTGTGACATTGTGCAGCAGAAAAAGCAAATGTGTTTTCTTTTTGCTTCTGCTTCACAAATGTCCATCGTACATGTTTAAAATATTGGGAACAGAAAGTATTTTTGAATAAAGTTATATTTGATAAATTGAGAAGATTTGTCATTTGTTGAACCCGATCAGTTTATTTTATAAATTGTTCCTTTACGGTGGGATGTATGACAGAGCCCCGTTGGTTCCCAATGTCCCATATTTACTTGGTGTGTCTCTACCTTTCTGTGTCTTCTTCTCGGCAGAGGCCTGGGAGGCCATGTAAATGGCAGCAGCAGCCACAGAGATGGGACTGCGTCCTGGCACCAGGTCCATCTCCACAGCCTTGCGGGCGATGTAGGTGGCTGCCATCTGCACCTGTTTGGGCAACCCCAGGTTGGAGCAGAAGCGTGACATGAAGTCTCCAGTGGTGATCAGATCCACACTGGTCTCCAGGGCTTTGAGGATTAATTTAAAACAACGGCCAATCTCCTTTTTGGAGATCCGGGACACTGCACAGATCTCTGCACAAACAACAGACAGGCAATTAAAAAACGCTACTCTATCAAATAGATATTAGAAAAGTTTAAAGACCATATTTTAGTTTGAAAAAAATAAAGTGAAAATGCCTTGACTAAATCCACTGAACCAACCTTTGAAAGTTCGTGGGACCCCCTCCTGCCGACAGGCGATGTAAAGACAGGCCGAGGCAATGGCATCATTTGCTCGCCCTTTAAGACTCTTCTGCTCATACACCTGTTTGAACAAGTTGTTTGTTCTGTCCTGGAGAAAACGAGGCACACACGCAGACATCAGAGCTGTTTTATACTGAATTTACTAGTTTTTTAATCACACTCACAACAATATTCCTGGGCAGGTTGATGCGGTCGGCCATAGTGCTGATCTCTTTGAAGGCGTTGAGCATGGCGCGGTCTGAGCTGCTCATTGTCCGTCGATTTTGGTATTTGGAGTTTCCAAACTCGTCAAAACTAGCTGCTCCTGTCCCCTGTGGACACAACAGGGTATTAGAGTTTGTACATACCCAGTGTATACCTTCCTCCTGACTGGATTGAGCTGCAGACCTTGCTGATCATTGTGGTGAGGTCTCCACCATTCAGCAGAGGGTTCTGGGCGTCACCCACACGAGAAGGATCTTTGAGGGCTTTTTCATTTGAGAACGTTCTCCACTCTGAGCCGACGTCAATTACACGGTCCCCTGGGAAGAGACAAGAGATGATAATCCAATATATCACCGACCATACTCTGCCATTTCTTCCCTCTGCTTTCCACAGGTGCCCAAGAATTCGATCAGTCCCTGTGTAATCCAGTTATTAAGCCTGTATTGTTCTGTGGCGTTGCCTGGAGCGAGCTGCCGTGTCTGGGCAGCGTGAGGACACAGAGGGGTGTTGTTGCATCAGAGCCTCCTGGGGCTCGTTAGACGCACTGCCGCAGCTCTGGGAATAATGCAACACTTAGTCATCATGTCGTCTCAAATGTGTGCTTTGGTCAGGTGCATGAAAACATGTTTGGTGAGAAAGAATCGACTCTCAGGCAAAATAATGTAAGTGTAGAAATATCACTGTATCTTTGTCTTATTTTCCCCAGCAGAGTATGGTTGTTGATGCTGATAATTTATCAGTTGATAAATGGGTATGAAAATAAGCATGATATAGAAAGTGCCCTATATCTTAATATCTCAGATGGTGTAAAACCCACATGGAGCTTATTATGTAACATTTATTACTTCCTCAACTTGAAATATGGGAACGGGTGTGTTTAATATCTGAGAAAATATAGACTACTGAATGCTGCGTTCTAATACCTACCGACAACAAGTCCACATTCTGGGCAGATCATATCGCCCGCTCTGTAGTCCTCCACCAAACAGGCTTCGGGATGGTTTGGACAGGTCACTCTGGGCAGGGACAACCCCTCTCCACTGAAACACAGGTACACACATTTACTGGTGCTGAATAGGGGTCGGTGCTGTTAAAAAAAAAAGTACCAGTATGGTAGAGAGAAAAGTTAAGATACTACTAATGTTTTCCTATAGATGCCAAGTACTGAGGCTGAAGGTTGCACTAGCCCAAATAAATGAACATTTATGGATTCTATGAATATTAGAAATCTATTCTAGAGTTCTTGATATTTATTAATGCAGCGAAGCAGCTGAAAAATATAATAATCTTTTAAATTAACATACATTTCAGACTACCGACTTTCTCCATGAAGTCTAGTTACATATTTAATCATAAGAGGAAAAAACGTATCAGTTTCAGCTTGTTGGTCTCTATTGCAAAACACTGCCTACAAAATTGTAGCTCAACAAATATAAAACTGTCCATTCAGTATTTGCTATAATTTACAACTGGCTATTTGAAGGAACGTGCCAAAGCGTTTACATAGCTAATCGTAAATGTAAATTAGAAATGTGTAAAGCGAAATCACATGACAACAGGTATAAATATTTAACGCCACACTTCTTAATGAAGCGAAGACCGTCACGATGTTGAGATCATCTCGACGTGTTTCTACATTTCTATCGGAATATCAAGTGCTTTAAAACAGACCCAGCTGTTCCGACCCCTGCAGTGTTTACAAAAACAAACAGCGAACCGATGACACGGCAAGCTGCCAGAAAAACAACTACGGAACGATTAATGTCAGCACAAGCCACGATACAAGTGAAGCTAAACAAAACGGAACATTTAAACTGTCAAATTCAAAAGAACGACGATGACCAAATTGTTACAGCAAACTAAAGCTATGGACTTTAAAGCAACAACTGTCCTGCTAACCGCTAACTGCTAACTAGCCGCTCAACACTACGCAGTCTTTGAGGCGAAATAACGTCAGTAATCGCTGCATCGACGACAAATAACACACCAAACACCTCAATATGGACTGGATAAAACCATACGTGGATTCTATCACGACTACGGTCAGAACAAAGCAACATTTGAAACAGTACGCACCGGCTTGTGGACGCCATGTCACTGCTCTGTGTTCTGTCTGTGGCACTGCTATTTATAAACTCCTGTGGGTAACGTGAACAAAGGGAGGCCAAAAAGGACAAACGTCTCGTGTCGAAAGCAAAACGAACATTTGAGGAATAGAAAAGAAACCTTAAACGCACGTAAAACTTAATAACAATAACAATAATAGCAGGCTTTGCTTCCCCCTACTCATTTTTGAACATTACTGTCTTATTTGAATAATAATGCAAAATATTTCAAATGTTTACGAGTGTATAATGTGATTTTATTCTTTCTTTTTCTGTTGCTATATTAAAATAAAATGCATACACGTTCAAATAATAATAATAATAATAATGATGATGATGATGATGATGATGATGATGATGATGATGATGATGATGATAATAATTTGTCTCTGAAGTAGAACAACCATCACTGAAGTTTGTTGTCCCCTAGGAGCATGGTTTGCACCCGGGACAGCAAATGGAAAAATACAAGCATTTTGAAGACAAATTCAATAAAAATACAAATAATAACAATAATAATAGTTTGAAATTCGACTTCTTTTTAAGTTAGTTTCAAGCGAGAAACTAAATGTGTGTGTCTTTTGTTGCAGATGCCGTCATCATGTATCTCTTGCTGTGCCACTCTGTGATCTCTCTCTGCTCATTGACCCTGGCGCTGTGCCCTCTAACCCTCTGACACAAAGCGTCCGTTCTAGTCTTTGGTGAAAGTACTGTCTTCTTGTGTAGGCCCATAGGAAAAAAGAAAGAAAAAAAGACGCCTTTGTGATTTCTTTCTTTATTTCATTCCTCTCTGTCCCATGCATTAACCAATAGATATGACAATATGACAGTCTTTTATTGTGCATTTGTTTTATAAAAGGCAGAATTCTGCTATCCAATTCTGCAAACGTGTTATGCATTTTTGACATAACTTTGGGTGCATTCAGTAAAAACAGACTTGAGGCTTGGTTGGAGTATTTTCATGTGAGTCAAGGGCCATCCCACCGCAGTTCGTTGAGTTGAGAAACCACTACAGAGACAAAATGAATTGGTGTGAGAAACATTACCAGGGAGTGCAGAAGAGGGGAGTGCTCCAAATATTTTAGCAAAACATAATTGTCCATACAGCCAACAGATGGCAGTATGTCTACAGTTGAGCTTCTCATCTTACAGATTATTGTCAAAAGGTTACTGTGCTATTTGAAGTTCATAAACTTGCCACTTATCTGTTGTAAAACTATAGAATCAATACGTACCACGGACATTATTCCATCAAACTAAGTAAGAATAAGCCTTCCTGAAGAGTTGGGAAAATATTCTCAGGCTTTTTCCTCCAAAAGTGACTATGGTCATTACGGCCAATTTTTATTTTTTATTTGTTGCTAGACCACATTTTTAATCTAAAAATGTAAGTCTTTATCCTTTTTTAATTTGCAAACTCCTTTTGATGTTTATTTTTGGGTCAGGGCTTCTTCCTGGCAGAGTTCCCTCATGTCGGTACAGGACTTGTTTCACTCTGGATGATGACAGACTCTTACCAGGTTCAGCATCTTCACCAGGTCTTTTGCATTTGTTCTTGGGTTGATCTTCACATTTCAGACACAGCACGTTTATCTCTGAGACACAGAACCCGCCTTCTTTCTGATCTGTATGAAGACTGGTTATTTCCATAATTGTTTTAACCAATGAAACTGGCACCTTCAAGTGTTTTGAAATTGCACCCAAGAATGAACCAGACTTGTGCTTACAAGGTCATGACATCGTCATCTGGGCTTTCCCTAATTATTTAAAGGTATTGTAATCTTAGTGTGAGTAAGTATGTAAACTTTTGGTTTTGTAAAAAAGTAATAAATCTCTCATTGTTCTGGAATTTGACAAGTAGAAATATTTTTTTTAATTCCAATTTGCCTTAATAATAATAATAATTCTGGTTTCATGTCAGTCAGTGAGAAAAAAAGGGGAAATAAATACTTTTCTAACCTCCTTGAACTGGTGTGACCTTCAGTGCTCCGAGTGACTTGAGCTGTGTGGGACTGCTGTTGTTATGAGGGTATCCTGCTGTTTGTACAAGTCTATGCTATGCTGCACTGATCATAACATCACAGTGTGCAAGTGAACTGTGAGAAAAAAACACCTTACTGTAAAAGACAAGAGATATTTGGAATAAAAACAGCGAATGACGCAGTACAAAGTGGGTAAAAACAACTCCAAAGTCTGCTGAGTGAATGTGTTTGTTTTCACAGGCTTCATATTCCCTTACTGTCGCAACCACAAGACTACTGAAGTTCTTTAGAGATGGAGGAAGTGTCTGGGGTGAGAGAGGTTTCGGAGTCCCCTGCTTAGACTGGACTACTATGTGTTTTTACTGTTTCTTCAGCCGATACCGTCTCCAAACAATAACATACGTCCCCAAGGAGGTTTAATTTCTTTAAAACCTGCTAGCCCTGTAGTGAAGACCTCTACAAACCTGTTCTCAAATACAATTAAGAGTCTTGTATTTATTTCAGCAATTATATTCCATTCTTCTCTCAAATGTTACTGATCCTGGTCGTGAGGGTGAGGGAAAAAAACAAACTCTGTTGTGTGTGATTTTCTTGCCATGTTTTAAAGGTTTGAGATGCACTTATTTAATTTTGGTACTTATTATACGATCTCTTGCGTGGGTTGCTCTTTGAAAAGTTCAGTTTAGTTAAATTAATTTGTTTGTCTCTTTCCAAAAGAGGCATGTGGCTTATCTAAAAATAATGTATTCATGGCATATTCAATTTTGCCGTCTGGGCACTGCATTTGGCCCTCGCACCATAGTGTGTGGACCTCTCTGTGCCTGAGAAATATACACAAGCACTATCATTCAGAAATAGTCATATAAAGTATTATTTTCTTATTTGACCAAAGTGTTTTGGAATGTGATAGCGCTTCAGATGGGGGGCCTTTAATAATTTACAGCTAAAGCCTCTGCTGCACTTTCCTGTTGCCATGGCCCTTGAGTTCCTCAACCGTGCGAGACACTGCCCACAGCGACGGAATGGGTCAACCATTCTGTGGGGCTAACAATATAGTGGCAACTTCAACACACAGCAATTACCTGGTTGGCAGTAGGTACTAGAACAACTAACAAGAGCACCAGGTGGGGCACAAGCATATGGGAGACCAGTTGTATGAAGGATAACTCAAGTAAGTAAGTAATTAATCTTTATATGTATAGCACATTTCACAGACAAAGGCCACAAAGTGCTTCACAACAGTTAAAACACCGGGTCAAAACAACACAGAAATCATAGCAGCCCAAAAGTAGCTAATTAAAAGCCTGAACAAATAAATGTGTCTTAAGGTTGCTTTTAAACGTATCAACAGAGTCAATAGAGCGGAAGATCGTTCCAAAGCCTAGGAGGAACAGCCTGGAAGGATCGATCACCTCTAGTACGAAAACAAGTGTGTGGAACCTTTAGCAGATTTTGATCCTTAGACCTCAGAGCCCGAGCAGGGATGTAAGGCTGGATCAGATCGCTGAAGTAAGGAGCCTGACCATGCAAGGCTCTGAAAGCTAGAACCAACATTTTAAACTTGATCCTATAGGACATTGGCAGCCAATGAAGTAGTTTTAAAATAGGAGATATGTGGGTCCTCCTGTTAAGCCCACATTATAGCATGTTTGAAAGCTCAAAAAAGTGAGTTCAGCAAAATAAAGGAGACACATCAAGTAAAATCTACTTTTATGTGCTTTAAATCCTATAATATTATACTCAAATGCTGGCTTAGTATATATTTTCATTCTCACAAATATTCGGTTTCAATTGTTTTGAGGGTTTTTGCTAGGTTTTCACTGCTGATTGAACTGTCTCCATGGTTACATTCCATCCAGAAAACCTCCCAGAAATTGGTCCTGGAGCGTTATGGAGGCCACCGGAACGGAAAGTGTAGACACCAAGCTAACCACTGTCATGGAATTTCTTACCACAATAAAGGAAAAAGGCTGGAAAGATATTTGTCTTATTCAAAGATGTAACGTTTATTTTACACACGTGCGGAGAGTCGACTCACAGAAATCCATGGTCAGCTCTGGGGAGGCAGCTATGTGACTCCGCTTTATAGACAAACACATCAAAGCATGGGGATGGGGGTGGTACTGCTCAGATGTAAATCCAGGCGCCCATTTGGCGTCTCGGATGATCATGTGAACATCACCTTTTGTGATGTATAGTGTGCAGGCCACAGGAACCCTTTGATTCAGGACACGTTTTTGGTGCATTGTCTTAGGTGTGATGAGGCAACCAGCAGAGGCCTTTGTGATGTCTTTAGGTGTGACGCAGAAAGCCGGCGCTTCAGTGGAAACTCAGCATGGCGTCAGATGGTCTTCTGGGCATTAAAGGCCCAGAAGACCACCAGATAGTAGGTTTAGTTTGTGTATTTGCTGCGACTGGTTTTAGTTTAATTAAGTCTAAAAACTGCCATTACACCAACAATACAGCCTCTGGGTCACTGAAAACTCTAATACATACTCACATCAACCTTCTTTAACGTAAGCTTGTCTTCTTCCCACTCCTTTTCGAGCTAGAATGTTATTTATGTATTTTTTCTCTCGCTTTTGTGCCAGTGTTGTGTAGCTCGAAATAACATATTCAAATCAACATAAAAATATGCATAATGCACCTTTAAACTGTGTACATTAAGCCATTGATTTGCTAGCATGCCGTAGGATCAAAATGAAAGTTTCTAATGACTGTTCTATCACATGTCATTCCCATGGTTGCCTGCAGATGGTGCCCTAGGACACATTAAACATTTGGACCAATACACTACTCACTCACACTAAACTTTTTCCATACAGATACATTGATTTATAAAAAATGCTGAGCTGCTGAAAACATGCCTGTGCACGTGCACTTTCAGTTTCCTTGGGTAGTTGTAACCGGCCAGCGTCCTCCTCCGCTTACTCCCAGCCCCGCACAGTGAAGGCTGGGTTTGGCGAGAGCCGCTCAGAACCGGTTCAGACCTGCCTCCTCTACCTACCGCCTCTCGCCCCGTGCATCATCCCTCCACAGTCTCACAGGCACAACTCCTCAGCCGTGCCAAGGCCCTCCTGATCGCACAGCCAGACAAAAGACACGGGGAAGGAAAGGTTTTAAAGGTGCAGCGCAGGGGTCAGTGCACTTGTGGGTATTTGGATTTCCTTCACTGAAATGAAAATAAAAATTTTCATGTTTGCATTGTATATTTAATTAACAAAACAAATTAAGACAAAAACGAAATACGACCCAGTTTTTGTTTTATGTAACGGGAAGTTGTCATATTTGTACGCCAAGAGCGCCTCTTAAATGTGCAGTATAGTCTAATAGATCCATGAGTATCAAGGTGCAGCGTTACATCCGCCTCATGATTGGCAGCCTGCGGCTCGAAGTGTGCCGCTGTTTTGGCACATTTAGGCCATTCCTTTGGTTAGAGTCTGGCAGACACTATTGAGAATGAGGCTGTCAGTGCAAGACTGAAATCAGCCCAGATGTACAGTTTACATCACCAGTATTAGCCTTGGAATGAAGCAGGTCGGTGGTGGTGGTTTAGATCATTGACAGTTAGTCAAGAGTACTGATCTACTTAAGGACATACTCTAGAGAGAGAGTTGTACGTAAAACTTATTGGACCTATCCTATAACTATCTATAGCTATTTCTTCATGTCTGTCCTGCACTTTTCATTAGACCTTTGCTAATTTGGGGTGAAAGTGAATTTGTTCCTCCCCTTAATGGCTAACAGGCTATTTATGAAGGAGAAGATCATGTGCTCTTCGGTGCACACCAGTGCGTCACTGTGCACTAAGGAAACCCCAGACTCCGGTCTCGTATAAAGATTTTTTTTTAATGAAAAATTCCTTTTTAGTGCCTATTGAGAATGAGGAGTTGTCCCTTTTCTTTCGCCTTATCTCTTTGCATTGCTTTACTTTCTTCCTTTTCGTTGTCGTATTCGTAGATCCGTCTCTGTCTCTCCTAAAACGTCGAAAATGCGCGGTCTAATGAAAAGTGCAGGAGAGACATAAAAAAAATAGTTTTGATAGCTATAGGATAGGTCTAATACGTTTTACGCACAACTACTACGAGTATGTCGATCACTTTAACTCGGCCCCAATCAAAACCACCCTTTGTCCTGGGGCTCCGTACACTCTGCGGCGCAGTTGGTAACTTTTATGCACAGCCCAGATGCGCACTAAGCAGACTGGCGAGGCGTGCACGCGCGTTGTTTACCGAAGCAAGCATACCCATTGTTGGATTATTGGCGCGCGTCTTCAAATATGGCAGTGCATCTGTGAGAAAAAAGTTCCAAAACGGGAGTTGTTTCTTGCAGCCCTGGTTTCTGTCCTCAAAGTTTACAGCGAACCCCGTGCCTGTACACTACCAGACCGCTGCATTATCTGCAGAAATGACCCATGCCATGTCTAGGACCAATTATTTTTGGTCCTAGACATTTGCAGTTGTATTTGCTGCCGTTGGGTTCCATATTTAAAAAATATTGCATTCAATTTCATTGCTTTGCAGATTACGTGCAAATGTATCTTCCTCTCAATGTCAATTCACCAAACTTTTTGCATCAATGTCTTCAAGAAGTGAAGGACTGGATGTCCTTTTATTTTCTAAATTTGAATGAGAACAAAACAGAGATTGTTGTTTTTGGCGTCTCTGCAAAAATGCCCCTGGGCTACTTGAGTTTCATTCTCAGTCTTGTGGCAAAGCTCTTGGTGTTTTTATTGATAGCTGGAAAAGCAGCTAAGCGCAGTGGTTGGAGCTGGCTTTTTTAATCTTAGGCTTCTTGGGAAGGTGAAGCGCTACTTGCCCTCTAACCAATTTGAAACAGTAGTCCATGCCATTGTAACCAGTCGTTTGGACTACTGCAATTCACTTTATTTTGGTCTGAACCAATCCTCAATTCAGCGCCTCCAGATGGTACAAAATGCAGCTGCACGACTGCTCTCAGGAACATCACAATATGACCACATCACTCCTGTGCTTGCATCTCTTCACTGGCTACCTGTTGTTTATAGAATAGATTTAAAAATCCTCTTGTTTGTTTTTAAATGTCTAAATGGATTAGCCCCACCTTATTTGTCAGACTTGATATCCTTGCACAGTCCTGTCAGAGCTCTGAGGTCTGCTGAACAATGTCTTCTAGACATTCCCAGGTCTAAGCGGAAGAGCAGAGTTGTGGAATTTTCTCCCTTTAGATATTAGAATCTTAGAATTAGAATCCGCATCTTTGGAGAGTTTTAAGTGTTCCCTGAACACTTAAAACTTAGTTCAGCTGAATACTTTTCTTATGCTTATTTTACTCTTCTATTTTGTACTAAATGTTGTTTTATTGTATGAACCTGTACAGCACTTTGGGGCAGTGTCTGCTGTTTGTAAATGTGCTTTATAAATAAATGTAACCTTGACCTTGACCATGCCACCGCGTCCGTCGCCTGTTTACAGTCCGGGATGCAGCTTGGCCACGTAAGGCAATGCTGAGTCTTGATACGCCGGAGGCACTTGAGCCTTGCGAAAGTACTAATACACCTTGAACTTTTGCACATTTTGTCATGTTTACAACCCTAAACGTAAAGATTTTTTTGTTCACACACAAGTAACAGACGACTGTGAAGTGAAAGCAAAATGATACATGAAGAGAAGAAAAAGCACAAGTGGCCCTCAGTCGACAGTGCAACTCCATCTCAAACCCTCCAACCACTCCTCTGAGGACGGGGAGGTCTAAATTTTAGCTAAAGAAGAACGTTGGTTTGAAAGAGGAGTTAAAGAAGCTATTTTTGTCAGGAAAGAAAATCCCGGTATGAACCGGAATGGTGGGCTCAGGCCAACCCTAACTCCTCCTCGTTGGTCTATATATTCAGCTGCGTCCAGAGTGTGACCTTTGTCGCTGACGAAGCCTTTTGGATGAGAGGCGAAACGTTCGAAGACTTCAACTACTGAGTATAGAAGATGAATCAAGTACCGTAGGCAAGTTTGTAGAATGCAATTCATAGAGATGTGATAAAGCAAATACAATCCTTACAAAAAAAAAACTGGCATTGTCATTGGCACAGTTCATTAGAACAGGTTTTTTTTCTGGCTTGGACCCCAAAAATGGACACGGTAACAACTCGGGAACCCCATTGTATGTAGTTAATGCCTCTTATGCGACTTTAAGCCAGAAAAACATTTTTAAATCAAGTTATTAAGTATTTAAACTGTTTATAACCCCAAAGGGTCCCGACCCCCACTTTGGGAACCACTGCATTAGAGCAACCTGGATATAAACATTTTCAGAGTTGTGGCTCATCTCACATGTTCAGGATGACTGTTCCAGACACTAGCCGTGTAAAACTTAAATAAAGCTGTGTGGTCGTATTTCTGGGTTCTAGCATTGAGGATGTGCGGTGCCCGCTGTCACAAAGACAGCATGTGAATATCTCGTGAAACTATGACCAACGTCATGGCCGAATCCGACAGAACATCATTTTATTTTATCAGGAAAGTCCCTCTGAGATTGAAAATTGTATTAATAATGTCCAGCCCTCATAGGAAACTGGAACTGTTTTTGTGTGTGTACAGTAACAAAAAAAAAACATATTTGCAGAGTGGACAATTTACATTTTTGAATACTATACAAGACATGCAGTTCATTAGTGATCCATATTTCCAAATCTCTCAATATCTCAAATTGTCTGGCAGTCTCAAACAAAGAGGCACAACTAGTCTGTCACACTCCCTGGAGGAAAGAGCGGTGGGGGTGGGTGGATAGAGGTCAAATGTCAGGGAAATAATAGCCATGTTTTTGTTTTTCTTCTTGCTTACAGCGTCCTCTGTACGGGTAGGTATAGGTTAAGATTTTTCCGTTTGGATATGTCCTGTAGGCTCAGAGGTAAAGATAAAGATGTAAAAAAAAAAGTCAATGTTTGCCTGCTCAGTTTTATTTGCAGATGCCAGTGCCACTCCTTTTGAGCAGAATGTATACTGCTCAAATAAACAAATAAACTAAACTAAACTAAACCACCCCGCTGAAAGTAGGTTATTCCAATGCAGATGGATGGACCTCATCTTTGCACTCCATTAAACTTGGCCTAAACCAAGACTTAAATGACAAAACCATGACCAATATACTGTAGGAGGACTTACACAAAGGGAGACACACCATCAATGATCATCTCGATGTGACGCTCTTCGATGGGGGCAGAATCCAGGCCGCCTGTATAGATTTTGTATATGGGTTAGCAGGGGTCTCTTAACAATCAGCCCCCAAAAGACTTTCCACATTTCCTATCCAACCTGTTTTTTCCCCCAGTAGTTGAATACATTTACTTTTGTCCTTCAGTATATTGTATTTTAAAAGCAGATATTCAGATTCTAGAACCCAGACTGGGGCCAGAAACCAGTAGGTCTACTTCAGTATTGATTTTTAAAAGTCTCCCTATCCCAAAGGCTTTCTGCATGACTAGTCCAATTCATCGGCCCACATTGGCAAAAAAAAACTCATGTGTATCCAGTTAAACAATCCGCAAACGTATGTAAATACAGAAAAGTATAGGCTATAGAGGAAACCAGGGGTGCTCAGCAACAAAGTAAGTAATAATTTAACAGAGCAACTTTTACTTTTATTGGAGCAGTAGTATTATGTGCAACTCCAGCCAGGTGATTCTGATCATCAGCCCATGGCTCGACATTTGGACATGGGTCACCGGGCGCTGCACTGTGGTTGCCCACTGCTCCTTATGGGTCGCCCCAGAGGCATCAAAGGATGGATCAAATGCAGAGGACAACTTTCCCTACTGGGACAATAAAGTACACATTAACCTTTTACATACGTAATAAAATACTGTACTTTGACCACATCTGGAGGAAAGAAATGTTCTGTCATTGTGTTGAATATTTCATATTCATTCATATTACTGACTAGATCCATTATTGGGTTAACACACACCCCATAAGAAATAGCCAACCTTTCCTATCCTTATTTGTTCCCCTTAACTGTTGAACTTTGCGTGTCCCATTTCTCCCCGAGGGCCTGAACGCAGCACGATCTAATCTCCCAGGCGTTTCCCTCCCTGACTCTTCCCCCAATCGCAAAGCGCCCCCGTGCCGCTATCCCCGCCTCCTCCGGAGCGCACTATAGTGTCGGCTGCCTGGCTCCATGTTGGCTGACTTTTTTTCCTTTGAAGCACCTTACGTTCTAGGTGCGCGGATAGCCGTAGCTCAACCCGGGCCGACGCACCGGCTCTGCCCAGCTACGGGAGGCTAGTGATGCCGCTATGAGCGAGGACGGCTTACCTAACGCGCCCGGATATGTGCATAGGATGTCAGACGGGGTGAAACGCACCTGAGGAAGAGGGTACGAAGTGGTATGCGGGCCGAAGAGAGAGTAATTGGATTGAGATAACGCCGCAGTAAGTATAACATTTCTCAGTTGTGTTTTTGTTTCAAACTTGGGATCGTCATTTTTTTTTTGCCCCTGACACCTGAAAGATATCCGTATAACCTGCATGTACACTCGAACAGGTAATAAGTGTGCGTACAGGACAGCGGGTATCCAGTGTCAATGTTTAACGCCAGACAAAGCAGTTTGTGCCAGTTTCACATGTTTCAAGAAGTCACCTGACTCCGCTGCACGGCAATGCGCAAGAGTCGTGAGGGGAAAAATGGCATCTTTCTCTGTGAAGAAGAAAAAAAAGGAGGAATGTGTAAGAAATTGTGCCAGGTAAAACCAACTTACAGGCAAAAGAATTGAGTGTGTTCCGTGAAATGATGACGCTTGAGCTGAGCTTCGGTGCGTGCGTAAAATGCGTAAAGTAGTAGTAACTCGTTAATATACAGAACCCGCGCGTCCGTGACTTTTGGCCCCGCCTTTTTCCGGAGGGGGCCACCGAAACCACAAACAGTCATTACCACGCGCCCAGAACAAAGCAAGCAAGAAAGAAAGAAAGAAGTGCTGCCGCCTCAGGGTATGGATAGTTGGATGTTAAGTGGAGAAGCCAACGGCTGTTCCTGTCCCACCTTGCACTGGTATAGGTCCGCCCATATGGGCTACACGTGGGAACAAGGACCAAACACAGGACCCTTTTCTTTCCTCACAAAAACAATAGTTAATACAATTATATTTAAGATTTTGCTTAAAGGTCCTATATCATGCAAAATCGACTTTTTGGAGCTTTTAACCATGTTGTTATGCTATTTCCTTATCAAAAACACCCCCAGAGTGGTTTCTGGATTCATTCACGCAGTTCTCAGTAATCCTCCTGAATCCTGCGCTCTGAGCAGCTGATCCGCCCTCTCCTGGTAAACGACTGGCATGTTCAGTTGTGTCGTCACAGCGGAACGGAAGTGCTCGACGTCTGTAATCTAATGCCTTACGGCATGATTTTCATTTGTAAAATTGCTTTTTTCATTATTTCTGTCGTAAGAAAAAATCAATAAAAAAAAAAAAGAAAAAAAAAAAAAAAAGAGGAAGTGCCTGACGCTGCGCTGCCTCTGTACCGAAAACAAACGCTCCTCCTGAGCGTCCGAACGGTCTGAACAGATGGTCATGTCATGTTGCACCGAAAGTTGTGAAGAGGGAGCTTTTTCTAACCTACTCTGGAGTCTGGACACCTGTTCTTTTTTCTTACCTCACGATAATGTCACGGAGAAAACCGCGTTTGGCTGCGAGGACTGGACTTTATTCAACCTTCCCAAAGAAGAGGCCATAGAAGTTGGACTTTCCCTCCGGGATTCAGCGACTATCAGCCACAATAGTGTTTGTCTGTGCCTGTCGCTGATGGATGCTAATGAACCTTGGCCAGAATCAAAGTGGATTAACTTTTATAACCAGCGCAAATCCCATAATGGAAACATCAGACTGGTGAGTCGATCAAAATGCATGTTAGCGTGTGTGTTAGCCATTTAGCCATGAAGCTGTGTTGCACATGTTAACTCCTTATAACAGCATCATGAAGTAACTTCACTTTTTGCTGTGATATATATATTTCTACTACTGCTAAAGTTGTATGAGCGGCGAGAGGGGGCGGAGTTAACTGAATCCAAGCGTTTTGTCTTCCGGGTTGGAAAAATACCTCCAGAAAATACTTATATTTATCACAAAAATTAGTGCTCCGTAGTGGTAGAGGTACAATATATCATATAAATGCCTATACTTTACTTTGGAATGGCTAAAATAGCATGATACAGGTCCTTTAAGATTGTACCCAGTTTTCTTTAGTTTGACAATTTTTGTGACGTTTATAGTTTCACTTCCTTATTGGACACCGACAGGAAGTGACATAGATGGAGGCAAACAATTTTAAAATGTTGCCGTGCCAACCTTGTTATGTCAATAGGAAATGAGTCAAACTGCTGTGGAACTAAACCTTTATCTATGTCACTTCCTGTCAGCAGCTTAAAAATAACTTTTCTGCCCAAAATTTCCTGTCTTTTTCTTCAATAAAATTATAATTATGCAACTGACCTTATATTATCTTTATTGATGAGTCATATTTTCAAAAGCATTAAAACCTGTCCTATGCACTTTAAATGAATACAGTTGATAAAGCTAATATACACTACAATAACATGGACGTAGAATTTATCTGGAACATTTGTTTTCATTACAAAGTCCTAGCAACTCACCTGGAAGCTTTGAAGCTGACAAGTTTGAGCCCCGTCAATAACCTGTTTTTATTTTGAGAAGGCCTGGTCCAGTGGTTATTGAATATCTGACCTACTAAGTGCCACCTGGCAGAGACCGAGATCAAATCGTGACTAAAAGGGTGTAAAATGGATCTCAATCGGACTCAATTATGTATGAAGTAGGTGCGAACCATGTCTAAACCGGAAATTAATCGCATTACTGTAGTTCAAATGAAAATATCCTTTATCAAAATGAATAAATTCCTGTTGATGCCGATTTGAATTCTGCGGCCTAGAGCAGTTTCACACGATTATCACCTCAGAAAATGTATGACGTTGGACCTGTAGCACTAAACCGAAAGAAGGAATAGGAATCAAATTGACATTAATCCCTCACACCTTAACCGAGCTCTTTTTCTCCAGTTCGGCTTTAACCAAATCTAAAAGCTTCTGGAGCTTACTGCCTAAAGGCCAGAGTAACGCCTCATTTGAAAGCTAAGACTTACAAAACTGATCGTAACCTTTTTGTCGCGTTGTCGCCACTTTTTGTCTTTCAGTCTTTAAGCGTTTTTTAAGCTTCACTTTTTCATCACATCTTTGTCTCTTTCGTGGCTTTCTTGTTGATTATTTGTTGCTTTTTCATCTCTCTTCAGTCGTGTTTTTGTTGCTTTTGCATCTCTCTTTAGTCGTGTCTCTTTGTTGCTTTTTTAATTGTGTTATTGTTTGCTTTTCCGGCATGTTTTCTTATGCCACTTTTTTGCTTCTAGATTTGGGCCATGCCAAACTGGATAAAATGTGCTCGGTTTATGTGGGGGTTAAGAGGTTAAATAAAAAGGTGAGTTTCCTGTGCAAGAAGACCCATACCAGGGATACCAATATATCACAATTTGAGGAAACCTTTGAACCCTTGTTCACAAAAAGTCGGCACAAAAATGCAGCTCGCGTTAAAACATGTTCGCAACACGGATCCAACAGTTGGCCCCTATTTGTGGAACACGTTGTGATCTGTCTGGACCGAGTTAACTGAATTCAACCCTCGGACGCCGCAAAGAAAGAGAGCAGGAAGTGAACCATCACAGCTCTCAGGCCCGATTTACAACAATATGAATCAGTACTTTATTCCACAGACGCACACTTTTGAATGACTACTTCCCGTTTGAAATCGTCTCGGCAAATCCTGACACGCAAATATTTATAGAAAGGCGGCACTTCCAGACTCAACAAAACAGTCATTAGATCTCGTGATTAGGACAAAATAACAGGCAATTAAGCAAAGTGTAAGCGGGATGCGAACAAAACAATTCAAAAAACAAAAGCAGGGTAGGAAAGCCGCACGCTAACCTTTTGTAACCCTTTTGTGATGTTGGTTTCTGCTTTTCTTTCTCTGGTTGCCTGTTGAACGTCTCCAGCCCATTACTCTCCATATAACTACTTTTGAAAATATTTCCTAAAATGCGATCGTACGATAGTCATGGCAGTATTTGCTTCCAAGCTCGAGATGTTTCCCAAAGCCTACTACGATTGGCCAATATTGACTCTTTACCATATTCACACGAGCAAGGAGGTAGAAGTGTCTTGCCCAAGGATATATAACAGAGCTGGCATCAAACCTCAACCTTTATAGTATATTTTACGGCTTTGAGTTGACAGTCCACATTTTCAACACAGCCAGGAGCATGTAACACGCCAGAGAAGACTGAAATATGAACTCCTGATCTCACACAAGAATCCCGTGTATCTGGTGTAAAGTACAGGGTTAGCAGGTTTCATACATAATACAGTATATCCGAATGCTAACAGACATTTGACTACTACTTTTCATTATCCACGAAGCTTGTCAGTTTTTGCTAGTTGAGTAGAGCAGTGTTTTTCAACCACTGTGCCGGGGCACACTAGTGTGCCGTGAGATATTGTCTGGTGTGCCGTGGGAAGTTATCCAATATCACCTAGTGGGTCTAAAAAATTGGTTGAAAACAAATTAATTATTATCTGCAAATAATGTGCCATTGTCAAGTCTCTGTGCTGTCTAGTGATCGGCAGAGTAACCATGTAAAACTCTTCTATATCAGTAAGTGGCTGCACGTTGCTAATTTCTTTGAGAATTAGTGATGCATGGATGTGACAGGTGGCGGTGACTGAGGCATTGTGGTTAGCGAGACTATACTGTGTTCCTATTCAAGACACTGATCCACTTTACATTGAGAATATAGGCTACAGAGTTACATTTTTTAATGTTCTCTGCTGGTGGTGTGCCTCGTGATTTTTTCCATGAAAAAAATGTGCCTTGAAAAGGTTGAAAAAGACTGGAGTAGAGCATTAATGGGTTAAAGTAACATGTGTAAACAAACTATGATTAGTTTAACTCTCTCCTGTCATATGAAAAACAACCAAACAACAATTTGGATTCTAGGAATTAGATCCATCAAAGACAGGCAGTTCTTTACTTAAAATATTGATTTGTCTCTAAAAATTGAATTTTTTTGTTCCTGTCCAGGAAAAGGCAGCACGTGTCTTTGTTCCTCTTTCGCACTTGTTGTCAATAACACATGAACTGGAAAGTAAACAACAATTTTCTTATTGTTTTACAACACCTGACCTAATCTAGATTCGCTTACACGGTTTATACATCTAAAATGTGAAGATTTATCTATTATTCTTTATTTATACAGGTAGTCTCTTGAGACTCAATGTCTCATTTGCAAAGGAGACCTGTTTGAAGAGTTTTACAAATTCATTAAAAAATACAAAATGGACAACAATAACATAAAAAATGTATTCAATCAAAACAATTACAACGACATTGACATAATACTTAAAAACAAGAGCATTTACATGGTGGGTACTCCTTAACAAGGGATTGAAACTGTTCAAGGGTCAGAAGACCGTCCACACATGAAGTCATTTGTGCCTCGTTCCAAACATTTGGTACAAAGCAGCGAAAAGCCTTCTTACCCCAGTCTGTCTTAAAGTGCATATGACAGGGTTTCATGCTTTTGACAGTATAACTTATGTAACATCTGTTGTAAGTAATAATTATAATTTTATTTCAGTGAAACCGCAAATTAATGAAGAAATGTTGTGCAGAAAGCTAATGACAGGAAGTGACATAGATAGAGGTAGCCTGGTTTTACCATACCCTCGTACTCATTTCGTACAGAGGCTCTGGATCTTCACAATTGAGCTCCGTTTTCAGGTGGGAGGGGTGAACTCCTTTTAAAGTTTGAAACAATTGGATCTGATTTTACCCAATCGCTAGTGTTTGGTCGTGAAGTATGTAATGCGCCCGAGTGAGTGAAGCAAGCGATCAAATCACCTACAACACCCGCCTCCCCCGCTCGCTGGAGGGTAGGTTGAAATTCAACCGATGTAACGCGGCCACTGAGCTCAGACCCAGATGTAACGGAGTATACGGATGGCTAAGATAGAGGTAACATTCCACAGCAGTTCGACTCATCTCCTATTGACATAACATGGTCGGGACGGCAACGTTTTAAAATAGTTTGCCACTATCAATGTCACTTCCTGTCAGTGTTCAATAAGGAAAGTGAAACTATAAACCTCACAAAAATTGTCAAACTATAGAAAACTGGGTAAAACTGGGCACTCAAGAGTCAAAATGTGTGTGTCAAATAAAATGTTGCTGCTCAAATAAACAAATAAACAAAATGTCCTGGGACCTCAACTGGTAAGCATTTGACATGACATTTATTAAATTTAACAAATAATCCGGCAGGACACCAAGAAGAGCTTTGTAGATAAACAGCAGACAGTGCTGCTCCCTTCTTGCTTCTACAGATTGCCATCGCACTTCTGCATATAGATCACAGTGGTGAGTCCTATAACCATCTCCTGTGATGAATCTAATTGCTGAATGGAAAACTGTATTCAAAGGCTTTAGCACCGATGCAGTGGAATGCATGTATATGATATCACCATAATCCAAGTATAAAATTAACTTTTGCCTCTTAGAAAGTGGGATAGGTTTTGTTTTTACAGAAAAAAAGACCGTTTATGACAATCATTGAACCGTTTAGAGCAGAAATGGATCAAATCTGTGATGAAATCGAATGTTTTCTGGAGAATAACATGCTGGGACACACTCTCTCTTTGAAGTAACTACAGTGTGTGTGTGTTTGTGGGTGTGTGTCTGTTAAATGTTTTGTGGGCATGTTGTAGCGAAATTATCATTTGAAATGGCCTGTGTTGTAGTATTACAGCCCCAAATTTGATATGTAAATGAGAGAATACTGAGTGAGTAAAAAATGAACAAATGACTCCACTGGCTCCACTTTGCATGTACTAATCGTTTTGCACGTGAGCAAACGCTTCGTAAATGACCCCTAAGTTCATGAAATTAAAAAAGTCACAAGTATTATTAAACTGCTCACCTATTATGATTTGCAATATTTTGTGGTGCCCTAATGACAAGGATCTTTACATGAAATTGGTAGGGACAGTTTGGCCATGACATGTCACATACATTCCCTGTACAAACTTGGCCCTTGATCATTTCATTTGTGAGAATTGTAGAATGTTGGCCAATCCAACAAGAGAAAAAAACTGAAACTTGTAACTTGTGCGTTTGATAGTAATGTGTTCAGAATGAGTGGAGTCATGTGGATTTGGTTCACACACACCTCTAATCCTAGACACCATTGTATCGGGCTATGTCGCTGTTATGACCTCTCTAATGGGGCAGTATGTAGACACATTCCGATGATAAATAATAACAACAATGACTTTACTGTCCCCTCTCTGCGCCTTACACGTCCAGGCGCCGCATCTCTCGGCTCACGTGCTAGGTTGATACATTTGTCCAAGTCTCACAGAGGCAGGAGCAAGATCTATAACCCTGGCGCTATTTAGGTGTGTGATAAATGAAGAAAGTTAAGTATAGTAGCCCGTCACAAGAAGTAAAATGTTGTAGTTATCTGTCTTCCGATGTAACTGCTGTATATAGTCTAACGCACCTGAGGAAGAGGGTACGAAGTGGTATGCGGGCCGAAGAGAGAGTCATTGGATTGAGGAGAGAGTCAAGAGTCGTGAGGGGAAAAAAGGCATCTTTCTCTGTGAAGAAGAAAAAAAAAAAGGAGGAATGTGTAAGAAATTGTGCCAGGCAAAACCTACTTAGAGGCAAAAGAATTGAGTGTGTTCCGTGAAATGATCGACCCGCTTGAGCTGAGCTTCGGTGCGTGCGTAAAATGCGTAAAGTAGTAGTAACTCAGACTGTGGCCATCCTAACTGGTCTTTCACTAAAGCACAAAGGGCAAGAAGACCCAAAGAACAAGACAGACTACAGAGCCAAGAAGAAGGGGAGTCGTAGTGCCATATGTAGCCGGGGTCTCAGAGAAACTTCAGAGAATCTTTAGGCAGCACAAGATTCCAGTGTACCACAAACCGGTGAACACACGGAGACAAAAATTAGTTCATCCCAAAGACAAAACTCCGAGCCACAAACAAAGCAATGTGGTTTATTCTATTCGATACAAAGAAGAAGAATGCAAAGAACATTATATTGGAGAAACAATACACATTTTACAGAAGAGACTTTATCAACACCGAAGAGAAAGCACAAGCGGCCCTCAGTCGGCGGTGCACCTCCATCTCAAAGCCTCCAACCACTCCCCTGAGGACGGGGAGGTCAACATTTTAGCTAAAGAAGAACGTTGGTTTGAAAGAGGAGTTAAAGAAGCTATTTTTGTCAAGAAAGAAAATCCCTCCATGAACCGGAATGGTGGGCTCAGATTTAATCTTCCGTCTCTTTAATCCAATCTCGTTCGGGAGAAACCAAAAGGGCATGGCCAGTTCAAGGAGATGACACCTCAGCCAACAAAAGAACAATAGGCAGGTAATTAGCAGAGATCAGCCATGAATAGGACAGATACTGGGTAGTGATCATCTATGAATAGGACAGGACTGACCGATTCTGAGGTGAGCGGATCGTTAGAGACGCTCTACTTCAAAGGTGTTTATCCACAGGTGAGAGTAGCTGTGATTAGAGAGGAGGAGCCGGGCCAACCCTAACTCCTCCCCGTTGGTCTGTATATTCAGCTGCGGCCAGAGTGGAACTTTTGTCGCTGACGAAGCCTTTTGGATGAGAGGCGAAACGTTCGAAGACTTCAACTACTGAGTACAGAAGATGAATCAAGTACCTTCATTGAAGATGGTAGTAACTCGTTAATAAGGACCTATACAGAACCCGCGCGTCCGTGACTTTGGCCCCGCCTTTTTCCAGAGGGGGCCACCCAAAACCACAAACAGTCATTACCACGCGCCCAGAACAAAGCAAGCAAGAAAGAAAGAAAGAAGTGCTGCCGCCTCAGGGTATGGATAGTTGGATGTTAAGTGGAGAAGCCAACGGCTGTTCCAATCCCACCTTGCACTGGTATAGGTCCGCCCATATGGGCTACACGTGGGAACAAGGACCAAACAGAGGACCCTTTTCTTTCCTCACAAAACACACACAAAAAAACGTGTTCTCCAAGTCTGAGAATTTAAGTCCATTAAAACATTTTTTGCTAAAACATAGTCTGACCTACTAAGTGCCACCTGGCAGAGACCGAGATCAAATTGTGACTAAAAGGGTGTAAAATGGATCTCAATCAGACTCAATTATGTATGAAGTGGGTGCGAACCATGTCTAAACCGGAACTTAATCGCATTACTGTAGTTCAAATGAAAATATCCTTTATCAAAATGAATAAATTCCTGTTGATGCCGATTTGAATTCTGCGGCCTAGAGCAGTTTCACACGATTATCACCTCAGAAAATGTATGACGTTGGACCTGTAGCACTAAACCGAAAGAAGGAATAGGAATCAAATTGACATTAATCCCTCACACCTTAACCGAGCTCTTTTTCTCCAGTTCGGCTTTAACCAAATCTAAAAGCTTCTGGAGGCCAGAGTAACGCCTCATTTGAAAGCTAAGACTTTTTCCATCACATTTTTGTCTCTCTTTCGTGGCTTTCTTGTTGATTATTTGTTGCTTTTTCATCTCTCTTCAGTCGTGTTTTTGTTGCTTGTGCATCACTCTTTAGTCGTGTGTCTTTGTTGCTTTTTTAATTGTGTTATTGTTGCTTTTCCGGCATGTTTTCTTATGCCACTTTTTTGCTTCTAGATTTGGGTCATGCCAAACTGGATAAAATGTGCTCGGTTTATGTGGGGGTTAAGAGGTTACATAAAAAAGTGAGTTTCCTGTGCAAGAAGACCCATACCAGGGATACCAATATATCACAATTTGAGGAAACCCTTGACCAGAACATTGAGTTGGATTAAGTGAAGTGTATTTTAATACTTCATTGAAAGTATTATTTTATCCCCGAGCATTATGTCCCGCAGCTTTAACGCCATAGGCTATCTGCGCATATTAAAAGTAGTCGAATATATATCCTCGCGGCGCGCTGTAACTCATGTTGGTGCGCGTCTTTTCTCCTTAATCCTGTCGGCACAAACATTGCAGATGTAGCTAGCAACCAGTGTTAATTTCGTCGACTAAAATATTTAGTCTTAATTTTAGTCAAAGTGATATTTTTGACGACTAAAATTGGACTAAAACTAAATTAAAAGTTTTTCATGCGACTAAAACTATAACTAAAATGTCCAGATATTTTAGTCGACTAAAATAAGACTAAATTAAAATGTAAAGGAGAGACTAAAATCATCCAAACTTCTATTGACAGTCTAAAAGAGCCTCATATCATGTAAATTCACTGCCAAAGGAACAGCTCTGAGCTTTGTTCATGAGGGAGCAGCTCCATGAAGCAGAGGACCTTGACTAAATATGATTATAATGAATATTATTAATACAAAGTCGACTAAATGTGTTCTAAATGTAGTCGACTAAATTAACTTGCAATTTTAGTCGACTAAAACTCGACTAAAATTGAAGATATTTTTTTGACTAAAACTCGACTAAAATTCAATTACATTTTTGTCAAAAGACTAAGACTAAAACTAAATTAAAATATGTTGTCAAAATTAACACTGCTAGCAACACGGATCCAACAGTTGTAACTAGCCAAGTGCACTTTGCTCTTTCGCCTGCCCTTCGTCCCTGTGGGACTTTGATGTTAGCCCATGTGTAGTTGGCAGGTATGTAACAAAAGCTATAGTAAATAATAAACAGTAGAATTACTGTATCACACACATTTTAACTAACTCCCTTATATTGTTGAAATTTTTCAGACTTACCTTCAATGTATCACACCAATGGGGCATGTTCAGGGGTGGTCGATAGAAGCACAGCCACCCTAGTATCCGATTGGCCACCCCGCTAAGGAACGAAGTTAGGTGTTAATTTCAAGTTCAATTAAATTTTCCGTGTAATGATCACCATACTATAATAATATTGGGATATGGCCATAAATAAGAAGAACCCTATGCATTTATCCATCCATCCATCCATCCATTTTCTCCCACTTGTCCGTTGCCGGGTCGTGGGGGCAGCTGTCGGAGCTGCCCAAGTCACATAGCACCAGCCCCTATGGCTCCTCCTGCAGGTGGTGGGTCCACGGGAGGACGGCCTCATGGTTCCAAACGGTTCCAAACGGGCCTGTTGGTCTCTCATAGGGGGCCCATTCACACTCTCATTCATACACCAGTGTACGCAGACACTGGAGGCAAGGAGGGTGAAGTGTCTTGCCCAAGGACACAACGACAATGTGCACCTTCAGGAGGCGGGATTCGAACCCCCGACCTTCCGATCATGAGCCGACCCGCTCTACCATCTGCGCCACCGTCGCCCCCCCCTATGCATTTAGGTTTACAAAATTGCTGAAAATTAAGTGTTCAATTCTTAATTCAAATTCCTTTGACAAATATCTAGGGCTGCAACTAATGATTATTTTGGTAATCGATTAATCTACCGATTAATATTAGGATTAATCGGTTAATCACTTGGTTGTGAATGGTGAATGAAACATTATTTATTTTATTTTTTAATCACATAAAAGCGTAAGTAAAAAGTAGCGCCACTTGAGGACATGTTGATGGAGGAAACTTAAAGTGATGTTTGTTGGAGGTTCTTGGTGCTAATACTGCTTTCTGATTGGATGAGACACAGACAGATATTTATAAAATGTTCAATGTACAAAACACTACAGACCCTAACTTTCAAAATAAAAGTAGGTTTTTCATAAAAAATGCCAAATTGTCATGTAATTTACATGAGTCTGTTTATTAGAAAACGATTAATCAATTACTAAAATAGTTGCCAACTATTTAAATAATCGATTAGTTGTCGATTAATCGATTAGTTGTTTCAGCCCTACAAATATCCCTTCATAAAAAGGAAAAAGAGAAGTAACATATTGTATTTCCCACTTAATGACTGGTCATTTAAGCAATGACTAATTTATTTTTTATTTTTTATGGATTCAAGATGCATTTTCAATATGACACTGTTCTAGTATGTGAACTTAACCTATTTGTTGAATTGTTTTCAGAACAAATTCACAAAAATGTTTCTTTGTTGCAGGGATGTTCACCCTGACAGAGGTCGCCTCGCTGAACGACATCCAGCCCACATACCGCATCCTGAAGCCATGGTGGGACGTGTTCATGGACTACCTGGGGATAGTCATGCTCATGCTGGCCATCTTCGCCATGACCATGCAGATCACCAAGGACCAGGTGGCCTGTCTGCCTTACCTGGAAGACCCCGAGAGCTCACCTCAGAGCGGCCCACACGCAGACACCACACCCCAGGCAATGTCTCCGGCCACCACTGCCCCCCTCGCCACCACTATTTCGATGGCAACTAAAGACTTACCGGATTCGGCTGTTCACGAAATCCACACCACCAATATCCAGCCTCAACCAACGGGCAAGAAAACCAACCTAGACTATCAGCAGTATATTTTTATCAACCAAATTTGTTACCACGTTGCCTTGCCATGGTATTCCAAGTACTTCCCGTATCTGACTCTCATCCATACAATCGTCCTCATGGTAAGCAGCAACTTCTGGTTCAAGTATCCCAAAACCAGCTCAAAGATCGAACATTTTGTCTCAATCCTGGGACGTTGCTTCGAATCTCCGTGGACAACCAAAGCGTTGTCCGAGACGGCTTGTGAGGACTCGGAAGAGAACAAGCAGAGGCTAACCGGCGCCACGTCTGGTCCAAGGCAAGTGTCGCAAGACGAGAAGGAGGACGGTGCCAACCCGAACCCCTCCACGCCAATGTTAGGGGTGAAAGTTTCCGCCGACAAACCCATCACGGAGGTTCCCAGCACGATGACAATCCTTGACAAAAAAGACGGAGAGCAAGCCAAGGCGCTGTTCGAGAAAGTGCGGAAATTCAGAGCCCACGTGGAGGACAGTGATTTTATTTACAAGCTTTATGTTGCTCAGACCATCGTCAAAACAGCCAAGTTCATTTTGATATTGTCCTATACGTCAACTTTTTTTGTTAAAATCCACTTTAATCATGAGTGTACACCAAATATCCAGCAGCTGATTGGCTACAGTCGATTTTTATGCACACACAACATGGCTTACATGCTAAACAAGCTGCTTATTAGTTACATGGCTTTAATAATGATCTACGGGATGACCTGCTTGTATTCTCTCTTTTGGGTGTTTCGCAGACCTTTGAAAGAGTACTCATTTGAGAAAGTCCGCGAGGAGAGCAGCTTCAGTGACATTCCGGACGTCAAGAATGACTTTGCATTCCTGTTACACATGGTCGACCAATACGACCAGCTTTACTCGAAACGATTTGGCGTTTTCCTATCTGAAGTTAGCGAGAACAAACTGAGAGAGATCAGCTTAAATCACGAATGGACCTTTGAGAAATTGAGACAGCTTGTGACCCGGAATGCGCAAGACAAACAAGAACTGCATCTTTTCATGCTTTCTGGACTCCCGAATGCCGTTTTCGACCTTACCGACCTAGATATTCTAAAACTGGAGCTTATACCCGACGCTAGATTCACCGCAAAGGTTTCGCAAATGACGAGCCTATTAGAGCTGCACCTCTGCCACTGCCCCGCCAAAGTGGAACAGACAGGCTTTGCGTTCCTTCGAGACCACTTGAGGTGCCTTCACGTCAAGTTCACAGACGTCGCCGAGATCCCAGCCTGGGTGTACTTACTAAGAACTCTGCGGGAGCTAAATCTAGTCGGCAACCTGAACTCGGAAAACAACAAAATGATTGGACTAGAGTGTATGCGAGACTTGAGGCACTTAAAGACTTTGTGTTTGAAAAGCAACCTCACAAAAATGCCGACAAACATCACTGACCTTTCGCCACATTTGATCAAACTGGTAGTTCACAACGACGGCACAAAATTAATGGTTTTGAATAGCCTTAAGAAAATGACAAGTCTTATCGAATTGGAGCTTCACAATTGTGAACTTGAAAGAATACCTCACGCCATTTTTAGCTTGACCAACTTGCAAGACCTCGATCTGAAGTCCAACAACATCCGGACCATTGAGGAGATCATCAGTTTCCAGCATCTGAAGAGACTGACTTGTTTGAAACTTTGGCACAACAAAATCAGCAGTATTCCCTTATCGATAGGACAAGTCAAGTCTTTGGAAGCCCTCCATCTGAACCACAACAAGCTTGAGTCCTTACCCCCAGCGCTGTTCACTCTACCCAAGCTTCGCCACTTAGACCTGGGCCACAACTCCATCTCGGTACTCCCCCCGGACATCGGTCTGCTTCACAGCCTCCAATACTTGGCAATCAACGCCAATAAGCTGGAAGTCCTACCCAAGCAGCTGTTCCGATGCACTAAGCTAAAGGTGCTATGCTTAGCACACAACGCGCTCACCACTCTACCGGAAGCCATGAGTCAGCTGGTCCAGCTGACCCAGCTGGAGCTCCGCGGGAACTGTCTGGACAGGCTTCCGGCAACTCTCGCGAACTGCCGGCTGCTGAGGAAAAGTGGGCTGGTGGTGGAGGACCATCTCTTTGACACACTGCCACTGGAGGCGAAAGAGAGCATAAGCAGGGAGACCAATGTGTCCTTCACCAGTGGCTTATAGTACAAAGATCGTCACACTTTTGGCGGGCAGCTGTAATATGAGGAAACTAGGCATGAAGGACCTCTTACAGTGTTTGCTAATAGGGGTTGTGGGTCTATGAGGACGGCATTAGTCTGGTCTGATATGGGTGTGCTTATGTCCTCATGTTATTGGTTGTTTTTAGATTCTAGTGTGATGTGGTGTCAGATATGTCACACGAGCTCAAAATTCTGCTCAAAAGGAGTGGGCTGAAGCAAAAGCCTATAAGCGCCCACCCCCGACATCATTGAAATAAAAACAATTAATCAAATCACAATAGTACAAGGAACATGTTACAAAGTACAAGACACAAGAGCCCGGGAACATGGCACACACACACAGCGTATCCCTCCGTGACCCAACTTTACCCGTTATAATTACATTATCATTATCAATCCTACGTTAAGCAACATCATACATTGATTTTTCATTTCATGTACGATGTCCAATACAAAGCAAGTGACAAAGGCGATCATTAAGTTATTTATACACATACATATGTACACACACATCCCTTTTTTTTCATTTTTTTTTTGTATTTTTTTTTTTTTCATTTTTATTTATATATATATATATATATATATATACACACACACACACACATATGTTTTCTTTTTTTTTCTTTACAGATGGCTACCATTGCCAAACATAGTTAACAACTTCAATAAGGCACTAATTCTGTCTTCAAAAGGCACATTAATATACATATTATCCATGATCTTGCAACTTCCCAGTTGTCATTCCATTTTCTTTATTTTCTTTTTAAAAAAAAATTTTAATCATTATTTTAATTTTTTAATTTTTATGTATTTATTTTTTTTGTTCAAAGGATTATGTAAAATGTAAATATATAAGCCCTGCATACTGTAGTGCGTTAAGAAGCCAGGGTGTAGAGCAGGTCCATTGAAGAGAGCAGTAGCTCCCCATCAACAAACCCCACCCAGCTGCCCTAACTGGCTGAATTTGTAGATGATGTTCCTATGCTTAGTGGTGTGTTAAAAGACAAGGTTTATGAGCCCGTTGGGAGGGTCCTCTCAACAGATCTATAACTCGCTTATCCCAATTCTCAATTTATAATTTAGAGCAATAGAATGACAACCGTTCAGAGCAACAACACGCCGTCTTAGTTAATATAATGCAACTGTAATTTGATCCGACTACTCCCCCTTGTGGAAATGCGTTTCTTCTCTATACTTTTCAAAAGTCTTTTTTTAAATTTATATTTCAACAGGTTGATGTTTAGACATCGTTTCAAATCCATCTCCATTTTGTTCCACAATTGTTCACCATTAACTGTCGGACTAAAACTTTTCAAAGTTGTGCTATGTTTCTGAATCCTAAAGTTTAATTCATCACGTAATTCATAACAACCAGAACGTTCTTGGAACCTTCTTTGTATTTGTCTTTGTAATAATTTATACCTTGCTTTGAATAACATCTGTACAGTTTGGAACTCAACAATGTCACAAAACTTCATGATCTTTGATTTTAAAAATAATGAGTTTGTGTGGTCCAAAAACCCAACTTTATGAATTACGTGGATAGCTCTTTTTTGCAACAATACTATTGGTTTTAATGTGCTTTTATAAGTACTACCCCAAACCACAATGCAGTGATTTAGATAGGGCAACATCAGAGAACAGTATAAGATATGTAGAGCTTTGATGTTTAAAATGTGCTTTGCTTTTGCTATTACTGAAATGCTTCTAGAAATTTTCGTAGATATATATTTAATGTGAGATTTCCAAGTAATTCTGTCATCAATAATCACACCAAGAAATTTGATTTCATGCACTCGCTCGATAACAACACCCTCTATCTGAATTGCTCCATGAGCATTGGATTTACGATTGCCAAATATCATCATTTTGCTTTTACTCAGATTTAATTAATTTTGTTTGAACCACTTAATGACACTCCTGAGTTCAAAGTTAACTATTTGACACAGTTGTTGTAAGTCATCTCCTGATGCAAAAATATTTGTATCGTCAGCAATATTTAGTATTTTTGTAATGACCACGTAGTTTAATAAGATTATAATAACCGTAGTTTTACAAGAGGGAAGTCTTTTACACATTTTATTAAGGGGGCGGTTGCTTTTTTTTTTAAGAAACTGTGCAGTGAGTAAGAGGAGAGGGGTGTGGGAGAGGCATATGGGGAGATCACTTGATAATCAGGAAGTGATAATGATAGATCCATGAGTAAAACTTATTATAAGGTCACCACAGACACCACAACGGCGCCACGTAAACGGCGTTTTGAGATCTTTCCACTCTGGGACCTAGTTTGGAAAATGTTTCGTTTACAGACCCCCAAAACGCCGGACTCGTATGGACGATACACTGGATTGATAAAATATCTTTGCGTTTGGTCCTCAGCTTGACTTCGTATGGACAGGGCCTTAGTTTCATCTGTTGTGAATCAATATTGGATTTTCTAACCAACGAAGTGCAAGATAGTGATAAATATTTGTTTGAGATCATTACCAAATAGTTGCAAAAAGCATAATACCCGTCTTTTAAAATAAAGAAGTACGTAGTTGTACCGTGCAGACAGTAAAAAGCATAAACATCACAAAAATGTCCAATCAGGAATATGTTATTTTCTTCTTCTCATTACAAAATCTCATTGTGTTAACTGTGTTCTGGTTAATGGCTAGTCTAATCTGTCGTATGCACTTTAAATCCATCATAACAGATATTTTTGACCATGCCACAAAATCTGCACAAAACGATAACATTTTTGTTGATGTAACATCATCTGACACCCGCCTATGACTCACTTCTCCCAGGCCAGTTGGATAACCCCTCATTTTGGAATCAAGGGGAGTGGATTGACACTCCCTCAGTCTTAACATATGTCTTGGTAGGCTGTATGTACAATAAATCCATCCTATGTGTGTCCTAAAACTCAAATGTAACTTTGACAATACTTGTTTTCATTCATGTGGTCAGACCAACAATGTAAATCCTATTCTTTCACTCAGTCTTTCAAATATCATGTTTTACTGTTTTCTTGTATCTATATAATTTAAGAACTTTGATTACTAGCTTTGCCAGCACACTAATAGTTGCTTTGCATCGATTTGTTTTTAAATGTACACAGTATTTAATCATAGAAAACTAGCTTTGCACTGTGTTTTAGACCAAAACTGTTTGCTCCAATGTCATTGTCTATAGGTACTCAGGTATTCAATGCACACCATGGAAACAATCTTTTGCCTTAACTGCTGCTATCTTTGCTTTGATGAGAGAAGGATTACCACAAAAATGCCATACTCGTTGATACAAAACTGAATTTTCTACGGACGAGAATCCAATGCCACCCAATGCCACTTTGTTCTGTATCGACCTCAGGTGGAGATTAAGCACCATTTTCTTGAATTCAGAGATATGAGTTTGTAACAATAATAATACACAGTAGACGCACAATACAGAGTGAATGTCGCGATGAAGCCTGTCCAAACACTGGCATTAGCAACAAAAGGGAAACCTCTTTAGAAATATTTTAATCCTGTTTGAATGTGTGATAGGACTAGTACTGAATAGAACTGATTGTCTTACTTTTGAATTATGTTAAAAAATAATAATAATAATAAATAACAAAAAAATAAAATAAACTGTCTCTCAATAATAATTCTGGTATTTTCTTTTCTTACCAAGCACAGATAATCTTGGAAAAGTGAACATTTATAGCTCTTAAAGTTGAGATTGGAAAACCAAGCATATGGAGTTTACAGAAGGTTTATAGAAATTCACCTCCCACTTAGGCACAAAGTTAATTTTTTAGAACACTATTAATCATGCACTGGATGACTCCATGGCTGAGTGCAATCAAAGCAGATAACACATGTTCCCCATCAACAAACCCCACCCAGCTGCCCTAACTGGCTGCAAAAACCTTGCCTATGTTTTCATGAAAACATGTTTGTGCTTTGATTAACATAGCCTCAATGAACATTGTTTGATTTATTAATGTAACACTCTAATTATTTCCCCCCTAAATGATGTTTCTGTTGCAATAAAGATGGGTTGCTTACCTTCATTATGTCAGTATCCTATACTTTCCAATAGATTAACTTTTTCAGGGAATCTGAATAATATAGGCAACAAAAGAATTACAACATGAAATATGAGAACATGGAAATCATCAATGTATTTTGCAATATTAGATCGTAAAATGTATGCTACAGACTAATCTAAACATTGTTTAGTGTTTAGATTATAACATTATTAAAGTAAGTGATTGAGAAGAATGTCCGGCCCGGATATGACTCGGATTCCCTCAAAATTCTACTTTCCCTAACCTATATGCACCTATGTTACCGATAAGAAATATCCAGTACACCTCATTACCTCTCACATGGGCTTAATCATGAGTACATACAATTCCCCAATTTAGACAGAAAAGAAAAGACTTACATCAAATAATACTTTTAATGTTTTTTTATTTTGACAGATCTTGCAGATAGAAAGGAAAACCTCTGATGTTTACCAACTTATAATCAAACATTGCGGCACGGTAGTACAGTGGTTAGCGCTCGTGCTTCACAGCTAGAAGGTCCGGTTTCGATTCCCACGAGGACAGGGCCTTTCTGTGTGGAGTTTGCATGTTCTCCCCGTGTCTGCGTAGGTTTCCAACGGGTACTCCGGTTTCCCCTACCACTAAAAACATGTACAATAGGCCAGGATAATGTGAGTGTGTTTGAGAGTGCACATGGGGGACAACGGATGGAAATTAGCCCAAGGCTACAATCCGGTGTGGCTTGTTTACATGCATGAGACCCATGTATGTTCATTAACATGCACTGTCCTGACCAAATAAACCAATAAATAAATTGAGACGGATATTCATCGTTCGGACAGAGGTCTCTCTTCAGAGCGAGCGGCAGGCGTATAGACCCCGGAACACTGAAATGTTATCTCACGCTTAATGGAATGTTGCATAAACGAGGGGAGTCCGATCACTAAGCTTTGATCAGAGAGATAGGAAAGGCTCAAACAGTTACAGCGCTCACAAAAGCATAAGCTCAGTGCCCGTGAGTAAATGTTCGATAGAGTGCAACATCATAAGGCTCCCCGGGGAGGTCTGCCGGCACTGAGCGAAATTCATTTTTTATACACTTCAGACCCGTGGGTACGTGCTCCACAACGTGCTCCACGGCTGGGCCCCCCTTTGAGACGTTGGTAGTTGCAATGCGGATCCGTCTTTAGGTTTCTTGTGGTTTTCAAGTTCCTCTTTTTCTTGAACTCTTCGGCCTTTGTTTCTTAGCCCGTGCACAGTTTTTACCCTTTACAACACCGTCTCAGTCCATTTCCACATGTAGGTTGCTGTTAAGACACCCAGGCTCAGCCCACAGTTGCATTACACAAGGTCACAGAACAAGGTCATGGAACATAGAGTAGGTGGTTATTCAAAAGTTACATCACGTCTCAAGCATAAAACAAAATCATACTAATAGATGAATGCAATACATGTAAAACAATATAAGTAAAATGGAAATTAAAATATCATACTGATAAATCAAGGCAATATAAGTAAAGAGTGAATGGGGGAAAAAAATAAAAAATTACGCTTATAAATGAATGCACTAATAGCAAAATGAAATAAGAAAAATCTAAATTATACTTATAAATGAATTTACTAAAAGTCATGTGGAATAAGAAAAATGATATAAGTAAAATAGTATCCATCCATCCATTTTCTTCCGCTTTATCTGGGGCCGGGTCGTGGGGGCAGCAGTCTCAGCAGAGATGCCCAGACTTCCTGATCCACGCACACCTCCTCCAGCTGTTCTGGGGGGACCCCGAGGCGACACCAGGCCAGCTCGGAGACATAGTCCCACCAGCGTGTCCTGGGCCTTCCACGAGGCCTCCTCCCAGTGGGACATGCCTGGAGCACCTCCCGAGGGAGGCAACCAGGAGGCATCCGGAACAGATGCCCTAGCCACCTCAGCTGGCTCCTTTCGACGAAGTAAAATAGTATAACTAAGATAATATAAGTAAAACCGCGACCTGTCATAGTCCCAAAGCAACAACTTGCCCCTGGTTTCAAGCTGACTTTGCAGGAGGGCCTTGAACTCAGAAGAATTTGCTGCCATTGACAACTCCCATTCATAGTGAGTCCGAGTCTCCATCGTTTCCCATATTGGGTCGCCCTCCCATGTCTTGTCCACTCGATAGGACTCCCGTCCGACTATGAGTGAGGTCATGAATTCCTCAGGTATATTGTAATAGGCTACCCCATGACTTTTCCAGCTGCTTTTTGTTGCATAAGCATCATCCAGGGGAACATTTATCTCGGCCCTAGTCCTCATGGTCAGGAGGTACGGTCCCTACATAACCAATCAGAATCCAACAATGATTTCAATAGGGCTGCAGCTCCCATCCAATTATCAACAGGGAGCTCATGAGGTCCCTGCACCATAGTCATGTGATTCCACGTCCCATTGTACCCCATAGGACACAAGGTCCGAAAATCATACTCATCTCCAATTGTGTCTTTCCTGCCAAATTTCACCGGGAAAGCGATTATGGGCTGCATTTTAAGCCAAACTGTAACACCATTCAACAACTGGTTCATCCTGGACAGAGGAGAGTTAATATTACAAATTACCCATATCTGTTCAGGCAAAAAGAGTCTGTCAAGCCTGGACTCTTCTACTAAATCCAACTTGTGGAGTACGTGTTCAGGCCCATTGCCATACCACTGCCACGGGCTACATTTCAGAGGGTTGAAGAGAGGTTCCCGGCTTGTTATTACACGTGCAGGCATGGGTCTCCGGCTATTAGCCCTATGTCGTTGTATGTCTTCGTCTAACGAATGCCATTTAAACATCGGGATCCCCTCCTCAACGTTCCTTCGTGACAGGTTAGGTACCCCCCCCCCCCCCCCATTAGGGCCCATTTTTACCAATTTAGTTCTCTTTTTCTTTGCGTCACTTATCCTCCTAGCTTGAGCATCTTTACACATTCTCTCATGCTCCCTGTTGGTATCTGTTTCCACAACACTTTACTATTGTCGCTCCTTGCTGTTGTTATCATACATTGCTTCCTCCAATTGTCCCAGCAGAGGATATTGGTTATCGTGGCTCTCGTCTCCTGTGGCCATGCTTTCTTTGTCTTCTGGTTTGTACTGTGGCACCGGTTACCTTTAAAAAATAAACAATAAGTATGCCATAAACTGTAGGCAAAACAAAGTTAGGAAAACTGCCTCTTTTTCTATATATATATATATATACATATATACATACATATGTATATGCATATACACACACGCATTGTTTTGTTCCTATATATGATGTATTTTTATTTTATTTTTTCCATTTATGCTATTTATTTATTTTTATTTTCTGCAAGTTATGCATCAAAATGTTCTGCATGTTGAGGAGAATCCTGCTATTACTTTTGGGATTTCTGAAATGTTCAGAAACAGAAACGCTTTCCACAATCGGACGAAATATCGCACTTTTTTTTTACTTATAATGGGGTTTCCGCAAATTCATGCTTTTCAGCATTTTTTCCCGCAATTTCTGCACTCCTCGTTTGTGGAATTAGTCTGGTTGGTTGCCATAGTGTCAGCTTACTTTTTTGGATTTTCGTAGTTTCCTCGCTGTTTATATCAATTCTTCAGCTCCCAAGGTTTTAGATGCAACCTGCACAAGAGAAGATCCGGCTTATCTCATAGCGCTATCAGGTGCTCCCTCATTCTTACTGGTTCCTATACTTAGATTCGTGGGTGGGTGGGTGCTATACATGGCCACCCCTCAGTTACTCCCTTTTCTTCCTGTATGGCCTATGTGGCCAATAAAACACATGGAGTACGCCACCACGACGCTAGCTCCGCCGTGCCAAATTACACTGTATGCCAATGACATCAGAAACATTGCTGCTGTCTCTACTATGAAGATCCCCCATTCTCTAATATAATTCTTCTCAAATAAGTAAGCCACGACTAAACATTCAAAAAACCACGACACACCTATTATAGATTGCCCTATAACAGTTCCCTGTATGCACTCCATGATTCTATAGACCAAGCAAATCATTTGCGAGATCCAGACCCTAAACACCGCCCCTCTATGAGTCCTGCCTTTCTCCATAACTCGCAATGCGTTGTCGTTGGTTTCCCGGTTCAAATGATTGATGCCATAAAGGCCATGTCGCTACAGGAAAGCGCATGGGCACCGTAAGGGGGTGGAAGGTTAGGATGATTCTAAGGGCCCAGGCTGAAGAAGGGCCCAGACGAGCAGCCTCTTTTTTATTTTATTTTATTTTTTAAATAAGTTAAAGGTACTAGGGCCTCTCATGCACTGAATGTGTGTATTGTGTCTATTTCGACGAAGAAACGGGCTATGTTTATTGAGTTAAATCTTATTTGTAAAAAATGTAGGGGGCCCAGAAATGTTTGTTTCCATAGGGCCCAGAATTCCTGGCGGCGCCCCTGGGAAAGCGTATCCGGGGGAAAACACACATTGTCTGCTTATTTGCCACTAACCGCCATACTATTAGGGAATGTAATACTTTTTTTATTCCAAGTCAATCCGCAGCATTGCTGACTGGGAGCTACCGGTTTGGTTTCTCCTCCTCTCGTAACTCGGGACCAAAGTGACCTCTCTGTCGTCCATAGTTCTACCATTTCTTGGGGGAAATGCGTCTGTATCGCTCTTCCCCAGTAGTTTTTCTGGTCTTTTCTTCAATGCATCTCTTTTATTGTAGACATTATCAGAGGGACAAGGTATAGTTGTCTTATAACTAGTTGCCCTGGGTTACCGTGTATTGCATATCCTGGATCTTTCTCTTCCCTAAATCGCACTGGGAAGTCTATGTCAAATGGTACTTCATATTGCCACCCTTTGATTTGGATCAATTCAGGACATTTCCGTTGGTTTGGATGCGGCCTCTCTATTCTTACGTTAAATTGTTGCTATATCTCATGTCCCTTCTTTTTGCTTACATCTATGGGGCGTCCCATATGCATATGTGGACATATGATATGGCCATCCTCTGGGCCACTTAACCCCGTGATGGCCTCCTAATTTAAATGATTTAACCTTTTCATGTATTATTGTGTCTGGGTATGAACGCCATCCTGCGAACCTTCTAAGGTCTGATCGGCTAAAGGAATTTCCCCTTACTTCTTTATGTCTCATAAATCTGGGGGACATGGACATATTATGCTGGTACAGCATTGGTTTGGACTCTGCTTGTTAGGTCTGCTGGTGCACTATGTACGGGATAACAAAGCTCTCATTAAGATACGAGTGTACGGGTTTACCTACTGTTAATCCTGCTTGTTGTGACCACATATAAGCATCGAAAAACTGAGTATGATTTTTTGGATTTCTTATTTCAACTAAAGTTTCAGGCAGATGCCTGCTACACTCATATAGGCTATTTTCCCATGCATTTCCCCTAAAGGCATGATGTACATAGCAGTTGCTGTTTACTGTCATGCATTGAGTTTCATTTTTTGTTGTCTGCACTAACAATTGTTGTATTTTGACTACATTCTTTATGTCCGGGTGCTTCTCCTCCAAGCATGCTTTCGCATTTCCTCTGTGATATAGCGGGGACAGCTATGCCTATTGTAGTTCTAAAGCAGTCCCCATGACTGTCTTCCGGGTTATATCTATCATTAGACTCCGTTTCGAACTTGACGTGTTTTACATAGTATCTCGTTAGGGGCGACTTGATCTGTTCTATAATACATTAATCTCTCTTGTACCCTAGGGAATTTTTTGATGAACCCATTTACATACCAATCTTTGGGTTCAAAAGGATTAAACTTAATTTTTGGCCTTTTCTCATCAAACGGATGCTCATAATAGTTTTGCGATGCTATAGTATACAGGTCCTAGTGCCAGTATACTGTACCCCCAGAAGGCCGTCTTTTGTGCTGTAACATCCGTTAGTCTCGTTACACAACTCAATCCTTTCCCATTTCTCCTTAGTCTGTTCGTTTGTAGTCCGCGTAGCCTGAACTAATTGGTATATCATTTCCTGACGCCGGCGAATCATGACCTTGTGCTCCTATTTCAGGTCTTCTCTATAGGGTAAAGTTTCCTTAACATCCCCACAACTGCTGGAGTTGTGCTGGAAATATTGTTTCTTTGATATTCCATATTATTTTGTTTACAATTGAGGACAAAGAAAAAATGAGCAGAGTACCATAAGTAGGGAGACCAGTTAAGAATGAAAAGTAGGACACTTGAGCTCAAAAGTGAGAACAAAAAAAACAACAATGGAAAATAGGCTATAGATATTTGAAACAATCTTCGATTAAATTACTTTAAAAAAATAGGAACAGAAAATATTATATGCCTGAATTAGACTTTACATGGTATCATCTAATGATTGTAAGGTCTACACACAGGCCTATACGAAGTGAGGCATGTTTGTGACATGGTACGGTTATGGAATAGGTTCATCAATATGTCTGACACAAGACTGTCATCTTTAAATGGGACCTGTCTAATAGATATGGCTGGAGTGCGCAGATGGAGAACATTTTTGTTGATGCTGATCTCCAGTTTATTTTTTAGAAACAAGTTGAGATGTAATGTTGGAGAAATTATAAAAGTCTACTTTAAAAAGTATAAACATAAATGGTTAAATGATGTCTTGTGTAAGCCAAAGCTGAGTACTTATATTTTGATAAAAGATCATTTTGGCCCTGAGCCCTATGTGACCCTGAACCTGCCTAGAGGTCAGAGGTCAGTCTGTGCTCAGCTGAGGTCTGGGACTCTGCCCCTGGCTCTGGAGACGGGTCGGTTACACTCGGTCCCAGAGGAGGAGCGGACATGTTGTTTGTGTCAGTTAGATGATATTGAAAACGAATTGCATTTTGTGTTTTATTGTCCTTTATATCATGATTTGAGAAGGTTATTATTTTGTAAACTGTCTGATGTTGCTGTAAATTTGTTTGAATTATCAGATGAGGAAAGGCTTAAGTATTTGTTCAAGTATACGCCATTTTATTTGTCTACGTTTTTGTTAAAGGTCCTATATCATGCAAAATCAACTTTTTGGAGCTTTTAACCATGTTGTTATGCTATTTCCTTATCAAAAACACCCCCAGAGTGTTTTTTGGATTCATTCACGCAGTTCTCAGTAATCCTCCTGAATCCTGCGCTCTGAGCAGCTGCTCCGCCCTCTCCTGGTAAACGACTGGCATGTTCAGTTGTGTCGTCACAGCGGAACGGAAGTGCTCGACGTCTGTAAGCTAATGCCTTACGGCCTGATTTTCATTTGTAAAACTGCTTTTTTCATTATTTCTGTCGTAAGAAAAAAAAAAAAAAAAAAAAAGGAAAAAAAAAAAAAAAAAAAAAAAAAGGAAGTGCCTGACGCTGCGCTGCCCCTGTACCGAAAACAAACGCTCCCCCTGACCGCGTCCGGACGGTCTGAACAGATGGTCATGTCATGTTGCACCGAAAGTTGTGAAGAGGGAGCTTTTTCTAACCTACTCTGGAGTCTGGACACCTGTTCTTTTTTTCGTACCTCACGATAATGTCACGGAGAAAACCGCGTTTGGCTGCGAGGACTGGACTTTATTCAACCTTCCTAAAGAAGAGGCCATAGAAGTTGGACTTTCCCTCCGGGATTCAGCGACTATCAGCCACAATAGTGTTTGTCTGAGCCTGTCGCTGATGGATGCTTGATGAACCTTGGCCAGAATCAAAGTGGATTAACTTTTATAACCAGCGCAAATCCCATAATGGAAACATCAGAGTGGTGAGTCGATCAAAATGCATGTTAGCGTGTGTGTTAGCGTGTGTGTTAGCCATTTAGCCATGAAGCTGTGTTGCACATGTTAACTCTTTATAACTGCATCATGAAATAACTTCACTTTTTGCTGTGATATATATATTTCTACTACTGCTAAAGTTGTATGAGCGGCGAGAGGGGGCGGAGTTAACTGAATCCAAGCGTTTTGTCTTCCGGGTTGGAAAAATACCTCCAGAAAATACTTATATTTATCACTAAAATTAGTGCTCCGTAGTGGTAGAGGTACAATATATCATATAAATGCCTATACTTTACTTTGGAATGGCTAAAATAGCATGATACAGGTCCTTTAAGCACTTGGCTTCAACGTAAGAGGACACTCTTTGTTTAATGTTTTTCTGTTGTCTGCCTGCATTTTTGTGTCTTATAAGCCCATGTGGGCTGTGCACCTTTAAGGTGCAAGACACCAAATAAGGAAATAAACTAAACTATAAGCTTTTTTCTTTCAGCGCCAAAAGTGCAAAAATCACTTTTATAAAGCAATTTCACGTCTATCCAATCTTACTTGGAATACATAAGGAAATATAACTTTAGGCGTATTAATAACATAATTTTCCATGTACTACTACATTTAGATTTTTTTTTAATATGCATAAAACACATTTTGCACTGTAAAGGAGACAGCAGCTGTATTCCTATCTTATATTTAATAGTGCTGCTTTAGAATGAACCATAAGGAGTTGTTTTGAGTCCAATACTACTCTAGGCGCTTCGTCCGAGGTGTGAAATCCGGGTACTTTCAGTGCGCCGCAGATGTGGAGGTGAAAACAATAGCGGTATTAAACAGCTTTTTTTTTTTTGCCTGTGAGTGACAGATTGTGTTCGATACATTTAGTTTTTCTCAGTAAATCCGGCCTAAAAGCTGTTGTGCGGTCGGATGTTCCATTCTGTTAGAACTACAGCTTCAATCTTGTAAACTGAGTGAGTTTTATGTTTAGAATCACGTCTGCAGATCTAAACACATTGTGTGGATTCTGTTTTAAAGTTTACCGTAACTGTGCCGGACACATCAGGCTCTAAATTCTACCATTTACTTTGCTTTAAACATAAAATAGCTAAATCTAAAGCAGAATAAACTAGACAGAACGTCACCCAGCTTCTAAAACATTTTATCGTCAGCATCACGTAGATCATGATTATTTCCTGTAAGGCGAACATAAACACAAAGTTACGATGGATTAGCGACGTGTACTAGGCGACCTCTTGGCAGTTTGTACAAACATGAATCGAGACCAATTAAGTCAAATTTCTGTTTATTTCAGATTTTTGCCTCAATAATCAAATCACATTTCATCACAATCCGACAATTATTCACCTTACGGGACAAGCACCGACTGCAGTGCATTGTGCTGCTGCAGAGAAGGTGATTGGTTGTGAGCTCCCATCTCTCCAGGACCTGTTCACCTCCAGGACCCGGAGGCGTGTGGGTCGGATCACAGCTGACCCCTCTCACCCTGGACACGGACTATTCACCCCTCTCCCCTCAGGCAGGAGGCTACGGTCTATCCAGACCCATACCTCCCGCCACATGAACAATTTTTCCCCCTCCGCCATCAGACTCATGAACAATAACAAGTCTCTGTAGCTCAGTTAGACTCATGAATGTTTCTGCTCTGTTGCACTGTGCGGTGTGTCCACACTTAGACCCGCTGATATCACTCATCACTTTATAACACTTAATACCACTTTATACGCCTACACATCTGTAAATACAATCCCGCTGTTGTTCATTGTCAAATTGTTGTTGTCTTAACATATGTCACTTTATTTTATCTTATTTATTTAATATTTTTTATGCATGCCCTTATAGCCTTATAGTTTAACGTTCTTAGCTTATTTTTTATCTTAATTCTGTGTTATATGTTCTATGTCGCACGTTTGCACCAAGACAAATTCCTAGTTTGTAAACCTTGTTCACAAACCTTGTGTGGCAAGACGAGTGGGTGAGCTAGGTGGCTGTGTGGACCCGCCACTAAATTTACGTTAAAAACATCCCTTAGACAACGCCAGGGGCATTGCGCCCCAAAATAAAAGATAAAAATTAACAAAAGGCAGCGAAGGTTCGTTAAAATTGACAGGACAAAGGAAAGTTACAAAAGCATGGATTTATTCTCCTTCAGATGAGATTAGTTTAGTAAAAGTTCTTTTGACAAGTTCAGTTCAGTTCCTGTTCTGTTTCGTATGGGCTACGCCCTCTACGGGCTTCGCTATTGGTTATAACCCGAGGCATCGCCTCGCGCCTGAGAGATAAAAACATCTACCCGCTCCAATCATGTCAAGGTGATGGTATATCCATCTGGGGTATAAAAACCCCATCTGCCCACCGCTCATCTCCTTTTTTAACTCAGCGTTTGAGAGAGCAAGTTCTTTTCAGAACTCACTTCTACGAGCACGTTCTTCTCAGAACGATACTTCTACTTACTTTCAGGATCTTCTCGCCGCTTCTCTGCTCGAAGATGACTTCACCTGCCGGTGTCGAGCTCCGCAGATGCGGCAAATGTCCCTCCATTCTCCTCCCTGAGGATCAGCACGAGCTGTGCTTCCGCTGCCTCGGTTGGCACCATGCAGCGGGTGATGCTGACTGCCAGGCGTGCTTAGCGCTCTCCCGGGAAGAGCGCGAGCGTCGCCGGGGTTTCATGGGTCCGGATTCACCAGAACGGCCAGCTCAGGACGCTGTGCCCCTGATTCAGGACCCAGCCCCCTCAGCAAGCCCCAGGAGGAAGGAATGGAGTGAATATGATGAGGAGGATGATCGTCGCTGCTACGACGAAGACGCTGCCTCCATCTTCTCCGAGACGCCGTCCGGGCTACAGGGGGATCGTTATCCTCTCGACTATCTCCCCGCGTTGTTTGCGTCTGCCGCAGACCGAATGGAGATTCCTCTGCCCCAGTCTCAACCTGCTGCTCCGGTGGAGGACTTCACCGAAGGCTTAGCTAGCCGTTCCCGCCGAAAACCGCGCCCTGTCGTGATGTGCCCGGCTATGACACCGATCATGCACTTTGCTCAGCGTGAATGGGCTCATCCTCTCGCGGCAAAACATCCTGCACTGGGGTACGGGCCGTATTCCACGGTGCAGGACTGGACGTGGCGGTCCGGGGTTCCGCCGATTGAGGACGGAGTCAGGATGTCCCTCCTTCCGTCCTCATCCCCTTGGCCAGGCGATAAAACGTTGCTTCCCTCTGATAAGGATAAGCTGACGATGGCCGTTTTAGACCGCTGCTATGCTAACGCCGCTCAGGTAGTGGCGTTAGCTAGCAACATGGCTTTTCTGGCGGGCTCGCTGGATAAGCTCATCCACGGACGCTCCGAGCTGGCCCTGGAGGAGCTCGAGGAGGTCCAGACTACGGTGGCGTCTTTTCTCCGTATGTCCCAGGCTTTCGCCATTGACGGTGGCCGTTCAATGGCGGCGGCTCAGGTGGGATCTCGCCATTTGTGGCTGGGGCTTTCCTCGTTGAAGGAACAGGAGAAGCGTCAACTACTCGATCTCCCGGTTTCCACGTCATCATTGTTTGGCCCTGACATCCAGGCAATGGTCGAGCGCCTCGATGCTGCCTCCAAAGCCTCCCAGCAGCTGGGACCGCATCTCCGTCCCCAGTGGGACCGTCAGCGCTCTGAACGGCGGGGAGGGGCTCAGCGGCGCGAGCGCCGTTTTCATCCCCCATCTCCTCCGCGGAGACGCGACACTCCGGGTTCATCCCAGACGGCTCCAGCGCGTTCTCCTAGACGGGACGAGCGGAGGGACCGTGGATCTGGACCAGCGCATCGACGTCCGGGCGCTGACACCAGAGGGGGGAAACGGGGGCATTTTGCTTACAATAAAGGCCGTGCTTCGGCCCGTTACATTGTAAAAGAGCATGCTTCGTCTCTTATTCGCAGCGGAGACGCGCTGAGAGCGTCTGCCGTTCGTGAGTCTTCTACTCCTCCCGCTGCTTTCCGCAGCACGCCACGGCTTCGTATTCTCCTACCGGAACGTACGGGGGATACGTCACGGCGGCCGGTACCTTTGACCCATCCGCGGAGCTGCAGTGCGGACTCGGATCATGTCACTCCGCGGGCTGGGGCTGCCTCTAAACCTCCGCTTGGCAGGAGGCGGGGCAGCCCTTGGAGCGTGCAGGGGAGTGAGACTGTTCAGTCTAAGAAGCGTAAGTCCTCTCTTGACGGCGCGCCGTCCTCGGCCGCGGCGGCGCCGCTGTCCGAGGGTGGGGAATCCCCGCAGCCCTTTTCATCAGGGCCCCCCACGTCCTACCCCGCAGGCCGGGGTGGAGGTGGGCGGGCCTTCTCCGTTTCTACTCCGCGGACCGGTGAGGCCCGTGACAGAATTTTATCAGGAGTGGAAGAGCCTGGGGCTTCTCTCTTCTCACTGGTTAGACAGGACGCTCCGCAGGGGATACGCGTTGCAGTTCGCTCGGAGACCGCCGCCTTTCAGCGGGATCCTCAGGACGAGGCTCCGAGATCAGGCGGAGGCCGCGGTCATCCAGGAGGAAGTAGCCTCTCTGCTGCAGCGCGGGGCTGTGGCAGAGGTGGCTTCGGACGCGGTGGAAAAAGGGCTGTACTCCCCATATTTCCTAGTCCCCAAGAAAAGCGGGGGTGTACGTCCAATTTTGGACCTGCGCGTCCTGAACCACTGCATCGCGGAAAGGCCTTTTCGCATGCTGACGGTCAGGCAGCTTTTGGAGTGCGTCAGACCAGGAGACTGGATGACGTCCGTGGATCTCACAGATGCATACTTCCACGTTCCTATTGTGTCGGAACACAGGAAGTTTCTGCGCTTTGCAGTGGGGGAGAAGTGCTACGAATATCACCGCCTCCCCTTCGGTTATTCGCTGGCCCCGCGCACGTTCTCCAAGTGCGTGGAGGCGGCGCTGGAGCCGCTTCGTCGTCGTGGCACTTGAGTTCTGACTTACATCGACGACTGGCTCATCCTGGCCTCGTCTCGGCAGGAGGCGCAGGCTCACACGACGGCCCTGTTGGAACACATCTCCCGATTGGGATTTGTGGTCAACTTGGAGAAAAGCGCGTTGTACCCCATTCAGCGTGTAACGTATCTGGGTCTGCAGCTAGACTCCAGGGACATGCGCGCCTCCCTCTCGGCCGAGAGGATAGAGGCGCTGCTGACGCTGGGGAGAATGGTACTGGACAAGCCGCAGGTGCCGTCCCAGTCCATTCGTTCCCTATTGGGCATGATGGCAGCCGCTCACCCTGTGGTTCATCTGGGTCTACTCCACATGAGGGGACTTCAGCGGTGGTTTTGCCGCCTCAGGCTGCACCCGGTGCGGGACAGGAGGAAGGTTGTGGTGGTCCCTTTGTCCGCACAGAGGGACTTGGAGTACTGGCTGGCCCCGGATCGTCTTCCCCAGGGGGTACGGATGGGGTGCGTTCCTCATTACACAGAGGTGTTCACGGACGCGTCTCTGACCGGTTGGGGCGGAGTACTCGATCGGTGCTCCACCGGGGGGCCGTGGGAGTCACCCTTGGGGCACATCAATCTCTTGGAGATGGAAGCTGTGCGGAGGGTGCTCCTGCACTTCTCAAGTCAGCTGGCGGGTCACCATGTCATGGTGCGGTCGGACAACACCACAGTGGTGGCCTACTTAAACAGGCAGGGGGGGACCAGGTCTCCCACTCTGCACAGGAAAGCGACGGAAATTCTCTTGTGGGCGGGCTCCCACCTGTCCTCCCTGAGAGCCCGTCACATTCCCGGCCTGCTCAACGTGGGCGCGGACGTTATGTCCAGGGGAGGCCCACTCCGCGACGAGTGGAGCCTAGCCCCATGGGTCGCAATGGAGGTTTGGCGCCGGTTCGGGGATCCAGTGGCCGACCTTTTCGCCAGTGCAGAAAACGCACAGTGCCCACTTTGGTTCTCGCTCAGGTGGGCAGACGCCCCTCCGCTCGGGGTGGACGCCTTGGCCCATCGGCCGTGGCCTCAGGGTCTCCTGTATGCATTTCCGCCAGTTCACCTCATGCCTCCTCTGCTGCACAGGGTGAGGACGGAGGGGTTGGTGATTCTGATAGTGGCCCCAGACAGTCCGAACGCCAGGTGGTACCCGGACCTGGTGGGGATGGTGGTGGAGGGCCCCTGGCCCCTGCCGGACCGGTCGGACACATTGGTCCAAGCAGGGGGGACTCTGCACTCCCGCCCGGTGTTGGGACGCAGCCTTTTGGTTTGGAAGCTGAGAGGGGGAAGTTGTTGCGTTTAGGCCTTCCCTCTCCAGTGGTGGCCACTATTCAGGGTGCCCGTGCACCATCCACTACGCGAGCGTACAGTGCTCGTTGGCGGTTTTTCGAGGACTGGTGTTCAGAAAGGGTGCTTGATCCCACTTCCTGCTCGATAGGGGGAGTGTTGGAGTTCCTACAGTTCCTCCTAGATAGAGGGCGGGCTGCCGCCACTCTGGGGGTGTTCGCGGCAGCCATTACGACCGGACACGTGGGGTTTGGCCATCTCACGGCGAGGAACCATCCCCTGGTTAAACGCTTTTTGCGTGGAGCACGGAGGCTGAGACCGCCCGTGCGGTGCTCTTTGCCCTCGTGGGACCTTCAGGTGGTGTTGGAGGGTCTGTCGGGCCCTCCTTTTGAGCCCCTGGACAGGTCAGACCTTAGTTGCCTATCATATAAGACTGCGCTCCTTTTGGCTCTGGTCTCTGCCAAGAGGGCGGGGGACCTGACTGCACTGTCTGTGCATCCATCCTGTACGTCCTTCGGTGAGGATGGGGGTCTGCTTGAGATGTGGCCTAATCCGGCTTTTCAGCCCAAGATTGTCACTTCTTCTTTCAGGTCTAGGGTTATCAGAGTTAGACCCTTCTTTCCTCCACCACATGCTTCTGTGGAGGATAAGAGGCGAAACCTGCTGTGTCCGATTCGGGCCCTGCGTTGTTATCTGGACCGTACAGCGACGTTCAGGCGGTCGGACCAACTGTTTGTGGGGCTTGGGGCCGGGCGCAAAGGTGCCCCACTCTCTACCCAACGGCTGGCTCATTGGGTCTGTCATGCCATTCGTATGGCATACGAGGCTCGGGGTCTTCCTGCTCCTAGGGTCGTCAGGGCCCACTCTACTCGAGGGGTGGCTGCCTCTACTGCTTTGTTTAGAGGGGTGTCGATAGAGGATGTGTGCTTGGCGGCTTCCTGGTCATCCTCGTCGACCTTCGCCCGCTCGTACTTGATGGACGTTGCTTCTGGGTCTGTCGCTCATTCGGTTTTGAGCGGCGGGCGGGTTTAATTTGATCTTGATTGCCCAGTGCAGGTGCTCTTGGGAGAGGCGACCTGTCTGGGCGTGGGGGTGCGGGCGCTCTTGGGAGAGGCGGCCTATGCACCTTCACTCCTCCTTTTCGGTTGTGGGTGCGTGTGTGCTCTTGGGAGAGGCGACACGCGTGCTCTGTGTTTTGTTTTGGTTGCATGCGCGCTCTTGGGAGAGGCGGCCGCTATGCTTCCTTCTATATATGGTGCTAGGTGCCTTGGTGCTCTGGTGGAGCAGCTCGTGGCCCTGCTCTGACTGCCCATGGGTGCGTCTGGTTGGTGACACTGACTGCATGACGTTGTCCTGGGTGCGCTCCAATCGTGGTCATTTGTGCCTGCTGGGAGTACATTCTTCCCTACGGTCTTCGCGCAGGGTTTTAACCAATAGCGAAGCCCGTAGAGGGCGTAGCCCATACGAAACAGAAATGACAGTTACTTGACGTAACTATAGTTCTGTGAGTATGGGCGTAGCCCTCTACCTGCATGCCCAGCAGGCCCATCCTGTCTTCTATGGCTGAGTTCAAAGGAGATGAGCGGTGGGCAGATGGGGTTTTTATACCCCAGATGGATATATCACCTTGACATGATTGGAGCGGGTAGATGTTTTTATCTCTCAGGCGCGAGGCGATGCCTCGGGTTATAACCAATAGCGAAGCCCGTAGAGGGCTACGCCCATACTCACAGAACTATAGTTACGTCAAGTAACTGTCATTTCGACGGTCCAACATCGACCCAGAGGACAGGCTGGTATCAACGAACACTGAAGCGGAGTTATCACAGTAGTTATTAAAAAGGAACAAAAAGGAGGGGTGGGCACGCCATCAGGACCCAGATGAATGTTGCACTTGCGTTGCACTGCGCTCTCCGGACGAGCCATTCCCGGACCCCGAGCATCCGATCCTGCCCAGCTACGCGGAAGCCTCCGGACCAGCGCTTGCAAACCGCGATGCACCATGGAAATTGAGGACTCGGTTGCTGGCTTTACGCCTCCAGCCGCCGGCTTGACGCTCCGACACGACTTCACAACTTTCACAACAACTCACACTGCACGCCTAGCCCGAGTGCTGCATGGCGGATGTGACGTCGGAGAGAGGAGAGGTCAGGTACGGATGAAAGGGCTCCTTTTATAGCGCGCCCCCTAGTTGGGTTGGTTAACTGCAGGAAGGCTAAACCCCAACTCACTACACTTGGTAATAAACCTGTTCTGATTCTGATTCTAATAAATCCTCTCAAACAGCCACCCAATATCAGCGATCTCCCATTGTTTTCAATGAAGCGACAGCGCTGTATTAACTAGGGATGTTACGTTTGTGTCGAAGCGTGTGTCGGACTCGAGCAATAAGGCGGGGGCAAAGGGGGTGCGTGGTTCGGACATTATAATAGATCCATTGGTTCGGTTCGGACCATTGAAGTAAATAGGTTCGGCGCGTGTGTTGGTGACGTACACAATGACGATTTGAACCTTCCTGAAGCACCGTCCCACGTGCCTGATTTTTTAAATTCGTTTTGACTAAAAATCAATAAAGATCCATCTCTTGTCACATTACTTCAAATAACAAGAATATTCCACTCCTAATTACAATGACTCTGTGATTTGATTTTTCTAACCGGACTGCGTGATCGAGTGTTGAGGTATGGGTGTAGTAACCCCGAGCCACCAGCGGGAGGCGCCAATGCGCCGTCTGGCGTGAGTCTGTCGGAAACCACAAGGACATCTACTGGCCACACTAATGCTCTGCTAACGTGCTAATAGTGGAGGAACAGTTTTCATAGAATCCGAGGCTGACTTTTTGCATGTCTAAATAATGTACCGACCAAACAACCCTCATTTTAACGTACCGCGCGTGGCTAACAGAGGACAGCTGTATCATGGCCCCAAACCGAGCCAGAGGTAAATCTTTAAAACAAGACAGAGTAGCACAAGCTAGTGGGGAGCTAGAAAAACATTAGCCTGTTTCTGTGAATGCTAAGAAAACAGTTTACGCGAAACTTTTTGAGTCTTGCATCATATCGCACGTTGAGATAAGACATAAAGATGATGGCAAGTATACTGCTTTGTAAATTAAATTATACAAAGCTAAAAATGAAGCTGACAGCAAAAGAGGCTAAGTTATGTTATTGAGTTGTGTTGGCTCTTTCTTTCACTTGTGTGAGCAACACAAAGAGCTGCCATAATTATAAACATTCATTGTTTTACAAATTCTTATATTTGATAAATGTTATTTCATCGTAATTGGTGAAATTGTTCTGCTAATTCAATCAGATCTTCTATTATACAATATTCCTAATACTAAATTCCACTATATTATTTTATCAGTCCAATGTAAAAAGATATTTTCTCAACAGAACGCCAAACAATTTCCGAACAGATGTTCAGACCATGGATGCAGTCAAATCAGGTCCATCTCAGGCTCCTAATAAACCACAACCAGCTCTTAAGTCATGTGAGTTATTTTTTTAATCAGAGTATAAAAACCATATAAAAACTATTTAATTAAAGATATTCATATTTTACTTACAGTTGGTCCAGAGATGAGCAAATGGAAATCGTCATTTGCTGAACTTGAAGAAAATGAGAGGGACAAGAATGGCAGAGATATATGCAGTTCTCCCGACAGAAAGAGGTCTGTGCATATACATTTACTTTAATTTCCACCAAATGTTTGCATTTTCTCAACTATTTCTAATTTCTTCTTTTATTATTGTCTTGAGAAAACAAAAGGTTGAAAGCATGCCGTACAAATGTCGTACACATTCCGTCCATTCAAAAGTGGTAGACAAAGTATATTGCATGGCTTTAGCTTTTATCAACTGCACAAACCAGACTTCTTGAATTTGAAAAGTGGCTGTCGCTGAAAAAGAAAACATTTCAAATTCTTCCATCAGGAGCTCGGATCTTGTTCTTTTTTGGTTCTTTTTTTATTTGTATTTTTTTCCCCATCAAAATATCTGTATTTAGTTATAATTTAATCTTGGTAAATGGTCTCAACTTATATAGCGCTTTTCCACCTTCATTAGACACTCAAAGCCCTTTACAGCAAGGATCCTCTCACCCATTTATACACCAATGTACGCAGACACTGGAGGCAAGGTGGGTGAAGTGTCTTGCCCAAGGACACAACAACAGCATGCACCTTCAGGAGGCGGGATTCAAACCCCGACCTTCCGATCATGAGACGACCCGCTCTACCATCTGCACCACCGTCGCCCATTCTTCATCATTTACTTAATTCATCATTTACTGATAATATTGGAAAGATTAGAGTCACTTAGTGGCACAGTGGTTTGAAGCCTCTACTTACAGCAAAAAGGTCTGAGGTTTGATCCCAGGCAGAGCGGGCCCCTTTCTGTGTGAATGTTCTCCCCACATATACTGGTAGGTTTCCACTACCAGTAAAAACATGTAGGTTATTATAGGATTCCCCTGAAAAAGAGATTGCGAAAAGAAAAAAAGGTTTGGAACTGTTAAATCAACTAAATTTAATGTTTGGTTTATTTTTGTAGGTTCCATTTGTATGACCCCTACGAGCTGATTAAGGCAGACTCAGAGGATAACCCCTCCCCAGAGCAGCCTCCTGACAGCTCGAAGTCACGCGGTCGCTGGGATATCGACGCAAGCCAAAAGCGACCACTTAGTCCTGGACCTCCACTGTCCCCCATTCAGCAAACGGACTTCAGCTCTGCAGGTGGAACAACAGACCACAAGGACTCAGACTACAGGCTAGAGGTCACTGCACTGAGAGATGTGGAAAACAACTTAACTTTTGTTTTACTTTTAATCATTAGTTTTGTAACTCTCTTGATGTATTTGTCAAGGTTCCAGTTCGGTTATCACCACCTCCACCACTTTGCAATTTCAACCAGCCGCCAGGGTATTCAGGTAACATTATTTTACATTTGTAATGTATTGGAAAATACCATTATAAAAACCAAAATTCAGTATAAAAATAGTAATTATTGCTTAGGTCATAACTGTAAGTTTTTAAGTGCTTTATTTGTCATTGCACAACCGTACAGAAAATGTGTGTTCAGGTGTTAGTCCTGAGCCGCTGCGACTGAGCCGTGCCGCCACTGTGGGCCAACCTGACCAGCATGTTTTTGGAGGTACCTGCAGTTTTCATAAAGTGGTTCCCATGTGATTTGGACAAAATACCAAATTGTTTAAGATTAAAGTCATGTTACAGTAGATGTTTTCGTTACAGGACCAGATCAGCTGCCACCTCCCAGACCGGAGGTTAAAGCGGACCCTAGCAGAAACGAAGTAGTACCTCACCTACCTACCAAGTTAGTGGCTAACGGCTGAATGAAACATGTTGCTATCGTCCAAGTTTCTGAGACGAGATATAAATCTATAAACACAAAAGAGAGTAGCCCTTTATCTGATTGTTGTAAGGCCTATACTATTTATTTATTTTAGCGACGTAATGTTAACGTAACCTCTTTTTCCACCTAGCGTCATGAGAACGTAATAGGTTTTACCGAGCAAAGCAGACGCAAGGTAGCAGTAGGTTTGCAGTGTATTCATATGTGTTTTTTAATCTTCAATGAAGGTTCTTGAGTTCTGAAGGTTCTGCACTATGTTGTTGAAGTGGGGAACGTTTCGCCTCTCATCCAAAAGGCTTCGTCAGCGCACTACAGTGCAGATAAAGAACATGGGGAGGAGTTTCGCTAGGCTAAGTCCCTCCCCTCTATTAACGGTTACTCTTACCTGTGGGTAAACATCTTTGTGGTTAAGAGTCTTTGTAGTTCTAAGTCCTAACAACCTAACTTGCACCTGAGTTTCAGACTGAATGGCCCTAATCTCAGTTGTTCACTGCTAATTACCTGCCTGTTGCTCTGTCCTGGGCTTAGTTTCAGCCTCATTAACATGACAGGGCCCTCCCGTTTGAGCGCAGAGGAGATTTTTATAACAGGGGAACAAATGTAATCTAAGCCTGTTATTTCTGTTCATGGAGGGGTTTTCCTTCAACACACTTCTTTCACTCCTCGTTCAAACCAGCGGTTTTCTTCAGATAAAATCTTGACATCTCCGTCAAGATTGAGAGCCTACACACGCATGCCTTTTGTAATGGTTCACTTTGCTGGGACCACAAAAGCACTTGGACACAAAGCACTCGTTATTTCCAATTCACAACTAGAAAGGATCATCTTTGCCGTAGCACATGAAGGCAGCATAAGACCCGATGTAGGCTTCAGTGTCTGTATTAAGTATCAATTAGTGGCTAACAAAGACACTCTTTACCTCCTTTTTTTGTTATGTTCTGACAGTATTGTACAGTAAATAGTGCTGCACAGAGGAGTTATTTAATTTAATTTTAGCTTTTGTTTTCATTGGCAGGGAGCTAATAAGCTGCGACCTTTGTGAAGTGGAGCTTTCCAATGGGCAGGAGCTGGAGGAGCACCTGGACAGCAAGACCCACTGGGACACGCTGGAGTACATTCAGAAGCACAATAACTACGACGACATGGCCATAGCCTTCCTGCAGGTAGCACAGCAACAATATAAAGCCTGGCCCCTTTGCTTTCCTCTATGTTTCAAAATCAATTGTTTGGGGGTTTCTGGCCAGTTCCTGGCGCAAACCCCTAAAACAATTGATCTTGGAGCGTTATAAAGGTCACTGTGAGGGAACGCAAAGGTGCCAGGCTGCACTCATAATGCCACTGAGTCACTAAAAGTTCAAATAAGATTTTATTATAATTATTTTCACTTAAAAAGTTGCATAGTGCACCTTTTTAAATAAAGCAATTTTCAGTCATGTGAAACTATTATGGCACATTATCTGAAGTGTGTAATCTTTCCAGGATGTGATGATGTACAAAAGCCGAAAGAGTAGCCGTGCAATTGAAGATACTGCACTTCAAGGTGAGGGAATTGCCATCGTTTCACCTCTGTCAGTACGTATATTATTACTGCTGTATGTTGTATTATTGTGGCTGTGTGACAAACTTTGGGGATTATAGAAATGGCATCAAGTCCGTCGACCGTCCTGACGTCTTCTTTTTAAATGACTCATTGGGTTTTCGTCGTTGTGCCAGCTTTGCAGGAGTATGACCACATGACCAAGGTGGAGATGTTCCATTGCGCTGCTTGTAATGCCTTTGTCACCACGTCTGCCGAGGCCGTCCAGAATCACATCACTTCACAGGGGCACATGACCAACACAAAAGTAGCAAGGAATCACCAGTCCCACAATTATTCTGATAGTTTTTTTTCGCACAATAACCATGATTTCTTCTTTTGGTAGGAGTTTGAAGCCAGGCAGAGACACTCGTGCTTAGATAAAGCCAACACTATGATGAAGGAGCTTGTGCCACAGTTTATGTCCTTTGCAAAGGTATTCCTAACAGAGCTGGGGAGGACTTTTTGAAGAATATTTGATTTGTAAAAAAAAATACGAGCGTCCTCCAGGGGGGAGGGGGTTTGGGATTAATCTTTTTAAGTTTGAATGGTGCAACTGCATCGAGGGCGATGAGTAGTTTACTGTTAACATTGTCAACAATAAAATTGCAGTTAGCAGGAAAAATCACAGGAGGAATTTGTTGTAAAGCATCAATACATTTTGCAGCCACTTCAGGGGTAAAATTACGTTTCCTCAGTCTTTGCCGAGGATTCTCGCTGGATAAAACCGGTGACATTAAAAAACAAAGTAATGGTCAGAGACGGCCAGGTCAATCAGAGGACACAGTAGTGGACAGGCCATACGTGATGACCAGGTCCAGACTGTGCCCTTGTGAGTTGGCTGCGTGACGTGTTGGGTGAAATCCATATAATTAAGAACATTTAAAAACTCTGCAGAAATGGGGTCTAAAATGTTGTCTATGTGTAGATTAAAATCACCGGTTAAAATTATCATATTAAAGGAGCCATGTAAAATTGATAAAGTCTGGGATGAAGAGAATCTTTATAGGGCCTTAAACTTTTTATACAATTCATTTGGCACTCGGTACAAAAGTGGGACATAGGAACAGGAACCTTCATGTTTGATATAGTGTTAATCCATAATATCAAAGGTAATGCATTTTATGTTTAAATAGAATCACTAACAAAACAGACTGGACCTGGGTTTAGGTCAAAGTTAAAACCCAGTCTTGTGATTAGGGAGTTTCTTTTGCTGAAAGATTTTTGAAATTAGGACTGTCTCATTCATTTAGCACTGTGGAAATGTAATGTGTATCCCATGATCACGACAGTCTAGTGAAACATGGCTTTTGACGGCAACCGATTAACTCATAACTTGATATTAAAACGGTAAATGTGTTTTTCTTTCTTACAGGGTGCGAGCCCATTCAAATGACTGGAAACCCAAACATCCTGACACTGCTTTCTCTTTGTTAAATTAAAAGTATAGTCCGTTTTGTAATATATGTACATTTTCTTTTTATAAAATATTTTCTCAATGTAGAGTTGTTTTTAATCATTTGTGAATACCGCTAACCTGTAAATCTGTGGAAAAGAGCCTTGGACAGACGGGCAGACTTTCTTACAGCGCAAAGTGTAGAAAAAAAAAAATCTTATTTCTAAAGCAGTTTTTCTTGAAGGTCAGTTGTACAGAGAAGGTTTACATTTAAACATCTTTTTTACTGGATTTGTTCACATCTGAGAAAAGACTAAAATTATAAAGTCTTACAAGTACAGCAACACATCTGTGCAGAGGTCGAAACTACAGCGTTAACACGTTAAGACACAAGGCATTGTTGTTTGCCATTGTACTGCCTAAATAACAGCAGTTGCGATTATGTAACCCTGCGTAAACCTGTAGGGTTTACATGCTGTATCCTGCATTCCTCAGTGGTGCTTTATATCAAATATTTATTCCTAGTTGTCTGGTTCACTTGCCCAACAAGAGAACATCCAACATGTTTATTATTTTTTTATTTAGAACAACACAAATGTTTTGTGATATAGTACATTTGAAAATGTAATTATTCCAAAATGTATGTTTAAAACATTGAATATGTGACATGAGTCGACTGTGCGTATTGTTGAAGTTGCTAAAGTCAATGTAACAAGTTTATTTCATTGTGCGGGGTTCCTTTCACTATCAGTCTAAAAACAGGACATATTTTAGCTTTTTAAACTAACATTTTTATAAATGTGAATTCCATACAGAGCAGAGAGTGCTAGACAAAATGCTTTCAGTCCATGAAAAATCTGAGGTAAAAGTTGTCTTTGTTAAAAATGGTTCCACACTACATTACTGCATAAAACAAAACAGTCGTTCAGTTGGAGATGAACCCTCCCCAAAAACATGTAAAACAGACTGGTAACATTATCCAAAAAATATCGATCACATATGTCCGGGCGACACCGCATTTTGAGATATTATGTTTTGGCCAGAATTCATTATATTCTAATAAAATGACCATCCAATGTACATACACATACAGTCTTAAGCGTTAAGGTCCAGTGGCCTCAGCAGGGGGCGCTGGTGTAGGGGTCATGCTCGTATTTCCTGGGCTCTTTGGGCACAGAGCTGACCTCTGTCATGGCCAAGCCGGTGTGGGGCACACTCGTGTTCATGATGTGTCTCTGTAAGTGTTTGACCCAGTCCTCCTGCACCGAGAGAGGGCCCTGAAACACCAGGTCGCAGAACCTGCATGGACAACAGCCACAAGGTGAGGAACAACATTTAATTCATGAGGACACACAGAGCCCAACACTTAGACCAATTATAAATGCACAATTTGTATGTCTATTTTATTTATTTGATGGGGACTATGCTCATTAATGAACATTAGCATTGAAACAAGAACAAATGCCTCTGGAATAGGACCCAAGCTTAGAGGAAAAAGACCGCCTGCGGAAGGCGAGGAAGAGTTTTGTGTGGTTTTTATTTTTATACGCACACTGTTAAATGATAAGAGCCCCACCACCAGCCTTAATGGAGCTCTAAAATGACAACTGATCCTTGGGGATGTCACATAAAATAATTAGAATGTATGAAACGCTTAATGCTGACAAAACTAAGAGTTGTCAGGGGTCTCCAAAATGTTTCTCTCCATGAGTTTTAGTAAGTAAGTACTTTATTGTCATTGTACATGTGTACAACAAAATAGTGTTCAGGTGTCAGTCCTGAGCTGCTGCGGCTGAGCCGCGCTGCCACTGTGTCGACCTGACCCGCATGACCTTGGAGGTCGGGGAAACTGTAGCACTCGGAAGAAACCTGGCTTACTTAAACGTACTTACTTTTTACTGGCACATAACGTACCATTTTGGATGAAACCAAGAATGGATTTGAATGAGGCCTTAACCTCTACGCCCCACCTGAACCGAGCACATTTTCTCCAGTTTCCCAAATCTGAAGCTTCTAGAACAAAGTGTCAAAACAGCGATGAAAACAATGACAAAATACAACAACTAAAAAGCAACAAAATAGCGACAAAAACGTGCCAGAAAAGCAACAATAACAATAAAAAAGTGACAAAAACAACTAAAGGTGACAAAAACAACTAAAAGGCCTTCAAAAAGCAGGGGAAAAAGCGATGAACAAAACAACTATAAATGACAGAAAAAAACAGACAAAAAAATATATGAAAAATGCTTTAAAAATGTAACGCAACAACAAAAGTCACAATCCGTTTTCTAGGCCTTAGCTTTCAAACTAGGCGTTACTCTTGCCTATAAACTAAGCTCCAGTCGAGAAGCTTTTAGATTTGGGTAAAACTAAACTGGAGAAAATGTGCTCTGTTCAGGCAGGGGGTAAGAGATTAACTATTTAAATTGCCTTTAGTCAGCACCTGGAGATGTCCTGCTTCCAGTTAAGTTAGAGTCAGGTCTGAGGAAGAGATGAGCCCCAGTTTTAGGTATTTTTCAACAATAAATATAACTGTGATAAAATAAATGTTTGTATTTGACACCATGTGGCTTTAATGATACTGAAAAAACTAAATATGGGACTTTTATGGAGTTCACCTTCGACAGTAACCAAAATCATATTTCAACACGAAGAAAAAACATTGTTTCCTCTTAATATTATACCACACTTAAAAATGTGTGCAGCTCGTGTTCAACATGTTAATAACAACAGGGGAAATGTATTTATAAATCTGACAAGTAGGGTGAAGTGTCTTCCCCAAGGACACAACAACAGTGTGCATTTTGCGGGAGCTGGGATTTGAACCCCCGATCATGAGATAACCCACTGTCGCCCCACAATTTAGGTAATGAAATAGTCAAGATGAGTTCAGAGAAAGTGTATGGACTTCAAAAACACACTAGAGGCTTCCTGAATAAAGTGACAAAAAATTCAATATATTCAGGTCAGTGTTAATTTCGTCGACTAAAATATTTAGTCTTAATTTTAGTCAAAGTGATATTTTTGACGACTAAAATTGGACTAAATTAAAATGTAAAGGAGAGACTAAAATCATCCAAACTTCTATTGACCGTCTGAAAGAGCCTCATATCATGTAAATTCACTGCCAAAGGAACAGCTCTGAGCTTTGTTCACGAGGGAGCAGCTCCATGAAGCAGAGGACCTTGACTAAATATGATTATAATGAATATTATTAATACAAAGTCGACTAAATGTGTTCTAAATTTAGTTGACTAAATTAACTTGCAATTTTAGTCGACTAAAACTCGACTAAAATTGAAGATATTTTTTTGACTAAAACTCGACTAAGATTCAATTACATTTTCGTCAAAAGACTAAGACTAAAACTAAATTAAAATATGTTGTCAAAATTAACACTGATTCAGGTGGAGAGGCTCCGCAGGTAGGATTACTCAAACATGAGTTAAAGTAAAGCTTAACAATAAATTCTACCCACATTCTTAATCCAAAAAGAACCGGTAAAATGGGCTGCGTGTGGAGGACTGCTTGGAAGAGCCAGGGGGGAATGCGAATGACTACTGCTGTGAAAACACAAAGTGTTCACGGCAGTGGTTGCGGCACTTCGCTACAGTGCGGTAAGCGCAATAAAACACACGTCTGATATTGTCTGGATGAATTGCTTGATGTTTGCACTTTCTCCTCCTCCTTCTGAAGCACGATCAGAGCAGGTCTGAGAGAACTGAAGTGGTTCTAAAAGAATTATGTCAGCTGGCTAATTTGTCTCCTCAAATTGCAGTTCATCGTTCAACCATGACTGGCAGCACTCACATGTTTTAGATGGATAGATGGAATAAGTTTACACTAAAAGCTTATATTGAAATTTTACTCTTAGAACACAATATATTTATCAGCAAAAAAAGGTGGTTAAGTGTTTAGCTGCACCTAAATGTATCAAAAACGCACTCCAGAAAGCAATAATGCAACATTGTTCAGTTGAAAAATATATATTTTATGTGTGTAATTACCATTATTTTATTTTATTTAACAGTACTGCTGACTCATCAATTTGATCAGTGAGTAATTGCTCTGTGGTACTGTAGCAGTAAATCCACTGTCTCCAAAAAGGCTTTTCCCATCGAGTTTAAACAAACTGCTGGTGTTCTGACAGGGCACCGTCAACTTTAAACAGGTCAGATTTTGTGTTGATTATTCTCTATTATCTTCCTTCAAAATCCTTGTTTTGGTTCAAAAGTAACTTTTTAAGATTTAGGCTAACCTTATGACTAGCTTTCAGCTGAGCTGACTGGTCAGAACTGTTTACATGGTGCGTACGCTTCAGCGCTTGCCGGAAGTCAACAGTGTTCATGCCCAGTCACCTCATGAAACCGCCCATAAAGTGCGGAAACAATACGGAAGTGAGACATTTTTCAGCAGCATGAACCATTGAGCAGAGGCCATTTTGAATCACCGGGACCAGGGAATTACCTGCAGGTGAGGCGGTACATCTCCTCTGGGGTTTGAG